>CM050167.1:96725293-97957157 GCA_027410445.1 Discoglossus pictus
TGTGCCTTTCCATCCCCAGCCTCCTGGACTATATAAAGGTATGGCATATGGCCAGAGAGAAAAGCTATCCCCTGGCATGGGAAGTAGAGCAGACGGCTTGCCTCCACAGCAAAATAATCCATTGGGAGCAGTCGTTGATTATGTCAGTGATCCCCAGTGGCATGATACTGTGCAGGTGCATGTTTTTTTACTTATTTCCACTGGAACCAAGAGAGTACCAGTGATTCCAAACATAAGGATATTGTACAGGTGGGTGATTCGCATAAATTCCTGCTGGGAATTGAACTTTGCAACTATCTCAGGTATAGGGAACCAGTGCATGCTGCTCTGAACCCTGAGTCCTGCCCTAGGAGTGGCAACGAGCCATTAAATCAATATCTGACAATGGTCCTAGCCCTAAGCGGCCAAGATTTTGTATATAGGGATTGTACCCTGTAACCAGGGGCGGCCCGTCCATTGGGGCGTCAGGGCAAACGCCCCCCCCCAAATATTTTCTTCACCCTGCAATAAAAAAAACACAACAATGTATTAGTATAACCCAAAAACAAATAAATATAAGGTGTACATCATCATTTCAAGTCTAAATAGTATTAAAAATGAAGTAAAGTTAGTAAAGGGACACTGTCACTTTAAAATAACCCTTGCGCTACATTAACTAATGCTGTGTATCTATCGTCCCCTGCCTGCACCCTGTGTGATCAAATTACAATAGTTATACACTGTGTACACTAACCTTTAGACTCTTCTCTCTCTTCAATGAGTCCTGGCCTGGCCCCCTGACCGTTAATGCATGCCGCCCACCATCACAGTGACGATATGCATGGGCGGTCATAAATGTATCAATTAATAAATGACAGTCTTCCATCATTGACCAATCAATGATGGAAGGCTGTCCAGTTACTAAGTGATCAATCTAAACCCACCCAGACCGTTAGCCCTGAGCGCCCGCCAGCAAATAGGGCCTCGAGTTTACATTTTGATTGACTGATACAGTCAATAAAACCACCAGTTCCCTGTCCCTTCCCCCTTTCTGTTTCCTGACCCTGGTCACGCTGAGACTGAGAGACCTCCCTGGCTGAATCTACTCATCTGCTCTGCCTGCCTAACACAGTAAGTCTACACCTGCCTCTGCCTGGCACCTGCCCTGCCCCTGGCCAAACCAAAACCCCTAGTAGCCCCTAATAAAAGTTAGGGGTGACCAGTTACCCCCAGTCCCCCACTATGCCTGCCTAGCCTGCCAGTGCCACCTACCCAGCCACCCACCAACTACCACCGACGACCCCAGCCATCACCTACATGTGGCCTGTGCCACCCCCGATCAGGCCTGCCCTATGCTAGCCTAGCTATGCCATCATGCCACCGCCGGATCACGGGATCGGGGTAGTCGGGTGGTGAGCGGGGTGGCACAGGCCCACATGGGGGTGATCGGATCACCCCCTTGATGAGGCCTGTGCCACCCCTGATGACCTCCATGTTGCCGCCCTATGCCACCCCCGAGGCCCGATCACCACCGGGCCCCCGGCACCACCCCGATGCGGCCTATGCTACCCCGGGTATTCGGGCAGTGAGCGGGGTTGACCAGGCCACATGGGGGTGGATGTTCACCCCCATGAGGCCTGTGCCACCCCTGGTCGTGGCCTATGGGCGACCGATGGGCGCCTGACCGTGACCGACCCCACCCTGGATGAACAAACTACCTACCCCCCCCCCCCCCCCCTATTTTTATTCCATTTTTAGAAGTAACAGGCATGTATATGTGCCTGTCACTTCTAAAGATAAAATAAAAATAAGGGAAGGGAAAAAAAAATACAGTAAAAAGTAAAAACATTATTACAATTAAACAGTAAGCTAACACATTGTTAGTACAGTTAGTAACACATTTTATACAAAAATAAACAGCTTTAAACAAACATTAAAAAAAATAAAAATAAACAACAGCACATACTTACCTGTAAAATTGACCCCTCCAGCGTTGGCCTTCTGTCCTCTCTGGATATAGTCATGAAAAATAAATAATCCATGTTGATTGAAGCCAATGGTCAAATAAAATAATCCATGTTGATTGAAGCCAATGGTCAAAATAAAATAATCCATGTTGATTGAAGCCAATGGTCAAAATAAAATAATCCATGTTGATTGAAGCCAATGGTCAAAATAAAATAATCCATGTTGATTGAAGCCAATGATCAAAAATAATCCAATCTTGATTGAAGCCATTGTCCATCCATCCATTCTGGCCCATTGAAAGAGGCCTCCACAAAAAAAAAACGACGCTCTAAAAAAAAAAAACAACACACTAAAAGAGCTCCTCCTACAAGGAGCCCCTCCCGCGATTAATTGTTTTTTTCCCACGGTCTGCTATATATACTAATTTTTGAAGGACTCTGATTGGCTGAAATTTTTGATTGACATCGATTTCAACCAATGAGAGTCTTCAAAAAATTAGCAAATCAGCAAGCAGGTATGGAAGCCTGTAAGGGTAAAAAAGGTTAGTGTGAACTTGTTTGACCCTGTATGTATTATACATATTACAGGGCTATTTTATGTGATATACATGTTACAGGATAATATCCTGTAACATGTATAGCCAAAAAATAGCACTGTAATATGTATAACAAATAAAGTGTAATAGAAATGCATGAACAATATAATATACCATGTAATAAAGAACATCAATTAATCAAATAATAAATATCAATTAATATATATTGTTGTATGTATATGTTTATGTATATTTATGTGTATTTTTTATATATATATATATATATATATATATATATATATATTTGGATATATATATATATATATATATATATATATATATAAAAATTAATATCAATATATCACAATAAATAAATATATATATATATATATATATATATATCAATTTGATATATATATATATATATATATATATATTTATTTATTGTGATATATTGATATCAATTTATATATATATATATATATATATATATATATATATTTATTTATTGTGATATATTGATATCAATTTTTATATATATATATATATATATATATATATATATATTTATTTATTGTGATATATTGATATCAATTTTTATATATATATATATATATATATATATATATATATATATATTTATATATTATTTATTTTATTTTTTTTGGGCCTATATGTTATTTAAGGTTTTTAAGGTGCGGTTGGGGCCTATATGGTCCCAATTTGTTATTTAAGGTTTTTAAGGTGCGGTTGGGGCCTATATGGTCCCAATTTGTTATTTAAGGTTTTTAAGGTGCGGTTGGGGCCTACATGGTCCCAATTTGTTATTTAAGGTTTTTAAGGTGCGGTTGGGGCCTACATGGTCCCAATTTGTTATTTAAGGTTTTTAAGGTGCGGTTGGGGCCTACATGGTCCCAATTTGTTATTTAAGGTTTTTAAGGTGCGGTTGGGGCCTACATGGTCCCAATTTGTTATTTAAGGTTTTTAAGGTGCGGTTGGGGCCTACATGGTCCCAATTTGTTATTTAAGGTTTTTAAGGTGCGGTTGGGGCCTACATGGTCCCAATTTGTTATTTAAGGTTTTTAAGGTGCGGTTGGGGCCTACATGGTCCCAATTTGTTATTTAAGGTTTTTAAGGTGCGGTTGGGGCCTATATGGTCCCAATTTGTTATTTAAGGTTTTTAAGGTGCGGTTGGGGCCTATATGGTCCCAATTCGTTATTTAAGGTTTTTAAGGTGCGGTTGGGGCCTATATGGTCAAAATTGGCTATTTAAGGTTTTTAAGGTGCGGTTGGGGCCTATATGGTCAAAATTGGTTATTTAAGGTTTTTAAGGTGCGGTTGGGGCCTATATGGTCACACTTGCTCTTTTAAGGTTTTAAACGTTACGGTTTGGGTCTTAAACGTTCTAATGTTTTTTTTTTTTGTTTTCTATAACTTCCCAGGTGCAAACTATCTGTGGAATCAGATTTCTTTGGACTCGTTGGTTGACTTACTGGACGTGAATACCCCGAGAAGGAGAGTCAACTGTTGGTGAGTATATGGTCACACTTGGACTTTTAAGGTTTTAAAAGTTACGGTTTGGGTCTTGAGATTTCTAATGTTTTTTTTGTTGTTTTCTATCACCCCCCAGGTGCAAACTAGTGTGAAAGCAGATTTGTTTGGACTCGTTGGTTGACTTACTGGACGTGAATACCACGAGAAGGAGAGTCAACTGTTGGTGAGTATCATTGCCTTTAATTTTCTGTCCATGTGTATAGGTGCAAATTTGATGTTGATGTAGTCTTGTCACATGAGGGTTTGCAATCTGTAATGTATACCAATGAAATCAACACACTGTTATTTTAAAGTAATTTTGTGACATAATATAAATTAATATACCGTGATCTCTTTCTTTTATTGGTATCAATATCAGAAATGAATACTATTGACTCTCTACTTGTGAAGCCTTTCGCCACCCTAACCTATGAGGAGAAGGTGGAAGTAAAACGGTTAGGAGCTGACCAACCAGAGATAAATCTGCAGCAAATCGCAAGAGATAGAGGGAAGCAATATGTCCGTAATTTCAATACTGAATGGTACAAGAAGAACGACTGGCTTTCTGGAAGCGTTTCTAGGAAGTCCTTATATTGTTTCCCATGCATCCTATTTGGTGGTGACGCTGCTTGGACCAAAACTGGAGTGACTGACGTCAAACATCTAGCTGATAAATTGGCGAAACACAAAAGTTCTAAAGCTCACTTGGATAACAGGATCAAGTTTGAGATGCTTGGACAGGCGAACATTGCTGTTCAACTGGACCAAGGATACCAAGTCAGCATTCAAAAACACAACGAAGTAGTGGCTAAGAACCGGTACATCCTTTCGAAGATAATTGATTGTGTTCGCTTTTGTGGCGCTTTTGAACTGGCATTAAGAGGACACGACGAGAGTGAAACATCGCTAAATCCAGGAGTGTTTAGAGGCCTGGTGGATTTGGTTGGCAGTATCGATAGTGCAATGAAACAGCATTTGAAGACTGCAACTGTGTTTAAGGGCACTTCCAAAACCGTGCAGAATGAGCTACTGGACTGCATGCATGAAGTTATTAAGGAAGTGATTCACCAAGAGCTTAAGGAAGCCCAGTTTGTGGCAATCCAAGCGGATGAAACAACCGATATTTCCGCTAGGACACAGTGCGTTGTAGTCTATCGCTACATTGACAAGAAGCATCAAGTGGTGGAAAGATTTGATGGCTTCACGGAAATGAAATCAACGGATGCAGACTCGATTGCTGCTGTTGTGCTGGAAACACTGAATACTGTTCTCCCAGAGCCAGAAGACAAGAAGAAACTCATAGCTCAAAGCTACGATGGTGCCAGTGTGATGCGTGGAGATCAAGGAGGAGTTCAAAGAAAAATAAAAGACGTGTACCCGAACGCACACTACGTCCATTGCTATGCTCACCAACTGAACCTAATAATGGAGAAAGCAGATTCAAGGATTGGAAGAGTTAGAGTTTTTTTTTCCAACATAGGCGGCATACCATCTTTTTTTTCACGCTCTCCAAAAAGGACTGGAGTTCTGGATGAGGTAGTTGGTAGAAGACTTCCAAGAGGTGCACCGACACGATGGAACTTCAACGTTAGGACCGTGAACGTGATCTACGAGAACAGAGATGCGCTACTTGAGTGTTTCCAGACAATTGAAGCATGTCTAAACTTTGATCCAACATCTATACGGGAAGCCGCAGGTTTCATTGGAATGCTGGAAGACAGGGAGTTCCTTTACTTCCTTAAATTATTTCATTTAATAATGCCACATGTAGACATCCTCTATAGTCAGCTTCAGAAGCGAGATACGGATACTGTTTATATCAAAAAAGTCACAGAAGACTTTGTCGCCAGCATCCAGAAAATCCGTAATTCTGTTGAAGAGATAGAAGCAAGTTTGCCGAGCGATGTAACAGTCAACAGACGGAGTGCGGAGATCTCAACCTTGAGACAACTTTCAAGAGAGGTATGTGACATAGTGGTGGTTCATGCAAAAGAACGTTTTTCATTTTCAAATCACCTAGTCAGTGCCAAACTTGTTCAAAGTGACTTGTATAAAACCCATGACACTTGCTTTCCAACCCAAGCTCTGGAAGATACCGTGCAAGCATATCCAATACTGAAGAAGGAACAATTACGCACTGAGCTGTCACTTCTGTATGGGAAGACAGAGTTTCATACTTGTACAAGTGCTGTTGCTCTGCACAAACTTTTCCATCAATTTAATCTGCAGAATGATTTCACAGAGACAGTAAAATTATTAAGAATCCTGATTACAACACCAATGACTACTGCAGAATCAGAAAGATGTTTCTCAACATTGAAGAGGATAAAAACCTTTTTAAGAAGCACCATGTCCCTGGAGCGGTTGAATGCATTGGCGATGCTCTCAATGGAAAAGCAACTGATTTCCGAGATCCCAGACTTCAATGAAAAAAACATTGAGAAGTTTTCTTCTTTGAAAGATCGCCGTGCAAAATTAAAATACAAGTGATTGAAGCAAAGAAGAATGCACACCCCCAAGGTGTGCAAAGATAAACTGCGTTAAGCAGCACCACCTCACACTACCAAACATGACTAGTGGTAAGTAAAGTATGAACGGTGTGTGGGTGTGCATATGGAAGGAGCTATGAAAGGTGTGTGCATGGTCAGTAACAATTGTTGAAGCCTTGGCGTGGTTTGAAGGAATTGGAGGCACTTCCAAGGGTAGCTGTCACTTGTGTACAGGAAGCAAAAATTCCATGTCTGTACAAGTGCTGTTGCTCTGCAGCAACTTTAGCATCAATTTAATCTACATAATTTAACAGAGTGAGTGAAGCTATAAGGAATCCTGCTTACAACAACGAAGACTACTAAAGAACCAGAAAGATGCTTCTCCACATTGAAGATGATCAAAAAAGTAATTAAAAAGCACCATGGCCCTGTAGCGGTTAAATGCATTGGTTTGAAGGAATTGGAGGCACCTTCAAGGGTACGTAAAGTTCTCAGAAATGGCACCACCTCACTACCAAAAATAACTAGTGGTAAGTAAAGTATGAATGGTGTGTGGGTGTGCATATTGAAGGAGCTATGAAAGGTGTGTGAATGGTCAGTAACAATTGTTGAAGCCTTGGCGTGGCGTTACTGCTCATATGGTTATCCATATGCTAATTCAACGTGTTTGTTTGACATTGATTATTGTGTTGTCTAAACAGAAGTGAAATGTTGTTGTTTTCTTGAATCCCAAGATCCACTGGTTTGGGCCTATGCAGTACTGATTGGTCTTCTAAGGTATGTTTTGAGGCCTATATGGTCCCACTTGGTCTTCTAAGGTATGTTTGGGGCCTATATAGTTCCACTTGGTCTTCTAAGGTATGTTTGGGGCCTATAGTCCCACTTGGTCTTCTAAGGTATGTTTGGGGCCTATATAGTCACACTTGGTCTTCTAAGGTATGTTTGGGGCCTATAGTCCCACTTGGTCTTCTAAGGTATGTTTGGGGCCTATATAGTCACACTTGGTCTTCTAAGGTATGTTTGGGGCCTATATAGTCACACTTGGTCTTCTAAGGTATGTTTGGGGCCTATATAGTCACACTTGGTCTTCTAAGGTATGTTTGGGGCCTATATGGTTCCACTTGGTCGTTTAATGTTTTTTAAGTATGGTTTTGTTCTTGAATGGTATGATTGATTTGCTTGTTTTCTTTCAACCCCAGGTGCAAACCCTATGTGGCTGCAGATTTGTTTCTACTCATTGGTCAACTTAATGAACGTGAATACCCTGAGAAGAAGAGCCGACTAATGGTAGGTGTCACTCCTTTAATTTTTCTGTTAATACGTATAGGTGCAATTATGATATTGCTGTAGTCTTGTCACATGAGTTTTTTCAATCTATATTGTATACCAATGAATTTAACACATTGTTACTTTACTTCTTGACATTTCTGCATTGCAGATTATGTATTTCAATGGGCTTTACAAGCATAAGGTCATTGGGCGGGGCTTATAAAGGTCATTATGACATCAGGGGGAGGAGTTAAAAAATGGGTGTGGTTTGAAAAAGGGGGAGTGGCTATGTTTCGCCCTGTCGCCCCTCCAACTTGAAAAGTCACCAGCCGCCACTGCCTGTAACTATATCAGGTGCAGGGAGGCAGTGTAGGAGTCACCCCTCCCTAGCACCTCAAGCCTGTTCTAAGTTTGGCAGCAGAACCATTGGATCAATATTTGACCAGAGCCCTAACCATAAAACATCATTAGGACTTATTTCAGGCAAATCTAGTCTGCCCTGGCTTTGGCAGCATCAAAGTCCAGGAAAATATTGTCCAGTTCCACATCTCTGCACCTACATTTGATCTGAGGAGGCAGTGCATGTGGCACTTTTCCCCAGCAAACCCAGTCCCTTAATGAGTGTGGTTCTATAACTGCTAGAATTAGGCTAATCCAGTCTTCTTTCAATGAAAAAAAGTGTTAAAGTGATGAATCAATTTGTAACAATAGTGTTAATGACTCAGAATTAAGTAGGAGCAATAAATTAAGATGTATATGACAGGTTTGTCTGAAAATGTGTATTTTTGAAACTATTTTAAATGCCATGCACTCTGAAACCTCACTCTAGGTTACAAAAATACTATTCCTGATATTATGAATATAGTATGAGATATAAATCAATCAGTTTAAAATAATATATATTACTTGTTCTTCTGGAAAGTGAGGAGTTAATGCAATAATATTAAGTATGCACTGTAAACAGACGTTGCATCAAAGAGCATCTTTAATGTGAGCTGTTCTATGGCAACCTACAACAGTTGGTTATTAATACCCCTCTAGGGCCCTCCTAAAGCGAGCAGTCCTATCTTCAGTTCTGAATGAATCATCTAGGTTTTAATTACATGTGTTTGTGCACATGGAAATCATGCATGGTGAGACTCCTGCAATTGTCCTTTCTGTGTTACTATGTGCATCATATCTAGTGATCTGTGAGCCAGCAAGCTCAGGAAAATAGGTAACTATTTAATACAGGGACTGAAACCCCATAAACCAGGGAGTCAATGAGCCTCATTCAATAGTGCTTTCGGGAGATCCGTGCTTTGGAAATGGTGCCTGCAAGTTATTTTGCTATTCAATTGGCGTCTTTTTGCGGGCTCCAATCGAGTTGCGGGCTCCGGCCTCCGATTCACTGCGATGGCTCATTGCGTGACCAACATTCGCAATTACCACGACTATATATGTGATTTTATATATATATATATATATATATATATATACACACTATGATAATAACATAGCACTGCAATTATATATATCAGTAACATAAGGAAAGGCAAGCTGTAAAGTAAAGATAGAACAGGATTATTTTGATTATGCCAAAACATTTTCTGAAGCAAAAGACAATAAAAAATCACTTAAAGGCCAGAATTTTTTTTTAAATAGAACCATATTTTAATGCATGCATGGTTTCTACAGGACAGGGTGCTCAGTTCTGAGGGCTCCAATGCATTGTTATGGTGAACTGCCTACTCAAAATATCGACTACACAAGCTAAGGAATTGGCCACATGCTGATGAGAGGCAGTAACCTTGAAACGGCTGTACAAGGGTGGGATTCCTAGCTTGTGTATAATCCAACCCTAGCTTTGTGCAAAGCTGTTTGATACAGCGGGCATATGCATGGTTATGGATTACAAGAGTGAAGCCTTTGTGGGCACATTTGCATGTCCTTGCCAAGGTTCCCAGAATGCAGTGTAAAAACTGTATTTCTTGGAATTATGAGCATGAAATAAGTTTTTAACTTGTTTTAGACATTCATATGTGAACACAATTGTACTATTTATTTACTGTACTACTGTACATATATAAAAAAATAAAAATAAAATATATATATATATAGATATAGATATATATAGATATATATATACTGTATATATATATATATATATATATATATATATATATATATATATATATATATATATATTCCGGAGGGCCATGGAGGCCATGAAGGGCCACAGAAGTCAGAGGGAGGCCACAGGGGGCCAGCACTGGGCCTCTCCAAAGCAGGGCACCCGTGCCTTGCTTCGGCTGCACCAATGGTAGCTCCGCCTCTGTACACTATCAACAAAGCTCTGCATATTTAGAACTATGTTATTCCCAGTAGTAACAGACAGATGTGAGAGCTGGACCATGAAGAAGACAAACTGTTCACTGGGAAGTTTAAATATGAGGCTGAAACTGATATATTTTGGCCATATTATGAGAAGACAGGATTCCCTAGAGAAGACTCTGATGCTGTATAAAAATGTAAGGCACAAGAAGAAGAAGGGGATGGCAGAGGTAGAGATTTATAGATGAGGTAATTGAAGCAATTAATTTGAACTTGCAGGAGCTTAATGGGGCAATGGTTGCCAGATGTTCATGGTGTGCAGTGGTCCATAAGGTCATGGAGCGTTGGATAATAATTAAACAACTCTTTGCCATCCAGCTTCAGAGTCACAGCAACCGTCTGCAACATGGCTCAAGTGGTGTAATATATTCCTATCTAAAACAACTCCACTCACAAACTAGTTGGCTTGTCAAACATCCAAAGTTCTTGCAGAAGACTTACAAGCAGCACATCTTAGTTAGCTGTAGTGGGTATATTATATATATATATATACTAGCTACTTGCTCCTCAAAAATGACGGAAATAAAATTGTAAGGCTGGGAATGCTGTACCTTCGGTGCTCATTGCGAGCCCCTTTTCTCCGTCCACTGTACGGGCCTCGCTACACATAGCAGGGCTTTGCACGCCACAACTTTTGTGTTTCGCAATGATCACCTTCGGCGCTCATAGCAAGCCACTCCCCCCTGTGTAGTTTAGGGGCGATGCGATGAGTGTTACTCCCTTGGGATAAGTGTTACTGGCTTGGGTTAAGTGTTTTTTCAGCTGCCATTTTTTTTCTCGCTTAGCAGTTTTTCGATCGTGAAAAAATACCAAATATGCCTCAAATTCACTTGAAACCTCACTCACAGGCTCCCTGGCTCTCCCCCTGTGCTGTGTGTCAGTATGTAAGTTAATTTAAAGCATATTTGTGTTTTTTTGCTTGGCTTCCGAGTTCCGTGGTTCGTCCGTTAAAGTCGTAATTTCTTGCAGCCCCGCAACTGCGTGCCTCATTTTGCAGGGCTCGCAATAAGCGATGTCCTTGCAATGAGCACCTTCGGCACTCATTGCAGCCTAAGACCCACGGGCCAGCAATATTTAACATGTATAACTATGTTTAAATCACTGATTATCCATATTTTACTCATTTTTTATTTAGTATTACCATATATACTCGAGTATAAGCCGACCAGAGTATAAGCAGAGGCACCTATTTTACCACAAAATACTGGGTAAAATGAGTGACTCGAGTATAAGCCGAGTGTGGGAAATGTGCTGCCCCCTGTGTCCCTCTTGTGCCCTCTGTGTCCCCCCTCTCTCTCCCGTGTCTCTTCTCCCCTCTCTCTTCTCCCCTCTCCCTTCCCTGTGTCTCTTCCCCCCTCCCTTATCACCCTCCTCATTCTCAACCTCCCTCCTCAACCCCACTCCTCATCCTCAACCTCCCTCCTGATCCTCCCTCCTCATCCTCAACCTCCCTCCTCAACCCCCTCATCCTCAACCCCCCCATCCTCAACCTCCTCCTCAACCTCAACCCCCTCCTCAACCTAACCCCCCTCCTCAACCCCCCTCCTCATCCTCAACCTCCCTCCTCATCCTCCCTCCTCATCCTCAACCCCCTCCTCAACCGCCCCATCCACCTCAACCCCCCTCCTCATCCTCAACCCCCTCCTCAACCCCCCTCCTCATCCTCAACCTCCCTTCTCATCCTCCCTCCTCAACCCCCTCATCCTCAACCCCCTCCTCAACCCCCCATCCTGAACCCCCCGTCCTCAACCCCCTCCTCAACCCCCCTCCTCATCCTCAACCCCCTCCTCAACCCTCATCCTCAACCTCCCTCCTTAACCCCCGTCCTCAACCCCCCTCCTCAACCTCCCTCCTCAACCCCATGTGACGTCATGTCATTAGCATATACCGGGTGCCAGCACCCGGTATATGCTAATGAAGTGGCGCGCATGTGACATCACATGCGCGCCGGGTCAAGAAGGAGTGGAGGCCGGAGCAGAAGCAGGTAAGTGAGGGTAAAGGGAGAGGGGGAGGTATTTAGGGGGGTTTAGAATGAGGAGGGGGTTTTAGAATGAGGAGGGGGGGTTGAGGATGAGGAGGGGAGGGAAAGAGACACAGGGGATTAGTGAGACAAGGTGGTAGAAAGACACGGGGGGTAGAGAGACACGGGGGGGGGTTAGAGAGACACGGGGGGAGAGTGACTCGAGTATAAGCCGAGGGGGCCCCTTTTAGCCTTAAAAAAAGGGCTGAAAAACTCGGCTTATACTCAAGTATATACGGTATATACATTTATATCTCTTTTTTGGACATAAGAATTGTCTCTTTATGGTATAATTATTACCTGTATATAATTAAACACTTTTAAAATATTTAGAAATGCTATTAAACTTTTAAAGAACTTTAACTGATTAGGCGGCATACCTGATATTGGGGTAATACTGGTGAACTGGGCTTTTTTCTCAATTTATTTGAGAATATCCTTTGTACACCAGTTGGTTTGCTTATGATAAAACTTTCTGTAGGAGAACAAATCACCTGGTACAAAGTGTCAAAAAGGAACATACAGTAGATGAATATAGTCGAAATATAGAAATTGGCTTACAAATCTCTATTGCTAATCGGGTATATGCATAATAAATAATTAGCCCTGATTTGTAATGTATGAAGAAAACTTTAATATAATAAACTTTCCTATAGTGTAAGACATAATTCCTTTTACAGTATTTTCATCTCTTGTTGAACCTTTGGATACCTGAGGACCAAAAAAAGAGCTTTCTTCAAAATTGTGATGCTTATTCTCAAGTAACTCTCATTCAAACAGCATGGCATTGCACAATGTGAGATTAGTTTTTATTGTTTTTTTTCTCCTGCTTGCCATTTTGTTGCATATTTTGAGGACACACAAAGAGTGATTTGATTATCTCTTCGTCGAACTCCTCCAGTCTGCCTAGATCAAGGTGTTGAAGAGTCTAGGTGTACCACAAACTTTGCTCCTTGGAACAAAGCTATACATTTTTGCTCCAGCTTTGGAGCCCGAGGCCTCAAGGTTATTCTTCGCCATCTAAGATCAATTTAGAATGTTTCCGTGGCTCTTACTGCCAGCCAATTCTCAAGGTCCAAGCATCCCAACAGGAAGCCCATGTTTTATCATTTACAGTACATCAAGCTCTGCTGATATCAGACATAAGAAATGTATTTCATTTTCCTCAAGACTTCTTCAAAAGTAGGGGTAGTTGCCTTCCAGTTTTTGGCAATGACGATTCTGGAGGCTAGAAATATCTGGTTTGACAGAAATTGAGCTTTTTTTCAGAGTCCGGGAATAGAGAGGCCTAATTGGGCCTTCTCTGGCTTCTGAGGACCTCGGACTCCCCACAACTTTTCTAAAATGGCATACGTTTCCATCCAAATATGAGCTATTTTGGGACAATCCCACAGCATATGTCTCAGTGTTCCTGTGGCACTACAACCCCTGAAGCAATTGCCATACAAGGATGAGTTTGAGAGTTGTAATCTCTAACTATTTATTGCTGTTACTGGCAGCCTAGCTTAGAGCAACTGCACTGCAGTCTGGCTTCATCATGATTGGCGAGTTTGGAATTGAAGAGGTTTCTATGTTTGACAACCCATCCAGAGGTTTTTTAGAGGCTTTATTTATTTATATTTCTTATGACATATTTTCACAGTAAGGGTAGTTAATATGTGGAATTCTCTACCAAGGGAGGTGGTGACAGCGGATTCAACAAATAACTTTAAAAGGGGATTGGATATATTTTTCAATAAAAAGGGCATTCAGAGTTATCCTGGATAATTAGAGAGGGAGTATTGATCCAGGGAGGAATCTGATCTCCAGCATCTGGGGTCAGAAAATAATTATTTTGTTTTGCCTTTTTAAACAATTGGCAAAGTTTTACTTAGGTATTTTTTTTCTGTTTGCCTTCCTCTGGATCAATTAAGAATTAATCCGCATATTGCAGATCAGAGGAGATTTTAAAAGGTTGAACTTAATGGGCTAAAAGTATTTTTTCAACGTCAATTACTATGTAACTATGTAACTTAGTAACTATATTTTTTCCAGAGCTGAAAAAATAGGTTTGTTCAATGATGAATTAGCTTGGTCTAGCCTCCCTTCAGAATAATCTGTCACCTAGTTGCTTAACATCTACAAGAATAACACCCGATGGACACCATCTGTCCCATTGGTTGGCTCATACATCACATTGACACAAATATCTGAAGTTATTTGACATGCCAATATGGATTATGCATTTCCATCATCCCTTTTGCTTCCCACACCCAACCATGGGCCTCATTCAATTGAGAAATTGTAAACACATTTGCTATTCAACTGCCGTCTTTTTGCGAGCCGCAAACGATCTACGGGTTACGGGCTGAAAATCCCTGCGGTTGTTACAACCATAACTTACAACCCATCTAAGCCTTTGATCTTTCAAGACTGCAAGAGTTACAATTGCAAATCGCTATTCAATTGCTACAATTCCGCAAGCCCGCAAATATTTTCCCACACGTAAATGTCAAATGTAGGAAAAAATAAATGCAATTAAAAAAATCAATACAGCACTTTAAAAGACAGGGAAAGCGATGAAAGACATTATAATTAATTGTCTCAAGCTTGTAAATCTGCAATCAAAAATTATTTATTTGTATGTGTCATTTTGGTGTTATATCAATCTCGGGAATCAATGAGTTAATAAATATCAGACCACCAATATGGACTAGAACATTTCCTTCATTCATTTTTATTATTTTGTACATTGCAGGATTGCAGGTTTGATCGCATATCGGACCTCTAAAAGCTAATTGATTGACATGTAACCTCTATGTTTCACTAACCTAATGATGACAGTCTAATTTTTTATTGGCTGTTTCTAAATGGGCCTTGCTTAATTGATCATGTTCACGCTTGCGGGCTTGTTTAATTGAATCGCTCTGTAATTGTAGCAGAGTTCAAGCCTGCAGACATACGGCCTGTATACTGTGAGTTGCTACCTTGCAATTGATTGAGGCCCCATATCTTTTACAATCTCAGCTTTCACTATTGAATACTAGGAGATACAAAATCACTCAATGCTGATGCCAGACAAAGGTGCAGTAGTATTTTTTTATGATTGAGTTGATTTAGCTCATCAAATATGTTATTCTTTTAATTTGTTTTAAAAGTGTGTTGGAAGCTCAATAGGTATAATTCAAGTTGAACAGTTTTAAATTAATGAGCAGCGTGACACGATAACTCTGAGTGCAACAGCTTCAAGTGTTTCACATATGGTAAATGAGAACAATCTGGAGTGTTATTTTATTCCTGAATTAATTAAGACTTCCAACAAAGGACTGATCCTACAAATCATAACTAATAATGAAGTGAAGCATTGAAGGAAATAAGACATACTTAGTAGCTAAATATATGGCTTATATAGATTGTATTTTCTAAACAATATGTCATTAAAGTACATTAATTATACTCTTATTATTACATATAAATGTTTTTGTAAAAATATCTAGTGTTAAAAATTGGCTAATGTATGAGTGTGCTTGTATATTCCTTTATAGTCTTTAAAAAAAACATATTTTAGTATAAATTTAGCAATTGTGCCCCAAATGTAGTCTATGTACATGAATATCTTCATGTATATGCATATCAATATATACAATATGTATGTAAAATGTGTATATAAAATGTGTATGTAAAATGTAATACTCAGTAGGTAACTTCATAATACTGCTAAACTAAGCACAGTAGATTTCTATCACCCCAGCCTATAATACAAAAAGAAACCTGTATTTCTTAGAATTGTGAGAATAGATCATATCTCATAAAGACTTTAAATCAGGGGTGGAGCTACCAATGGTGCAATTGGTGCAATGAACCAGGGCCCTCCTCTGGGGGGGAGGGGGGGGCATTGCTGTGTAATTTTTTTCTATAATGTAGGCCCTCACACTCTGGTCCAAACCACCGCCACCCTCCTGGGTCCCTCGGACCTCCTTGGCTGCAAACCCCTGGCCGGAAAATGGTCCTGGCTGCAAATATGTATTAGGGAAGGGGTGAGAGAGCAAGGACTGGATGACAAAAAAGTACCAGGAGAATGGGTTCTTTTGAGGAGGAACAAAGGAGATAGGGAGATGAGTGCTATGTGAGGTGGGTGTCTAGAGGGGTTGGGTGCTGCATGGGTATGGAAAGGTGATGGCTGCTGACAAGGACTGGGTGCTATGTAGGGATGGATGCTAAGAGGGGTGGGTGCTATGTGTAGGTGGATGTTGAGAGGGACTGGGTGCTCCCTAAAAATGGCTGCTCAGAGGGATAGGTTGCTATTGAGAGATTGTATATGTATATGTGTATGTATGTATATGAGCTGGAAACAGGTTTTTTTAACTTGTTTTAGACATTCAAATGTGAACACAAATGTACTATTTATTTACTGTACTACTGTACGGTGGAGGGCTTCTATCACACTTTTGCCCACCATATATTAAATGATTGTTGTGGTAAACTACCTACTCATAAGGTCTACAACACAAGCTGGGATCCTGCCCCACGCTGATTGGCTTTGCATAAATGCTGTGTAATGCAGCGGGCATAAGCTTAAAGGAAGCCATGTTTAAAATGGTCTATGGATTGAAGAACTTGGCATTTGTGGGCACATTTGCATGTCCCTGCTCAGCTTCCCAGAATGCAGTATAATAACTGTATTTTTCAAAATTCTGAGCTAGAAATACATATTTTTAACTTGTTTTAGACATTCAAATGTGAACACAAATTGACTATTTATTTACTATATATATGCAGTATTTCACTGGACAAACAAATTCATAGTAATGAGGAGCCTTTGAGAGCAAAGACTAGAGTGTAGGGGGTCACCACCCTGTCCCAGAGGAGGCTAGGGTGGGGGCACCCAAGACCTACTCTAGACCCTCGGCCGTACCAGAGCACACCATAGAGGATGTTGACAGATGGGGAGCACGTGCTTCCTGGTGCTGTGCTGTAGGCAAAGGAACTTAAATACACAATATAGTAAAGTAAATTGCGGAGGAAATTCAATACTAAATTAGAATGAAGTGGCGTTTGCCACACACCCACACTCCACCAATAGACTCCGTTGGTAAAGTTAAAAATTAGCTTTTAATAAATTATTGCTAAAAAACATTATCAAAAAAGACCATGAAACAAAATGCTTGTAATACATCTATAGGTGCGGTCCCTCTAACGTGATTTCCTAAATGGAACATAAATTTGTATGTCCCAAAACACTCTATTGATATTGAAAAAAGGGATCCAATTCAATTGCACTTATCAGTGTGCTGGCAAGAAGGCAATGTTACAAAATGATTGTAAGTGCTGCAAACAGGTTAGGTGGCCAATGCAGGGTTATTTTTTGTAACTTAATGAATTAGTTAACCCTTGGTATAACTTTCCAAACTTGGAGCAATTTCTAGTATTCAGCCATACACCGGGTGTCCCATGTTTTAGTGTCCAAGTCCCAATTTTAGCAGAAAGTGATCTTTTTCAGAAGCACCAATGGAACTGGTCAGACAAGCCTATTTGCACACCCAATGAATTAAGACTGTAATGCAGTTAACATGCTTGCTATCACTGTAAATAGACCCCATTTTTTTTTACATTTCTGACATCAGCAATCTGTTATAATTGACTTGGAAGGATGTCTGAAGACTAGAATGTCTTCACAAAAAAACAAGATAAAGGCTGCATGCTGTCATATGTCTACACAACACTATTCTCACATAGTTTCAGCACTTTTATACCTTGCCATCTTCAATTTTTTGCATGATTCCTGTTGAGTCTTTACGGTTTTCACATGTCAAATAATTACCTCTGGGTAAAGTGACACAGAAACAATTGCAGACGGATTGTGTTTGTTCTTGTTCTATTCAGACTTCTTTAATTAAAGGTGTTTTTTGAGAAATATTAAACCTCTTAGCTATGTTTGTTTATCTAGTTGTGCAAAACAGTAAACAGCTTGAATTTACAATTCAGAGTAAGATGATATTGCACTTTAATTTACAAATATTCCCTATAATACAATTATTTACCTACATACCGTTCATTTTTTTGATATTGACTCTCCTCTCTGGGTTGGTAGTTCTGGTGTGGTTTTGGATAGTCATTGGTGACCTACACATTGTAAAACACATGTGTTTAATAAAAATTGTACTGTTTTATATTTTCATTACTGCTTTATGTTTTAATTATTTTTCTTGCCCTCCCACCTGGCATGCTCTGAGGCTCAGATTTTACTACATTTCACTTCTGTCATCAATAATGTAAATAAATTAAATCCCCTAGGAAACTTTGCTTGGTAAAACATGAGCTGAAAAATCTTCCTGCAGGCTTGGTGTGCCTGAAAGAGACATATCTGCCTTATAGTGATAAATGCAGTGCAAAATAAAAGTCTAGTAGCTTTTCTCATTCACAAGATGTGTTCTTTTCTGCTTCTTCCATTTAATGGAAGAATTGATGGATGGATTGGTATTTTATACTCTGGTACAATCTAAATTCCATGTAATTCATTTTTCTTCTAAAAACAATCCTTTGATTGATTCTACAAAAAATATTATTTTCCTTTTAGCTTTTTATTTAATCTGCTTTCAGTTGCATCTTTTGACAGATTTCATACTTAGATTACAGTAGTTAATTTATGTAAAACATCATGGATGACAGGTTTCTTTAGCAATTAGATAAATAAAAAACATTAACTTTTTAGATGTTTAATTGCTTCAACAACTTTGTAAATGTGTTTTCTATTATATTTTTCAGTGTTTTTATCCCTTGGATTTCTTCAGGGTTACCCCTATTCTGTGATACCATATATACTCCCTTGTCAAATGATGCACCCGTGGAATAATGTTTTATTGATTCTACAACTGGTCCCAGGCCCTGTTTTTTGCATTTAAGTGACACTCTGCTTCATAATGTATAGATAGCATCTAAAATAGAATAATCTACTAAGGAGAACTTCTCGCAGCTTCCTCA
Source organism: Discoglossus pictus (assembly GCA_027410445.1). NCBI lineage: Eukaryota > Metazoa > Chordata > Amphibia > Anura > Alytidae > Discoglossus > Discoglossus pictus. Next base: position 96,744,420 of record CM050167.1, read on the forward strand.
TTTTCATCATGCTAGGTGAGTTGTAAGACCACTATCAGGGACTCATTAAAATGGCAGGTAATATATATTTAAAAAAAAATAAGATGAAAGTAAGGTGGTGTAGATTTTTGAAGCTGCAGAGAATCAATGAATAGTTTTGAGTGTGACCCTTATATCCAAAGCTCAATTAATACTTTTGCAATCTGCAACAGTTACATATTTTAAAAAAGTCTGCTGACTCGGGGCCCTATTCTACTGGCCAATTCGTAAATGTATATGCACTTAAAAAAGCTCTTAATATTGCCACATATTCTACTAGCTACTCACAATCAGATTACAAATTATCCATCCACAATCACTAAGGGCCAGCCAAAGATGCAAAATTAACCTCAGAACTCCCTTGGTTTTAGCACAGCTCTAATATTACGAATGCTAACTAATTAAAGTTACACAAAATTTATATTCTGTTAGACCCGAATTTCTAGATCGCAAATAAGGTCTGACCTGCAATTGAAAAAAGTATCATGTTTCTGTCAAAAAAATCACGAGTACTAAATAGGACTCACAAGGCATTTCTCAAACACTTATTAGAGCTTTAACAGCAATAACAATCACAAAACTGTACTTTAAAAGCATGGGAAGGCATGGATACACATTATAATTCATTGTATAGCAGTCTCAAACCCACAAATATGCAATTAATTTGTAACTCTTGTTTCTGAGTAATATCAATTCCAGGACTCAAGAGGCTAATACTGTACATATCATGAAACTCACATTGACTAAAACAGATGATCTAATGCATTTTATGGAGTGGTATTGTGAGCCCGATCGGCAGGGTTTACAAGTTCAGCCTTGTGGTCGGAATTTGCGAGCTGGAGTAAATATAATACATCTAAATATTTATTTAAAAAAAAAAAACACCCTGCAGCCAAATGTATGAGTTTGAGGCATTTGAGGGCTTCTAATAGAATAGGGCCCTCTGTTGGTTATTTTTAATCTTTTATGGACAAAATGTACTGCATTGTTGGAACCCCATCTTTAAAAGTTCTGTAATTATATTTTGCATGGTTCTATAACCTCCTCAGTAATATTGACATCTATTCTTACCTTATTGTTTTTTTGATATTCAGTTCGCAAAAGCCCAGTTTAATGTACATTGCCTAAAATCCTCAAAAATCCACTGGAACCAACTTAAAGATCTATAGTTTATGTTGTGCTGTCACTATTATATCATTGGAATATGTAAACTGGGTGCTTATGGACAACCAAGAGGAGATGCTGACTTCTGAGATGCTCTTTAAAGATCAGAAATAAAGGTGACACCTTGCAATAGATTCTAGCCTGGGGTTGTTCAGAGCAAAGTGTACACCTGGGAGCCACTGGGCTGATATGTTATGTTGCCGGGAGATAAAACAAGGGATGCTTTTCTCCATAGGCTGTTTAGACCTTTCTGAGATTCAGTATTCATTTGGAGATGATAAGCAGAGTAATGATCCAGCAGCACACCAAGGGCCATATTAAGTTCCAAGACCGCAGTGGCCCTGGTACACCCGCAAACGATGCGGGCTTGATAATCGGCGGAGTTACAGAGCTATTACATTCAACCATGCCGCAACCAACGGGCCGGAGCCGCAAGCCCGTAAACCCTTTCCGCGCATGCAAGCTGTTAGGTGGCTGGAATAGATGTGGGCCGCATTTCCGATCCAAACCCTTAACCACGTAGTCCGACACAGGCCTAAGAGCCAATAGAAAGCGGGTAACAGCAATTAACGTTGCATGAAGCGGTTTTAAAGGGCGTGAAAACCATAAAGCATTGACTGCGCTATAGCTGAGCAAGTGAACACACAGGTCTAGGCGTTGGTGGGTTTGTGAGCATTGGAGAGAGATAGATATTAACCTTTAATTTACAACACAAATGATATCACATAATTCACACACATAGATTAATACGTACACATAGCTATACATATCGGTAGGCCACAGAATATCTACACCCCCCATACCCCCACCTACATCCCCATACAATTACTATACTACACATAATACTCACATTCTTGTTTTACCACATACGCATACACGTATATATATTATATTGATTTACAGGGGCGGCCCGTCCATTGGGGCGTCAGGGCAAACGCCCCCCCAAATATTTTCTTCACCCTGCAATAAAAAAAACACAACAATGTATTAGTATAACCCAAAAACAAATAAATATAAGGTGTACATCATCATTTCAAGTCTAAATAGTATTAAAATGAATTAAAGTTAGAAAAGGGACACTGTCACTTTAAAATAACCCTTGCGCTACATTAACTAATGCTGTGTATCTATCGCCCCCTGCCTGCACCCTGTGTGATCAAATTACAATAGTTATACACTGTGTACACTAACCTTTAGACTCTTCTGCATCTGCTCTCTCTTCAATGAGTCCTGGCCTGGCCCACTGACCGTTAATTCATGCCGCCCACCATCACAGTGACGATATGCATGGGCGGTCATAAATGTATCAATTAATAAATGACAGTCTTCCATCATTGACCAATCAATGATGGAAGGCTGTCCAGTTACTAAGTGATCAATCTAAACCCACCCAGACCGTTAGCCCTGAGCGCCCGCCAGCAAATAGAGCCTCGAGTTTGATTTTGATTGACTGATACAGTCAATAAAACCACCAGTTCCCTGTCCCTTCCCCCTTTCTGTTTCCTGACCCTGCTCGCGCTGAGACTGAGAGACCTCCCTGGCTGAATCTACTCATCTGCTCTGCCTGCCTAACACAGTAAGTCTACACCTGCCTCTGCCTGGCACCTGCCCCTGCCCCTGGCCAAACCAAAACCCCTAGTAGCCCCTAATAAAAGTTAGGGGTGACCAGTTACCCCCAGTCCCCCACTATGCCTGCCTAGCCTGCCAGTGCCACCTACCCAGCCACCCACTACCACCGACGACCCCAGCCATCACCCCCATGTGGCCTGTGCCACCCCCGATCAGGCCTGCCCTATGCTAGCCTAGCTATGCCATCATGCCACCACCGGATTACACCGATCACGGGATCGGGGTAGTCGGATGGTGAGCGGGGTGGCACAGGCCCACATGGGGGTGATCGGATCACCCCCTTGATGAGGCCTGTGCCACCCCTGATGACCTCCATGTATGCCACCCCCGAGGCCCGATCACCACCGGGCCCCCGGCACCACCCCGATGCGGCCTATGCTACCCCGGGTATTCGGGCAGTGAGCGGGGTTGACCAGGCCACATGGGGGTGGATGTTCACCCCCATGAGGCCTGTGCCACCCCTGGTCGTGGCCTATGGGCGACCGATGGGCGCCTGACCGTGACCGACCCCACCCTGGATGAACCATTAACCAACTACCTACCCCCCCCCCCCCCTATTTTTATTCCATTTTTAGAAGTAACAGGCATGTATATGTGCATGTCACTTCTAAAGATAAAATAAAAATAAGGGAAGGGAAAAAAAAAATACAGTAACAACATTATTACAATTAAACACACAGTAAGCAAACACATTGTTAGTACAGTTAGTAACACAACACATTGTATACAAAAATAAACAGCTTTAAACAAACATTAATAAAAAATAAAATAAACAGCACATACACACATTGTTAGTACAGTTAGTAACACAACACATTGTATACAAAAATAAACAGCTTTAAACAAACATTAATACAAAATAAAATAAACAACAGCACATACTTACCTGTAAAATTGACCCCTCCAGCGTTGGCCTTCTGTCCTCTCTGGATATAGTCATGATGAAAAATAAATAATCCATGTTGATTGAAGCCAATGATCAAAAATAAAATAATCCATGTTGATTGAAGCCAATGATCAAAAATAATCCAATCTTGATTGAAGCCATTGTCCATCCATCCATTCTGGCCCATTGAAAGAGGCCTCCAAAAAAAAAAAACCGACGCTCTAAAAAAAAAAAAACAACACACTAAAAAGAGCTCCTCCTACAAGGAGCCCCTCCCGCGATTAATTGTTTTTTTCCCACGGTCTGCTATATATACTAATTTTTGAAGGACTCTGATTGGCTGAAATTTTTGATTGACATCGATTTCAACCAATGAGAGTCTTTAAAAAATTAGCAAATCAGCAAGCAGGTATGGAAGCCTGTAAGGGTAAAAAAGGTTAGTGTGAACTTGTTTGACCCTGTATGTATTATACATATTACAGGGCTATTTTATGTGATATACATGTTACAGGATAATATCCTGTAACATGTATAGCCAAAAAATAGCACTGTAATATGTATAACAAATAAAGTGTAATAGAAATGCATGAAAAATATAATATACCATGTAATAAAGAACATCAATTAATCAAATAATAAATATCAATTAATATATATTGTTGTATGTATATGTTTATGTATATTTATGTGTAATTTTTTATATATATATATATATATATATATATATATATAAAAATTAATATCAAAATATCACAATATATATATATATATATATATATATATATATAACAATTTGATATATATATATATATATATTTATTTATTGTGATATATTGATATCAATTTTTATATATATATATATATATATATATATATATATATATATTTATATATATATATTATTATTATTTTTTTTGGGGCCTATATGTTATTTAAGGTTTTTAAGGTACGGTTGGGGCCTATATGGTCCCAATTTGTTATTTAGGGTTTTTAAGGTACGGTTGGGGCCTATATGGTCCCAATTTGTTATTTAAGGTTTTTAAGGTGCGGTTGGGGCCTATATGGTCCCAATTTGTTATTTAGGGTTTTTAAGGTACGGTTGGGGCCTATATGGTCCCAATTTGTTATTTAAGGTTTTTAAGGTGCGGTTGGGGCCTATATGGTCCCAATTTGTTATTTAGGGTTTTTAAGGTACGGTTGGGGCCTATATGGTCCCAATTTGTTATTTAGGGTTTTTAAGGTACGGTTGGGGCCTATATGGTCCCCAATTTGTTATTTAGGGTTTTTAAGGTACGGTTGGGGCCTATATGGTCCCAATTTGTTATTTAAGGTTTTTAAGGTGCGGTTGGGGCCTACATGGTCCCAATTTGTTATTTAGGGTTTTTAAGGTACGGTTGGGGCCTATATGGTCCCAATTTGTTATTTAAGGTTTTTAAGGTGCGGTTGGGGCCTATATGGTCCCAATTTGTTATTTAGGGTTTTTAAGGTACGGTTGGGGCCTATATGGTCCCAATTTGTTATTTAAGGTTTTTAAGGTGCGGTTGGGGCCTATATGGTCCCAATTTGTTATTTAGGGTTTTTAAGGTACGGTTGGGGCCTATATGGTCCCAATTTGTTATTTAAGGTTTTTAAGGTGCGGTTGGGGCCTATATGGTCCCAATTTGTTATTTAGGGTTTTTAAGGTACGGTTGGGGCCTATATGGTCCCAATTTGTTATTTAAGGTTTTTAAGGTGCGGTTGGGGCCTATATGGTCCCAATTTGTTATTTAGGGTTTTTAAGGTACGGTTGGGGCCTATATGGTCCCAATTTGTTATTTAAGGTTTTTAAGGTGCGGTTGGGGCCTATATGGTCCCAATTTGTTATTTAGGGTTTTTAAGGTACGGTTGGGGCCTATATGGTCCCAATTTGTTATTTAGGGTTTTTAAGGTACAGTTGGGGCCTATATGGTCCCAATTTGTTATTTAAGGTTTTTAAGGTACGGTTGGGGCCTATATGGTCCCAATTTGTTATTTAGGGTTTTTAAGGTACGGTTGGGGCCTATATGGTCCCAATTTGTTATTTAGGGTTTTTAAGGTACGGTTGGGGCCTATATGGTCCCAATTTGTTATTTAGGGTTTTTAAGGTACGGTTGGGGCCTATATGGTCCCAATTTGTTATTTAAGGTTTTTAAGGTGCGGTTGGGGCCTATATGGTCACACTTGCTCTTTTAAGGTTTTAAACGTTACGGTTTGGGTCTTAAACGTTCTAATGTTTTTTTTTTTGTTTTCTATTAACTTCCCAGGTGCAAACTATCTGTGGAATCAGATTTCTTTGGACTCGTTGGTTGACTTGCTGGACGTGAATACCCCGAGAAGGAGCGTCAACTGTTGGTGAGTATATGGTCACACTTGGACTTTTAAGGTTTTAAAAGTTACGGTTTGGGTCTTGAGATTTCTAATGTTTTTTTTTGTTGTTTTCTATCACCCCCCAGGTGCAAACTATCTGTGAAAGCAGATTTGTTTGGACTCGTTGGTTGACTTACTGGACGTGAATACCCCGAGAAGGAGCGTCAACTGTTGGTGAGTATCATTGCCTTTAATTTTCTGTCCATGTGTATAGGTGCAAATTTGATGGTGATGTAGTTTTGTCACATGAGGGTTTGCAATCTGTAATGTATACCAATGAAATCAACACACTGTTATTTTTAAGTAATTTTGTGACATAATATAAATTAATATACCGTGATCTCTTTCTTTTATTGGTATCAATATCAGAAATGAATACTATTGACTCTCTACTTGTGAAGCCTTTCGCCACCCTAACCTATGAGGAGAAGGTGGAAGTAAAACGGTTAGGAGCTGACCAACCAGAGATAAATCTGCAGCAAATCGCAAGAGATAGAGGGAAGCAATATGTCCGTAATTTCAATACTGAATGGTACAAGAAGAACGACTGGCTTTCTGGAAGCGTTTCTAGGAAGTCCTTATATTGTTTCCCATGCATCCTATTTGGTGGTGACGCTGCTTGGACCAAAACTGGAGTGACTGACGTCAAACATCTAGCTGACAAATTGGCAAAACACAAAAGTTCTAAATCTCACTTGGATAACAGGATCAAGTTTGAGATGCTTGGACAGGCGAACATTGCTGTTCAACTGGACCAAGGATACCAAGTCAGCATTCAAAAACACAACGAAGAAGTGGCTAAGAACCGGTACATCCTTTCGAAGATAATTGATTGTGTTCGCTTTTGTGGCGCCTTTGAACTGGCATTAAGAGGACACGACGAGAGTGAAACATCGCTAAATCCAGGAGTGTTTATAGGCCTGGTGGATTTGGTTGGCAGTATCGATAGTGCAATGGAACAGCATTTGAAGACTGCAACTGTGTTTAAGGGCACTTCCAAAACCGTGCAGAATGAGCTACTGGACTGCATGCATGAAGTTATAAAGGAAGTGATTCACCAAGAGCTTAAGGAAGCCCAGTTTGTGGCAATCCAAGCGGATGAAACAACCGATATTTCCGCTAGGACACAGTGCGTTGTAGTCTATCGCTACATTGACAAGAAGCATCAAGTGGTGGAAAGATTTGATGGCTTCACGGAAATGAAATCAACGGATGCAGACTCCATTGCTGCTGTTGCGCTGGAAACACTGAATACTGTTCTCCCAGAGCCAGAAGACAAGAAGAAACTCATAGCTCAAAGCTATGATGGTGCCAGTGTGATGCGTGGAGATCAAGGAGGAGTTCAAAGAAAAATAAAAGACGTGTACCCGAACGCACACTACGTCCATTGCTATGCTCACCAACTGAACCTAATAATGGAGAAAGCAGTTTCAAGGATTGGAAGAGTTAGAGTTTTTTTTTCAAACATAGGCGGCATACCATCTTTTTTTTCACGCTCTCCAAAAAGGACTGGAGTTCTGGATGAGGTAGTTGGTAGAAGACTTCCAAGAGGTGCACCGACACGATGGAACTTCAACGTTAGGACCGTGAACGTGATCTACGAAAACAGAGATGCGCTACTTGAGTGTTTCCAGACAATTGAAGCATGTCTAAACTTTGATCCAACATCTATACGGGAAGCCGCAGGTTTCATTGGAATGCTGGAAGACAGGGAGTTCCTTTACTTCCTTAAATTATTTCATTTAATAATGCCACATGTAGACATCCTCTATAGTCAGCTTCAGAAGCGAGACACGGATACTGTTTATATCAAAAAAGTCACAGAAGACTTTGTCGCCAGCATCCAGAAAATCCGTAATTCTGTGGAAGAGATAGAAGCAAGTTTGCCAAGCGATCTAACAGTCAACAGACGGAGTGCGGAGATCTCAACCTTGAGACAACTTTCAACAGAGGTATGTGACATAGTGGTGGTTCATGCAAAAGAACGTTTTTCATTTTCAAATCACCTAGTCAGTGCCAAACTTGTTCAAAGTGACTTGTATAAAACCCATGGCACTTGCTTTCCAACCCAAGCTCTGGAAGACACCGTGCAAGCATATCCAATACTGAAGAAGGAACAATTACGCACTGAGCTGTCACTTCTGTATGGGAAGACAGAGTTTCATACTTGTACAAGTGCTGTTGCTCTGCACAAACTTTTCCATCAATTTAATCTGCAGAATGATTTCACAGAGACAGTAAAATTATTAAGAATCCTGATTACAACACCAATGACTACTGCAGAATCAGAAAGATGCTTCTCAACATTGAAGAGGATAAAAACCTTTTTAAGAAGCACCATGTCCCTGGAGCGGTTGAATGCATTGGCGATGCTCTCAATGGAAAAGCAACTGATTTCCGAGATCCCACACTTCAATGAAAAAACCATTGAGAAGTTTTGTTCTTTGAAAGATCGCCGTGCAAAATTAAAATACAAGTGATTGAAGCAAAGTAGAATGCATACCCCCAAGGTGTGCAAAGATAAACTGCGTTAAGCAGCACCACCTCACACTACCAAACATAACTAGTGGTAAGTAAAGTATGAACGGTGTGTGGGTGTGCATATGGAAGGAGCTATGAAAGGTGTGTGCATGGTCAGTAACAATTGTTGAAGCCTTGGCGTGGTTTGAAGGAATTGGAGGCACTTCCAAGGGTAGCTGTCACTTGTGTACAGGAAGCAAGAATTCCATGTCTGTACAAGTGCTGTTGCTCTGCAGCAACTTTAGCATCAATTTAATCTACATAATCTAACAGAGTGAGTGAAGCTATAAGGAATCCTGCTTACAACAACGAAGACTACTAAAGAACCAGAAAGATGCTTCTCCACATTGAAGAGGATCAAAAAAGTAATTAAAAAGCACCATGGCCCTGTAGCGGTTAAATGCATTGGTTTGAAGGAATTGGAGGCACCTTCAAGGGTACGTAAAGTTCTCAGAAATGGCACCACCTCACTACCAAAAATAACTAGTGGTAAGTAAAGTATGAATGGTGTGTGGGTGTGCATATTGAAGGAGCTATGAAAGGTGTGTGAATGGTCAGTAACAATTGTTGAAGCCTTGGCGTGGCGTTACTGCTCATATGGTTATCCATATGCTAATTCAACGTGTTTGTTTGACATTGATTATTGTGTGGTCTAAACAGAAGTGAAATGTTGTTGTTTTCTTGAATCCCAAGATCCACTGGTTTGGGCCTATGCAGTGCTGATTGGTCTTCTAAGGTATGTTTGAGGCCTATATGGTCCCACTTGGTCTTCTAAGGTATGTTTGGGGCCTATGGTCACACTTGGTCTTCTAAGGTATGTTTGAGGCCTATATGGCCACACTTGGTCTTCTAAGGTATGTTTGGGGCCTATATAGTTCCACTTGGTCTTCTAAGGTATGTTTGGGGCCTATGGTCACACTTGGTCTTCTAAGGTATGTTTGGGGCTTATATAGTCACACTTGGTCTTCTAAGGTATGTTTGGGGCCTATATAGTCACACTTGGTCTTCTAAGGTATGTTTGGGGCCTATGGTCACACTTGGTCTTCTAAGGTATGTTTGGGGCTTATATAGTCACACTTGGTCTTCTAAGGTATGTTTGGGGCCTATATAGTCACACTTGGTCTTCTAAGGTATGTTTGGGGCCTATATGGTTCCACTTGGTCTTTTAAGGTTTTGAAAGTATGGTTTTGTTCTTGAATGGTCTGATTGATTTGCTTGTTTTCTTTCAACCCCAGGTGCAAACCCTATGTGGCTGCAGATTTGTTTCTACTCATTGGTCAACTTAATGAACATGAATACCCTGAGAAGAAGAGCCGACTAATGGTAGGTGTCACTCCTTTAATTTTTCTGTTAATACGTATAGGTGCAATTATGATATTGCTGTAGTCTTGTCACATGAGTTTTTTCAATCTATATTGTATACCAATGAATTTAACACATTGTTACTTTACTTTACTTCTTGACATTTCTGCATTGCACATCATGTATTTCAATGGGCTTCACAAGCATAAGGTCATTGGGCGGGGCTTATAAAGGTCATTATGACGTCAGGGGGAGGAGTTATAAAAATGGGTGTGGTTTGAAAAAGGGGGAGTGGCTATGTTTCGCCCTGTCGCCCCTCCAACTTGAAAAGTCACCAGCCGCCACTGTTGATTTATCCTTATATTTATTTCATAAACTAGCAACTTGCCCTTCAAAAAGTGACGGCAATAAGATTGTAAGGCAAGTAATGGTGTTTGGTTGCAACATTAATTTTATTGGTGTTCCGAGATTCTTCGGCGCTCATTGCGAGCCTCGCGCTGAGCGCCTTTGGCGCTCATTGCATGGCTTGCAATGAGCGCCTTTGGTGCTTATTGCAAGGCTGTTGGTTGTTTGTGTGGTATGAGCAGTGTTGGAAATAATTAAGAAATGAATAAATTAATATACTTTACCTATTTTGAAGTAATATATGCAGGAAGCATTGTGTTGAAGAGCTGACAATCTGTTTTCATGTTGCTACAGCATACAATGTGTGTTTTCACTGTTGTGGAGCTGCTGTGTAAGTGTCAGCAATGTGTGCAGTGTGTAGTGTAAATAGTGTGCGTGCGCAAGGAAAATCCGATAGGGTTGCTGTGTACTTCCGCATTGTGTAAGTTAGTGTTGTAAAATGGCGCCAAATGTGTGTGGTAGGCAGCTGTGGCTGATCTTACCTACTTGTTCTTGGACCTCGTAGGTCTTTTTCGAAAAATCTGTATGTGTTTTGTGGGGTTTTGCGTGTTTAGGCTTCTTGTAGCCTCGTTTTCGTTTTTTCCGGTGGCCATTTTTTCTCTTGCTTAGGGGATTTTCGGGAGTCTAAACTCTTGAATTTCTACTTTAAATTGCGGTGTAACTTCAGTTTCAGAGGTCCTGGGTGCCCCTCTTGCTGTGGGTAAGCTATTTATGTGTTTGTTGTGTGTATTTATTGTGTTTTTAATGTTTTATGTGCGCGGGTTTCGGGCGCTAAGGTCGTATTTTTGTGAGGTTGTAATGTTTTTTTTTCTAAGTCCCGTGGCTCGTATTTGTGTATGCTATGTCCGTAATTTTTGCGGTCGAGGTGGGAACCTCCACCTCCGCAAATGCGGCCCCTCACTTTGCGAGGGTCGGCACTTGCGGGCCTAAAGTCCGCAGTTGCTGGTAAGGAGCACCTTTGGCGCTCCTTGCCAGCAACTGCGGACCTCGCTTTGTGAGGGCCGCAGCGTTAGCAACAACCTGCATGCTCACAACTATTATAGGTGATTGTAGGAGGGGAGGAGGAAAGTGAGGAGAGAGAGGAGAGGAGAAGAGAGAGGAGAGCACCGGAGGGGGAGAGTAAGGAGAGGGGGAGAGTAAGGAGAGGAGGAGAGTAAGGAGAGGAGGAGAGTGAGGAGAGGAGGAGAGTGAGGAGAGGATGAGAGGTAGAGGTATGGAGAGAGGGAGAGCCACGTCAGGAAGGGGAGGTACAGGTGGAGGAGAGCAGGAGGGAGGGAGAGGAATGTGCCTCCAGATGCAGGCACACAGGGAGTAGGGGCAGAGGGTCAGGGGCCTGATCCTACGGGGGGGGGGTAGTGGGGATGAGGGACCGGCCCCAGGGAGAGAACATGGAGGCCAGGAACCCCAGGCACAGTTGGAAGGGGAAGAGGCTGTGGCAAAGTACAGGGCCCCCAATTATAGCCTAGAGAAGATGGACGTCCTCCTCAGGGAAATCCGTGCCTGCTATAGAATCATACATGGTGGGAGAAATGTGAGGCCTAGCCAGAAGGCACAGGCCTGGAGTGAAATAGCTTCAGCTGTTGCTGGTTGCCAACAGCGATGTAAAGTCTGTCAAACACAGTTATGACGACAGCCGGCTGAAGGTGAAGAGGAAGGTGGCAGAGGAGGCAAGAGCTGCACTTGCAACCGGTAGTGGGCCACCAGCCAACATCACATGCTGTGGATGGGAGCAGACCCTGAAGGAGTAGATTGAGCCAGTTGTAGAAGTGGGCCTACCAAGACAGGTGGACACGGGTGTGCCAAGAACCATGCAATGTGAGTATCATATCACACCACACACATTGGTGTATGAACTGGCGGGGGGGGGGGGGCGGGGGGTGGACAAATACCCTATAGATATCATGATGTTTGTATGTATGTATAAATAAGCTTGTACTCTGGCTGGTGTATACAATGAGCTGTATTCCCCTAGAATTATTCTGCCTCCTAGACCCCTGCCCACATGCATAGATAACTGACAAACAAAAGCACTGTAAGCCCAATGGTTATGACTGGAGATATATGGGGCATCAATAACCATGTAAATCCTGGTAGCAAACATATAATTTTCATAATTTGTATCAATGACCGATAGCTGCAGTTCAAGATGATTCTGAGTACAATTTGCTATTATATCAAGATTGATTTGACATTCAAAAGAGAGTACATTTCTGGGTTTGTGCACTGCGGCATATGTGAATACAGACTCTGTAGAGCTGCATGTGCGTGTCTCTGCTGCATTTTAGCAACCATTGCTGGGAACATGTCACAGATTGGTCAGTCTCACACACTGCACAGCAGATCCAGCAGGAACAAGGGGAGGCTCCAATGGAGGTGGGAGTGGTTGAAGATGAAGGCCAGGACATTCAAGAGGGCCAGGGACCATCCACACAAGCTGGCCATTCAGCGGCATATCAGGAGTAGGAATAACTGCCTGGGCCCTCAACAGCATCATACAGCCGGGCATAGCTGTTCCAGCCCCTTCCACTGGCCATGTCCTGACCCCAGCCATTATCACAGCTGCCACCTGCTACAACAACATTGCAGCCATGGCAGCCCACAGCCACTCCCACACAATGGGGTCCCCCAACATAGGCCTCCTCATCTCAGACCTCACCACTATCTCAACCAGATCCTTAGCCAGCCAACATAGTGGCACCTCACAACAAAGACGTGGGAGACGGGGCGCGGGCAGGGAAGGTGGGGGCCCAGTGCTGGGAAAGAGGAGGTCTTAGGACCATCCAGGAAGTCCTCCTCCTGATCACTCCCCATTGAATACTGATTGTTATAGATGTTGACATACTATTGCCTGGCTAAAGTGTGTATACATGTCTGGTTATGTTTAACATTTCAACAATTGATTTTCATTGTGGATTGATCTTGAGATGAGGTTTTGTAGTTAAACAGAATACTGCTATAATTGATATCTTGTTCTTGTCTCTGTAGGTGTTAATAGCCAAATCTCGAGCAGTACAATACCATCATTTGAGTTAAAACTAGACCCAGTTCCCAACAGGCATTTGATCAGTGTCATTCACCACTGCAGATGGACCTTAAATGCAATGTATCACTACATATCTTTTCACTAATGAACATGACTGGTGTGAGTTTCAATTACAATGAATAGTGTCCCGGCTGCAGAGTTGCACAGTCCCATTAGGATCTGCTAATCCAAAGCAGTTGTTATACATGCGTTGTTTGTTGCATTTCATCCCTTTAACAGTATGAAAGTGGATTAATGTATTTCATGTCATCCAAACAAAATGGATTACCTTGGTTTGACATCAGGATCAATGTGCATGTGTTTAGGGGTAATGTGAACAGTGTCATCTGTCTTGCCTTGGTAACACCCATATACTGGTGAGATGTGATATTAGCATAGCACAACCATGCCATATAGATAGTAATCATACTTTCTGCTGAAAGATTATGTTCACACTGAAGCATGCCTTGTCGTATTACACATCCTCAACATATTCCAGGAAGGCTGATTAAACAGGACAGAATCAATATGATTATTACTGCTCGTAGATGATGTTCATATTTATTGGTGTTTTGTAGTGTCCAGAGCAAAAACAAGGTACTATAATAACAGCTTATGGTTGTTCTAACACCTTCTCTTTATGTTTTCCAGATTCCTATCATCCATTTGGAAATCATCAGTAATATATGAAAACGCACTGTGTGTGGAATTGATTAGTATCACATGATCCATGATTTCTAGCAACTGTTTAATATGGCAGATGGAAACCATGTGGTTGCTGTATGTGCAGTAATTGTTATTTCTATGAAATGGAGTGTTATATGATGTTCCTATGTCACATCCCATTATGGTTACTGTGGTGTCCTGACCACATGTGACCCAAGTAGATGCTATGCATTATCCTTATGATGTCTAACAGTTAATCCTTTAGGTGCCCTTAGATTGTCACAGCCTCTTGCCCTTCCAGTATCTGCCCACACCACACCCATATTATTAATGCACAGTCTTGTCCATTTCTGATGGACCGTTCTAACCATGTCAGTGTGTTTTCAATGGTTGTGGTTATGGGACATCCACATACATCACATTTGTGTCACATTCCTATATATGTAAACTAATGAGCCCTTGTTAACATGCAATAGATCATTACATATAAAAAGAATAATAGTCAAAAAAGCATTAGATATCCTATAATACTAAATATCAAATATAATAATAATAAAGGGTTAATACACAGGCCAAGTCCAATTAGTGATACTTTAAAATATGAACATTCCCCTGAGGGCCTAAAATGAATATGACAGGTGACACTGGAGTGGGTTGCCAGTTCCTTCTCTTGTGGACTGTGATTTGTCTGACCTCTCTGCCATGATGTGCCCACCTAGAGTGAACCTACGTTGTATAGCTCACAGCTTCATTGCAGTACACAAAAGCCCCTTCATCACCACCACTTAGCAATGCTGAAGGGGACCAGGGGAACATACACCACACTAATCTGCTGTATCCCATCAGGAGGGGATGCAAAAACAAATGGAGGCTTTGCAGAGGCACGTGGATCAACAGCCAAATCATCTCCATCAGGGGTAATCTCTGCTATGCCCATCATGGTAAGTCCCATGCCATTGCTGATGGCCATGTGCCAAGATGTATACCCATTCCCATTTGGTGATCTCCCATTATCACATATATAGTTGTGAGCATGCGGGCTGTTGCTAACGCTGTGGGCTCGCGTAGCGAGCCTGCTGCCCTCACAAAGCGAGGGCCGCAGTTGCTGGCAAGGAGCGCCGAAGGCGCTACTTGCCAGCAACTTCGGACTTTGCAAGATTTACGGAGTTCCGAAACAAAAATACGAGACGCGTTACGACCCATTACGACCTCGCAAAAAACGCCCGAAACCTGCACACATGAAAACATGAAAAACACAATAAATACACACAACAAATACATAAAAAGCTTACCTACAGCAGGGGGGGAGGGGGGGGGGGGCACCCATGACATCGCAATCTGAAGTTACAACTCAATTTAACTCCAAATAAAAGAGTTTGGACACCCGAAAATCCCCTAAGCGAGAGAAAAAATGTCAGCCAAAAAAAAAACGAAAACGAAGCTACAGCACTCTAAAGACGCAAAACACCATCAAACACCTACGGATTTTCCGAAAAAGAAGTACGAGATCCGAAAACAAGGACGCAACACGCGCGACCCAAAAAACATTAGAAACACAATAAATACACACAACAAACACATAAAAAGCTTACCCACTGCAAGGGGGGGGAACCCAGGACCTCTGCAAGTGAAGTTACACCTCAATTTAAGTCCAAATTTCGGTGTTTAGACACCCGAAAATCACCTAAGCGAGTGAAAAATTGGCCGCCGAACAAAACGAAAACGAGGCTAAAGGACCCTAGACAGGCAAAACACCACCAAACACCTACGGATTTTCAGAAAAAGGACGACATCCGAAAACAAGGACGCTAAATCAGCCACAGACGCATACCACACATTAGGCGCCATTTTAGAACACTAACTTATACAATCCAGAAGTACACAGCTACCCTAATGGATTTGCCTCGCGCACGCACACTATTACACTACACACTGCACACATTCATGACGCTTACACAGCAGCTCCACAGCACTGATGCTGCAGCAACATGAAAGCAGATTGCCAGCTCTTCAACACAATGCTTCCTGCATATATTACTTCACAATAGGTAAAGTATATTAATTTCTTATTTTATCATTTATTCATTGCCATACCAAAAAAAACACCAACGCTGCTCATAGCACACAAACAACCAAGAGGCTTGCAATGAGCGCCGAAGGATCTTAAAACACCAACAAAATTAATTTTGCAAGCAAACAACATTACCTGCCTTACAATCTTATTGCCGTCATTTTTTGACTGACAAGTCGCCAGTGTTCTACTATTCATCAATTTACATTAGTGTGGATTGCTAAGTGGTGGTGGTGAAGGGGCTTGTGTACCTGAATGAAGCTGTGCCATGTAGGGCCAGTGTTAGTGGGCAGGTGATAGCAGAAAGGTCAGACAAATCCCAGTCCACTAGAGAAGGAAATGGCAATCCACTCCAGTATCTTTGGCATGCAAACCTTGTAGAGCAGCACAGGCAGAGACCTAGATAAATGTGCTGCAGTCCATAGGGTAACAGAGAGTCGGACACGACTTAAGGAGTGAGCAACAAATAATAAAATGTTCACCGGGTACTTGATATATGTGATGTGGCAGTGAAGTATGGCCACTATTTGTGTTCCCAAATGTAGATGTGATGAGCGAGATGTATATGCAATTATATTTATTTAAGGGTTCACAATAGCGCCTCTGTGAGTGAGAAAGGGTTAATACGGCATGAGTTTCATGTTTTTGGGTTGCTATTTAATCATGTAGTGTGTCTTTAATTGCTTTGTGCTTGTTGCAGCATGGCTTTTCATGGCATATGCATAACCATTCCAACATATGATAATATAAAAAAAAGTTTTTTAATGCATTTTTTATATTTGGGATTATTGTGCAAGTAATTATAATACCTTTCCATGCTTTTCCTATATTTTAAAGTCTGTAAACCCTTTGCAGGTCCTATTTGAAGGCCGTAATGTTTTTGCCTCCATTTGCTGGTTACGGGCTTAAACGCCATGGCGTCTTTGGAAATGTGTTGCAATTTATTAGTGAACTTGTAATGTTGCAGTTACAGGCTTGACAGAACAAAGGATTTGCGGGCGTCAACTTCCACGTTCCATGTCCCGTAGGTTTTTTTCGGCCTCAACCCACAGATCGTGAGTGGCTTGCTTTACAGGGCCAATTTAATAGCCGAAAGTCTTGCAGCCTACGTTACGGGCTACGGTTTTCAATATTGAGGGAATTTAACAGGGCTACTAGTCTTTTCAATTCTCTGATGCAGCACCTCAGAGTGATGTTTCTGGTTTTCTGCTTTTAAGTCACTAAGAGTTTTCCTCAAAGAGTTTGCCTTGACTTTTTGGGCTTTCTTATATGCTGTAGCTATATTAATGTAAGAGCCTCTGAGGAACGCCTTGTGAGCTACCCAGACCCAACCCGCATTTGATTCTGGGATTGAATTTACAGAGAAGTAACATTCAATATCTTTATCTATTCACTCTTTGCATTGGGGGATAAGCATGTCGTTTAGGTGCTAGGAATATGGTGGTGTATAAGCCATTCCCAAGTCAAGAGTACAGCCAACTAGAGAATGACAAAGAGCATGGATGGATTCTCGACTATGTTATACTATCAGAAAATGCAGAGTTAATTCGAAAAGTATAAATTCTAGAAGAAGTCTTATGTACTGCCGAATAAAATGTATATTCCCTCTCATTTGTATGTAGTGATCTCCAAGCGTCTACCAGGTGGAGTTCATCCAGGAGGGCAAGAATTGTAATTTGCTTATTAGTGAGCCGGCAATCCCACCCCAGCCCTGATCTGTCAATTGTGGACAACACAAGATTCAGGTCTCCTCCAAGAATAACTCTCCCCAAATCATGAGTTTTTATTTAATTCAAGAGCTTAAGTAAGATCTTGTGGGGCATTTGTGTTGGGGAGTAAACGGATATTATAGAAACTTTATTTCCCAGAAATTTTGGTAGCAAACAAGGTGGGGTAAGATCTGGATTAGTATTCAGGGATCTTATTATGCACAAAATGTGGTTCTTGTAAATGAGACGTAAGGGTTTGAAAGTAAGGAAGGACTTATGTCTTTTAAATTGCAAGTTGAATCCTCTTACATTAAGAGTTATAAAAGTAACTTCTGTATCAGTCATGCTGGTCAGTCAAAATGTTCAGCAAAGTGTCTGCGGTATTGTACTTACCACAGGGAGGAGGCGGGATTGGGAACGAGGACCATGCAATTAAACAGATTAGCCAATTAGTCTTTAGTCTTTGCGTAAGAAAAGGACGGTATGGGTTTAAGGCTGTGGAGAGTGAGTAAAGGGACAAAAAACATGAGCATTAATAATATGTAAACACAGTATGAACTTAAGGTCGTTAAACCTCCTAGAATAACATTTGGCACCTTGTTGCCGAGGGGTGGGTAGCAAGTCAAACCCCTCATTAGAAGGTTTAAAGTGATATAAGGTTAATTACTAACTTTCTAGGTGATTGAGCTTGTATATTTAACACAGGCCCAACCGTCAGTAAAGCATTTAATAAGCTAAGTCGCCACCTTCACTTTTTATTGGGAATGTTAGGCTCAAGAACAATCACTGTCTTGCAGGCTTTTCAGCTAAGAGCTATATAACAAACATTTTTAACATAGAGGCCTGATAAAAAAAATAACATCAGGTTTATAAGCAACTTGATATACAACAGGAGAGTATAGCCATGTACCTTTTACTGTTTAATGAATAGGGAGGGCTCAGGTGAGACTTTCACTTAATCCCTAAATTACAGCCATATAATGACCCCGGTTAATAATACTACACTTCTGAAGTTAGATCTAGAAACTGAGATATACAAGGCACACTATACTTTTAGATAGACCAGCAAGACCCGATAAGTGCAACAATAATGAAACTTTTTCATAGTCAAATAAAGTCAAACATTCTCCAACTTGACAAAGAATCATAAGAAAATAGTAAGATGGTCTCAATCGGCCGAGGAGCTAGATTCCGTGGCTGGCGGAGGAATCTCTCCTTCCCAGGCGCTGGGGCCTCTGGCGTTTGGGGAGAGGGACCTCAGACCATTGCCTGCTCGGTCTTTGAGGGAATGGTCTGTCCAGCTGGGCCTGTAGCTCCCCATCTTGTAAGAGACCTATTTTTACATTTTAAAAGCTATATGTTCAGCAATAAATATATAAAAAGACACAGAATTAAGTGTTTTGAGTGATTTTCTCCCGTTACATTATTTAGTCATTGCTTCAAACAGTCACTACCACCAAGGTGCAAGGGCCCTGAAAAACAGCCCTCTGAGAGAGAATGCTCCAAACACAATTTCAGAGACATCCACTTATTTGAGGATCCTGGAAAAAGTCAAGATGAAACATTGGTAATAATTAGCAAAACCTTCAGATTCCTACATTTCTTTCACAGAGGTAGGTATAGGTAGGTAGAGGACAAGACAGGTGAAGCATTTGGGGGGCATCCTTAGACCATAAGGAGTAATGGTGCACAAACAATGTAAATATGTGGGTGGAGTCTCACCTTTATATACCTTACAGTTATGAGGTAATATATGCATGTTCGTCAGATCCTCGTCTGATCTGTTGTGGGTTCTGGAAACTTTCGCTGCTAATACACTTAGGTTTTTCCCTTTCCTGATTTATGTGTATGAATTGGCGTGCATATTGAGACAATTGAATAATGTATTTGCTCAACTGTTCACGTAGGGAACTTTTAGTGGTTATTGATTACTCAACAGAAAATGTAATATATAGATCCAAATGGGAAGAGCTCCAGGTATAGACTAATAACCCATGCACATCTTATATCATCTACTGGAAGAGATTTCTTGACAATATCATAATCATCTGGGAAGAAAAAAACATAAGATAAGACTGTTAAAAGTAAGATTCTGGGAACAATTTGTTTCAAAAGGGGTACTTAGCAACGGATTCTCGGCCCACATGACCAAGAAACACAAGTTGACCAAAGGTGTCACAATACAAGCGGTAGAACAGATCAAGCAGATGAAAGGGGGAGGTGAAAGGTTCCTTCTTTGAGACGTGCAGAGACAAAATGGATCTACCCACTGAGCTCTCTAGAACCAGAGGCACTCAATAGAGACATTGATCTAACTGCTTTTTTGTGATTTTCACAATACCACAGGTTATAATGAGGAATATTTAACCCCTTCTACCTTTTCTAAATTTATATATTTTGTGTTATACAGGTATACCCCGCTTAAAGCTAGCCCGTTTAGAGCTTATTCACTATAGAGCTATTTTTCCTGACAGACCCATTTTAATGCTAAACTCTGCTATAAAGCTGTTTTTGTCTGCCAAACCCATAGTAACGCTCTGATTTTCTATAGCACTGCCTCGCGATAACGCTGTTTTTGTCTGCCAAACCCATAGTAACGCTCTGATTTTCTATAGCACTGCCTCGCGATAACGCTGTTTTTGCCTGCTGGACCACTTTTAACTCTCTGATTTGCTATAATACTGATTTTTTTCCTCCAAAGACACAATCCAGGATGACTCAGAAGCTTCAACATCAATAATTTAAAGTTTATATTTCTGCTAATGTTTAGTTTGTGTTAGTGTTATGTTTGCTGTCCATATAAAACCAAAAAAAGTTTAAATTTCAATTGAAATTGTGTGTTTTTTCAGGAGTTCCCCTATCCCTATCTTCCCCATGTTAGAGCCTTGTTTAGAGCTGTTTCGCGTAATACTCCTATTGCCTGGAACCTATCTACAGAGTTAAATGAGGTATAGCTGTATTATTATTCCTATTAACTTAACAATTTACAATGATCACTATCCTGATTTTATAGTGTATATGTATTTTTTTTATAGATTTTTGCTATAGTATTTTTTTACATCTAATTTTTCCACAAATATATTTTTTAGAATTTTCACCCATGATTTTAACTGTTATGACCATTAATTTTTTTAAAGATGATATTCATTTATTGTTTATTTATTTTTTCAAGATAATTTTATTATATCATCCCCCGTTTATTTATTTTTTATATTTTTACATTTTTCATACTTTTTAAAAAAAAATATTTATATACACATACATTATATTCCATATTTTATCTTAACTCTTTCAGGGTACTATTATCATTAATATGATTTTTGTTGTTATTACTATATAGTTAGTATTGTTATTAATTGTTTTTAATATTATTCTGTATTATATCTAGCCTGATACACCCCATAATTGATCTATATTTCATTACCACGTTACATAATTTATTCCATCTTGGTAGAGTGATGAAAAATGAAATGCAAAGTACATATTACATATTATATAATGGACCACCCTGACCTAGGTCTGAACCATTAATGGAGGGAACACATGTATCATCACTCCACTTTACACGAATATGTAACAGCATTGTTTAATTGTTTCCTATTCCTCAATTGCTATGAAAAAAAAATGTTTCACTATAAAAGTTAACCATACCCATTAGAGTAATGTATATCCCAAAGGAATCTGGGAGCAATGAAATCCTCACTTTTTATAATGATAAGAAGCACTTTTACTGAATAAATAAATACTTCCCCCACGGTTCATAAGAACAATAGGATAATAGCAATATACATTATTAGCTGCGGTGTCACCATGGTAGCCAAGATGCCTACGTTGCAGGACCGGGGTGGTGATCGATCAAATCACTCTGTCACCATTATGTTTCTGTTTCTATTTCAATTTCTGCCATGTTAACTGGAATTGGGGAGGATTGTATTCTTTCTCTTTTTTATGTTATTTTGGTCCCACACAATTTAGATCACTGGTAATAAGTGGAAATAATAGTTTAATGTTTGAGGATATGTTTCATAATGTTAAATGCTTTGGACAATTACATTTTATTATTATGGAGCCACATTCATTAAGTGGATTTCATTTCTGTGTATGGATTCTCTAGATTTATATATGTAGATATTTGTAATATTGGTAAAGGACCTATTGTATAACTCAGCTATATTACATTACACTATAAGTTTCATGGTTAAGCCACACTATGAGGCTGTGTAGCACTCCTTTCATATGTATCTACTTATTGATCTAGATGTAGAAACTTGTCTATATAGAAGTAAATTTTTTTGTATATATGTCCATTTGTTGTAGGACTGTATTAGTGAAGAAGCTGCAGAGCATAGCGACAAAAGAGGTTTGATTTACATTGTATATTAAAATCTTCAGCTGTATTTACCAATTTGGTTTTTTTTAAAATTTAAAATTGATTAAATAAAATTTGGATTTATATGAGACATTTTCTGTTGAGTAATCAATTAGTTCAGTACGTGAACAGTTGGGCAAATAGATACTATTTTAGTTGTCTCAATATGTACGCCAATTCATACACATAAATCAAGAAAGAGAAAAACCAAAGTGTATTAGCAGCAAAAGTTTACAGAACCCGCACCAGATCAGATAAAAACGCATATTTTACCTCATAACTGTGAGGTGTATAAAGGTGAGACTCCACCCACATATTTAGGTTTGTGTTTTATTTGTATCCTTGGTGACCTGCACCAAAGATTGTGTGCTGTCTCTCCCCCATTTTATTTTCATATACTTAAGACACCGGTGTGAACAGTGTCCTGAAGGAGGAGCTGCACATCACAAGTTATCTATCAACAGAGGAACCAGCAAGACTAAGCACGACATATTACCACAGACCTGGCATCCCACCCTCCCTTCTGAGATCTCTTGAAGCTCTACAGCCATTCCACTGGTATTTAAAGGTATATAGAAGTTTCCTGGATTTCACATTTTTCCTAAATAACAGCCACTGATTAGTAGAAAAATATGTATTATATTGAAAAGTTGAATGTACTAACATATTTATATTCTGGATATGGCTATCTGGATTTACACACCCATAGGAAGCTTAAATAATAGTGTACCAGCCTGCAGAGTAGCTAGATACAGATTGTGACCTCCAAAGCAAGAGCTGCCAGTTACATGGTTGGTGGGCTCACACCTGAAATTTTCCACAAGGAGAAAGGGACAGAGAAAAAAAAAAACACCAGCAGCAGTTGATGCAGGGAACAGACAACCTGCAGGGTTGTAATCTAGCGTGAATGTGCTGCACAGATAGACTTGTATATGAAAATACATAGCACTTTCTAACATATGCCAGACTACATATCCCAGGCTGCTTATCAGCACAGACAGAAAACCCAAATTGTGATATAAAAGTTTCAACCTCTGCTTCCTCCTGATTGGCCAACTTTTTTTTTTCTGGGAAACGTAAATATGCCTTTAAGAACCCCAGGAATATTATTTCACTTGTGATTTTTTGGACAAAAATAATTACTTGTATTGGCATAGATGTGATTTTCAAGATCCTCCAGAGGGATTAAGATACCATCCAAGTAGATGATAGCAAACTTGTTCATCATATTGGTAAAAAAATCTTGTTTACAAAAGGTTGAAAACCAGCAAGGACATTGCAGAGGTGCTTAAATGCCATCGTACATTCAGCCCTTGCTTATAAGAATGCTGCTATATGCTCTTCTCAGCAAAGCTTGGTAAAATAATTTGCCCTTTATAATTGATGAAACAATTCATTGATGACCAGGATTGGGTAACAATACTTTGCAATCACTTTATTCATCCTGTGATAGTCAAGGAATGGATCCAGTCAACCATCTTGTTTCCAAACAGAAAATAATTATGCCACATGTTGACAATGAGTTTTCTGAATAAAGCGTAGTGATGCTGCTATAAGATCTTGCTTTAAGTAACAAAATGTGCCACTCTAAAATGACATCTAGGGAGATGTAAAGCAATGTTGCTCAGATTATTGAACACAGGGGTGACACGGGTTGGTGGATTGACTTTTAAACTATCGCCCTTCCAGTAACTACCACTGAACACTACAGGACAGGTTTGAAAGGGAACCGGCAATGCAATCTCCTGATCAGAGCAAGGCAAAGCTAGAATCCAGGATCCCTCCTTGGGACCATATCTCTTTCAATGAACTAGCAAATACTTTAAATTTGAAGCCTGTAGCAGGCTTGAAATTCGGCTGCGTTACAGAGCTATCAAATTGAACCATGCAGCGAGTTACGGGCCGTAGGCTCAAACCTGTAAACCATTCTTGCGCACATTGGATGTGTGGCCGTGAACATGATCAATTAGTCAAACCCGTAGTTACGGGTTTAGAGGGAGCCAATGTCAAATGAGAACGTCATAATTTCGTCATTGAAAAATGGAGGTTAGATTTCAAAGCCTTACTGGTTTCAATTACGAGTTTTGATCGGACCTGCATTCCAGAAATAATGCAATATTAATAAATCGGCAAATATTATATTCTAGTCCATGCGAGTTCCATTATATGTATTAACACATTGATTGCCGGGATCAATATAACATGGAAATTAAACATAAATAAAAGTATTTTATATTGCAGATTTGTAAGCTTGAGAATGTTGTGCTATTCATTTTAATACCTACAGTGCCTTGCAAAAGTATTCACCCCCCTTGGCATTTTTCGTGTTTTGTTGCCTTACAACCTGGAATTAACATGGATTTTTGGAGGATTTGCATCTTTTAATTTACAGAACATGCCCACAACTTTGAAGATTTTTTTTTATTGTGAAGAAAACAACAAATAGGACAAAATAACAGAAAAAGTCAATGTGCATAACTATTCACCCCCTAAAGTCAATACTTTGTAGAGCCACCTTTTGCGGCAATCACAGCTCCAAGTCGCTTTGGATAAGTCTTTATGAGCTTGCCACATCTTACCACTGGGATTTTTGCCCATTCCTCCTGGCAAAAGTGCTCCAGCTCCTTCAAGTTGGATGGTTTGCGCTTATGAACAGCAATCTTTAAGTCTGACTACAGATTTTCTATTAGATTGAGGTCTGGGCTTTGACTAGGACATTCCAACACATTTACAT
Source organism: Discoglossus pictus (assembly GCA_027410445.1). Lineage (NCBI taxonomy): Eukaryota > Metazoa > Chordata > Amphibia > Anura > Alytidae > Discoglossus > Discoglossus pictus. The sequence continues at coordinate 96,769,300 of CM050167.1, forward strand.
GTTTCCCCTTAAACCACTCAAGATTGGTACAGGTTTTGCTCAAGAACATCCCTGTATTTAGCACCATCCATCTTTCCCTCAACTCTCAACCAGTTTCCCAGTCCCGGCTGCTGAAAAACTAGAGACAATTTCAATCTGTTCAAATATAATAACAGACATACTAATATTAATAATCATAATGATGATTGATTTCATAATGGCAGTAATGAGGGCATCCTCCATAGTCTGTTTGTGTGCAGCTTTTTCAGTAGTTCTATTTTATCAGGAGGGCAATGGCCACATACAGATAAAATGGCCTCTCTGGCTTCTCCAGTTGGTGTGTAGCTTTTTCAGTGGTTCTTTTTCCCCAGGAGAGCAAGGGCCAGGAATAGTTAAAATGACTTCTGTAAGAGTAGAGAGTCAACAGTCTCTACTATGGCCTCAAAGGCCATTTTGCCCAACACTCTTGCAGAAAGTTAGGACACTCTATGCCTTTGGTGTGCCCATCAGCCTACTGTGAGGTCGAACACACTATGGAATGTAACACCTACTGTCCTATTAAATTCCCTCAACGAGTAAAACTGTAGCCCGTAACATAGCCTGCAAGACGTACGGCTATTGAATTGTCAACCCGCTAACGATCTGTGGACCGTCGAAATTTGAACTCTGCGGCCACAAATCCTTTGATCTGTCAAGCCTGTAACTGTTACGTTTGAAAATCACTATTACATTTTTACTAATCCACTGGCGTTCAAACTTGTAACATGCAAATGGAGCCAAAAACCAACTAGTACTAGAGAGGATGCGCAAGGGGGTTAAAGTCCTATCCGTAGCACTATAAATGCAAATATACACCCACTATTGTATTTTCAAATAAAGGGAAAGTGATGTTACAGTGCCTTGCAAAAGTATTCACCTCACCTACATTACAGCCTTTTTTTTTTTTTTTTATTCAAAATGTATTACATATAAAACATCAACAAATACATATCACTGTTTTTAAAAGAGATATACATGACATTTAACAAACATACAATCATTCAACCTGAAGGTACCATTTGACTTTTTAAAACAAATCTTTTTGTAGAGTTAAGGTATTCATCCCACTTAGTCCAATTGATGGAAGGGGAATGCTTTAAGGAAACTGGTCTGTTATAGTTATCTGTCAGATCCCTGTTGAAACAGTGTGGCTTACGAGGTAATGAAGCCCATGTTTGGCAGGAGTGCAAAAATATCTGAGATGTTGGCAGAAATATGTCAGCTACTATCCAGAGTGATTCATAAATATATTTCCTGTACCCCACATTTGGTTCTTTTTCATATGGACCTGGAGTACTTACCATCTGTGGACAGATATTTGATATGTCATATCCTATTAGGGGCTAAATGGCTAATTGTGAAATACTGGAACTTACCTGTAGTTCCTACAATAAAAGAGTTAATTAATTTACCAGGTAAGTTCCAGTATTCCACAATTAGCACAAAAGCTGAGGTGCAACCAATTACCTTCAGAAGTGACATAATTAGTGAAATGATGTCCACCTGTATGCAATCTAAGTGTCACATGATCTGTCATTACATATACACATCTTTTTTGAAAGGCCCCAGAGGCTGCAACGCCTAAGCAAGAAGCATCACTAACCAAACACTGCCATGAAGACCAAGGAACTCTCCAAACAAGTAAGGGACAATGTTGTTGAGAAGTACAAGTCATAGTTGGGTTATAAAAAAATATCCAAATCTTTGATGATCCCCAGGAGCACCATCAAATTTATCATAAACAAATGGAAAGAATATGGCACAACAGTAAACCTGCCAAGAGACGGCCGCCCACCAAAACTTACAGACCGGGCAAGGAGGGCATTTATCAGAGAGGCAGCACAGAGACCTAAGGTAACCCTGGAGGAGCTTCAGAGTTCCACAGCAGAGACTGGAGTATCTGTACAAAGGACAACAATAAGCTTTACGCTTCATAGAGTTGGGCTTTATGGCAGAGTGGCCAGAAGAAAGCCATTACTTTCAGCAAAAAACAAAATGGCACGTTTTGAGTTTGTGAAGAGACATGTGGGAGACTCCTAAAATGTATGGAGGAAGGTGCTCTTGTCTGATGAGACTAAAATTGAACTTTTTGGCCATCAAAGAAAACGCTTTGTCTGGCGCAAACCCAACACATCACCCAAAGAACACCATCCCCACAGTGAAACATGGTGGTGGCAGCATCATGCTGTGGGGATGTTTTTCAGCAGCTGGGACTGGGAAACTGGTCAGAGTTGAGGGAAAGATGGATGGTGCTAAATACATGGATATTCTTAAGCACTCTGTGCGTGATTTGAGGCTAGGACGGAGGTTCACCTCCCAGCAGGACAATGACCCCAAACACACTGCTAAAGCAACACTTGAGTGGTTTAAGGGGAAACATGTAAATATGTTGGAATGGCCTAGTCAAAGCCCAGACCTCAATCCAATAGAAAATCTGTGGTCAGACTTAAAGATTGCTGTTCACAAGCACAAACCACCCAACTTGAAGGAGCTGGAGCAGGTTTGCAAGGAGGAATGGGCAAAAATCCCAGTGGTAAGATGTGGCAAGCTCATAGAGACTTATCCAAAGAGACTTGGAGCTGTGATTGCTGCAAAAAGTGGCCCTACAAAGTATTGACTTTAGGGGGGTGAACAGTTATGCAAATTAACTTTTTCTGTTATTTTGTCCTATTTGTTGTTTGCTTCACAATAAAGAAAAAAACATCTTCAAAGTTGTGGGCAGGTTCTGTAAATGAAAAGATGCAAATCCTCAAACAGTCCATGTTAATATCAGGTTGTGAGGCAACAAAACACGAAAAATGCCAAGGGGGTGAATACTTTTGCAAGGCACTGCATTTGATTGCCCAAACTTACAGATGCTCACTGTGGCAATAATACAGGGTTGAGTCACACTATTATGACCACCACCTACTTTTGATGTCAGCAGCGAGTAGCCAATGAAATACACATGTGTCGTGAACTGGCTTGGTGGGTATATAAGGTGACATGTAGACATTCTGCAAACATATCAACCATCGATGTCATGGGTAAAACATGCAATTTATCTGACTTTGAAAAAGAGATGATCATTGGCTTTTGGGCCATGTGGGGCAGTATTTATGAAACAGAGCAGTTTGTTAACTGTTCGCTTGCTGCTGTGGTTAAAGTGTACCGTGACTGGACAAACAGCACCATTGAGAATAAACGACATGGAAACTAGAGACTTTGGGGGAAGGGGCAAAGAAAATAAAACGAGTTTACATCAATTATGAATAGACAGTATGAATAGACAGTAAGAGGAATCAGCTTACCAAGTACTGAAAGATAAAACTAGGCAACTCTAGCATGGTATCCACTGGGGTGGGCATCAGGTTGCTAATATTTTTTAATACTTCTGACATATTTCTTGCCACCACACCCTCATAGCTAATGCATAAACCCCTTAATAACATAAAATCAGTACCTACTCCTTACTCTGAAACTTTTTGCATGAAGTACATCACATCCTAGTTTACGACTCAATACCAATACTCAATAAAAAAAAATCAATTTCAACAGCAATATAATTCTTTAATCCCAGGACCTTAAATCCTAGGACAAGTCATTACTAAAAGCTGACTCCAATCTAGAATTCATGCACACTGTTACCAAGAGGGTCAACGTAATTGCTTTCTCCGCTGACATATCAGAAACATACTACAAAATAATGTATTACACATATATTAATTCAAGTATTTTAGCTAAATTGTTATTCCAATGCAGAGTTGACAACCCAACACTTTGCATATTACTTAGGTTTGATATTAGCATAAGAAAACTTTCTTTATTACAATCAGTAATCAGTAATGTTGCAATATTACATATATTCATATCTCTCGGAAATAAGGATGTATGCAAACATACATTATCCATATCCCATACATTGCTGCTAATCATACAACATTTAACTAAAGCATCTAAACACAGGTAGCGCCGCTTATGCAAAAAATGTTAAATATGCATGCACATGCATGATACAAACTGTATACTAGAAATTAAGCAAGAAAAGATATGGTAACCATAGCATATTTAAAAGACCACTGTATTTTATTTTATTTTAAACTACAGTTTGTTAAGTATTTATACAAAATAATAAGATTAGCAACTTAAACCATGAATCTAATCTCATTTTAGAGAGATTCCTATTGTTTTAAGATTCTGTGTATATATAGAAATGTTCTATCTTCTGAGACTTAAAGGTATATGGAAGTTTCACAGTTTTTACCTTTTTCTAATCTAACACATGCTGCTGATATCAGACATGCACATTACATTGAGTCATTCTATATACATACAGATTTATTTTATTTAAAAAAAACTTGGGCCCCTATTCAATTGAGGTTTCGGGAGATCTAGTAGCCCATAAGTGAGCTTGCAAGCTAATTTGCTATTCAATTGGTGTCTTTTTGCTGGCTCCAATCTGCTTCTGAGTTACGGGCTTGAAAAAATGGAGATGGTTAAACTCGTAACTTACAGCCTCCAGAAGCCTTTGATCTTTCACTTTCGCAAGGCTAAAATCGCAAATCGCTATTGAATTGCTCAATTTCCCCAAGCCAGCAAATGTTTTCACACCCGTAAACGGAAAATGAGGGAGTGCTGGAGAGGACCCGCTAGGGGGTTAAACACCTATTCTTAGCACAGTAAATGCAAATAAAACAACACTACTGCACTGTAAATAACAGGGAAAGCGATGACAGGCATTAGAATTAATTGCACAACAATCTCAAGCTTGCAAATCGGCAAGATTTTTGATTATTTTTTATGTTTAATTTCAGGGTTAAATCGACCTCGGGTATCAATGAGTTAATACATATCAGGCCACCCATATTGACTGGAACAGTATTGGCATTCATTTTCTAAATTCTTAATTCAGAAGGCTTTGCGAGTCTGATCACACATTGGACCCCCAAACCTAACTGATTGACATGTAATAATGACAGTCTCATTTTCCATTGGCTGTTTCGAAATGGGCAGTTACGGGCTTGCTGAATTGATCATGTTCCCACCCTGAACTGCTCCGAACCAGTGCATGGCTTACGGTTTTGGCTTTGGGCCTGTAACTTCTGGGCTTGAGCAATTGACTAGCACCGGAATCAGAGACGAACTGGAGCCTGCAACACACTCGCAGACATTCAACTGCTTGCAATCGAGTTGCGGGCTTCAAATTGAATATGGCCCTTGTTTTCCACACCCCCAGAGCTGCTTAAAGTGACACAGTGAACAACCCAATAGAAACACTGCATTTCGGTACTGATTTAAAACCTTTAAAAACCTTGAAGCCAGCAGCAGCTCAGTGCAGAGATCTACAGATCAGTGTCTGGTTTCTCCTGCTTCATTTTACAGGGGGACTACACTTCCCATGATTCCTTCCTGCACAATCTACCATCGCTGATTGTTACAATGTATTAAAATGTATTAACTGCCTGTGATTGACCAAAACAAATATGAATTTTATGCTACTTTTAGCAGAGATATTAGAGATATTCAGGGGTGTCAACTTACAAAAGCAACTGCTTGCAAACTCAAGAGATTTTGCAAACATCAGGGTGAGTTTGTTAATGTTTAGTATGATATTTTTTTTATGCAAAAAGATGTTTTCATACACTACTGGTTCTCCTGTATCAAATGCATTCATAATGCAGGAAACTTAAATATGCTTTTAAGCACTTTCTTATTACTAAGAGACTGCTGACAAGCTTTTTATCTACTGATACCTGGTGGGATGGGTGGGGAAGGAAAGAGAGGTTTGATGTTTTGATATTTGATACAAACTCATTTCTATAGCACATGGTAACAAGCAGACATCTTGTAACAATAACTGCAAGACATATCTGTTACGACCCACTCAGAAAGATCCTAGATCAATTTCATGCAGTAGGTTGTGGGGTACTTTGAGAATACCTGTTTAGCAGTAATGAGTCCGAGGACAGCTTGTCACCCCCACAGGCACACAGAAAGCATGTCCAGCAATGACTAGGAGCAGAATTGAAGGCAGTATCAATAGCAATATTCCCAGTGATCAGAATTATTATTTCCCCTCAGAATAAACATATACTTTGCTTATGTATGTTTAAACTGACAACCTGGGAGTTAGTCTCTTTAATTCAGAATATCACCTGGTACAAGCAGAAATCCACACTGTTAGTTAGTGCATCAGCCTCTTTAATTCTCTCTCAAAGATATATAACAATTCCCAAAAAATAAAAAGAACCTCCACCAGTAAAGTCCATCCCCTTTTGTCCACTCAAGGTCTGTTTGACCCCCTGAAAGTTCCCTCTTGACAACCCCGGAGAGGGCAATAACTATCCATGGTCTAGTTTTTTTATGTTTATGTTTCGTTCCATTGGTCTGCTCTGCTTAGGGCAGGTGAGTTTTAGTAATTTTTATTAAGACACTTAAGAGTTTATGCAGCCAGGGTTCCCGAAACAGTCACAATGGTACCTAGCTAGGCAACATGGCTTCCAGAGTCCTGATACTCCAGGTCAGGGGACACATGTCAGAGAAAGGTAGAATAAGTAGTGGCCCACTAGTGATGGGTCAGGCCCTCTCTCAGTCCAACAGTCCCCAAAAGTCTAGTGGGCCCTCCTGAACATGACAATATCCTTTGGAAATATTAACGCCCCTGTAACACATGCAACCTTAAATAAAGTATCATGGATATCTCCTGCCTAGATATGCTCCTATTCAGAATATATTTTTATCATACAGTGGTCTTTTAAGTACACTGAATAATTAGATCAAGTACCCTTATGAGGAAATTAAAAGTTGTTATGTTCAGACAGATATATAATAATATTGCTAATCTACCAAACCAAGAAATGAGACAAAGTGACAGTACTAAATTGTGTTTTGCACATTGTCATCATCTGTACTGTTCATCACAGTGAATAATAATCTCTAATTTGTTAGTGTTTTTCTTTATATTTGTAAGGATGTTGGGTTGTTAGGACTATACGTCTAAGTTCCAAGGTTTTGACTGTATTATAAATGTGCAATATATGGAGTATGGGGCCTTGCTGTTTTCTGCCCAACAGCAGTGGCGGACAGAGGCCACTAGGTGGAGTGGCTGAGATTTCCTTCAATTTCCTAGGGTTAGGTTAGGGTTAGGGTTAGATTTAGGGTTTAGGGTAGTAGCAGGTGATAAGCTTTACACAATTTCCTAGGGTTAGGATTACGGTTAGATTTAGGGGTTAGGTTTAGGGTTTTGGGTTACATTTATGGCCTAGGGTTAGGGGTTAGGGTTTATACATATGGATGTTTTCCTGTTTTTACATACATAATAATAAGTATTTAAAAAAGGGAAAGATAGGATTTCCATCAATAATATAATAATATAATTGTCGTAAGTGTAACGCTCCATTGGAGAGTACACACTTACTTACTAAGTACGTACAGAGCTGCGCGCATGTGCACATAGCCGCAAGCTGGATTGGAAAACAGGAGGTGGGAGGAAGAGGGAGGGGAGAGGGTGAGGAAGAGGCAGGGGAGAGGATGACACAGGGGAGAGGGGGAGGAAGAGGGAGGGGGGATGAAGGAGGAAGAGGGAAGGGAGAGGGGGGAGACACAGGGAAGGGGAGAAGGGGGGAAGAGACACAGGGGGGAAGAGACACAGGAGAGGGGGAGAGACACAGGGGAGGGACAGTGGGGGGAGAGGCATAGGGGAGGGAGAAGGGGGAAAGAGACACAGGGGAGGGAGAGGGGGGGGAAAGAACCACGGGAGAGGTAGACACAGGAGAGGGAGAGGGGGAGGAAAGAGACACAGAGAAGGGAGAGGAGGGAAGAGATACACGGCGAGGCGGTGTGGGGGAAAATAAATAATAATATCCCGTCATTTATGGCGGGCAAACGACTAGTAGGAAATAAGGATCTAAACCTAATTATTACGTAAGCCATCAACTTAGATTCCAGAACTGATGAGGAGGGCAGAATATTCAGTAACAGCGCACATGTCTCAGAGTGAGCTGCGAGCTGCGTTTCCCCTCTTTTTCGAGTCACGCTGCCCGACATCCGAAATCGGAAACCCATATTACCGATTTGGAGCTTCTGCTTTCCAATAGCCAATGAGAGTTGAGACGTCATAATTGACGGTACTCAAAGCTGAAAGTGCTCTTGCAGCCTCCCAATAAGCAACCCTGCTGCAGGGGGCCCGATCGGGCGTGTATTCCATTGTGATAGGCTCCAAGCATCTGCGTCTTCTGACTGTTGTCACTGTCAATCAGATTGAAGCCAATCAGAAGGTGCAGATGCCTTCAGCCAATCACAATGGGATATACATTGTGGGATGTATCCCATTCTGATTGGCTGAAGGCAATAGTGCCTTCTGATTGGTTTAAAAAAGATTGACAGTTCCATCAGCCAATCAGAATGGGATATAGGGGTGTGTCCCATTCTGATTGGCTCACACCTTGGCGCCTTCTAATTGTCTGAAATTTGATTGACAGAAGGCTCCATTGCCATTTTTTTCCCAGAAGAAGCGCTAGGAGCCTCATTAGCGTCGGGTAGCTCCTACAGGGAGGAGCTCCGTTAGTTTTTTTAGAGCAGCAGAATTTTTCTCAAGGGCCCAGCCGGAGAAGAACACTAGGAGGATGGGGACATCGCGAAAAAAAGTAAGTTTAATATATAGTATGTTTAGTTTATTATGTTGTGTTTGGATTTTGACTGTGATGTTTCTTTTTTTCCAGGGGCCAGGCTGGAGAAGAGAAGAAGAAAGATGGGAACATTGCGAAAAGGCAAGTTTAATATTTAGAAAGTTTATAATGTTATGTTGTGTTTAAATTTGTACTAAGTCTATTTTATTTTTTCCCTAGGGGTACGACCTGTGGTAGGAACCATCGCTGAAGGAGCATCTGGACAAGGTAAGAGGTCTTATTTATTCTATTTTAGGTTAGATTTAGGGTTATTAATGTAGGTAGTTAGGGTAATACTGTATTTAGATAGGCGTTTAATATATGTAGTTAGGTTAATACTGTATTTAGATGTGATTTAATGTATCTAGTTAGGGGTTAATAGTATGTAGTTAGGGGTTAATAGTATGTAGTTAGGCGTATATATGAACTGTATTTATTGTGTATATTACTGTATTATATTGTGTATGTATTGCAATGTGATGTGTTATTGGTGCATGTATTTTCTTTTTAGGTAAGTAATTATTTTTTTATTTACTGTAGTGGTGGGGTGTTTTTATTTTTTGTAATGCTCTTTTTAATTTTCTGTAACCTACTTTTTTATTTTCTGTAAGCTAGCTTTTTTATTTTGTGTAACTTAGTTTTTTTTTCATTTTGTGTAACTTAGGTTTTATTTTTTTTTGTAATTAGTGGGGTGGGGGTTAATAGGCAGTTAGGTAGGTAGTGTAGGTGTTGATAGGTTAGGGTAAAGGGGGGTTAGTTTACATTTAGTGGTTTATTGAGGGGGGGTGGAGTGTAGTGTTTGTACTTGGAGGACCCTCGTGGCACTTACGGGGTTAATGTTAGGGTTCTAATTGCCCCATGAGGATCTTTATAGAAGCTGTAGTTCCTCATAAGCTGTAATCATTGGCAATGCTACGGAATATGTTGGCACGTTATAAATAAACAATATTAATAATAATGCACTTGTTGACTTTATCAAATATACATGGACTTTTTCTATTTTGCCTTTGCCCAAGTAGCTGTTAAACATTGAGAGTGCACTGCAATTTATAAGCAACTAACAGGAAAACAAGTGTGAGGTTCAGTAGCATACCTGTAAAACGTTGAGTCTTCCATGCAGGACCTTGCTAAGCCATTGACAGAACAGACACAGGACATCTGTTTTTAAAAGATGCTGAGCTCCTTACAGATCACAGACAAATCAAAATAATGATAACACTTTCTTTCCATACTATAGCAATATCCAGGAAGAGATGAACTGACTCCTCCACAGTTTTTGAAACAATGAACTAAAAACGTTATACCACAAATTACTGATATTCTGTTCATATTGAATTTATTGTTACTTGGTTAGTACTAGCAGGTAAAAAATCTAGTCCTAGTTTATTATTATTGTCACTACCAAGTCTTCTGATGGGGCTTGAATCAGAAATAATTTAAAAAAACAACTCTCTGGCTTCTGACTGTAGGGCCCTAGTGGAAAGTCAGGCCATTGCACACCATCAGGGCAACTAGTGCCATTTGAATCTTTATCCAACCGTCAGGCCATCATAGCATCATCAGAAGCCCAATAGCAGTTTTTTTGGTTTTAATGTAATTGCCTGAACGAATTTGAATTAATATTGTAAATATTCCCTTTTAAAGGGCCTCTTTAGGCAATTTTTTGTTTTAGATAAATGTTTTAACTAGGTTACTTAAGTCCCTTTATCCTCCTCATTATAACTATAATATAAAATGTACACTTACTGAAGTTCCATGATTGCGAGCTTACTGTAAAGCTGCGTTTTCAATTATTTGTCCTAACTAGAAGAAACAACATACATCTCTATCTACCTGAGACACAGCACAAATTGAAACTCCCATGACATAGTCATTTATTGACATGTCTATTCTGATTTCTATAATTAATACTTCTGCAAGTTTAACTATTCTACGAAGTGGCAATCACAAATAATAGTTGTGGTAATTTCGAGTTGTTGTCACGCAATGTTAAAATTTACGGGCTTGCACATGCGCAATGATCTCCGAATGCGTTTATTGCAGGCCTCGCGATAAGTGCCAAAAGCTCTTATCATGAGGCACAAAAGCTACAAGTTTGACGAGGGCTGCAATGCCAAAGGCGCTCATCGCACGGCCCATATGTGACTGGCTTGACGCGGCTGCAATGAGCACCAAAGGCACTAATCGCAAGGCCTGTAACGGAGAGGGGGGGGGGGGGGGGGGAGGGGCTCCGAACAGCTTAAGAGTTAAAAGCTTCAAAAAATTTACGGCTTTAACGGTTGCCATTTTTTTCAAGCCCGTTACTTGGAAGCCTTTGGGAGACCGACAAAAGATGAGAATTAATTTGAAACTAACTTACAACCTCACATACAGCAGAGGGGGAAAGGCGGGGAGCCTGTAAGTGAGCTTGCAAGCTAATTTTTTAATTGGTGTTTTTGGGAGGTCTCAGTATGGCTAAGCAAGGAAAAAATGGCGGCCATAAAGCCGTAATTTTTTTTCAAGGCTGTAAATCAGAAACACATTTCGGGCTTAGGGAAAATAATCGATTTCTCAAGCCCGCAAATGGTTTCACACCCGTAAATGCAAACAGCAGCACAGAGAAGGGAGAGGGGGGAGAAAGACACAGGGGAGGGGGGATGGAAAGAGACACAGGGAAGGGAGTGGGGGATAGAGACACAGGGGTGAGAGAGGGGGGCAAAGAGACACAGGAGGGAGAGAGGGGGAAACAGATACAAGGGAGGGAGAGGGGGGAAAGAGACACAAAGGTTAAAGAGTGGGGAGAGGCTCGCAATGAGCGCCGAAGGCGTTCACTGCGGTGCTCGCAATGAGTGCCAAGTCGCTAGTATAGCTATACTACCTGTGATAATATCCCAAACAATGACGTCCAAAGAAACAAGCAAGACTGGCTTCTACTCACACTTTAGACAAATACTTCGAACTTTGAGCAATAAACATTAGAAGACAAACATAAAGCCTCCTGAAAGAAATGAGAGAACAACCCTTATTAGACACATCACAAACTCTAACTCTTAACAAAATGAAAGAATAAAACCTCGCCCACCTGCTAAAATGATTACTAATCAGGTAAAACCCATACAGCCCCAACATGACACATCACATATATAGTTGTGAGCATGTGAGTTGTTGCTAACGCTTGCGGGCTTGCAAAAGGTGCTCCTTGCCAGCAACTGCGGACCTCTAACAAAATTTACATTGTTACGCAAAGAAAATACAAAACACGTTACGACCCATTACGACCTCGCAAAAATCGGTCGCAACCCGCGCACATCAAAACATGAAAAATACAACAAATACACACAACAAATACATAAAAAGCTTACTTACAGGAAGAGGGGGCATCCAGGACCTTGAAAACTAAAGTTACACCTCAATTTAACTCAAAATAAAAGAGTTTAGACACAGAAAAATTCTCTAAGCGAGAGAAAAAATGGCCGCCGAAAAAAACGAAAACGAGGCTACAGCAGTCTAAAGACACAAAACACCACCAAACACCTAAGTATTTGCCGAAAAACACCTCCAAAAATAAAAAACAAGGACGCAACCCGCGCAACCCCAAAAACATTACAAACACAATCAATACAAACAACAAACACATAAAAAGCTTACCCACAGCAAGGGGGGGGGGGGGGGGGCACCCAGGACCTCTGCATGTCAAGTTACACCTCGATTTAAGTACAAATTTCGGAGTTTAGACACCCGAAAATCACCTAGGCGAGAGAAAAAATGTCCGCCTAACAAAACTAAAACGAGGCTAAAGGTCCCTAAACACGCAAAACACCACCATAAACACGCAAAACACCACCAAACAGCTACGGATATTCCGAAAAAGTCGCACGACATAGAAAACGAAGGCCCTAGATCAGCCACAGCCGCATACCACACATTAGCCGCCATTATCGAACAATAGCTTATACAATGCACGCTAACGGAATTGTCTCGCGCACGTACACTATTAGACTCCACACATTTATCACTCTTACACAGCAGCTCCACACCACTAATGCTGCAGCAACATCAAAACAGATTGCCAGCTCTTCAACTGAATGTTTCCTGCATATATTACTTCAAAATAGCTCACTTACATTTTCATTGCCGTCATTTTTTGACAGGCAATTCGTTAGTCTGTTTATAAAAGACACTGAGCTGCTTACAGATTACAGACATTCAAACCAAAATTATGATTAAACTTTCTTTCCATACTAAAGCAAACTCCAGAAAGAGATGAACTGACTCCTCCCCAGTTCCAGGAACAGTGAACTAAAAACTTTCTACCACAAATCACTGATACAATTATATCTTCTGTTCATATTGGAGTTGATGTTACTTGGTTATTACTAGCTGGTTAAGAAGCTAGTGCTAGTTTAGTATAATTGTAACTACCAAGTCTTCTGATGGGGCTTGAATCAGCAATAGTACCAGTTCTACCCCCTACATTTATGATCCCCTCACTCTGAATGGATAGATGATGACAAAAGTACCACACACAAGCACTTCTCAATAAAACATACCATGTATATGTGTTCCAAAGAGAGCACAAACTTTATCCCTTGGTGCCTCCTCTTATACCCATGAGCAACAATGGTAAATTGTAAATGTTAATCAAGAAAAATCAACATTGTGCAACGTGGATATTTTGTAGTCCCTCCCCCTGTCAGTGGGCGAGCCAATCAGAAAAGAGTATGGTAGGTGCTATTCTGATTGACTACTTGGTCTCCAGTTTACCAACCAGGCCCTGGCATTGGATTACCTGATTGGTGCATTATTCAAGTATAGGACTTGGAAGGAAGGCTACAGAATTTCCCCAAGGGTAGACGGGCACCAGTATGTCTTCCTCTAACAATGGGTGGTCTGTATGACCCTCTTATAAATCAGTTTAATATGTAACAAGGCTAGGTGTGAGGGCTGATAAGAAACTCACTTTACCAGTATGTGGGACAGGGCCTTTCCCAGCTTGCAGGGAGGATGAACAGGGCACGTTAGTGGCAAACCCCCAGTGCAAAAGTATATACCCGCCTTGCCTAGTAGCCCCACAGTACAATACAGCAAATTACAATTAAACCACACCAGAACAGTGAAGTGAAATGAAAAAGGCTCTGGCACAGAATGAAGTCTCAGCCATGATAATGACTGTTGCGAGCCACAGGAGCAAAGAGTGGGGACGGAACAGGGAATTGTAATAATTAGATATATAAAAAAGGAAATAATAGTTTTATTCTGATACTACTAGGGGCCTAAAGTGTGAATTGGTTAAACATAACCCTACCCCCACCTTATTATCTATGAAATAACCATTGACTGAATGTACAACATAAAAGTGTTATCGTTGAATATTGAAGGTCTAAACTCCCCCTCAAAATTGGCTAAAATCATTCTCCTAAAAAGCCCCTAACATTGTTCTCTTTTAGTAGACACACTGGCAAACTCTAACAATACAATCACATGCTAAAATAATGGAATCATGATTCTTTGATCATGGGAGTTGACTTCAATAGCTATCACAATGGGGTATTGGATAGGTCTGGTCTTAGGAGAGGTAATACCTCAATATCTCCAACATCCAATATACAATGTTTAAGAGAACAGCAAAATGTACTGGATGCATGGTGAAAACAACATCCATTTGAAAGAAACTACACCTTTTACTCTCAGAACACATTTACCAGAATTGATTACATCCTCGTACCAAATACATATAGTCACAGACTACTTAAGTCAGTTATTGAATACATTTCACTCCAAGGCCACGCCCGCATAGGAATCACATCACTACTACACACATCCAACATAATAATATAGAAACTGGACTTTTCCATCCTGATTATATCAATCAGAGTCATTCCATCAATACCTAACCAGTGCAATGGAATAATTACCTTGATGATAACATCATACACCTAGACAATCCTGGACTATTCTGGAAAGCTTCACAACCTGTCCTTAAAGGTTCTATCATTGCTTATGTAGCTAAATATAAGAAAGAAAAAAACATCCGGAGGTCCAGAAGGCCTTGGAGGGGTATACCATAAAGTTCTTACTCCACAACTCAATGATTTTCAAAGTGGTATTCTACAAGATATACTTCTCCCAACTACATTCAGAACAACCAGGATTATATTAATACTAAATAAAAATAAAAATGTTGTAGACCACAAAATCTTTACAAAGCTCTTGGCCAACAAACACCAAGCAATCCACAACAATCCTTAATCCTATATTATAGTGAATTTTTATAACACAATTATTCTCCTCTTTTTCCTTTTCCCAAGGTTCCTGTCCCCTTTACTATTTGTAGCCCTGGACCCCATACTCTATAATAACAAAAATAAATATCTCCATAATTAAAATAAGAGACCAGGAACTCAAATGTGCAGCCTTTGCAAATATTTTTTTCTTTGTTTTCCTCTCAAACTCCACACAATCCCTCAAACACCTCCAATCTCTATTAGATACCTTCATCACTTTAGCAGGATTGAAAATGAACAAAAAAAATCAACTGAAGTACTAGTCATCAACAAAGAAAAACCCTATATGTAAAGAACAGTATAGCGTGGGTAGGATATTGAGAGGGACTTAGAAATTAGTTTGCTGATAATAAATGGCTATATGTGATTGCTCAGAAGGCCATGTTGTACCCAGGACATACATGGAAGCTCAGTTGAATTACGGTAATCTAATAAAGGAAATAGATTACTTAATGAGAGTTTAAAATCTAGAATCCACAATAACACTTCCTGGCTGTAATCCAGAGCATATGTGGTGCTCAAAAACAATTCAAATTATATAAAGAGGAAGAGAGAAATATATGTGGTATTATATAGCTTGTCAGGTGTCTAAGGAGTCTCATTATGTTTTTAACCTTTTTAATTGTTTTTATTTGTTGCTGGGAATTGTAGAAATGAATACAGTTTATAAGTTTTATTAATTACCCCTTTTTCAGAAATATACTGCTGACAATAGAGTAGAAAACACTCAAGGGAAACAATACTCCTGAAGTGTTGTTGCTTAGTTCAGAGATGTCAAAGATGTCAGCTCTCATGAGAGAGAACAGGAAGAAAGGGAGAGGTTACAGAAGTTAAGAATGTGTTCCCCTTGGTGGCTTCCTAGAAGTAACTGAAATCTGTATTGTATATTATAATTACATTAAGGAGCATTACATTAATTAAGTAAACCATGTTAAAACATTTGCCTAAAGAGTCCATTTAAATGGCTCATACATGCACAGTATGTAGTATCTATATACAGTATACTACAATTAAATACCCAAATTAATTAGTAATTGTAAAAAAACTAGAAGCTTCAGAGGCAATTGTTAAATGCTAATATTACCTAAGGAAAATCAGTATGAAATAAAGATTTTATGGGAAATCGAAAACAAACTTTTCTTAACACCGAATGTATTATGAACTATTATATAATTCTCAAGATCTCATTTGTACTCGGAAAAAAACATAAGGCAGAGCTCAATATATCAGAACATATTTACTGCTGACATTACTTACATCACACCACAACACAATGTAATTAATAAAATAGATGTCATTGAACACATGTAGCATGGGAGAGGAAGCATATATCTGCTTTTTAATGGTTGTTATACAGTATATAGTTGCTTTATTGTTTGTATTTTAATACTAAAGTAAAATACAAATAATTACATACTTAGAAAGTTTTAATAGTCTCGCATTTAAATGATAAAAATATACAGCAGACAAGTAAAACATGAGTTTGCTTTGAATGTTTAACATTGGAGTAATAGGAGTAGTAACTTGCCCCCTCTCAACTAAATATTGCTTCACGTCTACTAAAAGAGCTCACCTATACATCTCTTGGGAGTTGGATGTTCTGTGGTGCAGAAGAGAGAGATACAAGATGTGTGTTGTTGGCATAAAAGTGGCAGTTGAGAACATCACTTCTAATAATGCCTGTAAAGCCACACATTAACAAAATGTTGAACAGCACCTAATGGTGTCATTATGTCAGGTATGTAGGAATATGCATCCAACGCAATCCTCTGTGATCTGTTATTGAAAAACAGATTTAAACCATGTTCGAGTAGTGCCACCCATTCCACATTAAATGTTCAGCTGCTGTTTTAATATCCCCTGGTCCACTGTGTAAAATACTGTAGAATGGTCAAGATTTACTAAGACTTTGATCTTCTTCTGTCCGAAGAACTTGCTATCAGTGTGCAGGAGCTCAAGATGAACTGTGTACCTATGTGAATATTCCCATGGGATTGAGGAGGACACTGATTTACCAGCACTATGATCGGACATAATGGCTCATAACACTGACATAATGGCTCATAAAAGCTGGACCTTCAAATTAACCCTAGAAATGGTTTGGGAGAGTGTGTTTAAAATGTCAGAGCTAGTTCAGAAATGAGTGTGAAGTGGTTGTAAAATGTATGGAATGAAAAAGGTCCTTTTATGCAAGTGTAAACAGTTTAGGTGGACTGGTTGTATAAATGGATCACACTATAAGCCAAAAGTGTTGAAAGTGTTTCTACAGTGTGTATTGTGAAATTGTAAATAAAATGGATGCAAACAGCATCTGAACCTTCAAAACAACCCTAGCAATGGTTGGGAGAGATTGTATAGTATAGTATAGTATAGTAGTATAGTATAGTATTTGAGGTTGAATAAATATTTTTAGATCTCTCTTGATCTTTTTAATATGTGGACTATTTGTTATTAATTGTTAATTGATCCAGAGGAAGGACCCAAATGGTAGTAGCTAGGGTGCCATGAGGATCCATAGGGACCCCCCATGGTAGGGAATAGGTTTAGGCACCATGGGGTCTATAGGACTCCCATGGTTCTTGTATAGTATACCATTGAGGTCAATGGGGTACATAAGGGAGCTCATTTGTTAGGTAGGGTGCCATTTGCCCCCATTGTTATAGCATAGTATATAAGTATATGAGTCAGTAATTTTTATGGTAATCGTTTTTCAGTGGCCATGGAATAGCTCCAAATATTTGCTTATACTATCTAAACACCAGTAGTTGGGTGTCAACCTTACAGATGTTCTTATGGGAGCCACGGAATAGAGCCTGAAGTATATCAAAATCACACATAAAAGAAATATTTGGATGACTTAGGATGCAGAGATGACCACCCTTCAGCAATTTAGGGGGAAATAAATATCTTATTTACAAAATAAAAAAACAAAACAAATATGTACTACATCAAGCTAAAACCACACTGAAGAAAGGGACAAGAAAATAAATATCTTGGCTGGGCAGAAATAACCTCTTTGAAAATGTCTATCTTGGCATAGCTTGTATATGTGTTGAAAACCCTTCCAACAGAAGAATCACAGAGGATTCTGGGCAAGTTTCAGAATATATTCAATGACTTTATTAATATGAGTAAAATACTTGGATGCTCATTAAATATATCAGAAAAGCCCTCTGAGCAAGGAGGCATTGTAATGCCCAATGCTACAGAATAGTATTTTGTGGCAATGTTATCTCAAACTATTAAATGGATTAAAGAAGACAATGAAAACATGGAAAATCATTTAATATCTGGTTTCAATATAGGAAAATATGTGAAAAATTTATATTTAATATAATTTTTTTCACTCAAAAAATACCACAAGATTAAAATCTATTGTAATACTAATGACTTCCAAATGGCTAATTTCTAAAAAAGACACATATTTTTTCTCACATGCTCAAAATGTATTAATTAAAAAAAGTACAGAAATAAAAAAAATTAAAAAAAATGTAATGATCAGGAATGGGCAAGTTCAGTCCTGGAGGGCCACACACAGGCCTGGATTTGAGAATGTATTTCTGTGTACAGGTAAGTCAGTGAGGATGACCGAAGAAGCTATTGACTCACTTGTGTGCAGCAGGGATATCATCCAATCCGGCATGTGTGTGGCCCTCCAGGAACGAACTTGGCCACCCCTGTTCTAGATGCATAATAATAGAAAACAGAAACTTTGAGCCCAAATTAATTACAGAAGTGTCATTTGGGGTATACTGTAAAATCGGCTGCAGGAGCTTTTCTCCTAATGTTACTCACCTATTTAAAGCATTTCACTCGCAATATTACAGCACTCAGCTGACATCCGTAAATCCTGTCTTGTCCGGAAAATATATCAGTGTAGGAAATATGTGATGACTCAGTATCTTACACCAAATCCGGCATTTCACTGAAATTACAGATGAGACCCAGCTCTAGGAACCAATAGAAAATAAAAACATCATGATTAAAATGAGTAAGAATAAGTGCCGCTAATTGTGGCAAGAAAGCATATATGTATAATGTGTGTGTATATATATATATATATATATATATATATATATATATATATATATAATTCAAAGTATCACTGTACAAAGGTTCCTTGGTGCTTAACACCCAAATTTGAATTTAGATTGTTTTTATAGAAAATAAAGGAACTAGAGTAGTTAATGGATGGATGGTTACTCTTAAAGAGCTAGTGACAACCAGTGTCCCATATAACATGCAATCTTCCCTCATATGGCAAAATTACTTTGCTAATCCTTGGGAAGCTTGAAAACATGTGTGTTATTATATTTAGCTCAAAAAAGTGTAATTAAAACCAATTTAGAAAAAAGCGCACCATTAGTACTCATATGGTTATAAAAAAGGAAAAAAAATAATTATATAGGGAGTACATATAATGATAAATATCTTATATGCAAGTAGTTAGATACACCACTCCTTGTTGCCTTAGACTACTGTGTGTCATTAATGCAGACTAGCAATTCAAAGTAGTCACCAGGAGTAAATAAAAATATATTCTAAAGTTGCCAAATATATGTAACCTCCCTTATTGTAACAATCAGCATAACCAGAGTACTTGCGCTTAGTTGGAAATAGTCCCTATAACAATGGGGGCACATGGCACCGCTGTTAAATTGTCAGGTTTCTGTGCTGTAAAAAATATGAGACAAAGATAAATAATTTCAGAACTTTTTCTACCTTTAATGTGACCTATAAACTGTGAAACTCTATTGAAAAACAAACTGAAATCTTTTAGGCGGAGGGAAGAAAAAAAAAAGAAAAATAATGTGGTTGCATAAGTCTGCACACCCTCTTATAACTGGGGATGTAGCTGTGTTCAGAATTAAGCAATCACATTCGAAATTGTGTTAAATAGGAGTCAGCATACACCTGCCATAATTTAAAGTGCCTCTGGTTAACCCCAAATAAAGTTCAGCTGCTCTAGTTGGTCTTTCCTGAAATTTTCTTAGTCGCATCCCACAGCAAAAGCCATGGTCCACAGAGAGCTTCCAAAGCATCAGAGGGATCTCATTGTTAAAAGGTATCATTTAGGAGAAGGGTACAAAAGAATTTCCAAGGCATTAGATATACCATGGAACACAGTGAAGACAGTCATCATCAAGTGGAGAAAATATGGCACAACAGTGACATTACCAAGAACTGGAGCCCCCTACAAAATTGATGAAAAGACGAGAAGAAAACTGGTCTGGGAGGCTACCAAGAGGCCTACAGCAAAATTTAAGGAGCTGCAGGAATATCTGGCAAGTACTGGCTGTGTAGTACATGTGACAACAATCTCCCGTATTCTTCACATGTCTGGGCTATGGGGTAGAGTGGCAAGATGACAGCCTTTTCTTACGAAGAAAAACATCTAAGCCAGGCTACATTTTGCAAAAAACACATCTGAAGTCTCCCAAATGTGGGAAAAGGTGTTATGGTCTGATCAAACCAAGGTTGAACTTTTTGGCCATAATTCCAAAAGATATGTTTGGCGCAAAAACAACACTGCACATCACCAAAAGAACACCATACCTACAGTGAAGCATGGTGGTGGCAGTATCATGCTTTGGGGCTGTTTTTCTTCAGCTGAACCTGGGGCCTTAGTTAAGATAGAGGAAATTATGAACAGTTCCAAATACCAGTCAATATTGGCACAAAACCTTCAGGCTTCTGCTAGAAAGCTGAACATGAAGAGGAACTTCATCTTTCAGCATGACAACGACCCAAAGCATACATCCAAATCAACAAAGGAATGGCTGCACCAGAAGAAGATTAAAGTTTTGGAATGGCCCAGCCAGAGCCCAGAGACCTGAATCCGATTGAAAATCTGTGGGGTGATCTGAAGAGGGCTGTGCACAGGAGATGCCCTCGCAATCTGATAGATTTGTAGTGTTTTTGCAAAGAAGAGTGGGCAAATCTTGCCAAGTCAAAATGTGCCATGCTGATAGACTCATACCCAAAAAGACTGAGTGCTGTAATAAAATCAAAAGGTGCTTCAACAAAGTATTAGTTTAAGGGGGTGCATACTTATGCAACCATATTATTTTATTTTTATATTTTTTTCTTCCCTCCACCGAAAATATTTCAGTTTCTTTTTCAATTGAGTTGTACAGTTTATAGGTCACATTAAAGGTGGAAAAAGTTCTGAAATGATTTATCTTTGTCTCATTTTTTTACAGCACAGAAACCTGACATTTTAACAGTGGTGTGTAGACTTTTTATATCCACTGTATAAAAATTCCTCAGCACTCGTCGTTTTCCTTGGTACTCATCGTGCTTGTACAGTAACTCACAAAAGAGAGTACACCCCTCACATTTTTGTAAATATTTTATCATATCTTTTCCTGTGACAACACTGCAAGAGTGCTGCCGGCACTGGGGAGCTACAGTTCATTGAGGGAACCATGAATGTCAACATGTACTGTAACATACTGAAGCACAGCATGATCCGCTCCCTTCGGAGCCTGGGCCACAGGGCAGTATTCCAGCATGATAACTACCCCAAACACACCACCAAAACAACCACTGCCTTGCTGAAGAAGCTGAAGGTAAAGGTGATGCACTGGCCAAGCATGTCACTAGACCTAAACCCTATTGAGCATCTGTGGGACATCCTCAAATGGTAGGTGGGGGAGTGCAAGGTCTCTAACATCCACCAGCTTCCTTGATGTCAATATGGAGGAGTGGAAGAGGACTCCAGTGGCAACCTGCGAAGCTCTGGTAAACTCCATGCCCATGTGGGTTAAGGCAGTGCTGGAAAAAAATGGTGGCCACACAAAATATTGACACTTTGGGCCCAATTTGGACATTTCCACTTAGGGGTGTACTCACTTTTGTTGCCAACAGCGTAGACATTAATGGCTGTGGGTTAAATTATTTTGAGGGGACAGCAAATTTACACTGTTATAAAGGCTGTACACTTACTACTTTACATTGTAGCAGTGTCATTTCTTCAGTGTTATCTCATGAAAAGATATAATAAAATATTTACCAAAATGTGAAGGGTGTACTCACTTTTGTGAGATACTGTATGAGTCAATTTACATTACTCCTTATGGGAACTTGTTACTGGTCCTTTTTCACCACTCATTGTGCCTTCTGGAATCAATTAATGACAGGAGAAAAAGCATACGTGGACCCCTTGCTCACTGTGCCTTAGGGAGTTATCAGCTACACCCTATTGATGAGGCCCAATTAAGGACGAAACGTACATCTAGGGTTTGCTGTTTCTCCTCCTATTTCGGGGCTGGGTCACTCTAGTGAGTGGGACTAGAGTTACTGTATATACTACAGGATATTTCTCCCTGTGAAGGGCACAAGTGAGCTAAAAGAGGTTGATCTCAGAGTGGTTTATCATGTCCATAGAACTAACCTATTATGGATAGTTTGTTCTCTGCCTGAGCATCTCTATTGTTGGTATTGCTTATTGGATATTTATATATTTATATTTATTTAAAGTAAATATACGTGACAATTGTGTGCATAAATATTATATATACAGTATATATATATATATATATATATATATATATATATATATAAAACTGTGTTTATTTTGTATGTATATATATATATACAGGGAGTGCAGAATTATTAGGCAAATGAGTATTTTGACCACATCATCCTCTTAATGCATGTTGTCTTACTCCAAGCTGTATAGGCTCGAAAGCCTACTACCAATTAAGCATATTAGGTGATGTGCATCTCTGTAATGAGAAGGGGTGTGGTCTAATGACATCAACACCCTATATCAGGTGTGCATAATTATTAGGCAACTTCCTTTCCTTTGGCAAAATGGGTCAAAAGAAGGACTTGACAGGCTCAGAAAAGTCAAAAATAGTGAAATATCTTGCAGAGGGATGCAGCACTCTTAAAATTGCAAAGCTTCTGAAGCGTGATCATCGAACAATCAAGCCTTTCATTCAAAATAGTCAACAGGGTCGCAAGAAGCGTGTGGAAAAACCAAGGCGCAAAATAACTGCCCATGAACTGAGAAAAGTCAAGTGTGCAGCTGCCACGATGCCACTTGCCACCAGTTTGGCCATATTTCAGAGCTGCAACATCACTGGAGTGCCCAAAAGCACAAGGTGTGCAATACTCAGAGACATGGCCAAGGTAAGAAAGGCTGAAAGACGACCACCACTGAACAAGACACACAAGCTGAAACGTCAAGACTGGGCCAAGAAATATCTCAAGACTGATTTTTCTAAGGTTTTATGGACTGATGAAATGAGAGTGAGTCTTGATGGGCCAGATGGATGGGCCCGTGGCTGGATTGGTAAAGGGCAGAGAGCTCCAGTCCGATTCAGATGCCAGCAAGGTGGAGGTGGAGTACTGGTTTGGGCTGGCATCATCAAAGATGAGCTTGTGGGGCCTTTTCGGGTTGAGGATGGAGTCAAGCTCAACTCCCAGTCCTACTGCCAGTTCCTGGAAGACACCTTCTTCAAGCAGTTGTACAGGAAGAAGTCTGCATCCTTCAAGAAAAACATGATTTTCATGCAGGACAATGCTCCATCACACGCGTCCAAGTACTCCACAGCGTGGCTGGCAAGAAAGGGTATAAAAGAAGAAAATCTAATGAAATGGCCTCCTTGTTCACCTGATCTGAACCCCATTGAGAACCTGTGGTCCATCATCAAATGTGAGATTTACAAGGAGGGAAAACAGTACACCTCTCTGAACAGTGTCTGGGAGGCTGTGGTTGCTGCTGCACGCAATGTTGATGGTGAACAGATCAAAACACTGACAGAATCCATGGATGGCAGGCTTTTGAGTGTCCTTGCAAAGAAAGGTGGCTATATTGGTCACTGATTTGTTTTTGTTTTGTTTTTGAATGTCAGAAATGTATATTTGTGAATGTTGAGATGTTATATTGGTTTCACTGGTAAAAATAAATAATTGAAATGGGTATATATTTGTTTTTTGTTAAGTTGCCTAATAATTATGCACAGTAATAGTCACCTGCACACACAGATATCCCCCTAAAATAGCCAAAACTAAAAACAAACTAAAAACTACTTCCAAAAATATTCAGCTTTGATATTAATGAGTTTTTTGGGTTCAGTGAGAACATGGTTGTTGTTCAATAATAAAATTAATCCTCAAAAATACAACTTGCCTAATAATTCTGCACTCCCTGTATATATATATATATATATATATATATATATATATATATATATATATATACTGCCTCTTTAACTGCTGCCCTGGCTGTCAAAAATAGTTTTAATACAGAGTGCTATTTAGAACCCGTAACTTTTTCATCTATATTTCCCATTTATAGTTCTGTCGTAATTTGCTAATACACAGTAAAGTCTCAATTAAGTAGGGTTTTGGGGAATAAGTCACTGGTAATATGGGGACAGTGAGAAAATCAATGGAAAGGTTTGCCGGTATTTGAGGCATTGGCTTGCCACAGTCACTCATAGCAGTTCTCTCGTAATTTTTATGAGATGGGTGAATAGAATAGTTAGAGGGAATTACTTTGCTCTTAAACGTGTCGTAATTTGTCAAATATGGGAATTAAATAGGGCTATATGACTGGGGAATTAAGGACTACTTAAATTCCTCCTCATTTTTGCCTGATGTGATCAAATAGTGTTCAGGAATTCACAGTACAAGAATTTGATTCTTATGAACGTACATTTTTATGTTGATCAGTTTTCTGTTTTATTATTATTATTATTATTATTAATATTATAAGCATTTTCAAATAATAAAATGTATAAAAATAGTGAAATGTCTCCGTTTCCGCTGCGAGAATTCTGTTTTCTTACAGATGATGGTAGATGGCCATCCGATTTTTAATAGATAAGTTGTTGTAATGAACAAAAATACAGGGTTCTTGATAAATATTATAAACTAGCGAATTGCCGGTCAAAAAATGACGGCAATGAAATAGTAAGTGAGCTAAGGGTGTTTGGTGTATATAATGTGTCTGATGTAGAGTCGTTCGTTTTCTATGTCGTGCGACTTTTTCTGAATATCCGTAGCTGTTTGGTGGTGTTTTGCTTGTTTATGGTAGTGTTTTGCGTGTTTAGGGACCTTTAGCCTCGTTTTCGTTTTGTTCGGCGGCCATGTTTTCTCTCGCTTAGGTGATTTTCGGTTCTCTAAACTCCGAAATTTGTGCTTAAATGGAGGTGTAACTTCACTTGCCGAGGTCCTCGATGCCCCCCCCCCCCCTGCTGTGATTAAACTTTTTATGGGTTTGTTGTTTGATTTATTGTGTTTGTAATGTTTTTGGGGTTGAGTGGGTTGCATCCATGTTTTTTAACTCGTAGGTGTTTTTCGGCAAATACGTAGGTGTTTCGTGGTGTATTGCGTCTTTAGACTGCTGTAGCCTCGTTTTCGGGTTTTTTCGGCGGCCGTTTTTTCTCTCGCTTAGAGAATTTTTTAGTGTCTAAACTCTTTTTAATTTGACTTAAATTGAGGTGTAACTTTAGTTTTCGAGGTCCTGGATGCTCCCTCTTCCTGTAAGTAAGCTTTTTATGTATTTGTTGTGTGTATTTGTTGTATTTTTCATGTTTTCATGTGCGCGTGTTGCGGCCGATTTTTGCGAGGTCGTAATGGGTCGTAACGTGTCTCATATTTTGTTTGCGTTACGACGTAAATTTTGCGAGGGTCACAGGCTCGCTTCGCGAGGGCCGCGAGCCAGCAAGCGTTAGCAACAACTCGCATGCTCACAACTATATATGTGACTAGAATATTGCCCGTCAAAAAATGACGGCAATGAAATTGTAAGTGAGCTAATGCTGTTGGGTGTATGATAATAAAATAAATAATACATTAATAAAGTAATATATTTTACCTATTTTGAAGTAATATATGCAGAAAGCATTGTGTTGAAGAGCTTGCAATCTGTTTTGATGTTGCTGCAGCATTAGTGCTGTGGCGCTGCTGTGTAAGCGTGATGAATGTGTGGAGTGTAATAGTGTGCGTGCACAAAGCAAATCCGTTAGTGTAGCTGTGTACTTCCGCATTGTATAAGTTATTGTTGCTTAGAGGATTTTTGAGTGTCTAAACTCTTTTATTTTGAGTTAAATTGAGGTGTAACTTCAGTTTTTGAGGTCCTGGCTGCCTCCTCTTCCTGTAGGTAAGCTTTTTATGTATTTGTTGTGTGTATTTATTGTGTTTTTCATGTTTTCATGTGCGCGAGTTTCGGACCATTTTTGCGAGGTCGTAATGGGACGTAACATGTCTTGTATTTTCCTTTCGTAACTACGTATATTTTGCGAGGTCCGCAGTTGCTGGCAAGGAGCGCCTTTGGCGCTCCTTGTAAGCAACGGCGGCCCTCGCAAAGCGAGGGCCGCAGGCTCGCCGCACGAGCCCGCAAGCGTTAGCAACAGCTCGCATGCTCACAACTATATATGTGATAGATTGCTAATTAAGCAATTATCTACTCAGATGAAAAGGGTTATTGTTATACTTGAGGTTGACAAACCGATCTTGAAAACAAGGTCACACTCTTATGTGTGGCTTTCTGAATAATCTTTGTGGGGATCAATAATATACATGGCATCAATACCCATAACTATGCTATATTGGAGCATGCATTTTATACAAAAGAAAAAAGAAACCATTTACTATATGCAGTAGAATGTACTGCAGTTAAACTAATCAATCAGAATACTGCAGTCTAATTATTTCTATCATCAATACAATGTGAGGAGGACAACCAAGGTCATAGGCCTAACCCTGTGTATTACAGTATATATTTTTCAATTGATTTATGTGGTTTGGAAAGAATTATGTGTGAAATAATTTAAGTTGAACATTTTTAGGTACTTCTTACATTGTATTGATGATAGTACTTATTATCAGAAGTCTTAACTGGCTGTTGGATGCTATTATGCAAGTGGTAGAATTTTACTTATACAATCATGACTACTTTATGCAAAGCATATATAGGTGCTGCATTTCATGTTAAGGTGAATTTAAATCTAAACATTGTTTTTCTTTTCAGATTTGCTTTAATGTGTTATTAGATATATTTGATATATTTACATTTCAGTTCGATAGTCAAACCTGTAGACACCTGTGTAAATTAGGCTAACAATGCCAGGATCCATTACACCAGTATCTAGGATTGTATTTCATTAATGGTTCAAAATGTAACCTGTTTACCTGGTTGTACATCAGTCAACATTCAATTTAAAGAATTTTGTTTATAGGTGAAATGTCATGCATTAACAAAAAAACAAGCATCAAGTTGGCATAAGGGATTCCTCCAGACACTAACCATAAGAGACCTCATATCCTAGCCTTGACCATTGCAATGTCTGCTTGAGCAAACTAATTCCATAGCTAAAAGTCACTACTGAACCACATACATTAATAATCTTCAGTATGGCTGGGCCATTGCTCTTACATCCTGGTTTAGCAGATGTGACCTAGCTTATCCCCAATAGTAACACATACAATGTTGCCTGCTCTACTCTACTATATTTACAATGGAACCTATATAAGGATTGGCTGGACTACTTCCCATTATAGTCATATGCAAAATGAATAATGGAATCAATAGAATAGTAGTATTACATGTTAATGTATAAGTGTCTTTACTGAAATAGTAAATAAAAAGTACATCTGTGTTCACATCTGAATGTCTAAAGCAAGTTAAAAAACCTGCTTCCAGCTCAGAGTTCTAAGAAAAACAGTTATTACACTGCATTCTGGGAAGTTGAGCCGGGACACACAAACATGGCCACAAATGCCTCACTCTTCATTCCTTAGCCATTATCAAACATGGCTTCCTTTAAGCTTATGCATGCTGTACTACACAGCTTTAATGCAAAGCCAAGGTTGGAATAAACACAGGCTGAGTATCCAATCCATGTACATGTTTCAAGCTTACTGGCTATCATCAGCATGGAGCCGGATCTCAGCCTGTGTTGTTGACTTTATGAGTAGGTAGTTCACCACAACAATCATTTATAATATGGTGGGCAAAAGAGTGATAGAAGCCCTCCACCGTACAGTAGTACAGTAAATAAAAAGTACATCTGTGTTCACATCTGAATGTCTAAAGCAAGTTAAAAAACCTGCTTATACTGAAATATAAATACAAGTATATTACTATGCTCTACATCAAAACTGCAAGTTATTGCAAAATATTTCACAATTCTGTTAAAATGGATATGAATCTTCTGGAGATTTTTTTCACTTATGCTGACGTCTAGAAATTATATAATTTTGGGAAAAAAATCTAAATTGCTTACAGATGTTAGTCACTGTATGGTTCCAAAAAAACATATTTTTTCTATTAGTAGCTTCTAATGAAAACATAGATAAACCTACAAAGACATTAATTGTTTACATATGTTAAGCTGCCAAGAGAAGCCTATCAAGTAATATAATTTGATCTTGAAAATAGCTCAGCTATAAAAACTTTAAGCATAAGTAAATAGCAGCTTTGTTTTATGCAGACACCCTTTATTTTATTAAATATAAAATATTGAAATACTGATATGTAGGGCAAGATATCCTTTCTCTCCAGTCTGACGTTCAAATATCTCAAATCCCAGCAAATGCCATGCCCATTAATTTCACGTAATGAAAAGGAATAAAATATCAAACTAGGGGTAAACAAACTTTTAGAGATGTGAGTTAGGATTAATTTTATTTACTATTATTAAAGGTACTGAGTGCCAATGACAGCTTTTTTATGGTATTGATAGCCCTTCCATTTGCAGGAATAGTCTGTGCCTCTAGCCCTCCTTGGGAGCTCATCCAACTCCAGTCAATGAAAACAGCTCCAACATTTAAGCCAAGTAATAAACCGATTTTCGACAGTCAACTCAGATGTAACACGAGTCTTCCTTCTTATAGGGGATGGGGCATGGCCATTAAATGAGGCTGAACTTTCATCCAAAGGATTCACAGAGAACAATTACACCACATCCAAAAGAGATGGCTCCACAACCTCTCTGTTACAAATTCAAACATGTTATTCAGTTTTCACTATTTATTTTGAGAGTTTATAAATATTTTATAGCCATGCACCATTTCAGTTGAAGAGAAAATGTTGAATTGTGCTCTCACCTATTCTTACTTCT
The DNA here is from genome assembly GCA_027410445.1 of Discoglossus pictus. Taxonomy (NCBI): domain Eukaryota; kingdom Metazoa; phylum Chordata; class Amphibia; order Anura; family Alytidae; genus Discoglossus; species Discoglossus pictus. Next base: position 96,798,307 of record CM050167.1, read on the forward strand.
CATGAACCACAATTCTGAGACTATATGTCACCCATACTGCTAGACACAAATGGGATTGAAACTTATTTCTGGAACCTAGAATTACCTAACCCAGGTTTAGAAAACATGAGGTCTTAGGGCTCTATGTGACCCTTTGTCGGTTGTCAAATGAAACTTTCTATCTAGAAGTTATCAATGACCTCATATTAAATACATTTAAATAGCTTTGTACACCAAAATGGACATAAAAGAAGACAAAACAATCAGGTTCAATGGATGAGCACTTCATAAATAGCCATATATACAAACTGGAACAAAATCTAGTATTTTCAAAGCATGACTTTAGTTGGAAGTTCCCAAGTTATTCATATGACGAGAGAAATAGGAGACAGGAGTGAGAAATGCTAATAGATTCACCAAGGAGAAGAAATGTTAGCGGCCAAACAAAAATAGTGGGTAAATTAAATGGTTGTTCTTAAAAATTGGTCATTAGGGTACACTGTTTTTATGGTACTTCTGTGAGATAGTAGCCCTTGAAATGTTTCCCACACCTGACAACAGAAAAGTATATTATGCATTTAAAAGAACATTTTTGCATAAAAAATGTGTACTATAACTGTATGTATGTGTATATATACAGTGGACCCTTGATACTCGTAGTTAATTAGTTCCAGAAGGCACGATGAGGGGCAAAAACAACGAGTACCACACTCCCATAAGAAGTATTGTAAATTGGTTTAAGCAAGCGAGAATAGTACCAAGGAAGCATTGCGTGCAAAAGCATTTTTTGATCATAAGGATGCAACAAATACCGAAATTGATGAGTTTTGATGTAGTCGAGTACCGGGGTTTCACTTGTATATATTTACTGTTGCGGGCCCCACCATTGCCCCCCACCCTGACTCCCACCACCACCGCTCTCCAGGGCCCTCTTGAGCCCCCCCAGCTAGTACTACCAGTCTGGAGAGTGTAGCTCAGAGCGGGCGGAAGGTAATGAAATAGAATTAAAACAAATTCAGTGGAGTATATTTATCAAACTAAATTTGAGGCTACATGGGAATAAAAAGTTAGAAAACATTTGAAGTTGGGAATTACCTACTTAACCTCACTTTTTACCCTTTTTTTTTTCAACAAACCCCAAATTTCCTTACAGCAATTATCTACTTGGATATGAGGGGCTATTGCTATGCTTGAGTTTCACAAACCTTCAAATATTGAAAACAAATTTTAAAATATTTAAGCAGTACTTACTCATTAGAGAATCAATAGAGGCCTAAATTCTATTATAAATTATATTTATTGATTATATTGACTTTAATCTGCTCTCTTTTCGATATGTTAATTTAATAATAGAAATCAAAATTAATTAAATTAATTAATAATAATTTCACTTGCGTACTTGTGGATTGCTCTTAGAAGGCAATCTAGTTTCTATTATTATGCAAAGATATTGGATAACAATAGACCCAGTCAATTCTCTGTAGCGCTCTTGAGCAGGATAGGTGTGGTAATGGTGTATTCTTCTTTGTTATTCGGGACCCATATGGACTAATTCATATGGCTTTTTCAATGATCAAAAACACCTACAAAAAAGATGGTTTCAAGTATGTATGCAATCCTTGTAGGTGTGTGATAATTAAACACGTCTGAACTAAACCAATGATTATACACAAAATTTGTATATAACTATTCTCTAGTAAAGTAAAACTGTATTTTATTAAAGGATAGTGATCATAGGAAGCCATTTATTATCAAGTCGTTGTTTGGCTCCTTTTTAAATTATAATGATAACCGAAATAACCCAAATGTCCCTGATCAAAAGTTTACATACCCTTGAATGTTTGGCCTTGTTACAGACACACAAGGTGACACACACAGGTTAAAATTGCAATTAAAGGTACATTTCCCACACCTGTGGCTTTTTAAATTGCAATTAGTGTCTGTGTATAAATAGTTAATGAGTTTGTTAGCTCTCACGTAGATGCACTGAGCCATGGGGAGCACAAAAGAACTGTCAAAAGACCTAAGACGTAACAAGGTAATGGAACCCTATAAAGATGGAAAAGGATATAAAAAGATATCCAAAGCCTTGAAAATGCTAGTCAGTACTGTTCAATCACTTTTAAGAAGTGAAAAATTCGGGGATCTCTTGATACCAAGCGAAGGTCAGGTAGACCAAGAAAGATTTCAGCCACAACTACCAGAAGAATACAAAGAAAAACCCACAGGTAACCTCAGGAGAAATACAGGCTGCTCTGGAAAAAGACGGTGTGGTTGCTTCAAGGAGCACAATACAACGATGCTTGAACAAAAATTAGCTGCATGGTCGAGTTGACAGAAAGAAGCCTTTACTGCGCCAATGCCACAAAAAAAGCTGGTTATAATATGCCTGACAACACCTTGACACGCCTGACAGCTTCTGGCACACAGCTTCTGTCCCGTCTTGAGTGACGAGACCAAAATAGATGATCACAACAATAAGCGCAATGCTTGGAGAGGGGTCAACAAGGCCTATAGTGAAAATAATACCATCCCCACTATGAAGCATGGTGGTGGCTCACTGATGTTTGGGGGGGGGGGGGGGCTCTAAAGGCACTGAGAATCTTGTGACAATTGATGACAAGATGAAATCAGAAAATACTGGCAGACAATTTGCATTCTTCTGCATGAAGGCTGTGCATGGGACGCTCTTGGACTTTCCAGCATGACAATGACCCTAAGCAAAAGGCCAAGTTGACCCTCCAGTGGTTACAGCAGAAAAGGTGAAGATTGTGGAGTGGCCATAACAGTCTCATCATCGAGCCATCCTAGAGAGATCTCAAACGTGCGGTAAATGCAAGACGACCAGAGGCTTTGCATGACCTGGAGGCATTTTGCCAATACGAATGGGCAGCTATACCACCTGCAAGAATTAGGGGCCCCAGACAACTATTAAAAAAGACTGCACACTGTCATTTATGGTAAAGGGGGCAATACACAGTATTACAAACTAACGGTATGCAAACTTTTGAACAGGGTCATTTCATTTTTTTCTTTGTTGACATGTTTTATTTTACGATTGTGCCATTCTGTTATAACCTACAGTTGAATATAAATCCCATAAGAAATGTGTTTTGCCTGTTCACGCATGTTTTCTTTGAAAATAGTATATATATATTACCATTTCGCCAGCGGTATGCAAACTTTTGAGAACAACTGTATATATCTATAGCCATCAAGCCTAATCTAATCATAGACCTCACACTGGCATAACATAAGTCTGATTATAATAACACTGCATCACTATATTATAATTTATATAAATATAATAGCAACAACCACAAGTGTATTGTGCAATACACACTGTACACACAGCGGTGGACTACATCACAGACGAGGGGATTGGTACCAATAGACTATTTGAGGAATGTAGAGGAGCGGTTTCATGTACCTCACATTCATGAGGTCATAAAAGGTGAGAGTCAAATCCCATACTTCTGTTAGATATTTGGCTATTACATCAACCAAGGTGACCTGCACTAGGGTGTGTGCACTTTCTCTCCCTCTATTCTGTCTCATAGTTTCTATTATTACATGAAATTATCTTTGACTCTTTTGATATCATGTGTAAGAATGATCTATAACACTGGATTTATGTAAATGCTATATAAATTATTACTGATGAATAACTAAATAAATTTGATCATAAAAAAATTAGATTGTAAAAAAATAAATCAAACGTATTTTCACACGTGTATATATATATATACCATGCTTATCGCTACTCCTTTGAGCTGATTCGCTATAGAGATCTTTTTCCCTGTAATTCCCTGGATAGCATTAAACCTCACAATAGCATGGTTTTTGAGAGCCAAACCTGTTTAGCCTTTTAAATCCCCACTCTGTGCTCTCCAATCTGCCATAACGCCATCTGAGCGCTATGGTGATAAAATTCCCTGTTTAACCATCTTTTTAGCACTCCTAAAATTATAAATAAAATTATATATACATATACACATGTGATTACAAATTCCTTTGGTTTATTTCCTACAGTCTAATTTTTTCATGCTATATATATGCCTAGTAAAACTAGTAATAAAACGTATGTCTCTCCAGAGCAAACTGATACCAAATTTGTATAGCTTTACCATAATTTAGGACCAACGCATTAACAGAATTGCAACGGCACCAACATATTTTTGTACACATGGATCCTTACATACACACACTATAAGATTAACTAGGTTAAATTATCCCATAAGATCAAAATACATTTGTAAAAGTACATAATGATTAAACAGTATATCCAAGACAATTTGCAAATAGGCAAAATGTTTTATGCAAAAACGCAACCCTCTAATCTTTGAAAAAAACACTTTTTGTTATTTTAACGGAAATGCATAATAATTTCTAATTGTTAAAAATCATAATAAGAAGAGGTTTCAAATCTGGTGAGAGTTAAATAACTTTATCAATTGAATATTATAAAAAATGCACTTTCCTAGATTAAACTAACATTGACGATTGTCATTTTGAGCTGTCAGGCTTTCTGATGCATCCATATGTCTAATTGTAAATTAAAGACAATGACCTCACTTAATCTGCCAATGACCATTATACAAACTTTAGCTAACTGCACAAATTCAGCAACAAACTTCTAGCTTTCCTACCTTAACCTATCTGTACTGCAACTACCATATTTTTCTGTGTAAAAGACAACCTTTTTTCCCAAAATTTTGACCTTTAAATTGGGGCAGCAGTCTTACACACGGAATACAGCGGAGGGACCTTGTGTTAGACGCTAGATGGCGCTGTCACTGAGTGTCAGTGATCCCCTCCAGGCCGCTCTCTTCCCTCAATCCCTCAACTGCTTTCCCTGCTCTCTCCAGCCCTTGCTCGCCACTCCCGTCCCGAGACCCCGGCCACCTCCCGCAGAGCCTCCTCCGATCGGGAAACCAGGAGCAGCCTGGAGCCCGGAGCCACCCTGCGCCTATCTCCAGAGCCAGGCTACACCCCCAGGACCAGGCCTGGACACCCTGACCTCCGGCCACTCCTGTCCTAGCTCCCCGGCGACCTCCCCCAGAGCCTCCTCTGATCAGGACATCAGGAGCAGCCCGGAGCCCGGAGCCACTCTGTGCCTATCTCCAGAGCCAGGCTGCACCCCCAGGACCAGGCCCGAACACCCTGACCTCCGGCCACTCCCGTCCCACTTTCCCTGCCAACCCCCCGCAGAGTCTCTTCCGATTGGGACACTAGGAGCAGCCTGGAGCCACCCTGTACCTATTGGCAAAGATAATGGCGTGGGTTGCAAGATCCTTCACCGTTAGTCTGCAATTTGTCTGACCTCTCTGCTAAGACCTGCCCATTTTGGGTGACCCTACATGGTATAGCTCACAGCTTTATTGAAGTACACAAGCCCCTTCACCACAACAAGGTAGCGATCCAGAAGGGGAATATAATTTATACATCTCTCTAATCAACTGAAGCAAACCATATTGCATGTTATATGAGACGTTGACAACAACTGTTCTATCAAGGTTCCTATAAACCCTTTGTTTTTTTCCATTTTTACAATTATTTGAATAACTGCATATTTGCATGTTTGTATATTAAAATTATTCCCATACACAATACTTCTAACCTCATATACTATGTATGACTCTGTCAAGCCTTAGGAAAGGGCTGTAGATCCTTAAAATGTCACAATATTATTTTTAGGGTTCCTCCAATTAAGTACAGTACATCTTGATCGACTGGTGTGAACATCAAAACTGTGACCTTGATGAATTCCAAATTTCATCACTGATGTAAAAACATAAAGTCTGTAGTGGTTTTATATCCACAAATTTACAGTTTATACATATCCTTTGTTTTATCCAGTAAGTTCCTGATGGCAGAAAGTGAACCAAACAGGATGCAAACCAAACAAGCATTTCCCATAGGAATCAATGTAAATTTAAATCATCTGTTCCAGAACCCAGATTTTTCACATTTTATTTAGAACTGATGGTCTTGTTTTTGGATACAAAACCTTAAAACTAAACAGGCATCAATAAAAAGCAATAATGACATCAATTTAACTTCACTTAAACTGTAAAGAGATAAAATAATAGATAATTTAACTTAAGATTAACTGTAAAGAGATCAAATAACAGAGAATTTAACTTCACTTTTAACTGTTTAACTGTACAGTACTAGAAGGACTTCAGAGACCAATGGGTTGGTGGCAATGTAGAGGAGGAGAAAGAGGAGACAGGTTATTGCTTGGAAGGGGAGTCCTCTTCCATTACAACATAAGGCACTTGGAAAGGGGATATTTGTCCTTTCTGCCTCTTAACATCACTGCACCCTGCTGGAGACTCTGCTGGAGACTGTGATGTAGGGAGTTTCACTAGAAACCTATCAAGGGAAACTTGCTTCTGCCTTAGTTTCAAAATGTTTCTGAATTGAGACATTGCTTGATCATTAAAGAAGGCCACACAGCTTGCTTGAGCTTTGTCAGGGTGATAGTGTTTAACAAAATATTGTAATCCAGCCCATTTAGCACATATTTCTTTGATGGGTGGAGTATGTGCTTCCTCCCTTCCCTCCTCTTCACCTGAAGAAGAAAGTTACTAGGTACTATCTATTGCTGCTCCCTCTGAAGTTCCTGCACAGGCTCAATTTGGGCCCTTGCAGGCACAGGCTCAACGTAGGCTCTTACAGGTACACGCTCCATGCCGGCTCCTACAAGCACAGGCTCTATGTAGGCTCTTACAGACACCGGCTTGATTAGGGCTTTTACAGGCACAGTGACTTGCACACTTCCTGCACTTGTGCACTTCCTGCTCTGCATCAACCTTATTGTATTTCCATGTCGCAGACAGGTCTCAATCCAAAGAAGCGACTTATTCCAAAGATTTTTCCCCCCCTGTGTGACGCAACTTAAACCATCTTAGACTTCAATCAAAGCAGACTCAAACCTAGGTACCACTGTAGTTGATACATATTCTCTGTTTTATTAGGTTGTCTAACTAGAATATATACAAATCATAAACATTAAAGAAACTGGTGGGATTTGAATCCCAAACTTACATATTAAAGACTGTTGCTTTTAACTACAGAGCCATCTCTTAAATGAGGAGTAATAAATGAAAAATTACAGAATAACTAATATAGGAAATTAATAATTTCCATACTCAGCCTGCACATCCGGTTCGAATTAGCCACAAGCCAATGCAGCTCATTGTGTGGTGTGTACAGCAGATTCAGGGTGCATGCAAACTTTATAAAACCTCTACATCCTACAAACTACAAATGCTTTTTAATCAATCACATAATTTGGATCTTTCTATCTGATGCTGAAGAACTAAGTGGCTTCAGCATCCATTTAATTTCCCTTTAATACATTGTAATTAATTGAACAACACACACACACATGGTATGCACACAGTGGGCTGGGCTGAGCACACACACCCAATACACATACTAGAAATGACTAAGTGCACACTGGACAGTTGAATGGACTGAACACACACACACACTGGACTGCACAGACCTTCTTGTTAATCAGGAAGAGCAACAGTTCATCACTAAATTTATCAGCTCAAAATGTAATATTCACATACACGTAAAGGGCCAGTTAATTCAGTACAACTTGGAGCAGACCACTGTAAAATACTCCTGAAAACATGTTGAAATACTTTTTTGAATATTTTATGAAATAGGTGCCTTTTTCACAGAAAAAAAATTAATAAGTTTGTTTACATGAGAATTAGACATGCCTCCAGAGAGACTGACAGCAAGAGCTGTGTGCAGAGAACAGACACAGAAAGGTGGTTAACCCTTCACACATTCATCTGTGCAGGGAAATGTGACTGCTGGAAACTACTAAATATGTCACTTGTGGGTTAACTAATGGCTGATTACATTCCTGAAAGCAGAGTAAAACCATAATTCTTGTGTTCACCGGAGCTTGCAACAGCCGTTGTCAACAGATGTAGTTAATTATGAACAGTCAGCAGTGTGTTTGTAAACAGACCCATGACTGCAAATTTTAAGGTGTTATCAGTGTAATAAAAAAAGCAATAGATCATTTTTGTTTCAATAGTTTTTATTGTCACAGAGTTGTAAATCTTATACAGTATTAATGTTTCAGCGATGGCTCGCAGGCCAAATTTATGTTGTAGATTGCTTAACCGTAAACTTATGCAATAGATCATTTTAACATAGAATCTTGTACTCTTTCACACCATGAAGAGCACTTATAGAGAGGTAAATGGCCCTTTAATGTAAATCTCCATGCTCTGTTATTTCATGACTTGTGTGCCTGTTCTGCTACTGTGGAACACATTTTACTAGAGGATAAAGGTTTAAATCTGGGAACTGTACATCTAGTAATCTTAAATTAAAGGTTACAATGTTGATGTACCTAGTTATAAAAGGGAGCTGCAATTTTTATATATTTATGTTATGAAAAACATTATATAAAATTATTTGTTTTTTTTGTGCATTTTCATCTTTTTCTAATAAATAATAAGTTCTGCTGAATATAGTTTTTTTTTTCTAAAAATCTTCCCATTTCAAAATACTATATTTTTCATTTAATGATATGTTAAAGCATTTCCTGCAAAGTGTACAATAATCACAATATTTAAAAATATTCTGTCAAATTAAATTATATAGTATATTGCCTCTTTAAGGAATACAAAGTGGCAACTACTGTGAGCTAAAAATTATATTTTAACAGAAAACTAAAAGGTTGCAACCATTCCAGGTCATCATCCTCATTGACAATACATTACTACAAGTTATACCATATACATTAAAGAGCATGTTAACAATGTCTTTTTTTATAACATATCAGTGATCTGACATTTCAACAAGAAAAAAAATATGAGGAATTTAATATTGATCTTTATTATAATACTAGATTTAAAAATAAATATGTTGAAGTTAAAAACTAATTAAAAACGGGATTGACGGAATCGCCAAGGAGGGTGAGTGGGGTAAGGAGCACGGATGCTCCGTAGGGGAAGAAAGGCTACATCGTAGGCGGCCAGGACTCACAATAACATACAGGCACACAGCCTGATAAGCCTCCTGCCCAACCTAAGCGTTTGATACAGGCCCGAGAAGCATCTCACCCCCGCGACCACAGATATTATAGGTACTACCCCGGAACTCTGACAGTCAGCTTATGCTGCATCTGCCTGCACTTTACATACTTACCAAAAGCGCCAGAGGAACAGGGCGACGTGTGGGGTAGCAGTAGAGCGGCAAAGAAGCTTTCCCCATATTCCAGCCCAGAGCAGCCATTTTTTTTCTTTTTCCTTCCTATTTGGCGCCAAAAATACCGCCAGGAAGGAGGGAGGCAATCTTAGATCTGTAAATTGGAGGGGAATACTCTTGGACTTCAATTATATGTGCCTATTTGGCTCTAAGGTGTTTAGCCTTCCTTAGAAGACATTTTCAAATCAACTCAACGAAATAAAAAAAAAAAAAATTAAAAAAAATAAAAAAAATAAGAAGAATAAAAAAGGGAAAAGGAGAAAAAAAAAAAAAGAAAAAAAAAAGATACGGGCTCCGTGCAAAGTGAGATTTATATAAAATGCACTTTTAGGAGGCCATATTGGAGCACAGAAGCAGCAGAGGGACTTTGGTCTAACAGTCACATGTTCCCGGCGCTACCTATCGGAGAATCTCACCACGAGGGCGGGCGCCCACCCCACTGTTTTTTTTTAAGGGTCTCATTGATGGAATCTAGAAGATAGAGCAACAGGATGAGCAACAGGCAGAAAGTCTTGAGGCTCTGACAATGCATGACTAAACAAAGATGAAACTATAAATTGCCCCAACTCGAGCAGCACCTTCCACAACATTTTTCCACAGGCGCTTCCCAGCGCAGGACTCTGTGTTCTTTTTTAGTGCCAAGGCAACAAATATTGGGGAGGTACCCTTCTGCCAGTGCAGTCGCTCCAGAGACAAGAGAGTCAGGGAGGAAACAGGGCCAAAGATGAAGAAGGCTAAGAGAAGCACATCCTCCAGAGGCATCCCTGAGCATTTCCAAGCAGCGTCCAGTTCGGCAACCAAAGCAGGGGAAAGCTCCCCAGAAAGATCTGAGATGTCTGAGAATGAGGGGGAAAGGCCCAACACCATCACTGATGTGGATTTATCAGTCTCTGCAATGGCGAAATTTGAACTACTGCTGAAAACCCAACTTGCGTTGGCACTAAAGGAGATGAGAGAAGAGATCTGTGCAGTAGGACAGAGAACACACGAGCGAGAAAAAAGAACAGAGATGATTATTTCTACACAAGAGGATGATAAAATTGATATCAGCGCCAACTCAACTCGTATAGAGGCTCTTGAAAATAAATTGGAAGACCTGGAAAATAGATCCAGAAGGCATAACGTACGGCTGAGAGGTGTTCCTAAAAATGTGCAAGATCTCGTACCCTATCTTGAAGCGATGTTTTCCACCATCCTACCGAATTAAACAGAGGAGGTGCTGCTCATCGAAAGAGCCCACAGGGCGCTTGGAGGTCCAATCAATTCAGAGAAACCTAAGGACATAGTAGTTTGTTTGGTGAGACAGAGCTCCAGAGATCTGCTAATGGCATCAGCCAGGAAATTGCCTAAAATAGTCGGCCCAGACGGAACACAATTACAACTGTTTGTTGACTTAGCTCCATCCACCTTAGCGAAAAGGAGAGAAATGAGACCGGCTCTAGAAATTCTGATAAAGAACAGAATTCAGTACCGCTGGGTATTCCCCTTTAGCTTACAATTTCGCTTGAATGAGCAGACACATGTGGCTCACTCACTTGGTGCGCTCCAAAAAAAGCTTATACACATACAACTGCTCCCAGAAGGCTCTGATCTAATGGGCCAGATGTCTAAGCTGAGGGAAAGGCCAGCTAGAGATTGGATGGACGTTTCTGCCAAGAAAAAGCAAAGGAACGACAGTAACAAGGGTCATAGGGACAGGAGCGATGGAGCAATGGGAACCGAACAAGGGAATGCTCCAGTAGGGGTTTGACTTTCCCTAAAGATAATTTCCAAGGCTTCAGAGACAATCAGGCTAATCTTAATTAATGGACTTTAATGTAAAGAGCAGGGATTACTATTATAAGACTTAGGAAGGAGTTGGGGTGAGGTTCCCCAAAATATCCACGATATTTGATAAGGTATGATTATAAGAGAATACTAGTTGCAGTTTGCAATGCTTGTTGCTCCCTCCAATGTAGTGAGGGTTAGCACTCCAGATCAGTACTTTTCGACTCGTTCAGTCTTAGGAACGGGTTAGATTACGAAAGAGAATTTCCTCATTCTAGGGAAGTATATTGGTTTTTTTAGTGGCTACTCCCTAGGCACAATAGGTGCAAGATGAAAGGAAACATGAGGAAGAAGAAAGGGGGGGGGGGGGGGGGACCAAGGGTCCGAAAAGTTTTATTTGTATATGTTTGGTCACCATTTTTCTCTCTTTATACTATACATAACCAGATTGGCGGATGGAGGACTGCAGGGCTTTCTCGCCGGATTTCCTATTCCTCGGGTGCTGACTCCGAATCCTCTATCTCTAAAGGGGGTAATTCTCTGCAGACATTAGCTACACACGACACTATAGACTATGGGTGAAGCAGAATACGTTTTTATTACACATAACGTTAAAGGATTTAATTCCCCCACTAAAAGGAACAAGGCGTTTCAATCTTCCAGAACACTTAACCCAGCAGTAATTTTTATTCAAGAAACCCACTTTAAGCATCAAAAAATCCCGACATTTATGAACAAGAATTTTCCTACGTTCCACACAACAAGTAGCAGTGCCAAAAGGGAAGGGGTGGCAATCCTACTCCACAAAAACGTTCCCTTCACTCTGGACAAAAAAATTGCAGATAGACAGGGATGCTATCTTTTTTTGATGGGAAGGGTACTAGACATCCCGGTCACTCTAGCAGTAGTATATGCTCCTACCATCTCTCCTCATAAACATCTCATCAGGGCATTGAAACATTTGTCAACAGCAAAGCAAGGTAGGATCATTCTGGTGGGGGGATCTTAACCTGGTACTAGATGCCAAAAATTATAGAACAGGGAAGGACTTGGGAGACAAGTTCGCTAAAAGATTGAAACAAATTAACAGACTGTTAAGAGAGCTCGAGCTAGTGGATCTCTGGAGGGAAAGACATTTAGGACACAGGGAATTCACTTTCTATTCCTACCCCCATAAAACATACTCCAGAATCGACTACTTGCTAACCGACTCTACCTTTATACATGACTCTCAAAACGTGGACATAATACTGTGTGCCTGGTCGGACCATAGCCTGGTTAAGGCGACCATAAACCTAGGATCCATGACTAAACCCCTTTATCAATGGAGACTGAATGAAAGAATACTGACGATCCCGATAGTTAAAAAACGAATAGCCCAGGAAATGGAATTTTTTTTTGAAAAAAATGAGACACCTGGGGTGGGGACCAGCTGGGTCTGGGCAGCTCATAAGGCGTACATTCGGGGCATTTGCATGAAAGAGGCATCTAAGTTTAGACGAGAACAGAGAGCTCAGGAAATAAAACTCACGGAGGAATTAGGAAGATTAGAAAAAATAAATCAACAAAACCCTAAAACACAGACTAGGCGAGAAATAGAAAGCGTGAGAGTAGAACTAGACAAGATCTACTCGGAGGGGGCGGAGAAAATTCTTAGGAGAACCCAACACAAATTCTTCCTCCAAGCGAACAAACCGGATAGGATGTTAGCGAAAAAATTAAGATCTAAACAAGCACTCTCGGAAATTTACTGCATAAAGAATAGCGAGAATATCAAAACAGCAGATCCTACCAAAATACAAGAACTTTTGTATAATTTTTACCAAAAACTCTATTCAGCATCAAGTAAGGAAACAGCATACAGTATCAGAGCTTGGCTGGATAGATTTGACCTGCCCTGTTTGGAGGAATCAGAGGAATCTCTTAATGCTAGGATCACACAGGAGGAAGTAGGAAAGGGAATCCAGGCAATGAAAATGGGAAAGGCACCAGGCATAGACGGGTTCACGAACATGTACTATAAAACCTTTACAGATATATTAACACCTAGACTAACCAAACTATATATAATCATATCCTGGATGGTCAGGAGATCCCTCCCGAAATGAATTTAGCGGAAATTACCCTATTCCCTAAAGAAGGGAAGGACAGCTCAGAAATTAAAAACTATAGACCAATCTCCCTTCTAAATGGGGATATTGAACTATTGGCAAAAATATTAGCGGATAGAATTTCAAAATTTCTTCCAAGGATTATACATAAGGACCAGGTGGGGTTTATCCCCCACAGGCAAGCCAGAGATAATATTAGGAGGGTTGTGAACCTAATACACCACGCTAATAGTACCAAAACCCCGGCCTGCTTGCAAGCACTAGACATCGAAAAGGCCTTTGATTCCTTGGAGTGGCCCTACCTTAAGTAGGTCTTAAAGAAATTCGGTTTTAAGGGGGGTTTCTTAAACTTAATAAATACATACTATAAAAACCCAGAAGCCCGACTTAAACTTACGGGCAAATACAACCAGACCATTAAAATAGAGAGGGGAACTAGACAGGGGTGTCCTCTTTCCCCCTATTGTTTGCCATTGCGATAGAGCCTCTCGCTCAGGCGATTAGGACGAACGCGGGAATTAAGGGGCTTAAAATAGGGCAGCAACATTTTAAAATCAACCTATTTGCAGACGATATGTTATGCACAATTACAGAGCCTTACAAATCAATCCCATTATTATTGGACACCCTAACATAATTTGGCCAGAGATCGGGCTTAATTATAAATGTTGAGAAAACAGAAGCACTATCATTAAACTTAGAGGCCAAAACAAAGGAATTAATAACGGAAAGGTTCAAATTGCATTGGGCTAAAGCCTACATCCAATACCTTGAGATTAAACTCACGCCGTCCACAGATACCATGTATAGGGCTAACTATCCTCCGATCTATAAAAAACTAAGCGAGGATATGCTGAAGTGGACTAGATATCCTATTTCCTGGTTGGGCAGAATTAATGCCTTTAAAATGACGGTTCTTCCGAAGCTCCTGTACCTGTTCAGGACTTTGCCGGTCCCCATCATTCAGCTTGAACTGAAAGGATTCCAGAGAAATGTGTCCCATTTCATTTGGAAGGGTAAACCCCCCAGAATTAAAAAGGAAATAATGTTTAAACACAAGGATAAGGCTGGACTGTCATGCCCAGACCTAAATAAATATTATAGAGCAGCACAGCTAGCTTTCATTCCTATAAGCCACTCAGGGATCCACCACCCTCTATGGAAGACTATGGAGGATCAAATACTACACCCCTACACCTGGGATACTTTGGTGTGGCTAGACAAAGTTCCAGATACAATAGGAGAGATTAGACATCCGGTTATTTCCAACACCGTGCAAGGCTTGAAATGGGCACTAAAGCATACATCCCTCTTTAAACATCCCTCCCCAATGATGTCTGTCCTTTGCCACCCATGGTTGCCGCAGGGACTAGGTTCAGAAGCTAATTGGTGGTGGAAATCTAGGAAACTGGATAGACTGGGAGCTTGGTTGGGCACTGAGACTCCTATAACTTTTGAATTTTTAAGAGACCATCACAACATCCCCATCAGCCAACACTTCAACTTTTGTAGAATCAAACACCTGGTTAACAAGATATCTAGAACATTGGGGACTCCCAAAAAAACTTGGCTATCTGTAATATGCCAGAGGGCCCCTTTAACTAAGGGAATTATTGGGGGAATCTACGATATATACAATGAACCACCAGAGGGAACAAGGGACAGATATATGGAGGAGTGGGAGAAGGATCTAGGTGAACAATAGAACGAGGAGAGATGGGGGGAAGCGTGGAATAGCATATACAAAGGCTCCCTAAACCAAACACTTCTAGAAACAGCCATTAAAGTTTTACATAGAACATACTTGACCCCGGAGAGGTTGACAAAATGGAGCAAGACAGGGGGGAGAATGTGTACCAGAGGGTGCCACATCCTAGGAACTTTTAAGCATATGTGGTGGGATTGCCCCAAAGTATCACGGATATGGAAAGAAGTGTCAGATCTTGCCTCGGAAACATTGGGAACACGAGTAGGGGGCACAATGGAAACCTGCTTATTAGGAATCCCAGATTTGGGGTTATCCCCTTCTCAAAACAAGCTTCTCCAATATATATACTTAGCCACCAAATCACACTTTGCAAAGCAATGGAAGTCAGACACACTGGAACTACAGGCAATAAGGAACAAAATAAATTACATAGCGGTGAACGAACACATGACTCATATATTAACAGATGCTACCCAGAAGTACAGGGACATATGGGATCCGTGGCTTGTTAACAGGGGCTTGAACAGTGGGAACATAGATAGAGAGGAACCCATGAAAAACAATTAAAGTAACAAAGGGTTGGGAAAACTTTGGCAAAAAAAAAAAATCTAAGAGAAAGAGAAAGTAAGAAGAGGTAGAGGAAGAGGGGAAGGTGATAAGGAGGTCGGGGGAGCCGCAGAGGAACCTGGGCGCAGCTAGGAGGTAAGAAAATAAGCCAACATTAAGAAGGTTATTTTGTCTTCTCCTTTATTCAGGTCGATTCAAATGACCAAACTGTGTTAAGTTCTATGTGTTATTTAAGGTGATAAGGTTAACTGCAAAGGGGATGGAAAAGGGCAAGGAAAGATAAGGATAAAGTTTAGAGTTCCATTAGGTTCAGGCCTTTATAACAGGAGTTTCTTGAGAAGCTCATTAAAAAAGACCCTAGCCCCAACAGAGAGTATCCGACTCTAAGGAAATAAAGAGGATAACATTCCCCTATCCTTAGGCAATATGACGCTTCATTATTTGTTTAGTTAATCTCAACAAGGTGCCCTAGCTCCAAGGGATAGAGTTAGTATATGTCTAGGAGGAAAGGGGGAGGAGAGGTCATAGCTGAGAAGGCCTACTTGGCCCGGGCAATGATATACCAATTGAAACATAGGCCTCACCAACCTAGCCTGCGAGCTAAGGATTACTGTGATAGTTACCGAACAGTCTTTAAAGTGAAAGTTATTAAGGTTTAATGTTTAGAAAACGGAAAAAGGTGTTAAGGAGGTCTCATAACTGGTTAAATTAAAATTTCCACCTATACAAGTTGTGAAATAGAATGATGTTGCCTGATCTGCGTATCATGGCTTACTGATATACTGTGGAATCTTTTTTTTTTTCTCCCTAAAGGGACCAATAAAAAAAGGAATGTGAAAAAAAAAACTAATTAAAAACAAGGAAATCTAGTATTACAATAAAGATCAATATTAAATTCCTCATAATTTTTTTCTTGTTGGATAAATTAAGTGTTAAGCACTGAGGTAACAATTTCACATACTTGAGTGATCTGAGATTTCAAACTGATTACAAACAAAAAAAAGAACAATGAACAAAAAGCAGAGATCCCCTGGAAGGAAATGGGAAATTATAACAGCTATGAAGGAGACATATTGAAAGCCCCGGGAGCCGAATAAGCAGAACAGTACTCTAAGAGAAAATGCAACAGATTCCAATAAAAAAAAGATGAAATATATAATGGCCACACTGTTTTAATTGATCATGTTGCTTAACAGGACTGTAAGCTACAAAACTAGGAAATTGGTCAGTGGAGAAATTCAAAGTATTTTAAAACAATGCAGTAATTGTTAAAAGCAATCAGTCTCCACAGGGTTTGTGCCCTTGTTTCTGGCACTTTTGATGGAGGAGCACAATTACACAGCCTTTAAATGCTTTTCCAAATGTACTATATTGCATTAACCAGTAATACAAAATGATACACCAAAAACAAATCAAAGAAAATTACTGCAATAGTTCCCTAATGAGCAGAGCTTCCATCCAGCTACATGTGGATGGAACAAAAACAAAACTGTCCAATACTTTGTTTTTAATTAGTGACCTGCATCCTTTCAAGCCCAAGTTTCCACTGTTCTTCTGTGGTTTGCTTATCAGCTCCATGCTTCTGTCTCTGTCTGTGCCTTTCTCCAGCTTTGGTAAACATCTCTCTGGATTTCTCTCTTTGCAGCTCCAATAATTATCTCTCTAAGTTTCTCTCTTTGCAGCTTCAATTAACTGCATACACTTCAGTGAGTCTGGTTTCTACTCCAAGCAAACACAGTGCACAGAGTTCTTGAAGACCTCAAACAAAGCCTGCAGGACTCAAGCCCAGCCTAGCCTAGCCTCTCACACTGCTAGCAGCAGTGCATAAACAGGCCACACCCAATTCCAAGCTCCTACCATTTATCAGGTCTGATCAGGTGTAGCTAATTAAACTGCTCCAAGAGTTAACTCTTTCACAGCTCCTTGGGGAAAAGGGAGATTTGTAATATCGGTGGCTTATACAAATCTGTGATCTCACTCTGTTGCACATCCCCATACCCATCTCAACACTATGG
Source organism: Discoglossus pictus (assembly GCA_027410445.1). Taxonomy (NCBI): domain Eukaryota; kingdom Metazoa; phylum Chordata; class Amphibia; order Anura; family Alytidae; genus Discoglossus; species Discoglossus pictus. Next base: position 96,815,703 of record CM050167.1, read on the forward strand.
GGTTTAGCAACCTATGTTGTGAGGCTGTGGATGTGAGTCAACACATCTGTTGTATCATGCTGCTGCACTGGTGAGTCTATCTTGTAGTGGATGAAGCTTCTGCTCTGTCAGTTATTTCAATATAGTCCCCATTATTTTCAGAAGGCAGCTCTGGCCTACAAAACCATTGTAGCAGAGATTTGACTTTTCTTCTAGGTACAGATAATGATGTTCACTTTCCAACCTCTGCACACTGTGTAGCAGTTCACCCCTCCATTCCTTTCCAGTATCATGTGCATCTTTTTCTTTTTCTCTGCCATCTGCATTAAGGCATTCCATAATTGCAAGATTTGTAGATTTAGCTTCCCCTTTCAGTTGAATGTCAAGCTTCTGCAGATAGTCTTGGGAACATGTATTATTATTAGCAGTGTGTTCAGACAGAGCCATAATCTGACAGCTCTTCTTATGGACCATCTATATCTGTAACTGTATGTTCTGTAACTTTACCAAATGCCCATTCTGAATTGAGGAATCAAGCTTCTGCTTCTTGACTATTTTGCGGAAGCCCCAGGCTCTCATCTCTGGGAGACTATCTGTAAAGCTTTGGTTTAGAGGATTCTGGTCAGAGGGTTTCTTCTGCATCTCCTATGTTATACTAATGATTGTGGCCTTCTGATGCACTAGGGTACTGCGAAGCTTCTGGATCTTGACTTATAATTTGGCAAGTCTTGCAATCTCTCACTACTTTAAGCTCTGTCAGCTCCTGACTCACATTACTAAGGGCACTCTCAATCTTTTGAAATGTAGCTTCTTTCTCCCTTGCCAACACTTCCACATCACTCAATTGCTCCTTTAACACAATGAGAAGGGGGTTGGTATCTGGCTTCAGATATCAGCTGACTTTCTGCTACCAATCTGTTTAACTCATGGTCAAACTCTCAATTTTTAGGTTTATTATCCTCACCATAATCACCTCCACTATGGGACAGCAAATTCCTGGGCGGGTTCCTCTTCCCACTTGTCATCTCTGTTTAACTTAATTATCCTACAAACCCATGGTTTGCGAGGGCAGATGGCCTGGCTCTTTCTGTTCCAGGTGCTCCAATAGGCTGGCTGATAATTTGCACAAAACTGTATCAGCCGGCCTCTTCTCTGAGACATTATCATTCACATGCACCACAAGCATGACCTCTCTCAGGGCTGCTTCTAGTTCTTCTAAGATTTGCACCTCATCTGTCTCACTGATACAAACAGGTATCAAGGGGTACCCCTGTGCTTCCAATCCTGTGACTCTTTATCTCTGCTATTAAGGATCTCTCAGAATCTTTTACTGGAACATATCCAGCTGTTCAGCAGCTTCAAGCACCTGTATTTGTTTTTCTTGTTGTTTCCCAGGTTTTCATTTTTCTTCAGCTGAGGAATCTCCTCTGTCTTGTTCATCAGGTCCTAATGCTCTGATTCTCTCTGAGACAAACTATTAGTGAAGAGATATCACTCTTCCTGTTTGCCATTGTGCTCCTGCTCCTGCATACCTTGCAATATTAGCTTATATATGGGAGGTATCTCTCTCTGCTCCAGGTTAGACACCTATATCTTCTCCCTGTAAGGCAACTTGAAGCCTCCAAAAGCATTCCCCCTCCACTCAATAATGTAATTTGACATCATCCTGATACCCCTCATATCTTGAGCTGGCACATATTTTCTCATACGGGCTCTGTCCTATTCTGCTTGTCTCAGCCATTGCTCTGTAGTCTCACTCTGGCATGCAGTGGCCTTTCTCATACTGGCTCCATCCTCTTCTGTTTGTTTCAACCATTGCTGTGTAAACTCTCTCTGGCATGTTATGTAATTTTCTGCTTGTCTCAACAATTCTTGCAAATTCTCTTGCTGGCATTCAGTGGCTTCTACCAGGCTTTTAACATGCTCCTCCATCTTAAGCCCACTTCTAACATCGCATGTGTCAAGCTATCAGTCTCCACAGGGAGTGTGCCCATGTTTTCAGCACTTTTGATGGAGGAACACAATCACACTCACTAGTAATACAAAATGATACACCAAAAACAACTCAAAATCAGATCAACACAACAAGAAAATAACAAGCTCGGCCTGGAGCACCGCCTAATTATCAGAGCTTCAATCCACCTAAATCCTAAGGATAGATGGATAGTTATTCTAAATCAGCATATGGTTTCACTTGGGCTCCAGCCAGGTAAGAAACTAGCAGAACGGCTTGAGGACCTTGTGTGGTTGGAGCTCAACTTGGAATATGAGTATGTGGACCTAATGCTTCCAATTCCTGCATCACAATGGCCCTCCTTCTACACACTTGGGCTGATGAAAGGGCTTCCTGATGTGCTGCTGCAGGGTGATCCAAAGAGTCGCCTGGGAATCACAGAGCACTGGGAAATCCTATTGGTACAATGCCAAAAGGACGTGGAAATAGACCCAGGGACAGAAGAGGAAAAATTGCTCAAACCGTTGATCCATAAAGAAATGGAGTTGGAAAAAGAGTACAAGGGACTGCTTGAGGAGGTGGGCCCAGGTGGGACCTGGCTCAAGTACTTGGAGATACCCCATGCTTCCCCAGCTGAGCTAGCAGAGGATACATTGACAGAGAAAATGGACTATTGGCTACATCCCTATCAGGTGGAGGAATGAAAGCAGAAGGTACCTGGAGATCTGATCGCTACAGAACAGGCAAGATCAGAGGGACTGCTGGGAAATCACCAGGATAGTGAGGCCGGGAGAACAGTCCAGACCCTGGTAGATGCAAGAAAGAGGGAGCAGTGAAAAGCAGCACCAGCCATTGTGAGATGGCCAACAACCAGAAAAGTTCAAGGCGTTAACCAAGGGCGAGGAGCTGGAGAATGAGCTGTTGGCAGAGAAAGGTGCAAGTCCTGAGAGTCTGCCCACACCTCATGGATTGTCACCTTTCCTGAACCACAGACCACTGATGTCCAGGCGCCAAGGCTGACAGTCAGGGAGAGTGTGATGCCAGATTGGGGGATGAGGCTATCAGGAGGGGGGCGTCCACTGAGACCCTAAAGCTCATGCCCAGCATGGATCAGGTGGATCCAGATAGATGTGGGAGTTCAGGTGAGGGCACTTGCCCTGAGACTGAGGAAGGAACAAGTTGAGGCTCCACTCCCAAACCCTGCAGGATTGCCAGCAGGGCTGACAGGGATTGCTTCAGTCCTGACAGCCCCAGCGTTAAAGAATATGGGCAAGTGGCCCACGGTACCAGCGTACCCTAGTTGCAGAGGTGATCCCAGCCTTACCAGCCCTTGTGGATTCCCACCTGGAGGAGCTTCTGACCCCTGCAAAGTCTGCTACCCTGTGTATGCCGGCGTGGAAGTGCTTTTTACCCCCTCCTGAGCTGCTTCCTAGATGGGATACCCCAGAGCCACTACCCGCCTATGGAAAAGGGGGCAGCAGCATGCCCCTGGATGAGATTCTAGTTCCTGACATCCTGGATGTGTCCCCAAGATTGATGCGTGCAATTTGGGGTGGGTTATTGAAAGGAATGGGGTTAGAGACTGTGGACAATTTCCTGAAGGATGGGCAACCACCCCAGACCGGGCAAACCTACTACCCCCTCCAGGAGGAGGTCATGAACTGGGATTTATGCAGTGGCCATTAGGGACAACATTTTTCCTTCTTTGGATGGGGACTTGGACTTGGGCTATGGGCTGCAGCTCAAGCCTATTATCGGTCAGGATCATAGCCCCAGAACTGCTGTCTGGAAGGGGGGAGTAATGTCACAGACCTCTTTTTCCTGGCCTGGGTTTTGGGCCATTGAGCTCATTAAAAGGACGGACAGCTTGGCTCCAGCCACTGGATTATGTACATAAACACCTCCATTGTCGTTGTAGTTTTGTCCTATTGTTTGACAAATTAAATTAATCCCATCTGATATGCCCTAGAGATGACAGGATGTGTATTGGAGATTAAGACTATTGATCTCAGGAAGCTACACCATGTTGAGTTTATCTCTTGTGTTTGTCTGCCACCCCCTCTCATTGCTGTGCTGTGTACACCGCCTCTGTATCTATCTCCTATAAATACTGCTGTCATTTAAAAAATAAATCAGTTCACTCAGATACATATATAAATCGTATGGTCTCTTTTTTTTGTTCCTGGTGGCTGCGATACTGAACCTATCTCCACCCTCTAATTAACCTGTCCTGGTCACTACCTGATTACTGATGGAGAGACTCTGACTGATAAAGAGGCCAGATATCAGGGTGCTGGTGCAGAGATTTCAAAGAAGCCAACAGTCCTTGTGGGTAGATAAGCTGTAGTCTATAGAAGGTGGCTCTCGGCTTGTATAGCCCCTACTCATGGATCGTAACAAAGAGGGGCAGTGACAAACAGATGTGCTTGGCGTGCTGAGGTCCATAGGGTCATGGAGAGTCGAACACGACTGAACAATTAAACAAAAACAATTAAACAACAACAAATATACATGTATTTATATTTATTATTTATATAAATATAAATATCTATATATAGAAGGAGATATTTAAACATACACACAGAATATATAGATGAATAATCAGACTATTACAGTATATAGTGATACCTTTTTTATTGGACAAAGATTTCCGTTAGTCCTGTTACTAAAATATTTGTCAAATAAACGGGGTATCACTATATACTGTAATAGTGTGATTACTCATCTGTATTACATCTGTATTACATTCTCTTGTCAGTGCTGCTGCTCCTGTCACACAAAGAAGCTTTGTGTGTTTTCCCTGCAGTGTGTAGAGGAGAAAGAGAGTGAACTTGCTACAATTGCAGGCTGCTCATGGGCACTGGATAGGACACACACCCTTGCATCCTGATTGGTTGAAGCAATGAAGAGGAGACAGTGCCCTCCTGGCTTTTAGCTGTAAGAGTCCAAGGGTGGGCAATCAGGCAAATAAGCATACATTTTCTTTATTTCATATCTAAGTGAAAAAAGCATGGATTTCAAAGGGTTTTCACCATGTTTTTTACAAGATCTTTCCTGTGATGTGGTCCAAACTGTGCTAAATTAAGTGGGCCTTTGATAATTTAAGGGAACTATTAAAATTTGAGTCTTGGCTTTTAAAATGAAATGTACTTTCTCAGGCCTGTATAGTTTTGGTGAAAATAAGGTTATTAGTAAGAACTTTAAGAAATGGTCTATGTTATTGGCAAAGGATTCAATACAAGGGGAGTGGAGTAAAGCAGTGTTATCAACAAATGTTAGCTCGAATTGCTTGAATTAACTGGAGCAATATCATAAACCATTTAATTTTTGGTTTTGTATCCTATCTTATCACTCAGAAGGGGATTATCAAATACGGGTAGTTGATTGAGAAGGTGTGGGAAGAAAGTAGATATTATTCATGTGTGGTGGGGTTGCCCTGCAATTAAGAGTTTTACGGTTTAGATCCATACACCTAAGCATGAAAGAGAAAGCGTTGATAACCAATAATCCCTAAAATAAATAGCCTATTAATCTCATATGTGTTATTACACTACTTTACTTGAACAGGATAGGTTTCGACCTTAAAAACAGCAAGAAAAAAAATTAACTAGGCCAACATCCTATATCAAGTATCTAGGAGTGAATATCACCTGCAATACTTCAAACCTCCATAAGGCTAATTACACAACCCTCTACAAAACTCTAGGCCAAAATATACTACCTGGTCTAAATGCCAAATCTCTTGGCTTGGTCACATGCATTCAGTAAAAATGAATCTTCTCCCACGTCTCATGTACCTATTTGGTTCACTTCCAATTACTCTTAACCTTGAAAAATCCCAACGCCAGGTATTTAAATTTTTATGGCAAAATAAAGCTCACATAATCTCCAAATCGTCTATGTTTAAACATAAATCCAAAGGAGGCTTATCCTGTCCTAATTTTAAGCTTTACTTCAAAACTGCACAATTTGCATTTATCCCAATCACAACCTTATGGGTTTTTATTGAGAACCTCATGATGGATCCTTATTTGTGGGACTCTATTTGGCTTTCAAAACCCCTATCTAACCTATGAAAACTAAAGTGCCCATATATAAAACTATCTCTTACCCACTAGACTTGGGCTAATCAGAAAAACAATTTAATATCTAAATACTCCACTATCTCACCAATTTCCAGCAAATATCACTGTTAATTCTCTAGCTTGGTGTACAGGGCCTTGCAAACGTATTCACCGCCCTTGACGTTTTACCTATTTTGTTACATTACAGCCTTGTTTTGTAATCTGAATTTTATGTGATGGATCAGAACACAATAGTCTAAGTTGGTGAAGTGAAATGAGAAAGATATATACATAAAACAATTTTTTAGAAAATAGAAAACAGAAAATTGGCACGTGCGTATGTATTCACCCCCTTTGTTATGAAGCCCATAAAAAGCTCTGGTGCAACCAATTACCTTCAGAAGTCACATAATTAGTGAAATGATGTCCATCTGTGTGCAATCTAAGTGTCACATGATCTGTCATTACATATACACACCTTTTTTGAAAGGCCCCAGAGGTAGCAACACCTAAGCAAGAGGCATTACTAACCAAACACTGCCATGAAGACCAAGGAACTCTCCAAGCAAGTAAGGGACAATATTGTTGAGAAGTACAAGTCAGAGTTAGGTCAAGTGTTGCTAAAGCAACACTTGAGTGGTTTAATGGAAAACATGTAAATGTGTTGGAATGGTCTAGTCAAAGCCCTGACCTCATTCCAATAGAAAATCTGGGGTCAGACTTAAAGATTGCTGTTCACAAGCGCAAACTATCTCACCAGAGGCTCCCTTAACAGTAAAATTCTCGAGACTTCCATAAAAGTCCTTCACAGGATCTACATCGCTCCAGAAAAACTCCATAAATGGAAGCCCTCTACCAATCCCAAATACTTTAGAAAGTGCCATGAAGTTGATACCTTCCTACATATATGGTGGACTTGCCTGTGGTGGACCGCCTTTGGAAAGTTTTCTCCTTAGTTTCTGACAACTTTAACTCTCAAAGGCAGAAGTCTGCTGTCATGAATCAGCCAGTGGCCATATTGTGTTTGGACAAAGTTCATGGCTCATGCTGTGGAAGAAAAGGTTTGGGGCCCACTTGTTATGGATATATTGTTATGTTGTGGTCTAGGGGATAAAGTATTATAAGTTTATCCCTTAGCATATTCCCATACCTCCCATGTTTAGGCTCATTGTAATGAGTATCCTGTGAGGGATCAAATGGAATATATTGGTTGTATGTGGGTGAAACATTGGGTATTATATTTGTAAATATGAATGTATGTTATTATATTAGTATGGTATTATATTGTAGAGGGGAAGTCGTTGAATACAGCCAAACCTCCTTTGTTCCCAAAGGCCTGTTAATCCCATTAGCTAAGTGTCCAGCAGAGTACTAACAATGGGGAGCTCACAGCTGGAGAGCAGACAGGCAGGCACCCCGAAACAATGGGATGGCCTGAGGCCTCTCAGCCTTCCTAGCATGGGCACAGGAGAGCCAAGGTATGCTTTGCCCTGGAGATTCAGAGCCCAAATGAATTAGTTGGCCTCACCTAGTGGGTGGACCTGGGGAGGAGTCTCATGGTTCCCACGTAGGGATCCTGCCTGATTGGCCAGAGGCAGTTAGGGGCTGACTAAAGGTAGCCCCTCCTGGTAATGTTGTATGCCTGTTTAAAAGATGTTGTTTTCCAAATAAAGTTGTTCATAATTTTCATCAAGACTTTGTGTGCAGGTGTATTATTGACCCAGGGGCATATGCTGGTAGAGGAGATCATTTCTGACTCCCTTCCAGGTTTCCCAGGCACACTACCAAAAGCTGGGACTTATGTTCTTGCATCTACAAAGACTGTCCATTGGTCTGGAGCCACCCAAACTTAGGTCTAAAACCTACAAGAGATAAGAGGACTAGGATCCTCTATACTCCATCATCATTGTAGGTTGTGACAATTGGCTGGCAGAGGTGGGATGCTCGGAGAAATGGAACAGCAATATGAGGAAGATATTACCAAAGTAGCAAAAAGACGGTTTAAAGAAGCCAGACACCTTTTTCCAGAAAAGTTAACAGCACAAGATGTGGGCTGTGTGCTTGACCAGATCTTCCAGAGAATATGGAAAGAGCGCATGTGGGTAAGCAAAATGGAGGCGACCACATATACAAGGCCGTGAGTGGGATGTGTCAGAGGATCAGGAGGAGGGGGAAGGGGTAAACCCTGCCCCTGTACCACCTCCTGGGAATGGAGACTGTTTTCCCCTAAAAAATGCAGAGACTGTGTCAGAGCCTAGAAGGGATGGTAAAGTCAGCTTGGGACCAAATCACCAGCTCCAAGAGCCAGAGACCCAGGGGAATGTTCCCTGGGTGGGGTCAGATAACCCATGGTTGTCCCCTGATACCCCAAGAGACTTAATCCCAGAGAAAATGCTAGCTAAGCACAGTTTCTCCAAACGGGTCACGCCTGAGGTACCGGATGTGGAAAAGGTCTCAACTGAGGACTACCTTCCAGCACAAATCCTGGCAGAAACCCCAGTAACTGCTCAACATCTTGGGCCAGATGAACTAAGTCTGCCCTCAGAAGTTCTAGGCAACGTGTATGGGCCAGAACTGCTCATGGAGGCAGGGGCTCAGGATTACTATTTAAGAGACTGTGGGGAGGGAAAGGAACTGGTTCCTAGCTACAGGGAACCGGACCTCACACCGGAGGAGGCAGTGGCACCAGGGCTAGGGATAGCCGTGCCTGCCTGGGAGAAAGAGCCATGGGTGCATTGCGGCACCCCAAAGGATTGTGTATGTAGTGAGGACTTGCCTGAGATGACCAGTGTCCAGGAGTCCAATACAAACTCTGGAGCAGACAAAGCTCAGAGGGCCCAGGAATCCACAAAGGATGAGGCCCAAGTTGCCAAGCAAAAGATAACAGAAGAAGAGGGTCAGCTGAGGGCACCAAAGCACAGCCTGGGTGGGAACAGCGTAGTTCTCCAGGCTGCAACACAGACAGACCCAGGGGAAGAAAACCAGGAGTGTCTGTCCAAAGATAAAGATTTCCAGGACCCAGAGCAAACGGAGCATCCAAGTCCGGACTCCATCAGGGACGCTGGAGTCAAGCGCAGACAAGTATGTACTTTACTGCAGTTATTGTGTTATTGGGCTCCCAACAATAAGGATTTTGCTGAGAGAGGTACTGGACTGCCCCGTTGCAATCCCATAGGCCCGGAGACTGTTTTAGAGACCCCAGCCCAGATGTGGGGACTGGCTGGAGGGAAAGGGGTTGCTATGGGACAGGAGTTGTTTTATGGGGTTCCCAAAAATACTGTTTTGCCTCAGAAGAGTTTATGGGTGCAACCCTCTGTGTCCCCAGTGACTTCCATGCTGCTGCCCAAGAAGAGAGAGGTGGGATCCTGGACTACTTGGGTGGGGGTGCAGGGCAAGAGCAATTTGCTCTATACAGTGGGAGCAAGGCCAAGGGCTGGGGGAGGTCTTTACTCTGCAACTTGGGACTGTGTGCACACCGACATGAACTTGCCTAGTATGCAGCGGGCCTGGCCAAACCAGCAGATTCATGACTATCAGCGTAGCTGGGAAAATCTTGGATGTTCCCTGCCATGCTTGGGGAAGGTTTGTCATGAATCAGCCAGTGGCCATATTGTGTTTGGACAAAGTTCATGGCTCATGCTGTGGAAGAAAAGGTTTGGGGCCCACTTGTTATGGATATATTGTTATGTTGTGGTCTAGGGGATAAAGTATTATAAGTTTATCCCTTAGCATATTCCCATACCTCCCATGTTTAGGCTCATTGTAATGAGTATCCTGTGAGGGATCTAATGGGATATATTGGTTGTATGTGGGTGAAACATTGGGTATTATATTTGTAAATATGAATGTAGGTTATTATATTAGTATGGTATTATATTGTAGAGGGGAAGCCGTTGAATACAGCCAAACCTCCTTTGTTCCCAAAGGCCTGTTAATCCCATTAGCTAAGTGTCCAGCAGAGTATTAACAATGGGGAGCTCACAGCTGGAGAGCAGACAGGCAGGCACCCCGAAACAATGGGATGGACTGAGGCCTCTCAGCCTTCATAGCATGGGCACAGGAGAGCCAAGGTATGCTTTGCCCTGGAGATTCAGAGCCCAAATGAATTAGTTGGCCTCACCTAGTGGGTGGACCTGGGGAGGAGTCTCATGGTTCCCACGTAGGAACCCTGCCTGATTGGCCAGAGGCAGTTAGGGGCTGACTAAAGGTAGCCCCTCCTGGTAATGCTGTATGCCTGTTTAAAAGATGTTGTTTTCCAAATAAAGTTGTTCATAATTTTCATCAAGACTTTGTGTGCAGGTGTATTATTGACCCAGGGGCATATGCTGGTAGAGGAGATTGTTTCTGACTCCCTTCCAGGTTTCCCAGGCACACTACCAAAAGCTGGGACTTATGCTCTTGCATTTACAAAGACTGTCCATTGGTCTGGAGCCACCCAAACTTAGGTCTAAAACCTACAGGAGATAAGAGGACTAGGATCCTCTATACTCCATCATCATTGTAGGTTGTGACATCTGCCTTCTAGGGCATTCCATTATATCTCTGTCAACTTCCCCAAACAAAACAGATTCTAATAACCAGGGGTTGGGGTCGGTAACCTTGGTGACAGGGTGTGGGGAGGTCTTTGGTGTTTGTAATATTTCTGTAAAAAGAGACAGAGAATAAAGTCATTCCTGCTTTGTACTACTCATTGGTACTTGTGCTCGTCTTGTGTCCTAAGAAACGAGATATGATTGTGCCTGTAACTGATCTGAATGGAATTGCAGGGATGCTGAGATCTTTAACACAAAAAGTTACGACCCAGAGAGAGAGAATTGGGATGAGCGAGGTCCCCCAAATTTTAGGGTCGTCACAAGTGCAAAACTTAAAAAAGTTAAAAAGTTGTTCATTTTGAAATAAAACAGATAGCTGAGGTGAAATGAAGGAGATGGAGTGAAAGTAAAACCCTTTGGGTCAAGGCTGCTAATCAATGGAGATTTATGTCTTGCTTTTTGGCTATGTCATGAAGTTCACTCGTAGCAGTGAGCTGTAGCAGTTTTTGTGCAAGGTTTTAGAGATGGGTGTGTAACGGAGTTGGAACACGAAGTCCAGTATCTCCGCTGGTATACGGTAAAATATCCAAAAAGTACTGCAGTCTCACAAGCCCCAACCTCCCATATTGGACGACACTCAATTGGGAGTCAAAGAATACTGTCTTTATTTTGTGATCCAGAAGTATATATACATCTCTTCTCACAGGTAATACACATCCCCCTATTTGGCCACACAATACACATAGAGAGACAATAGGTGTGGTCACACCTCCCGGAGGCTACCTGGCTACTTTTATACAATACAGACATTGATTAGATTATCCTTCTCTTTGTGCTATCTCTCACAAACACTTTACACAATAGACTTTCCTATCACAGGAGCCCCTGTGATAGGATTATCTTTTAGGCTAGCAGACCAACATATCTACAGTATAGCAATGTGATCATATTTTAACCATAAGAATAAAATAACCATAAAACAGGGTTTTTCTTCACACTCTGCATCCGAAGTGCATAGCAAAACTGCAGATCCTTTGTCAGAGCATTTAAAGGGCCAGAACCAGTCTAATAAAATCCACTATACTCAAATAACATACAGTTCAAATACAGGCAATAATCAATGCAAAAGTCTCTTGTGGCTGCTTCTGCCACAGGGTGATTAACATAGCTAGGTAGGATTTACTATGCTGCTACGGACACTTGTAATTGATTTTGCAGTGATTTACATAGGGGCCTAAGATAGTAAATAATCAATACATAGATCAGTTTCTAAAACCTAATTTCATCAATGAGCCATATAGATAACATTACATTCTGAAGGATGCTGTAAAATTTACCTCTTTTTGATACTTAAGTACATTTAAATAAATTCACTAAAAGAGAAGACTTAATTTAGGCCCATGGGAACAATTAACCCTATAGGACACATAGGGATCTATAGAGACCACTATGGGACAACTATTAACCCATTACATACCATCGGGGTCTATACAGATCTATTAACACTATAAGTGCCACGAGGGTCCACCAGGACCCCATGACACTAAGTAAAATAACTATACTACACTACACTAATCTACCCCAATAAACTAATATATAAATAGTAACCCCCCACTAACTAATTAACCCCCATGTATTAACTAATCCCCACTAATTAACTACCTAAACCCCCACTACTTAACTAACCCTTCACTAATTAACTAATCCCAACTAATTAACTACCAACCCCCCCACTAATTAACTACCTATCCCCCACTAATTAACTAACTCCCAACTAATTAAAAAAAAAATATAACCAAACTAATGAAATAAATATTAACCCCACTGAATATAAAATAAAAAAAATCACTATTTACTAAAAATAAAAAAGATAAATTACAGAAAACACCTGCCTCATCTTTAGGATTCCTCCTCAAGATAGTCTGAAGTAATACCTATTTGTGTTATTGGTTTGTTAGGAAGGGTTGTGGGGATAGAATAGCATTTGGATATACATATATAGTGAGATATTTTAGGGAAGATATAAAGGGGACATAGGTTTATGCCCAAGGATGACAGTCAGGTTTGTTCCCAGAACAGGACTTTCAGATATTCCAGAAAAGACGAGCCAGAAAATAGTACAGAAGAAAAGACTCCAGGAAAAAGCAGAAAAGACTAGGAAGGGACCAAAAGCCACTAACCTTCTCTCTCTCTAACTATTTCTTCCTCATTGTCACAAGGTTGGTTTACACCAATCACAAATAGCTACTCCCCATTTGCATGTATATTTATAAATTAGAATGTATTGATAAATATATTGTGTACATCTGTTTCTATCTGCTTGAGAGCGCTCTGGTACAAAATATTAAACTGGATTAAAATTAATATGTATGACCTTCTGTTCCATATTATCTACCAAGTCCTTTTTGGTTAGACTAGTCCCCATTGTATGCTAATCTTAACACCTGCTTGATAATATTTGAAGGAGACAATGGAACATTGAAATGAGATGCATATGTCTCAGAACATGCTATCTTGAAACCTTCACAATGTTTCATCTTGAGGAGTCTTTCTTACCCATGTGATTGATATTTAAGATTTGGCCTGTCCAAGTCTATGATTTGATTTGTTTAATCGACTCAAACAGTATACACTGTTTGTGTATACAGTGGTAGTAGCAAGATCAATGGACAACCATATAATAAATAATATAGATGGGTGTGATATTCTTTTTACCCTCAAAACCCACGACAATGTATTGGTCATTTGTTTGAATGGTTGATCTATGTTTTAGTTACATAGTTGTAAAAATAAATAAAATGTTTGAAATAAAGAAAATAAAAAAATAATCCTACTTACCTGCCCAAAAGTGACCCTCCAGTGAAGATCCCTAATTCCCTGATCCTTATTTTTCTGCCCTGCACTAGGTGGGCTGTCCATTGACGCTTTATATAAAAAAAAAAAACTAAACTAGCAGAGCTTCTTGGAGGAGCCCCCCGCCTCAAATGGTGATTGCCTCGCTTGCTGTGCCTTAAATATTGAATTAGAACATTCTGTTTGGCTGATATAGATGTCAATCATATTTCAGCCAATCAGAATAGGTTTTTGGGATGTCACCCTGCTCACTCTATACATTGAATATTTAGGACCAATCCGATTGGGGTTAATTTGATGGCGTGGGTCCTTTAAGGACCTACGCAGTCCATAGGGGTTAATGATAAGCTCCTGTCTAATGAGGTTTAATGATAGGTGCAGGATATGGGGGTTACATTTATGTGCAAGAAGAGTTCCTTAAGAATCCCCCTTGCAGGGGCTTGCCATGCAGAGTTAGAAAGATTTAGAGACACAACTGAATTTGACAATCTTAACATCAAATTAAATTTAGTTTTGGAGAAACTCAAAATGGAGTCAGTAGCCGGAAAACGACAAAAGTACACTAAAGATCAAAGATATTATCCATTGGAGAAAGTTTTTAGAATCTCTAAATACATGGAAAAGTCATGAAATAGTGATATAAGTTCATCTGAATATGAAACCTCTGACCATGATGATACCCCTAAGGCAACTCCTTCACAACCAACTAATTTTAGATCAAGGCCCCGTGTGGGTGATAAGCCCACTACTAGAGCAAGATTCAATCAGGCCTCTATAGAGTATTTTTTAGACAGGGAGCAAGGCCGAAGATCAAGGCCCCAGTCACAGTCCAAAGCAAGAAGAAACCAGTACTTTTAGAACAGGTTATAAGTGCCATAGGCACAGAAAGTGTCCAAATTGAGAAATACTAATCTATTTCCTGCATTGCTAAACTAAAAGAAAACAATTGATACTGTATAAGTCAGCCTACTAGAAATACTCAAAAAATAACCTTATCTGAACCATCAATAGACTTAATTGAATAGTCTGTCCTAGATGACACTATATCAATTATTAGCCTGTCTAAACTTACATTAACAGAGGCACACAAGTCTGTATTATCAAAAGGGCTATCATTTGTTCCTACCTTCCAGTATAATCTATTCACAAATGTGAAAGATATAAAAAAATTGGAAAGTGAACAGGAAGTTCACTCCTAATTTTAAAAAGTACACTAACCTTGAAGTCTTTTTGCTATTAGTAATTGGAGATTTGGAAAAAAGACAGATTAATCATAACCCTAAATTCTGAGCAAAAGGTAATATAGAGCCCTCAGAGAGATAAAACATAGCCCTACAACGGTGATTAAGCTTTCAGATAAAGGGGGAGATATTGTATTAATAGAGGTTCAAGATTACCTTAAGATGTATTATAAGATTTTACACGATAAGGCAACTTATGAAATCCTCAAAAAAGAGCCCTCTGTTGAGTACCATAACAAACTGAGGGTTATCTTAGCTCAAGCCAAGAATGAAGAGTTAATTAATGCTCAATGTTTTGAGTTTTTACTTACAAAATCTCTGACTTTTGCAAATTTTTATGTCTTGCCTAAAGTGCATAAAAATGTACTACCATTATCAGGCCATCCCATCATTTCGGGTAATGAAAACCTGATATCCTAGACTATTTATATTAGGTACAGTGCTTTCTGTAATTGTTTAGGTGTATGGATCTAAACCCTTGATGTTTTGCCATAATAACATTTCCCCATATAAGACTTTGAAGTGGATATGCTCCCTATTATTAACAGTCACCAGCATTGTTTTGAGTGTTAAGTACAGTTTTCCATTTATTTTCTTTTGTTCATGTAATTTTAGTGTGAAGCACTCAGAAACGTTATTTAGTTAATTATCTAATAAACAGAATGGAAAATATAATCAAAGAGGGAAAACTTGGAATGATTATGTAGGAGAATGATAACGTTTATTCTTAAGTAATGCAACATAACTCTCAATTATGACTTCCCCAGGATTTTACAATACATTAGCTGTATGTATGTATTTATTTGCTTTATCTGCAGTTGTTAATATTGTATTTCTCCTTGTCCTTATCCCCTGTACAGCTCTACGGAATATGTTGGCGTGTAACAAATAAACTATAATAATAATAATAATAATAGGTGACAATGCACAACTGAAAGCTTAGGAAACTAGCTTAGGAAACTTGAAGTATCTCCAAGCAAGAGCGGTGCGAAAATAAAGCATCTCTTAAAAGAACACAAATGTGGTGGAAATTTAAATCTCATTATGTGGAAATTGTTTTTTCATTTTTGAAATTTAAGCTTTTCTAGCCCAGTTATCTTATTTTGAAGACTTTGAGTCTCTTTCAAATTTGATGTGCAAGTTATGGAGGTATAGAACGTAACTTATGGTGCTATTCAATTGGCCGGGACTGCAAGTCCCGGCCCTATAGCGCACATAGCAAACCATGCTATCGAAAGTAACATTTGCGAGCTTGAACATGATCGATGACACAAGGCCGTAACTCCTGGATAGAACCAGCCTATGGAATGTGGGTCCGATCGTGACTCATGGTTCAAGCCCGTAGGACTTTGAAATCCAACCTCCATTTTTCATTGAAGTCCCACGGGCTTGAATTATGATTTATGATCGGACCCACATTCCAGATATAATTCAATATTGATTAAGCCGTAAATATGATATTCTATTAGATGCGCGTTACATTATCTGTATTAACACATTGATTGCCAGGATCAATATAAAACGGAAATTAAACATGAAATCAAGTATTTTGTAGGGCCGATTTGCGAGCTTGAGAATGTTGTGCTATTAATTCTAAGACCTAACATCACTTTAACTTTTAATAAATGTACAGTACTGCTTTTTTATTTGCTTTTAAAGTGGTCCGGACATGTCAATATGCCCTTTGCGAGACCTCCTTGGTACCAGTAAGTGTGGTTCGACTTTTGCCATTTGCGGGCTTGACGGAGTGGTTAGCGAGGTGGAATCAGAGGAATTGAATAGCGATTCGCGATTTTAGCGTTCGCAACTCTTGGAGCTGTGAAAGATCAAAGGCTTGTATGGACATTAACTTGCGATTTGAACCATTGCAGTGAATCGTAGGCCAGAGCCCTTAACTTGATTCAAGCCCGCAAAAAGATGCCAATTGAATAGCAAAATAACTTGCGGGCTACATTTGCAAAGCCCGGATCTCCTGAAAGATCAATTGAACTCTTTGAGTTTAAACCCCTGTTAAAATGTCAGGTTTCTGTGCTGTAAGAAAATGAGATAAAGATAAATCATTTCAGAACTTTTTCCACCTTTAATGTGACCTATAAACTGTACAACTCAATTGAAAAACAAACTGAATTTTTTTAGGTAGAGGGAAGAAAAAATATTAAAATAAAATAATATGGTTGCATAAGTATGCACACCCTTAAACTAATACTTTGTTGAAGCACCTTTTGATTTTATTACAACACTCAGTCTTTTGGGTATGAGCATGGCACATTTTGACTTGGCAAGATTTGCCTACTCTTCTTTGCAAAAACACTCCAAATCTGTCAGATTGTGAGGGCATCTCCTGTGGCTTTTGCTGTGGGATGCGACTAAGAAAATGTCAGGAAAGGCCAACTAGAGCAGCTGAACTTTATTTGGGGTTAATCAGAGGCACTTAAAATGATGACTCCTATTTAACACAATTTGGAATGTGATTGCTGAATTCTGAACACAGCTACATCCCCAGTTATAAGAGGTTGTGCAGACTTATGCAACCACATTACTTTTCTTTTTTTTTTTCTTCCCTCCACCTAAAAGATTTCAGTTTGTTTTTCAATTGAGTTGTACAATTTATAGGTCACATTAACGGTGGAAAAAGTTCTCAAATGATTTATCTTTGTCTAATTTTTTTACAGCACAGAAACCTGACATTTTAACAGGGGTGTGTAGACTTTTTATATCCACTGTAGATAGATATTGCAGCATTTTCTGTCTATTCTGTGAATGAGATCAATTAGTGTGTGTGTGTGTGTGTGTGCGTCTATGTGTATTGCCTGCTTCATCAATGCATGTATAATTGTACCCTGTCCATAACCTCCCAACTATTCTATCTTGTTCTTCTAGACCTGCCTGTCTTTGTCCTACACAGCTTTATCTGAATCTCTGAGTATAGACTCCCAATCCTTGACCTCTGAAGGTCTTAAAATAGCTCATAATACATAGTGCTGTGTAAATGCACATACAAACATTGTATTCTGTTCAATAAATTTCCCCTTTTCTCTTAATACCTGAAGTCAAAATTGCTGTAGGGAACATAGGTAGAAAGATATAAAGCAAGACATATTTTACCTCTGTCAATCAGTCTCTGGGAAATGAAAAGCTTGGATAACCTCCAGTAGTGGCATCACCACTGTTTTAAACATGCTAAGAGGGTTAAACTGACAGAGCTGTTAGTAACAGTCAGCTCCATTGCATGCAATGTACCATGTAGTTCCCATCCTATTGGCTACAGTACACCCCTGCTCATTACTAATGCTGGACATTGGAGAACAGAAGCTTAAATAAACACAAAGATATATGGGTGAAAGGGGCAACATGGATTATTCAGTTACCCTTGAAAGGATCACCGTAGCTCATATGTTTGTTTGTTGGGCATAGACTATTAAAAAGTCATCATGCAGTTTAAAATAAAAGTTTATATATATATTTTTTTTACTTTTGAATGTGTTAGTCTTCCCTCATGCACAACTGCTTATGTCCCTCTGTCTATCAGGGGCTATGGCCTGCTCTGCCAGGAAGCTGGACTAAATAACAAATATTGTCAAACTCTGGTTATGATTAAGCATGTTAAGTAGAGGGGGCATGGTTATGATGGCACATGCAATGTCAATGGCCCAGGCCTATAGGGCAGCTGCAAGCAGGTTAAAATACTAATGTTACCGCTGTGTAGACATTAGTAGCACAGCTAATGACATAACAGGGCCGAGGTTGGTGACCTCATAGCCCAGCCTGCTTCCCAGCTCCATGACGGTCCAGCCCCCAGGCAAAGCTGGCCATACTGTTTTAATAGTCTCTGCCCAACAAATAACCATATGAGCTTTGCTTTTGAATGCATTACAGCAGTCCTTTAACCTTCCGAGCGGTAATCCTGAGCGTGACTCAGGGTTAATTTCTTCTTCCTAAATCGGTAATCCCGAGCCACGCTCTGGGTTACTGCAGGGAGGATCTGGAGGGGGCCCAGTGCTGCCGAGTTTGCCTGGGCCCCCTCAGCATGCCATTCCTCTTACTTCCTCCTTCCCATCTTCATCCTCCCCATCCTCCTCTTCCCCATCCTCCTCCTCCCTCCTTATCCTTCCTCCTTCCCCCCTTCACCTCTTCTTATTAGCCTCCGATCAGCTCCTGCTGTTGATCGGAGCCCCGCAGTGAATCTTATGCATTTCTCAGGGACCTGCATATGCTAATGAAGTGACGTCACAAGCACAAGGTGAGAGGGGGGGAAGGATAAGGAGGGAAGAGGAGGGAGGAGGAGGATGAGGGGGGAAGATGAGGGTGAGGGGGAGTGGAGGATGAGCGGGGAAGGGGTGAAGAGGATGAGGGGGGATGAGGGGGAAGAGGAGGATGAGGGGGAAAGGAGGAGGATGAGGAGGGCAAAGGAGGAGGATGAGGGGGGAGGAGGATGAGGGGGAGGAGGTTGAGGAGGGAGGGGAATGAGGGGGAGGATGAGGAGGATGAGGGGGATAAGGGGGAGGATGAGGCGGATAAGGGGGGGATGAGGAGGATCATGGGGAAAGGGGACGGATAAGGGAGGAGAGGGAGAAATGGAGTGGAGCAGATAAGGGCGAGAGGGGGGAAATGGAGGAGGAGGAGGAAGGGATAATGGTGTCTAAAGGCGGTATGATTATGTCAGTATTTTAGAATGTACCGCTTTCACATTCTAAATACTGACATAATCATAGCGCCATGGAAACCATAACTCCATAGCAAAAGTGGTAGTGGTATAAAGCTGATACTTTTATTAACTAACTACGGAGAAAGGTAACGTGAGCTTTCAAAACACTATGGTTATTTGCCCACTTTTATGTCTGAAACCAAGTATGACAAAAAATGTCTTTCACAAACTCAAAAGTGGAATTTTAAAACATATTTATATACAAATTTGGTTACCAGAAACAAAAAAGAACAGAGAGGAGGGAGAATATGTGATATGAATAAAGTTAGATAACACAGCATTATTGCAAATGTTCATTAAACAGAAGGTGTGAAAACTGATGTGTTTTTTTATGCTTTGCTGCATAAAGGCCAAACACAGTTTTAATCCAGAATGCAACATGTCAAAGATTATCATACATTTGTATATCTAACCCTTCTTTTCTCATATGTTTTGATATGTCCCTTCAATATTATAACTCTCATATCTTTAAAGCTGTGGTTTTGTGCTGCTGAACTATTTTCCTGTTTATAGATAAATTCATTGTCTTGCTCTTGACAGTATAACAGTGATGATTCATTCTTTTTCATAATGACTTATATGTTTCTCTAACATAATTTTATCCTGTGGTGCATGTATTAGGCATACAATAGTATAAAGATTTTTTTAGATGCACAGAATATGTGCATCTAATGCATTGGCAGGAGAGTGGGCTTGTGGATAGTTGCATGGAGCGGTAAGGGTCTTTGGAGAGAGAAGAGGTGGTTCTGGAAATATGATTTTAATTATGTTATCCTTGGGATGAGTTAGTTGTAGATCACTGATGAGTGATCTTATAATTTCCAGCTAGGGGCTACATTTGACCACACATGGAGCCCGATTCAGTTGAGCAATTGTAAGTTACTAGAGTAAGTGAGGCCGTAAGCTAATTTGCTATTCAATTGGAGTCTTTTTGCGGGCTCCAAACAGTTTACGGGTTACCGCTTTGAAAACTTTGCGGTTGTTAAACCCGGAACTTCCAAAGCCTTTGATCGTTCCCATCTGCAAGAGTTACGATCGCTAAAATCACAAATCGCTATTCAATTGCTACAATTCCCCAAGCCCGCAAATGTTTTTCACACTCGTAAACGGCAAATATAGGAGAAAATCCTACGAGTACTAGAGAGGACTCGCAAGGAGGTTTAACCCCTGTCCGTGGCACTGTAAATGCAAATAAAAAAATCAATACTACACTGTAAATGATGGGGAAAGCGATAAAAGACATTTTCAGAATTTAGAATTAAATGCACAACAGTCTCAAGTTAGCAAGTCGGCAATAAAAAAATATTATTTTTATGTGTCATTTCAGGGTTATATTGATCTCAGGAATCAATGAGTTAATACATATCAGGCCACCCACATGGGATAGAACAGTATCAGCATTCATTTTTATTATTTTATATTTTGCAGTTTTGTCCGATCACATTTCTGACCACCAAACGGTAACTGATTGACATGTAACCTCCATGTTTTACTGCGTTAATGATGGTAGTCTCATTTTCTATTGGCTGTTTCGAAATGGGTGGTTACGGCCTTGCTTAATTGATTATGTTCCCGCCCTGAACTGCTACGTACAAGTGCATGGTTTACAGTTTTGCGTTCTGCCCATAACTTGCAGGCTTGTTCAATTGAATAGCACTGGAATTGTAGCAGTTCAAGCCCGCAGCACGCCTGCAGACATACGGCCTGTATATCACTCTGGCTTCTAATTAAATCGGGCTCATGGTAAATTGTTATTTTCTGACTCTGGTTTCCTGGACAGGGAATCCATCACGCTTTGTATTCCTGGAAGATTATGGCATGAGTGATTGCCACCTCTGTTATAAGAGGATTCTCCTTTATTCCAGTTTTCTCTGCCTATGTAGGATTGTACCCTGTGTAGTATAGTCTGTAGAAAACACTAATTGTACTCTTAAAAATCTTTGTAAGACACCAACTTTTATATCCAATATTTTAGGCTATGCTCTTGTCCACCTTAGGACCAAAAAACATATCTCCTTCTATTATCCACTAACCAGTCTAACAGCCAAAGCATAATGGCATATTATTTTATGAAAGTTTAATAAAGCTCCTAAAGCTTACTAAAATCATACAAAATCTATTTACACCAAACAAAATGGATTTCCCTATAGTAGGTATCCAGACTTTGTAAACATTTACCAAGAGAGGTTGCAGCTACTGTAGTTCTGAATGTGACATTTATCTTTGATAGAGACCCTTCAGGTGCCCCCTAGTATGCGTGTCTCACTGAAAGAGTTAATCCCAAACCAACTTATCCAAGCTAGCAGTCACCTACAGTGACTGTAAAAATCTTCTATGGGTCATCTAGACACCAACACAGGGGCGGATCTACCAGTGGTTGAGGTGGTGCAGGGCTCCTGGGCTCTTCTCTTAGGGGGGAATCGAATGCTGTGTAAACTTAAAATAAAATAAGTTTTTAATTTTATTTATTTTTTGGGCACCCCCACCCCCACCCCCCCCCGTGCTGAGAGTGGCTGGTTTCTGGGTATGGATGGATGCTAAAAGGGGATGGCTGCGGACAAGGACTGGGTGCTATGTAGGGATGGATGCAAAGAGGGATGGGTGCTGTGTGAGGGTGGATGTTGAAACGGACTGGATGCTATGTAGATATAGTATACTTATAAATGTGTATATATGTGTGTCTGTAGATATACATCATATATATATATATATATATATATACATATATATATATATATATATATATATATATATATATAAATATATATATATATAAGTATACTAGCGACTTGCCCGTCAAAAAATGACAGTCAATAAAAGAAAGTGTTGAAATGCTGTTTGTGACACAATGTGAGTGTACTGTGTGCCTCAAGTAACTAAATTCCTCAAAAAGCTGAAATCTACATTACATAAAATAAGAAAAACTAAAATCACAAAAAATAAAAAAAGGAACATTACAGAAAATAACAAAATACATTACAAACCCCCCCCCGCCCAATTCAAAATTGAAAAAAAAAATTACACACATGACAATGAAATACATATGATACATACATATAATACAATACAACACAACACAATTAAATAAAATACAATACAACACAATTCAATTAAATACAATACAATTCAATTAAATACAATACACCACTGTCTAATATACATGCCAGTATATAATATACATGCCACTATCTAATATACATGCCACTATATAATGTAATATCTATCTAATATACAATACATGCTATCTATATATATAAATAGCTTCCCTAATTGTAAGCTACAATAAAATAATTAAGACCACTTACCTTTGAGGTATTTCTTCAGATCAGCAACCTACGGTAAAAAAGATAAAAAAATGAATACAACACATTTACATGAAATACCTAAACATTCTAAACATTCTAAATATTCTAAATATTATTCTAACTTTTCCAGCATGTCCCGTTCCAGCTTGTCACGTCCCAGCATGTCACGTCCTCCATATTCCGTCGTCCATCTTTGCGTCTTGTCCGGCGATACTCCTGTAAAAAAAAAACATTACATTAGTAAACATAAACCAAATTGAAATAAACACAATCTACATTATACCTACCTTTCTGCGATGTCTCCGGCCTCCTTGCATGAAGAAAAAAAAAAAAAGCGACACACATCAGCCCTGGCGGATGTCTCCGACGCTAATGACCTTCCTATGGAGTGTTGCAGAATAAAATTGGCAACGGCGGCTTCTGATTGGCTGAAAAGGCTGTCAAAATTCAGCCAATGAGAAGACCCCATTTGTGAACCAATGAAAAAAGTATACACCCCAAAATACAACGGTGAATGGATAACACACTTGTCAATCTTTATTTGAACTAATCCTAAGGCTTTATTGCCATCAGCCAATGACAATGGAATATACCCCCACGTACTGATTAATGAAGACATCTGCGCCTTCCCATTGGCTGTAATATTGATTGATATTAACAGTAGCCAATGAGAATGCGCAAATCCTTCACCAATCAGTACGTGAGGGTGTATTCCATTGTGATTGGCTATTGTCAGTGCAACCAATCAGAATGTGCAGAGGCTCCAACCAATCACCCTGTGGGGGTGTATTCCATTGTGATTGGCTGAAGGCATCTGCGCCTTGTGATTGGTTTTTAATAAAGATTGACAGGTGCATTATCCAATCAGAGGGGATTTTAGGGATACAGAAGGCGCCATTGCTTATTTTCTTCCGGAAAAGTCCCCTGGAGCCTCATTAACATCGGGATGTCTGGGAGTGCAAATGTAAGTATATATATATATTTTTTTTTTTACAGGGCGTGGCAGAAGAGGATCCGGAGGAGGCCGGAGACATCGCGGGGAGGTAAGTAGAATATAGATTATGTTTATTTTATTTTGATGTATGTCTATTAATGTTGTGCCGCGCCGGAGAAGGATTAAAAGAATGCCGGACGGGACATGCCGGAAAGGTGAGTAGAATATTTAGAATGTATAGAATGTTTATTTTAGAAGTGTAAACGTGTTGCACTAATTTTATTTTTATTTTTTTTCGTAGGTGGCTGATCCCAATGGACATCTGCAAAGGTAAGTGGTCTTAATTATTTTATTTTAGCTTAGACTTAGATTAGTTAATATATAGATAGCATTTATTGTATGTTAGCTAGGGGTATGCATTTTATATAGATAGCATAGGATGTATTGTAGATAGATTGTGGTATTTATTTAGATAGATTGGGGATGTATTATTAGATAGATAGCATGTATATTAGATTATGCTATTTATTTAGATAGATTGGGGATGTATTATTGTATAGATAGGATGTATATTAGATAATGTTATTTATTTAGATAGATTTGGGATGTATTATTATATAGATAGCATGTATATTAGATTATGCTATTTATTTAGATTGTGTGATGTATATTAGATAGGGGTGTATTGTATTGTAATTGTATGTATTTGTATTGTATGTATTTGTATTATATGTATTTCCTTTTCAGGTGTGTATTTTTTTTCTGTAGTGAGGGGGGGGGTTGTAATGTTTTTTTTATTTCCTATAATGTTCCTTTTTTTATTTTTTGTGACTTAGGTTTTTTATTGTGTGTAATGTAGTTTATTTTTTTTAGTGAGTTAGGTTTTTTATTTCATGTATTGTATTTTGTGACTTTAGGCTTTTTTATTATCTGTAATTAGAGTGGTGGGTTAATATGGGGTAGGTAGTGTAGATGTTAATAGGTTAGTGTAGAGGGTGTTTAGTTGATCTTTAATGTTTTATTGGGGGTGGTATAGTGCAGTATAGTGTTTATACTTAGTGTCATGATGGTCCTTGAGGACCATCATGGCACTTATGTGGTTAATGTAGTGTTGTAACAGGCCCATAATGGTGTTAATATACCCTTATGGGACTGATGGGGTTAAATAGAGGCTTATGGGGGTCTGTATTGACCCCCATGAGTGACAGGGTTAATGAGGGTTTTATGGGGGTCTGTATTGACCCCTATGATTGACAGGGTGACAGTGTCTATTTTTTTTTCTTTTACAACGGGTCCTTTAAGGACCTTTGCGGTCTTTTAGGGACCTGTAACGCAGGAATTTTGAATATTGATTGCAGGGGGTGTCCCCGATCGCGTGCAATTGGGACACCCACTGCGATGGTTAATGTGGGGTTAATGCAGGGCTCGGAGCTTATCTCGGATCCCCTGCGGTTAATCCGGGTTTCCGAGCTTTTCTCGGATCCCTTCTTGGGTAAGTTGTAGGTGGCTGGGGGGGTCCAGGGTCTTGAGCCTCGTTTTAATTTTTTTCGGCAGCCATTTTTTCTCTTGCTTAGGGGATTTTCGTGTGTCTGAGCTCGGGAATTTGGAAATGGAGGTGTAACTTCACCTTCAGAGGTCCTGGGTGCCCCCCCTCGCCTTGGGTAAGCTTTTTATGTAGTTTTTGTGAGTATTTGGTGTGTTTTGACTGTTTTTTAGGTGCGCGCGGTTCCGCCATTTTTCATGCATGTGGGTGTTTGTTACGTTAAGGTTGGTTCTGAGGTTAATGCAGGTTTCCGAGGTGAGCCTTGTTTTCGTTTTTTTCGGCAGCCATTTTTTCTCTCGCTTAGGGGATTTTCAGGTGTCTGAACTCGGGAATTTGGACTTAAATGGAGGTGTAACTTCACTTTCAGAGGTCCTGGGTGCCTCTTCCTTGCAATGGGTAAGCTTTTTATGTAGTTTGTGTGAGTATTTGGTGTGTTTTCACTGTTTTTAGTTGTGCACGGGTCGGCCGTTAAAGTGGGATTCTTAGTGCGTGTGGGTGTTTGTTACGTTAAGGTTGCCTCATTCCCTAAGTGCTTTGCGAGGACCAACATTTGCGGAGACGTTGGGATGCTCCACCACCGTAAATGCGGCCCCTCGCTTCGCGTGGACCCGCTCCATGCCAGCAACTGAGGGTGTGAGGCGCCTTTGAGATTTTTTTTTAAAAGTCGTGTGTGTGTGTTAACACAGCCAACGTTGGATCCGCATTTGCGGGGACGTTGGGATGCTCCACCACCGCAAATGCGGCCCCTCGCATCACGAGGGACGCAGTTCTTGCGGGCTCGCTGCGCGAGCCCGCAAGCATGAGCAACGGCTCGTATGCTCACAACTATATATGTGATATATTCGTAGAGGATGTTGCTGGGATGTGGAGCTTGCACATCCTGGAGCTGTGCTGCAGACAGAGGAGCTTCACATAGGCAGAAGGTAAAGAAAGGGGAGCAGCTATGGAAAGGACTCTTTGGAAGATTTACTGTTATGGGAAGAGGTATTCGGGAGGGCAGTAGTTATAGGAGGAGCACTGAGTAATATGGTCCCACGGGCCCCAGTGCAAAACATTTTTTGCAACCCCCCAAGGGTGGGCCCAAAAATGTTTTTTTTGCACCAGGGCCCTCTTGTCTCTAGCTCCGCCACTGCACCAACATCAAATAGATAATGCTGGCCTAACGCAATTTAAAGTTTAAATTACTACAGGAACCTTTAGTTACCCAAAACTAAAAAAATTATACAAAATCTCCAATTTGGTCACAAGGGAAATATAACCTCTTGCACACTATAAAACATCTCTATGGTAATGAGAGGTTCTTAAAAGACATTATTGCTCTCTTACTGTTGCATACGGCAGCCTGAGTTGTCAGGGATAATTGAAAGTCATACATGAGACTGCACTCCAGAGAGTCTGAATATTTCAGTATAACAAGTACGTCTTGGCATCATTAAACATTCCCTATTTACAAAAGAATAGAAAACGGATAAGAATCTGTACCCCAATACAGCTGCAAATTATTTATGATACTGTTATATTAAAAGTACTTTTCTTGTAATAAATGTTTTTATTGAAAGGGATACAAAAACAGGCCTTAGGTACATTAACACATAAGATTTTCTATAAACATATATACCTCGTGGTCAAATTACTAGCATCTCCTTCCAGATTTTTATTTTTAATTTTTACCATTTTTAAATAGTTATTTAGGTCCTTTAATTTAAGCAAGGGAAGCATGAACAAACAGAACTTATTTACATAGAAATTGGAACTTAAGATAAACAAATAAATAAATAAATAACTATGGAGATAATGGAGGAATCCCTAGATCAAGTTGAGTTTATACAATTATGATGCATACATTCACCTCCTGTGTTGTGTTCCAGACGAACCAGTAAAATCAGAGCCTCCAGGACCAGGCTTCGAGTCTCCTCCGCTCCAAGCCTTTTTTTGGCCTAGTTCTGTTTTGCTATTGTAATAGTGCTATCAGTGAGCCCTTCAGGGCAAGGGGAAACCTAACGAAGACTCTAGCCAAGGCCTCCAGATTTCTTGGAACTGAGCCAAAGTATCTAGAATAGCAGATGTTAACTTTTCATTTATTGCTATGTAATTTATTTATTTTTATAACCACTTGCACCCTTAGCTTTTCTGACTTCCATTGGCTGGCTATGTGTACTTTGGTGGCGGCGGCCATTATCTGGAATAGCCTATTCTGTTTTTTTGATAAACTAGAAAGTTTAACCCCTAGTAGGCAGGATTCCATAGTAGCTGTGACTCTTATACCAAATAACGTCGTTGCCATTAATGCTATCTTTTCCCATAAGTCATGGACTTTCTGACATAGCCACCAGGTATGGGCGTGATCTCCTATCTGTGAACAGCCCCTAAAGCAGTTACTACTCACTCTGGGATCATATTTGTTGAGTTTGTCTGGGGTGCAATATATTCTCTGGAGAACTTTTATAGATGTCTCTATGTGCGAGCAGTTACTTGTTGCCCTGCGTAGGTTGGAGAATGATTTCTGCCATTTTTTCCAATCCCATTCACCTCCTAGCTCCCTTTCCCACTTACAGATATATGATGGTTTTTCTGTATTATTTGATTTAGTGAATGTGTCATATAAAGTGCCTAATATTCCTTTCGTTAAAAGTAGAGTTTTGCAGATTACCAAGAACCAGGAGGATTTCGGGGGTCCAAATTTTTTAAATGTTTCACTGGCCCAGCTTCTTATTTTTAGATAGTTATAGTGTTCCCCTGGGGGGAGGGTATGTCTTTCTTTGAACTGTCTCAGGGTCATCAAATGATTCCCCTTAAACCAGGAGCCTAACTTATCTAGGTCTCTGGAAGCCCACCAAAGTTTCGACATAATACTCATGGAAGCCCAGATATCCTGTGAAGAAAGGACCGACCAAAGGGGGGATGTAACCCAGTTTGTTCTTAGATCTGGCCCATTTCCAAGTTGTTAAATTTAGATTTATTATGGGGTTTGGGTGAGTTCTTATCGGGGTCATTTCTTCAGGAACCCAAATTTTGTGTCCCAGCTGTGTTGTTGCATTTGCTGTTGTTCCAAGAAGTCCCAGCTCGGCTGATGTCTGACTGAATGTATTTATGGTAGTTGGGATAGTCTGGACGCTTTAAAATAGCAGGTTTGGGCAAGATAGTCCCCCTTCCTTGCTATGTCTAAACATTACTTTCTTGGGGATGCTGGATTTTTTGTTATTCCATATGTATCTAAAGATGTTGGACTGGAACCGGTCCAATTCCTTTAAAGAAATTGATATAGGGAGCGTACGGAAGAGGTATAGAATCCTTGGAAGGATGTTCATTTTAACTGCCGCTATTCGGCCGGTCCAGGAGAGAGGGCAAGTCCTCCATCTGAACAAATCTTTGTTAAGTTTTTTGTACATGGGGGGGTAGTTGGCCTTATATAACTCGGAAATTTTAGGTGTGATGTTGACCCCTAAGTATTTTATGTGCTCGGTGGGCCATGCAAAGGAGAATAGGGATTTCAAATGATCTATGTCGCCCTGTGCCATGTCTAAGCTCAGAGCTTCCGATTTCCCTAAGTTCAGCCTAAGCCCTGACACCTTACTGAACTTGTCAAGAGTTGACATCAGTGCCGGAATAGAGGACCCGGGATTTGTTAGGGTGCATAGAATATCGTCTGCAAAGAATGAGCATTTGTAGTGCTGCAGCCCCACCTGAAGCCCTTGGATTTCCCTATCCGCTCTAATGAGTTGTGCTAGGGGTTCCATGACTATAGCGAACAGTAGGGGTGAGAGTGGGCATCCCTGTCTCGTTCCTCTCTGTATGTTAATTTGGGCTCTGTGGTCGCCTGGCAACCTCAAGAAGGCTGTTGGGGCTTCGTAATATGTGCGGAGTAGGGTGATAAACCGCCCCCTGAAACCAAATTTGTCCAGGGTTTTAAACAGAAACGGCCATTCAACCATGTCGAAAGCTTTCTCTATATCTAGAGCTAGCAGGCACATTGGAGAGTTGTTTTTCCGCGCTAGGTATTGGATGTTAAGGATACGTCTGACATTGTCCCCTGCCTGTCTATGGGGTATAAACCTTGCCTGATCTTTATGGATAATTTCTGGCAGGAACTTGGAGATTCGAGTTGCCATAATTTTGGCCATTAGCTTGACATCCCCATTCAGTAAGGATATGGGCCGGTAGTTCTTCACCTCCAAGCTATCCCTACTTTCTTTCGGTATGACTACCAGTTCCGCTTGATTTAGCTCCGGGGGCATTTTTTCCCCTCTCATGATAGCCTTGAATAGGGATGTCAGATAGGGGTTTAATAGGATTTCAAATTTCTTATAGTACTGATTGGAATAGCCATCCGGCCCTGGGGATTTACCTATTTTAAGGCTATGGATTGCTGTTCTCACCTCCTCTTGTGAGATATCTAGGTTAAGGCTAGTTACTTGTTGTTCACTTAATGAGGGGAGGTCGATGGTACTTAGAAAGGAGTCAAGGTCCAACCCCTCTGCCAGTTTCCCTGACGAGTAGATCTGCTGGTAAAAGGTTTGGAACTGCTTCTGTATATCCCTAGGGCTGCAAGAGATTATGCCATCTGGCTTCCTAATTTGGGTCACTCTAGACTTGATCTCTTTAGCTTTCAGCCTCCTAGCCAGCATTCTGTCTGGTTTGTTAGCTTTCCAATAATATAGGTGCCTAGTCCTCCTCATAGCCTTCTCTGTATGGGCAGAGAGTACTCCATCTAGTTCTATCCTGACTTTGTTGATTTGGTCACGGAGCTTTGTGGAGGGACAGTTTTGATTGAGTTTTTCTAGGTTGTTGAGGGTGGATGTTAAATCCTCCTCTTTCCGTCTGAGTGCCTTACGGTGCTGTGCTGTTAGTTTGATGCAGCAGCCCCTTATATAAGCCTTATGGGCTACCCAAATCCAGCCTACCCCTGTATCAGGAGAATCATTCAGCTCAAAGTACTGCCTAATGTCTCCCGCTAGGGATGCTAAGCTGCTGGGGTCTGACAGAAGGTGTTCGTCGATCCTCCAGCTCCTAAATGGGGATAGGTTAGGGCCTAACGTTAATTTAATAGCTACTATTGCGTGATCAGACCAGGGGTAGGGAACAATGTCAGATTCTCGGATATTATCAAAAAGTAGAGAGCTTGTTAGGAATGTGTCAATCCTCGAGTAGGTGCCGTGCGTGGGCGAGTAGTATGTGTATTCCTTATTATCCGAGTGTAAGCCTCTCCAGGCATCCACTAAGCCCATTTTGGCCATTAGCTGCTTAATTTGACTCCGTTTTTTTGAGAAGCTAGAGTCCTGGGCGTGTCTCGATCTGTCTATTGCTGGATCTAGGGTCAGATTGAAATCCCCCCCAATCACCAGTTTGCCTAGATCTAGTGTGTCTAACTTTCTTAGCGTGTTAATCAGGGTTTGGTGTGGTGAGTTTGTGGGGGAGTATAGGGAAAGTAGGGAGATTCTTTGGCCTGAGATTAAGCCGGTGACCAAAACATAATTCCTCTCTTTGTCTATTCTAGTATGTTCCGGGGTGAATGGGAAGTGTTTATGTATCAGGATAGCTGCCCCTGCCCTCTTCGTAGACTGAGTGGCCATGTACACTGTCGGGTATTCTCCATGCAGATATTTTGGTTTACACTCGTGTGTGAAATGAGTCTCCTGCATGAAGATAACCGAGGGCCTCAACCTTTTGTATTGCCTAAAGGCTTTCCTCCTCTTAAAGGGGGAGTTAAAACCCTTAACATTGTGAGTTATAAATATGTACTCTGAGCTACTCATTGTGTTTTGGTGGATAGAAGTGCAAGGTCTGCCTGGCTACCTTTTATTCCTTGTCCGACATCCATTCCTTGGTGGCCGGGGACAGGTGGAGGCTTGGAGGGGGGATTCTGGTGCTGGAGACTCCGTCCGCTGTTAGGCCAGAGGGAAGCAGAAAGACACAACATTAGAATTACAATTGACCAAGTTCCTTCAGTCCCACAGGCTCCTCTAATCTCCTGAAAGCTAGTCCCCTGAGTTAGGCTTTGTTGACTGCATAAACCTCGACTACTGTCAGCTGGGAATTTATAGTTCTCCGCATACTTGGCTCCTGCGGGGCAGGTTTTTGTCTCTGGGACTCCTGGGGGAAGGGGGGTCTTCTTTTGGTCGCTGTGACCCTACCACAGTCCACTGTTTTTTCGGGATGGGAGGAGGAGGGGGGAAGTTGTGTTCCTCTGCCGGGAGGTCCGTTGGGCAGAGACGAATCTGGCGCAGCACTGCGAGGCAGTCTTTCAAGTTGCGGGTGGTGTGTGAGGTACCTTGGTAGCTGAAGGTGAGGGCAAAGGGGAAGTTCCATCGGTATTGGAGCTTGTTCTGTTGCAGAATCGCCAGTGCAGGTTTCATCTGTCTCCTTCTGTCTAGTGTGTTGGGGGACAGGTCTGCATACACTTGTAGGTTGGAGTTATCTGGTCCTTTGACTGTCTGCTTCTTCCTTGTTTCTGCTAAGAGTAGGTCTCTGGCTTGTTGTCTCAAGAATCTCACCACAACATCCTTGGGGGCCTCTGGGTTTCTCGCCCCTCCTAGCGCTCTGTGGGCTCGTTCAATTTCGAGGACGTCCTCTGGGTGATCGGGTAGTATTGAAGTGAAGGTTTCTTTTAAATACCCTGTCAGGTCTTGTGTAGTCCTTGGGACCCCCCGTATCCTGATGTTATGGCGGCGGGATTGATTCTCTAGATCTTCAATCTTATCATTCAGCTCCATGATGTTATACAAGTTCTGGTCTATGGCAGACCTGTCATGTTGCTGCGCTTCTCCCATCTGATCCACCATCTCCTCCAGAAGTTGGGTCCTCTGCCCCAATTCTTTCAGGTCATTTCTTAAGGGTTCTAGTGCCTTGGTTAGAAGCTGTTCTATCGTTGCAATGGACCTAGGCAATAGGTCTAGCTGTTGTTTTGACCTCTTGGGAATCTCCTCCTGATCAGATGATTCAGAGTGGTCTGAAGCTGAATCCAGTGGAGATGGCAGCTTTGTTGTTTTGGGTGTGAAGTGCTCTCGGATGCCCTTTGCGGAGGAGTTCTTTCTATTTTTCTTCATTTCTGAAGATAGAGATGTGCGTGTTACAGGAGCTGCAGTATTTTTCCCCCTTGCTTTCTCTGCTATCACTTCCCTCAGGAGTGTGTAGCTGTAGAGTTTGTTAGGTTGGTGTGGTCAGAAGCTGTGTTCTCATATGTGATCCGTCATTGTAGCTTTTTAGTCAAGGCCTCCTGTCAGGCTCCATTCACATCTCTTGGCTCAGTGCTTCATATCGGTCTTTGCAGACTCCGCCAGGAGCAACTGGAAGGGGGGCTTTCAGGCTGGTTGTCTTGGCCCACATCAACATCAGATTTACTGAGTGGCCACAGGGTGGCAGCAAAGGCTCTCTGCAGCAATGTTCACACAGAACTTTACAGGATTTCGCAAGAAATTAACTGCAGGGTTGTCTGAGGTTGTTAAGTCAAGGTCTTAAAATGTCACTGTGTGGTACCTAGAGGGTGGCAGGATCCTCTGCATTAGTAAAGTTGCAATAACTTCTTGCCCGGTTGAGCTCAGTGCAGGGTCTGGTATTGTCAGGGTTAAAGCTTCAGACTAGATATTAGTTGCTGCTTTCCTTTAGTGCAATGCACTTTCACAGTGTGAGAGGTAAGACCCAGTATGGGGTGTCCAGAGGGGCTAGCTCTTCCTGGGGATTGAAGTCTAGGGTGTAGGTCAGCTGGGAGCTGAGTCAGTGTCTGTTCCCCTTCCACCATGTGGCGCCGCAAAATGGCGGGCGTGGTTTTGCGGGCTTTACCTCTCCCCCTTCTTCTTTGCCTTGATGGCCGCTATGCGGCCCGGCCTTCTCTCTCAGGATTTTTTTTAGGGTGTGTGGGATTCCCCTGCTGCCCCTCGGTTGTCTGGGGGGTATGCTATGTGCCCCCGGGATCTGTAGAGGGAGTTCTCCCTCCGGCTAGGCCTGCTTTGGCCTCTCAAGATGGCGGCCCAGTGTTTATAGGGGCTCCTGGCCTCTCCCCGCAGACCCTGGCAGTTCCAGCCTACCTTGTCCTCCTGCTGTGCCTCCGTGTTGCCTCCGGCCAGTCTGAGTCTCCTCCGCCGGGTTCCTGGTTTATTGTGCTGGGAGAGCAGGCACGCAGGGCGCTCCGCTGGTATGCGGCAGCTGCTGAGCTCAGAGTGCTCCAGCTTTCTTCCGGAGCCTCGTTCCGGTAGTCGGGGCGACTCTCTGGGGGCCCGACAGCTTCCCCTGGTGCCCCCTGATGTTACTGGGGGTGTCACAGGGGGTTTACAGGGCAATATTGCCCAAAAGTCAGGCGACTCTGACGGAGCTCTCCCCTCACGCGTCCTGCTGTTAAGGACGCTGGCTCCGCCTCCCACCAAACTTGATTTTTAAAACCAGCTGGGTCCTCCTGTGCACAATCCTGGTCATATATATCAATTTGGTGATAGATAAGTCACTTTGTATATGGTCTTAAATGTTTTTTACAGCAGAAACACACATCCTCTTTCATATATTATAGCTTTGAGAGATAAGCTGCTGGGTCTTCTTCTCTTAAAAAGTAATACAGTTTATTGTGTACCATATCTTTAGATTATTACACAGACTAGATCTCCAGTAGTATAAGGCAAAGAATTGTATAGGTTTGAAACAGACAGGCAATATGAGTCATTACCAACCTTAAGTAGGCATGTTGTTTATCAGTGTTTCAGAGTCTCCTTTGTTCTGGTTCAGCTGCAAATCTCAGGAAAAAAGTTGCCAAACTTGATTTTTAAAGCCAGCTGGGTCCTCCTGTGTGCAAATTTGTTGATTTGGTGATAGAGAAGTTACTTTATATATAATTTTCATGCTTTTTAAAGCCTTATTGCTGGGAGCTATGTTCTTTTGCTTCCTCTCTGTTTGCTCTTAAAAGTACTTTTCAGACAGGTGTCTATCTTTATCTTGTTGTGAAGAATTTCAAATATCCTTAATTTTTTTAGTGTATGTACAGTATATAGCATTTATCACTTTTGTAGCATTTGTGATATTTTGCTAGATGTAAGCTTTGAACCAGTAGTTTTCCATTGCAGGCCATGAGGTACGAAACAGTTAAATTTGCTTTTCCATGATTCTGCAGCTTCTAAAGAGACAGTAAATAATTATTTAGCCTAAACTAAATGTTTTTCAGTAGTCCACAAGGCAAAACCCAAGGATATTTGTGAAAAACAACATTTGACCTATGCGCAAGAGAGTACATCTTGAACGTGTTTTTTCGCATCTAGTGTGACCTACCAGGCATGGCTGACACGTGCAAACTGCATGTTTCATTTTATTAGATTTCATAATATAAATAATATCTTATTGGCTTAAGCAATGGATTGTACCATAAGCAATGGAATGTACCATTTCCTATATGTAAATTACTTTAAATATCTGTGTTGTTTATGTCAGTCAGTCAGTAGCAGACATTTTTGAATACTTTTCTGTTATTGATCCACTTGTTTGTACAAAATAAACTAAAGAAAATCAGAGGCCTCTGTGTTTTGGTATCATGACTGGGTTTTGGAGTAGAATGTGGGTTTTGTGGAAACGTTTTTCTCTAACAATCTCCATAGATTGGTTTATACTCCATATAAAAAATATATCTTAAAAAAATATATCTTGAAAAAAACACAAATGCTCCAGTATCTCAACAGGCAATATACATTAAAAATAGAAACAAACCTTCAAAGTATAAAAATGAGCATATTTAGTGTACTATCCAATTTTACCTTTGTACTTTGTATATAACGAGGATACCATGCTTTATAGGTAGCTGGACTTGATAGGAATAAAAAGAAACCAGTATAAATGTAATAATGTACACACATACAGTGCCTTGCAAAGTATTCACCCCCCCCCCCCCTGGCATATTTACATGTTTCCCCTTAAACCACTCAAGTGTTGATTTAGCAGTGTGTTTGGGGTCATTGTCCTGCTGGAAGGTGAACCTCCATTCTAGCCTCAAATCACGCACAGAGTGGTACAGGTTTTGCTCAAGAATATCCCTGTAATTAGCACCATCCATCTTTCCCTCAACTCTGACCAGTTTCCCAGTCCCGGCTGCTGGTGTTCTTTGGGTGATGTGACGTCTTGGGTTTGTGCCAGACATGGCGTTTTCTTTGACTGCCGAAAAGTTCAATTTTAGTTTCATCAGACCATCAGACCTTCCTCCATACATTTTAGGAGTCTCCCACATGCCTTTTCGCAAACTCAAAATGTGCTATTTTGTTTTTTGCTGAAAGTTCTGGCCACTCTGCCATAAAGCTCAACTCTATGGAGTGTACGGTTTATTGTCGTCCTATGTACAGATACTCCAGTCTTTGTTGTGGAACTCTGAAGCTCCTCCAGGTTTACCTTAGGACTCTGTGCTGCCTCTCTGATTAATGCCCTCCTTGCCCGGTTCGTGAGTTTTGGTGGGCAGCCATCTTTTGGCAGGTTTACTGTTGTGCCATGTTCTTTCCATTTGGTTATGATAGATTTGATGGTGCTTCTGGGGATCATCAAAGATTTGGATATTGTTTTACAACCTAAACCTGACTTGTACTTCTCAACAACATTGTCCCTTACTTGTTTGGAGAGTTCCTTAGTCTTCATGGCAGTGTTTGGTTAGTGGTGCCTCTTGCTAAGGCGTTGCAGCCTTTGGGGCCTTTCAAAAAAGGTGCGTATATGTAATGACAGATCATGTGACACTTAGATTGCACACAGGTGGATAATTATTTCACTAATTATGTGACTTCTGAAGGTAATTGGTTACACAAGAGCTTTTTATGTGCTTCATAACAAAGTGAAAGTGAATACATACGCACATGCCAATTTTCTGTTTTTTATTTTTTTAAACTAATTTTATGTATATATTTTTCTCATTTCACTTCACCAACTTAGACTATTGTGTTCTGATCATTACATATAATTCAGATTATCAAAACATTGAACTTAAGGCTGTAATGTAACAAAATAGGTAAAAAGTCAAGGGGGGTTGAATACATTTGCAAGGCACTGTTCAAGGTCAAGTCACATTATTATGACCACCACCTACTTTTGACATCAGTGCGTAGTCAATGAAATATGGCACGTGTCGTGAGCTGGTTTGGTGGGTATATAAGGTGACATGTAGGCATTCTGCAAACATATCAACCATCACTGTCACAGGTAAAATGTGCGGTTTATCATTGGCTTTTGGGCCAAGGATGTCAGTGTTACTGAAACAGTGCAGTTTGTGAACTGTTTGTGTGCTGCTGTGGTTAAAGTGTACCATGACTGGACAAGTGCCATTAGATATCAGATGTGAACGTTGGCTGTGAAGGTGTGTGAGGGCCAACCAACACACTACAGTTGAGCAG
The DNA here is from genome assembly GCA_027410445.1 of Discoglossus pictus. NCBI lineage: Eukaryota > Metazoa > Chordata > Amphibia > Anura > Alytidae > Discoglossus > Discoglossus pictus. The sequence continues at coordinate 96,852,149 of CM050167.1, forward strand.
CTCTCCATCCAAACCAACCAGACAGCTACCAGAAGTGTGTCTTAAATGACAGTACAGACAAACCTGTTGCATATGAAGCAAACGGCTGAAAACTGCACCCATACTGTTGAGGGTTCATCTTCAGAAATGGCTTTAATTTGCATGACAGTACCAAAATTGGAACTCTTCCGATTGGCAAAGGGTTAGCTTCTCTGATGAGTCATGATTTCTGCTCTATCGACTGGACGAACGTTGACGTGTCAGGTGTGAAACATCTGAGAACAAACACTCTACAACTAGTTATCTATTCATCCCTGCAGATCAAGTATGAAGATCAAGTACACCCATACATGTTGACTGTCTGCCCTGGAGTAAGTGGGATCTTCCAGCAGGACAATGGAACATGTCATACAACCAAGGGTGGTTGGAGGAGAATGATGAAGACTTCCAAGTACTTCCCTGGCCTCCAATTTCCCCAGATTTGGACCCCATTGAGCACCTGTGGGACCACCTCGGTCACCCTGTTCACCTTATGGACTCTACACCATGCACTCTTCAGAAGCTGTCAGGTACACTACAGTCTGCATGGCTCCAGATACCCTTGTCAACCTTCCAGCATCAAAATTACTCATTACCACACAGTCTAGCTGCTGTCTGTGCTGCACTCAGAGGTCATTCAGTTTAAAGAAATCCTAAAAGTAGGGAGAACCCCCAAAACAATACAAGTGTTCATGCTGGCCACACCTCTACATGCACCTTACTTCCTGTAGTAGATGCTAATAAGCATGCAGCAAATTTTCAAGCATTTTCAAGTATACATCTGTTTTTCAATATTATTTTGTTAACTACCACATGGATACATTTAGAAATTGTGTCAAAACCTTATTTGTTTAGTCTTCCAGTTGGGAAGCAAGTCTTCTGGGGGTCACAAGCAATATGTTAACAATATATTTTACTCTTGCCTTATGCTACAAGAAATCAGAGATTACATTCTAGATATTAGTGTGGAATTATTTCACTTTTGTCCTCAAAATACGTATTCTGTTTGATATAATCCAATGAACTGGGAATAAACCATAAAACATAACCTTTAATATTCATCCTTATAAAATATTTTATAGCACACTAAAAAAATAATAAAATTGTAGCACAAGAATACTTAAAGCCACAACTAAGATAGCAGTGCACTAAAACAATCTTGTTTGTCCGCAATAAATCATAATAATCAAAGTGATTTTATAATGTTATAAGAGTTGTGAACGCTAAAATCGCAAATCGCTGATCAATTGCTCTGCAAAGCAAGCCGTCAAGCCCGTCATATTGTTCTCAGGCCCTCAGGGGAATGTTCATACTCCACAGTATCACTAACTAGACTTGGCCTGTGTTTTAACCCTTTGTTATTATTACATTTCAGATTCAGTATTCTATGATATCTAATGCTATTATAACTATTAATATTTGTATATGTATTGATCTATTGCATGTTAGGGCTCATTAGTTTACATCTATAGGAAGGTGACACTAATGTGATGTATGTGGATGTCCCATAACCCCAACCATTGAAAACACACTGACACGATTAACAAAGTTTTATTTTATACACCCACCACAATCAGACATGGTCAAGACTGTGAATTAATATCATGGGTGTGGTGTTGGCGGATCGCGAAAGAGCAAGAGGCTATTATTGGAAAAAAAGGGGATACCTACAGGGGGTAATGTTATAGTTTAGAATAAGCATGATGCATAGCACCTACCAGGGTCACATGTGGACACTACACCATTTCAACCAGAATCTGATGAAAAAAAGGATCATCAGAAATCACTCCATTTAATTGAAGAAACCATTAATGTGCATAGCCCTTACAACTTGTCTAGTAGGTGGGGGGGGGGACGAGATAGAAGTAATGGGGTAGAAAGTGTAGAGGGGGTAAGGAACGCATTAACTAGTCATGGGGGAGGAGATGGGGGATGGTTAGTACAGTCAATAGGGAGGTATTGCTAAGTTACTCAAATATAGTGGCAGACACTCCCGACTCATAACATAAGGTGTATGCACGCTAATGCCAGAAGCTTGCCAGGAAAAATGGTAGAGTTAGAATTATTAGCAGTTAGTAAGAAATTAGATTTAATAGGCATTACTGAAACGTGGTGGGATGAATCTCGTGACTGGACTGTTAATCTGGATGGTTATAACCTATTTAGGAAAGATAGGGGCATTGGTAAAAGAGGAGGAGAGATTTGTCTGTATGTTAATCCTGAATTTAAGTCTATAGTCAGAGAAGACATTTATGGTGGAACTAGCGGTAATGTTGAATGTTTGTGGGTAGAGTTAAATAGCGGAGCAGCAAATTCTGAAAGAATATGAGTAGGTGTATGCTATAAACCCCCAAATATAGCTGAAAGTGAGGAAATACAATTATTGTTACAGATTGGAAATGCAGCTAAGCATTGGCAAGCCATGCAATTTATAATTCTTATAATGGGAGATTTGACCTGCCCTAAAATAAACTGGATGAGTGAAACCAGCAGTACGGGTAAAGGGAGCAGGTTCTTGAGTACACTCAGAGATCATTATCTGGCCCAAGTTATACAAGAACCTACTAGAAATGAGGCTATCTTGGATTTAGTTATTACAAATAATATTGATATAGTATCAAATGATGAAATAGGGCAACCTTTGGGAAAGAGTGATCACAACACAGTCTCATTTGAGATTGAATTAAAAAAAACATAACTATAAGGGGATAACGAAAACTCTTAATTTTAAAAGGGCAGATTTTAAGGTTCTAATGGCAGCAATACAAATTACTGGGACAGAGAACTGGCAGGTAAAAATACTGAACATAAATGGACAATGTTCAAATCCTTACTAAATAAACATACTTGTCACCATATACCATGTGGAAATAAAAGTAGAAGGAGTAAATCACAATGAATTAAAGATGAAGATGAGGAGTAAAAAACAAGCATTTATATCATACAAACAAGAGGGGACAGATACTGTTTTATGTGAGTACAGGGAAATCAACAAGGCTTGCAAAAGAACTATTAGACTGGCTAAAATCGAAAATGAAAAGTTAGTTGCAAAGGAGAGTAATACTAACCCCAAAAAATTGTTTAAATATATTAATGGGAAGAAAGCCAGGAAGGAAGCTATAGGAACATAAAAATGAGACACAGGCCGTCTTATAATTAGTGTCCAGAAAAAGGCAGATTAGCTAAATAGGTTTTTCTTCTGTATATACAAGGGAGGTACCAGTGGTTGGGTCTCTGCAAAATAATGGGGCTACACTACCTTCACCAAATAACTGGTTAACAAAAGGAAGAAATCCAAAAGAGGTTGGAAAAAATAAATGTTAATAAAGCCCCAGGTCACGATGGAATACATCCGAGGGTACTGAGGGAACTGGTCTCTGTAATAGCAGAAACATTATATCTAATTTATCAAGATTCACTCAATTCAGGGTCTCTACCAGATGACTCGAGAAAGGCAGAGGTGATACCTATATTTAAGAAGAGAGCAAGGGCAAATCCAGGGAATTAAAGACCAGTGAGTCTCACTTCGGTAGTGGGAAAGCTTTTAGAACGGTTAATAAGGGATAATATACAAGAATATGTCTTGTATATGTCCTTTTTAACATATTTATTAATGACTTGGAAGTGAGATTGGAGTGTGGTGTCTTCATTTTTGCTGATGACACAAAGTTGTGCAAGGTAATTAAATCAAAAAATGATGTACTAAGTGTCAAGAGAGAATTAATACGAATAAATGTAAAGTTACGCAGGAAATATAGCCATGCAATTTATAATCTTAATTGAGCACATCTAGGGGTAACAGATATTGAAAGGCATTTGGGAGTACTTGTGGACAACCGCCTAGGTAACAGTGGTTAATGCCAAGCAGCATCTGCAAAGGCAAGTAAAATATCAGCATGTCTTAAGGGTATAGAAGCAAGGGAAGCAAATATAATTCTCCCACTATACAAATCCCTAATATGCCCTAATTTGAAATATGGAGTACAATTTTGGGCACCACTAAATAAAAAGGACATTTTAGAGCTGGAAAAAGTACAGAGAAGGGCAACAAAGCTAATAAAGGGAATGGAGGGGCTACATTATGAAGAAAGACTAACCAAATTAAACTTATTTACTCTAGAAAAAGGTGTCTAAGAGGGGATATGATTACCTTATATAAATATATTCAGGGTCAATATAAGGCTGTGTCATGGGAGCTTTTTGTGCCAAGAGGTTTTCAACTGACAAGAGGACATCCCTTGAGTTTAGAAGTAAAAAGATTCCACCTTAAAGAAAGAAAAGGGTTCTTCACAGTAAGGGTGGTTAATCTGTGGAATTCTCTACCAAAGGAGGTGGTGACCGCGGATTCGACATATAACTTTAAAAAGGGGTTGGATATATTTTTAAATAAAAGGGCATTAAGGGCTGTCCTGAATAAATAGAGAGGAAGTATTGATCCAGGGATAAATCCGATCGCCAGTATCTAGGGTCAGGAATTAATTTTATATTTTTTTCCGTGTTGAGACAATTGGCAAAGTTTCACTGGGTTTTTTTTCTGTTTGCCTTCCTTTGGATCAATTAACAATAAATCCGCGTATTGCAGATCAGAGGAGATCTAAAAAGGTTAAACTTGATGGACTAAAGTTTTTTTTCAACCTAAATTACTATGTAACTATGTCTATATCTGCTCAATGAAACAGATGATTCAACCTCTGAACTGTGTAATCCAATCCAGTTTCACACATACAGTGCAGTGACAAAAAAAAAAAAATTCTGAAAAAAGTGGTCAACTAAAAAAAGGTGAAGGAGGATAAAAAATAAAACTACTCAACATGCATGTACAGTACAGTGCAAAATACTGTAACTGTAACAATATACCAACTCACTTGATTCCCATCTGCAAACATTACTAACGGTTAGCTAGGTCTCTGGATAATCAGAAATATGGCAAAATACCCATTAATATGGAGAGGACACAAAGGTCAGCAGCCAGATTCACTGTTTCTTACATCAGACCCCAGGATCTGTTCTCAGATTGATATTGAGGTGAGGATCACATGCTTCACTAGTGCATACATGAATGCTGGCTGTCATTAACATGCCATTGTAAAACTTTGCAAGTCCACCGGCATAGCTGTATTAGTCTACATTTCAGCTAACAACAATAATGTCTGAGATATCTGGCTATGTTACAGCTTTAAGATCATGGGAGCTACATGTTAAGGGGAGGGGGGGCTGTCATTAAAGTAATGTCTACCTAAGGCACTGAGAAAACCTTACACCTCATACATTTCCTCCACAATGCTTGCAGATGCAGAAAATGCCTTCATTGACCTGAATTGTACTTAAAACATACAAAGAGGGGGGGGGGGGGGGAAGAAACCATACAAACTAAGGCCTAAAAAATCATAGTGAATGCAGCATCTCTTCTCAACAGCATTCCTCAGTGACCATCAATTGGTGACATGTTAAACAGAACCCTACATGTCCACAGAGAAGAGGGTCATGGACCATGTGATGGGAGGTAGCCATCTGCATAGAAAATATGTGGCAGAGGCATGGTGGGAGGAGGGGCCAGGCTCCTGGTGGATGCCTCCTGGGTAGAGGAGGCGAGGCTGGGGACCAGCCCTATCCTTATCAGAGCCTCTGTAATGCATCATTTTCTCCACAGGATAAATCTAAAAAATAAAAGTATAAGGTACCACACATCTAATGATGCGGCACAAGAAACTAAATCAAGTAAACAAGCTTACAGTGCCCTCTAGAAACACCAGCACTGTTGGTAAAGATGAACATAAAAGGCTATTAAATAATGTATTTTTTGTTTATCACTTGTGATGATATAAATCGCCATCTCTAAGGAGCTTTACACCACTTGAAATAACAAATAAAATTGGAAATACTTTATTCATCCTATTGAGAAAACAACACTGCAGTAAAAAAAGGTTTTCAAAAATGCGATAGGGAAAAATATGTGTGCTCAATCTGCCTTCCATGCACCTAGTACTATATCTCCAAGATCACACCAGTAACAACTGATTGGTGAAAAGAATAAAGCCTATGATTTTCAAGGGATCCTTCTACCTGTAAGACTCTACTAGTTAGTTGCCCCACAGCTCTCAGCTGAGACCAAAATAGAGATTTGTTTCAGGAAAAACTGGGAGGTAGTTTTGGAGAGATATGGTCATGCAGAAAATAACCTAATCACCACTGTGAAGTATGGTGGTGGATCTGTGATATTGTGGGGCTGTTATTCTTTCAAATGCCTTGAGGATACATGCATCAAGGACTCCATCAAATGCCAGTAGAATGTATAATAAAAATCTAACCCAATTGAAAACCTGTATGATGAGCTGAGTAGGAGAGTATACAAGAGAGGATTAAGGACTCTGAGGAATCTGGAGAGATTTAGTATGGAAGAATGGTCTCGGATGCCTCTATGTATGTTCTCCCATCTACAGTAGAAGTGAAGACTCAATGGTATAATCTTGGCAAAGGACAGGTGCACAAAAGTACTAATTGCTTCTTAGGAAATGTTTTTTTCTTTTCTTTTAACATTTTGGTTCATTGAAAGATTTGATTGGTCTCTTCTGTTCAATGTAAAATCAAGCTGATAAACAAAGAAATTTTTTAATAACTTTTAATGCTTGTCTTAACCAAGAGTACCAATAATTCAGAAGGGCCCTGTACTTCATTCCCTCCAATGCCACCACCACAATGAGAATCCTATAAATATTAATCACAGAATACATCCTTTTATATTTTTTCCTTGATCATCTGAAAATTAGCAGGGTGTGTGACACATTTGTTCCGATCTTACTTATGGGGCAGTTTTAAAGTGAGTGGATAATAGTTTAGTTTATAGTATTCGCTATTTAACTGCTACTTCTGATTCCATAGAGCAAAGCATATAACAGATCAATCATTATACTCTTTTGAATACAATATCATTTAGCTTATGGTGAACAAAAGAGTGATAGAAGCCCTCTACTCTTTTGAAAAAGTACAATTAAAAATAGGCTATTACAATGTAAGACAAAAATACAGCTTTTTTTTACTTTTATATTCAATTCTGCTGCTGTGAAATCTACCATTTTGGTTTCTATTGATCAAATTCCTGAGGTGGAAAACTTTGAATGAACAGGAAGCTTCTATTTTAACAATGGGAATATGCATCTACATCTGTCAGTGCTATTATTATTACACGCCAACATATTCCGTAGCACTATACAAGGTTTAAGTTCAAGGCAACAAAAACAATAACAATATTAACACATTGAACAAGATGGAGTGCACTGTCTGAGTTTAGAATCCAGTGTCCATAGAGCTTTCCCCAAAGCACCAGAAGTAATGGAAAAAATTATTAGTTTAAAAGAACACACCCTCCTGAGAAGTAACAAGTAAGAAAGGAAAAGTGAAGCCTCCAGTAAAAAATATACAGTATCTCACAAAAGTGAGTACACCCCTCACACTTTTGTAAATATGTTATTATATTTTTTTCAAGTGACAACACTGAAGAAATGACACACTGCTACAATGTAAAGTAGTAAGTGTACAGCCTGTATAACAGTGTAAATTTGCTGTCTTCTCAAAATAACTAAACACACAGCCATTAATGTCTAAACCATTGGCAACAAACGTGAGAACACCATCCTAAGTGGAAATGTCCAAAGTGTCAATATTTTGTGTGGCCACCATTATTTTCCAGCACTGCCTTAACCCTCATGGGCATGGAGCTCACCAGAGCTTCACAGGTTGCCACTGGAGTCCTCTTTCCTCCTCCATGATGACATCACAGAGCTGGTGGATGTTAGTTACATAGTTACATAGGGCCTCATTCTATTATCGGCAGTAGGAGATGCGGGGCCGCAAGCACCGGCCGCAAGCTATTTGCCTATTCTATTCCCTTCCGGCCGGGGATTCCGGCAGGCTTGCGGCCCGCGCCTTGTTATCCCTTGCGGCCGCACGCGCCGCAGGAAAGCCTTTGATCTTAAACGGCTGCAAGAGTTTCAGCCGCAAGAAAACCCCGGTTGCTATTCTATTGCTCCGGGAACCCTCTCTGCAAGGCTAAAACCGAGCCGCAGCTTACTTGCAGCAAAAAGGTCCCGCAAGCACACAATTAAGCACATAATAAAGCCATAATAAAGCCATCCTGCACTCTGATGACACGATAAAGTGATTGTAGGGGTTCGCATTTATAGCACATCATTCCCCTACACTCAAATCCGTAAATAATTTTTATTTTAATTCATGTCAAATATCCGTGGACAAAGTTCCGAGGGCTTGGAGCACCTCAGACCCGCCCACACTGCGGCCGGAAAATAAATAGTTAATGAAATATCGGATTTGGGCTGATGTGCAAGCTTGAGAGGGGGTTGCTATTAATCCTCATGTTCCCCATTATGATCCCTAGCATTTACAGAGCTTTACAGTGCAGTCTTGAATTTATATTTGCTTTTAAAGTTTTCAGAACTTGCGGCCGGTTGCAAGATATGCGGCCGGCCGTAAGGGGGATATCCTTGCGACGCCGTCTATTTGAAATGCAAGGTAACGGGAGCCCCGCAAGGAATCGCAGCTTTGCGGCCGTTTTACGGCCGATAATAGTATGAGGCCCATAGTAATTAAGGTTGAAAAAAGACTTTCAGTCCATTAAGTTCAACCTTTTAAGATCTCCTCTGATCTGCAATATGCAGATTAGTTATTAATAAATTGTTAATTAATTATTAATCAACTATTTATTTATTTATTTATTTATTTTTATTATAAATTAATCCAGAGGAAGGCAAACAGAAAAACCCAAGTGAAACTTAGCCAATCGTTTCAATGGGGAGAAAAAAAATCCTTCCTGACCCCAGATACTGGCAATCAGATTTCTACCTGGATCAATACTCTCTCTCTAATTATCCATGATAACCCTGAATTCCGTTTTTAATTAGAAATCAATCTAGTCCCCTTTTCAAGTTATCTAAGAATCCGCTGTCACCACCTCCTCTGGTAGAGAATTCCACAGATTAACCATCCTTACTGTGAAGAACCCTTTTTTTTCTTTAAGGTGGTATCTTTTTACTTCTAACCTCAAGGGATGTCCTCTTGTCAGTTGAAAACCTGGCACAAATAGCTCCCATGACAAATCTTTATACTGACCCTGGATTTATTTATATAAGGTTATCGTATCTCCTCTTAGACGCCTTTTTTCTAGAGAAAATTAGCTTAATTTGGTTAGTCTTTCTTCATAGCTTAGCCACTCCATTCCAAGTAATGCCCAAAATTGTACTCCATATTCCAAATGAGGGCATTCTAGAGATTTGTAAAGTGGCAGAAGTATATTTGCTTCAATACCCTTCTTAATACAGCAGCTGCTACTTGGCTTTGAGCACTGTTACCTAGGTGATTGTCCACAAGCACTTCCAAATCCCTTTCAATATCTGATACCCCTATATTTGCTCCATTAAGATTATAAATTGCATGGCTATTTTTCCTTCCCACATGGATAACTTTACATTTATTCGTATTAAATCTCATCTGCCATTCAGATGCCCATTCCTCAATTTTATGTAAATCCCTTTGGAGGGAAACCACATCATTATCTGATTTAATTACCTTGCACAACTTTGTGTCATCAGCAAAAAAAGTCATTAACAAATATGTTAAAAAGGAGAGGACCTAATTCTGAACTCTGAGGAACCGCACTTACCACATTAGTCCAATCGGAGTAAGTTCCATTTACAACAACCCTTTGCTTCCTGTCTTTTAGCCAGCTCTCAATCAATGAGCAGATATTTACTGTAATTCCTGTATCCCTTAGTTTGCACAACAGTCTCCCATGAGACACTGTATCAAAAGCCTTTGCAAATCTAAAAAGACTACATCCACTGAGTTGCCTTAATCCAGGTTCCTACTAACCTCCTCATACTAACTAATTAGATTTGTTTGACATGACCTATCCATGTTGGCTCCTACTTATAATCTTATTCAAATAGACATATTCTTGTATATTATCCCTTAATAACCCTTCTAAAAGCTTTCCCACTACAGAAGTGTTTCTCACTGGTCTATGATACCCCGGATTTGCTCTTGCTCCCTTTTTAAATATAGGTATCACATCTGCTTTTCTCCAGTCATCTGGTAGAGACCCTATGTTGAGTGAATCTTGAAAAATTTAATATAATGGTTTGGCTATTACAGAACCCAGTTCCCTCAGTAACCTTGGATGTATTCCATCAGGACCTGGGGCTTTATTAACATTTATTTTCTCCAACCTCTTTTGGATTACTTCCTGCGTTAAGCAAATATTCGGCAAAGGTAGTGTAGCCCCATTATGTTGCAGTGTCCCAACCACTGGTACCTCCCTTGTGTATACCGAAGAAAATAACCTATTTAGCTCATCTGCCTTTTCCTGGTCACTAATTTTCAGACTGCCTGTGTCACATTGTACTGTTCCTATAACTTCCTTCCTAGCCTTATTCCTATTAATATACTTAAAAAAATATTTTAGGGTTAGTCTTACTCTCTTTTTGCAATTCCTTTTTCATGCTCTATTTTAGCCAGTCTAATAGCGCTTTTGCAAGCCTTGTTGATTTCTTTGTACTCTCATAAAGCAGTCTCTGTCCCCTCTTGTTTGTATCATTGAAATGCATGTTTTTTACTTCATATCTTGACCTTTAAGTCATTGTTAAGCCACATTGCATGTGATTTACTCACTTGGACAAACGTATTCATAATAAAGCGACAAGCTTTCGAGAGATAATGCCTCTCTTTATCAAGTCAAAAAGCGATATTGATACAAGTATGAACTAAAAACAGCAAATAGAAAGAGATGGGGCAAAAAAAAAATTGGAAAAACAAGAGAGACAAAATTAATTGGCCAGAGTTAAGTGAGAAAAAGACCAGCATTGTGAAAAATGTCCTGATAGACTTACTGACCTATCAACCTATCAGGACATTATTCACAATGCTGGTCTGTTTCTCACTTAACTCTGGCCAATTAATTTTGTCTTTCTTGTTTTCCAAACGTTTTTTTTTTTCCCCATCTCTTTCTGTTTGCCGTTTTAGTTCAGTCTCGCTTTTTGACTTGATAGAGGCATTATCTCTCAAAAGCTTGTCGCTTTATTATGAATACGTTTGTCCAATAAAAAAGGTATCACTATTCACTGCGAAACTCTTATTATTCAACTGGATTACTGAACATTCACGGCTACCTCACTCTTCATATATTTATGGCCACATGTGTGTGTGTCCCGGCTCAACTTCCCAGAATGCAGTGTAATAACTGTTTTTCTCGGAACTCTGAGCTGGAAGCAGGTTTTTTAACTTGCTTTTGACATTCAAAAGTGAACAAAGATGTACTTTTTATTTACTATATATATGCACATATAAAAACAAAGCCTGGACACATACAGCAACCACTACAGAAATTTGGAAGTAAAAGGATTTAATCCTTGAATTTCAGTTTAAAAAAAAAAACAAAAAAAAAAAAAAGCAGCTAAAACATTGAATACAAGTTGAAAAAAAGATCATAGATTGGAGGTATATGAGCAAGAAAAGAGAGATTTGCTGACTCGCTGACCATAACCCCTTAGAAAATGTAAGACATAATTGATAGAACTGTAATTAAATAAAAACGGAAGGACAGCAAAGGAATTTGGATATAAGAAGCATGGGAATTGCACAATATACGGCACAGGCTAAAAATAAGTGAAAAAAAATGAGATAATACTTTAATAAAAATGAAGAGAGACAAGAAAAATTCCACTCCAAAAAACCCATCTAGCTTCTTAACAACACAAAATAAAGAAAGTGACATATCTTCTTGGGACATTTCTATCTCAGGGCTGGATCAATCAATTAGTAGAAGTTAGCAACATAAATGAACAACTTAGTATGACCAAAATGAGAGACCTATTAGCAGAGTTTCAGACTACTATGAACCTTAGAATTTAAACAACAAATTGTTGACAATACCAGAGAAATCAAAATTATCATGGAAAATGGAACATATGGAAGGAAAGCTGAATAAAATGACTCTGAATCATGCAGCATTGGTCTCCAATTCCTCTAAGTTAGAAAAAAAGATAAAAAATCTGAATCTGAAAGCAATGTACGCAAAGGACTATTCAAGGAGAAACAATATCAGATTGAGAGGAATTCCTTAATATATTACTAATTCAGAGATGAAAAATTATGCAACAAATATTTTCAACTCTCTGATAAATCCAGAAAAACAGGAGGATGATGACATTGACATAATTCACAGATTACCTCTTCCTCTAGATTGGATCCAAAGAAACCAAGAGACGTCATAGTAAAACTCCACTTATTAAAATACAAAGAAGCTATAATAAGCTCAATGTATAGAAAAAGGAGTTTGGATACACTCTTTGAGAATATAAAGATATTGGTGGACATTTCGCCAGCTACATTAGCAAAAAGAAAATAATTTTATGATATCACAAAAAGCTGTAGAAGAGAAAATCTAATCTACAAGTGGGGTTTTCCAGTGAGACTTTTTGTTGAGAAACACTCTGTCTGGCATACTATTAGAACAGTAAAGGAGGAGAATTTTTTATCAGAGTGGAATATAGATATCATAAAAGAAACAGTGAAGCTAGAGATTAATGTTGACTCGCAAGAATGGAAAGTAATATCTAGATAATTAACTGAAATAAGGAGAATGAAGAGGGAAGGGGATGGGAATCAAGGAGAAGTTATAGGAGAGTAGAATGGAAGTTATATAACAAAATAAATATGTAATATCATAAAAACAAGTTATCAGATAAATAATTGAACACCTATTGGCACTATAATAGACAGAAAAAGGAAAGGATTTAAGTAAAAATGTAGTAATCCTATAATTATCCAAATCAATAGAAAAGGGTATAAGATTGAAATGATTAGTAGAAGTAGTAATTTCACAAGTAAAATTTACTAGACACACATTAATATAAATGGTAATTGAAGAAAATGGATCAATTATCTTGCAAAACCCAATTGGGATTTCTTCTTGTTTTTTCTTTTTTTCCACCTGTCACTTCTAACAACTAAGTGTTAGCCGAAATGGGTCTGTCGGACTATAAAAAAAAGATCTTGTAGATATCAGAAAGATAGATGTTTGTAAGTCTAAATGTGGCAAAGATGTTTATGTTATGAAAGCAATTAAAACAAGAGACCAGTTAAGAAAAGTAATTTTATCCCAAAATGCCATAGGTCTTAATTCGCCATATAAGAGTACTAGAATGCATTAAACATAAGGTAGATATAGCAGGTTTCCAAGAAACTCATTGGAAAACAGGGAAAGTTCAGAAAATTATAATAAAGTGTATCTCGAGCCTATTAATTCTACCTATGTAAATAAATCAAGAGGAGTATCAATTTGTTTAGTAAAAAATTAGCTATCCAGGAAGAGTATAAATCAATTGATATAGATGATAGATATATTATATGGGTAGGTAAAATAAATAATATACAGTATCTCACAAAAGTGAGCAGACCCCTCACATTTTTGTAAATATTTTAGCTTTTCATGTGACAACACTGAAGAAATTACACTCTGCTACAATGTAAAGTAGTAAGTGTACAGCCTGTATAACAGTATAAATTTGCTTTTCCATCAAAATAACTCAACACACAGCCATTAATGTCTAAACTGTTGGCAACAAAAGTGAGTATACCCCTAAGTGGAAATGTCCAAATTGGGCCCAAAGTGTCAATATTTTGTGTGGCCACCATTATTTTCCAGCACTGTCTTAACCCTCATCGGCATGGAGTTCACCAGAGCTTCACAAGTGGCTACTGGAGTCCATCACGGAGCTGGTGGATGTTAGAGACCTTGTACTCCCCCACCTTCCATTTGAGGGTGCCCTACAGATGCTCAATCGGGTTTAGGTCTGGAGACATGCTTGGCCAGTCCATCACCTTTACATTCAGCTTCTTTAGCAAGGCAGTGGTTGTCTTGGAGTTGTGTTTGGGGTCATTATCATGTTGGATTACTGCCCTGCGGCCAAGTCTCTGAAGGGAGGGGTCATGCTCTGCTTCAGTATTGTCACAGTACATGTAGGCATTCATGGTTCCCTCAAGTGCCAGCCCCAGTGCCAGCAGCACTCATGCAGGCCCAGACCATGACACTCCCACCAACATGCTTGACAGTAGACAAGAAACACTTGTCTTTGTACTCCTCACCTGGTTGCCACCACACACACTTGACAACATCTGAACCAAATAAGTTTATCTTGGTCTCATCGGACCACAGGACATGGTTCCAGTTGGCTTGTCTTCAGCAAACTGTTTGTGGTCTTTCTTGTGCATCATCTTTAGAAGAGACTTCCTTCTGGGACGACAGCCATGCAGACCAATTTGATGCAGTGTGCGGCGTATAGTCTGAGCACTTGCAGGCTGACCCACCACCCCTTCAACCTCTGCAGCAATGCTGGCAGAACTCATACTCCTATTTTCCAAAGACAACCTATGATATGACGCTGAGCACATGAACTCAAATTCTTTGGTCAACCATGGCGAGGCTTGTTGTGAGTGGAACCTGTCCTGTGAAACTGCTATATGGTCATGCCCATAGTGCTGCAGCTCAGTTTCAGGGTCTTGGCAATCTTCTTATAGCCTAAGTCATCTTTATGTAGAGCAAAAATTCTTTTTTTCAGATACTCAGATAGTTCTTTGCCATGAGGTTCCATGTTGAACTTCCATTGACTGGTATGAGAGAGTGTGAGAGACATAAAACCAAATTTAACACACCTGCTCCTCATTCACACTTGAGACCTTGTAACACCCACTGGGGAGGGGAGATAGCTAATTAGGCCTAATTTCGACATTGCCATTGAGGAGGGTACTCCCTATTGTTGCCAACAGTTTAGACATTAATGGCTGTGTGTTGAGTTATTTTGATGGAAAAGCAAATTTACACTGTTATACAGGCTGTACATTTACTACTTTACATTCTAGCAGAGTGTCATTTCTTCTGTGTTGTCACATGAAAAGATAAAATAAAATATTTACAAAAATGTGAGGGGTGTACTCACTTTTGTGAGATACTGTATATTACACAATTGCTAATATATAGGCTCCAAACAAAGAAAAAAACAAATTTTGAATCAAATATAGAAGATCAAAAAATGAGCAATAATCATTTTTGGTGATTATAATAGGATGTTAGATCCCTATTTCGATAGATCCTCCCCGTAAAATTGTCTCCTGATTAATCTACTGTAGAAATGGTGAAGACATTTTTTTATATGGTAATAAAGTTGAGTTATTTGATGCATAGAAAACCCTAAGTCTAGTAGAGAGATATTTTACATTTTTTTCTAAACTGCATTATACTTATTCCTGGATAGATTCTGTCATAGTAGATATACAGATCAAGGAACTATTAGAAAAAGTTGTAATCAATGAAATATCATGGTCAGACCATTCCTCAGTCTGTCTAATGCTGAAAGAAAATCAAAAAAAGATTTAATACTAAATACTGGGGGATGGATCCAACCTGATTTAGGTCAAATGAAAAAAACTAAAAGATGATTGTTTGTAGTCCTAGGGAGGTAGTTCCCTTATAGTGTTTTCCACTTATTTGAATAGAAATATCATCTGGGTATATTTACAATTTGGCCAACAAGTTTATTACATAATTTTCTTTAATTAAAAATGGTAACAACGGCGATATTAAAACAAATGAAATTTAAAAACAATCTAAGAACAAGGAAAAGACAAGAATCTCCTCTGAGAGACTGTGATATATTCACTTGTGAGAAATATATAGAGACATAAACTTTCTCTTACATATTAGAGGAGGATTATAATGTTCCACTAAGGTAACTCTATTCCCAAAAATCTCAAAGTCTATTATTCAAATATACATTGTTCTTCCAACTGAAGATTTAGTACAGACTTCCTGTTGTGTGGGTTGTCTTATAGACACTTTTAAAAGCATACTGCAAAGAAACATCTCCCATCAGAAGTCCACCTGAAATCAGTCTAAGACACTTTTAAAAGCATACTGCAAAGAAACATCTCCCATCAGAAGTCCACCTGAAATCAGTCTAAGACACTTTTAAAAGCATACTGCAAAGAAACATCTCCCATCAGAAGTCCACCTGAAATCAGTCTAAGACACTTTTAAAAGCATACTGCAAAGAAACATCTCCCATCAGAAGTCCACCTGAAATCAGTCTAAGACACTTTTAAAAGCATACTGCAAAGAAACATCTCCCATCAGAAGTCCACCTGAAATCAGTCTAAGACACTTTTAAAAGCATACTGCAAAGAAACATCTCCCATCAGAAGTCCACCTGAAATCAGTCTAAGGTAATTTCAGAAGAACAGATGCTCACCAGATCCATATCAACGTTTACAAAGGACTATTTATTATAATTAATATCTGTGTTATGATAATTGCTGAGATAGACTTTTTACTGTCAGATTGTTCTACTATTGTCATAATATACTATTTCTTATCTGTAAACCAGAAATGCTCTGTGTTCACTGATCCATGTTACTGCTCCAATGTACCCTCCCCCTGAAATATCTCCTTGTTCTGTCTTATAGACACTTTTAAAAGCATACTGCAAAGAAACATCTCCCATCAGAAGTCCACCTGAAATCAGTCCCCTCTACCCACCCACCCTTGTTTACACTTAATATATTGAGGCATACTAATTACCTGCACATGGTTAATCAGTGACATCTGATTATCACTTCTAACCACCCCCTTCAAGAATACTTGCTTACACAGCTTCATTATGTTGCCTATTACCACCTTCCTTATTATAACCTCCTGCCTCTTTCTCAGACTCTCTTATACTGTCTCTACACATCATGTCTCCAATAATATAACTCTCACCTTCCCTGCTCTACTCTCCTCTTCTCTGCTCCCATGAGCTCCTCTCCTTCCTCCAGTCACTATCTCATCACTCCCCTAAAGCTGGAAAGCAGAAATGCTCCTATAAGTCCTATTCCCATCTCCTTTTACTCTCTCTCCTTCTTCTGATGGCTTGTGGGGATATATCCCCTAACCCAGGCCCCTCACTCATTCCCACCTGCTGTCAGCCACGCAGAGTCCCCAGGGCAGCAAATGCCCAAAACACCCATAATCTAATACCCATCACTTGTCACAAACCATCTACTTTGCCCTTCTCCTGTGCCCTCTGGAATGCAAGGTCTGTTTGCAATAAACTTTCCTTCATTCATGACCTCTTCATTTCCAACTCCCTCAATTTACTGGCTATCACAGAAACCTGGCTCACTCCATCTGACTCTGCCTCCCCTGCCGCACTCTCTTATGGTGGTCTGCACTTCAGCCATACTCCTAGACCTGGGAACAAACAAGGTGGAGGTGTGGGCATACTACTATCCTCTCGCTGCACTTTTCACTGTATACCCCCTGTTCCCTCCCTCCAATTCTCATCTTTTGAAGTCCACACTATCCGCATCTTCTCTCCCATCCCTCTGCGAGTAGCTGTGATCTATCGCCCGCCTGGTTCACCCTCTCAATTTCTGGACAACTTTGCCGCCTGGCTCCCTCACTTTCTCTCCTCCAATATACCTTCACTCATTCTTGGCGATTTCAACATAGCCACTGACACCCCCACCTCCCCAACAACTGCAAAATTACTTGCACTTACCTCTTCCCTTGGCCTCTCACAATGGACAGATTCTGCAACTCACAGTGGTGGACACTCCATTTACCTTATTTTTACTAATCTCTGCACTATCTCCAACCTTTACATCTCCTCACTTCCCCTATCTGACCACCACCTGCTAACTTGCAACCTCACCTCATCTTCCGCTCACCACCCTTCTTCAAATCCTGCCATCAGAACACGCAGAAACCTGCAAGCACTCAACCCACAACAATTGTCAAATGTACTAGAACCCCTTCTCAGCCCCCTCACCACCCTTGCCTGCCCTGACATCGCCACTTCACAGTACAACGATACTCTAACTTCCACCCTTGACTCTCTTGCCCCCATAATCACAAGCAAACACCCTCGCTCTCACCCACAACCATGGCACACCACACAAACACGCTATCTACAGAGATGCTCACGCACTGCAGAACGACTATGGAGGAAATCTCGAACCTCAGCAGACTTTCTCCAGTACAAGTTTACCTTGCGCTCCTACTTGTCTGCCCTCAATCTTGCCAAACAACACTACTTCTCATCACTAATATCAAACCTGTCCTCCAACCCTAAACGTTTATTTGCTACATTTAACACCCTCCTCTGCCCACACCCACCTCCGGCCCCTTCCTGTCTAACTGCTGATGACTTTGCCAGCCACTTTAAAACTAAAATTGAAACTATCCGAAATGACCTCTCCTCCCAGCTTGGCCCTATCCCACCATCCTTTCCACAAGCCTACAACACCCAACATTTACCCTTCCCCAATCCCTCCTCCACTATGGATTCCTTTGACCCTGTTACCGAGGATGAAGTATCTACTTTACTATCAACCCCTCACCTTACCACATGCCCACATGATCCTATTCCTTCACAGCTAATTCCTCCCCTATCCACCGCACTTATCCCAGCTCTCACACATCTATTCAACCTCTCCCTAAACACTGGCAGGTTTCCATCCTCTTTAAAACATGCCGTAATTACACCCATTCTCAAGAACCCCTCATCTGATCCAGCTTCTGCCTCCAACTACCGCCCTATCTCACTACTTCCCCTGGCTTCTAAACTGCTTGAGCGGCTTGTTTACAATCGCCTCACTCAATTTATTTCTTCCAATTCCCTTCTTGACCCCTTCCAATCTGGTTTCCGTGCCCAACACTCAACAGAAACAGCACTCACAAAAGTCACCAATGACTTGCTAACTGCCAAATCAAAGGGTAACTTCTCCATGCTAATTCTTCTGGACCTCTCTGCTGCCTTCGACACAGTTGACCACCCTCTTCTAATCCAAACTCTCTGTTCATTTGGCATCCAGGGCACAGCTCTTTTATGGTTCACATCCTATCTAAAAGATCGTACATTTAGCGTCTCCTTCTCTGGCACCTCTTCTTCACCTCTCCCTCTGTCTGTTGGCGTTCCCCAAGGTTCTGTCCTAGGCCCCCTCCTCTTCTCTATCTACACCTCCTCCCTTGGCACCCTCATAAAATCCTTTGGATTTCAGTATCATCTCTATGCAGATGATACTCAACTACCTCTCTGCACCCGATCTATCCCCCTCTCTTTTAGCTCAAGTTTCCAACTGCCTCTCTAGCATATCCTCCTGGATGTCTACCCGTCAACTCAAACTCAACATGTCTAAAACTGAACTCCTAATCTTTCCACCCTCTACTATAGCTTCCACTCCGCAAATATCTCTCACTGTTGACAACACCATCATCACTCCCACCTCCCAGGCCCGTTGTCTTGGGGTTCTACTGGATCCCGCCCTCTCTTTTATTCCTCACATCCAATCGATAACTAAATCTTGTCAGTTTCACCTAAAAAACATCTCCAAAATTCGTCATTATCTTACACAAGACACAGCTAAAATTCTAATACACTCTCTCATCATATCTCGACTCCTGCAATTCCCTTCTTGCTGGCCTTCCCATCTCTCGTCTGTCTCCCCTCCAATCCATAATGAACGCCTCCGCTAGACTCATCTTCAATACCAAACGATCAGTGTCTGCAGCTCCTCTCTGTCAATCACTCCATTGGCTTCCCATAGCTTCCCGAATCAAATTTAAAATCATGACCCTAACACATAAAGCCCTCAACAACAGTGCACCCCCTTATATCTCTGCTCTTGTTTCAAAATACTCTCCCAACCGCCCCCTTCGTTCTGCTAATGACCTTCTTCTTTCCTCCTCTCTCATCACCTCCTCTCACTCCCGTCTTCAGGACTTTTCTCGTGCAGCCCCTACTATCTGGAACTCCTTGCCTCGCTCCATTAGATTAACTTCCTGCCTCAAAACCTTAAAAAAATTACTAAAAACACACCTATTTCAAAAATCATATCACCTTCAGCCTTTATAATTACAACTGCACACTCCACAGCTTAAAAACACTCCCACCCACAATCTACAGTACAGCTCACAGACCCCTCCAATTGATTAAACAAATTGCATTCACGTTGCCATTTTTGTATTTGTCACCCTCTTGTATCACACCTAAACCCTTAGATTGTAAGTTTGCGAGTTTTTCATTTGTGTGTCCGTGTCTTGGAAACAAGCACTATGTACATTTAATTATATGCTCAAAAACAGGGCCCTCCATTCTTTAAGGTGTTAAGTTTGTTTTTTGCCATGTACTAACCACCTGTACAGCGCTACGGAATATGTTAGCGCGATATAGATAAAGATAATAATAATAATAATAATAATAATAAGTAGTATGGTAAGTAAAAAGGAGGCACTATTTCAGATGTAGATAAAAAATCTAGCAAGTATAATTTCTCTGTATAGGAGCTATAGGAGACTTGATTTTTGAAAAATCTCCTATCTATAATCTGTGGAATTGTAACATACAAGGCTTCATTTTCTAGGACTTTCTCAAATCCACATTGGGTTCTGTATTTAGGAACCTCAATAATACTATTATTGTCTGGTGGAATACCTCCTATTATAGAGAGATATGTCCTTACTAATTCCCTATTTTTAGATTAAAGGTATCCACTAGATTAGGCTTTGTATGTATAGTTACTAATACTTGCTTTTTTCTGCATCTGGTGGCCTATATATTGATATTAAATAGTCTAGAAGAAACCATACTGAACTGTAGTAGAGTTACCTAACTAGTGCCATGCTTCGTAATAAAGATGCTAATGCTGCATGGGTTCACTTCCTAGTATAACGTGGACAGCGTCGTGCGTAATGACGCACGTATGCGTATGAACGCCTCTGCCTTAGCATAAAAAAAGATCAGAGAATATCAAGCTCAGTAACATGGTGTGCCCACAAAGCATATATGCGTGGAATCTTCATTTCAAGAGCAATAGCCCTAAAGAAAAATAGGGGAAAACAAATAAGAGATCTTTATATATAATTGTATAAAAATTACAAAAAAGTAATAAAGTCTTCCCAAGTAAAGATAAATGTACTCAGATCAACTAAATACATTTAAAAATAAGAAAGATTTTACAGTTACAAACTGACAACATGATGTGGAGATTTCAACAAAATCATTATACAATGGGCAATAAAACAGGAAAAATATTAGCCAATACATTAAAAAAAATATATATATTCAAAAAAGGATTCTTTGTTTAAGAGGATTAAACAATAATTTATACTCCCAACCAAAAGACATTGGAAAAATCTTAAAATATTACCAATCCTTATATAATTTGGAAAAGAAAAGAAAAAAATCCAGAAGACTTCAAGAATTATAGATCAATCTCATTGTTTAATGTAGATATAAAGCTTTATTCCAAAGTCTTGGTGAATAGATTAAGCAGGATAACTCCCAAATTAATAAATGGGGACCAATCTGGATTAGTGAATGAGAGACAAGGCCAGACAACATTAGAAAACGAATAGACATAGTTGCATGGGCTAATAGAAGAGGACTTTGTAATCTCACCCAGTCACTGGATGCTGAAAAGTGATTTGACAGGGTAAACTGGGATTTTATAGATGTAGTGATGGAGAAATTTGGAATGGGAGAGGTTGGAACAAATGCTATAAAAGCACTATACAGAAACCTGACAGCAAAAATGAGTGGTCTATGCTATAAAACTGAAAAATTCTCCATTGAAAAAGATCAAGATAAGGGTGCAAGCCCTCACTATTAATTTTTATATTAACAATTGAACCACTTGCCAAATTAATAAGAACTTCTTAAAAGAATAGCAATAGGCAAAGCAATGTATAAAATAGCACTATTTCCTGATGACATAGTCCTAACATTAACAGATCCAGCTAATTCTTTAATTGAATTCCATAGAGTTGTTGGAATATATAGTAAAATGTCATACATTAAAGTCAATACACACAAATCAGAAGTAATATACAAAAGGATTAAATGGTATCAATTAGAAAAAATAGAACAGTTACAATTTAACTGGAAATGTAAATACATTACCCACTTAGGAATTTGATTTTCTTATTGTTGAAAAAATGTAATAAAGAACAATCTGGAGAGAACATATATGCAAATTAGAAATACACTTTTGAACTGGAAAAAATTAATATATCCTGGATGGGGAGAATATCAGCAGTAAATATGGTAATCGTACCAAAAATAACCCATGTGTTAAGGTGCATTCCGCAAATTGTTCCAAATTATATTTTAGACAGTTTTCAAAAGTTAATAAATAAGTTTATTTATAATAAAAAATTCCAAGAATTAAAAAAGATGATATCACAAAGAGAAATTTCGAGAAAGGGGGAGTATCAAAACCTTCAATTAAAGATATACATGACTCAATTGTCCTTTAACACTTGTTAGGTTGGAACAATTCAAAATGCAGATCCAAATGGTTGAATATTGAAAATGAAATGGTAGTAAATATCCCTAAAGAAGTATATATGTGGCTTGCCTTCTTGGAATTAAAAAAATGTTAGTTTCTACCTGGGGGAGTATAATCAGTACTTAAATGTTGCTATTTACAAAGAGAGAAACTAAAATGGTCTAACTTTCCTTCTCTGGCTGCACCTATAGAATAATGATATTGTTTATTCCAACCTTGGCTTTGCATTAAAGCTGTGTAATACAGCATGCATAAGCTTAAAAGGAAGCCATGTTTGATACTGGCTACGGAATGAAGAGCGAGGCATATGTGGGCACATTTGTGTCCCAGCTCAACTTCCCAGAATGCAGTGTAATAACTATTTTTCTCGGAACTCTGAGCTGGAAGCAGGTTTTTTAACTTGCTTTAGACATTCAAATGTGAACACAGATGTACTTTTTATTTACTTATAATAATAAATAATAACTAATTAGGATGTTTCTTGCATCTAAAAAAAAAGAGGTATGAAGATTATTAAAGATTTTTACAAATTCTAGAATTACTAATAATATCTCATTGTTAGACTTTAACAAAATATGTTGCAAGCTTTCTAACTTAGCATACCATCTAAACTAGGTAGTTAAATTTTAATGAGGTAATAATATATATATATATATATATATATATATATATATATATATATATATATATATAAAATAATCCAGAAAAAAACATAAAAAAGTGTGGGCTACTTATATTCCCTCATTAAAATGTAACTACCCCGTATTTTTTGTGTTAAGCACTAGGGAATTATATGTCATATATATTCTTCTACCATCTAAACTATGAACAAGAACTTTATACTTTTGAACAAGTAATTATTAAGGGTAGTCTGGCTCAAAGTATCTAGATGTCAAAATATCCTGCAAAGCATTAAATATACCCGTACAACGGACAGAGTTATTAAGTGGGAAATGGAACTAGGCATTGACTGGCCTGAAGATAAATGGATGGGAGGTTTTAAAATAGTGAAAAAATCTTCCCAATGTGTCTCATATAGAGAATTTCAAATTAGTCCAGATGTGGAACTGGGTCCTTGTAGGAATAAAGAGAATTGATGATAAAAGATCTGATTTATGTTGGAGAGGTTGTAAAAATATCAAAATATTTTGGAAACACACAGAAATAGATTTACCAGTTGGTAAAGGTAGTACTGTTCCATATATTTGAAAATAATATTCCCCTACCTAAAAAACTGATAATTTCACATTGCCTATTGGTAGCTAAATTGCATGTAAGTAGAAGCTGGAAACAGAACCAATTCCCGGCTTGGGAAGAAGTTTTATATACTATGAATAGAAATAGAGAATTGGAAACAGTTATATTCGTACATCTCTAAAAAATATCACATTAAAATGGCAGATTTGGGACTTATATATGGAAGACAAATAACAAGATTAGCCTAACTGACAAAGTGGAAAGGTCTCTATTAATTATCCATGTTTGAATAAAATATATTTGAATGAGTGGATATGTTTTATCTTTCTGTATGTTTGAATTGTCCATTATAGTTGTATTTTTGTTATGTTTTTAATTAAATAAATAAAAAAAGGTATGGGTGTTAACCCTTTACTGACCTTCAACCAGCAGCAGCTCAATGTAGAGATCTACAGATCAGTGTCTGACTGCTTCCTTCAACAGGGAGATTACACATACTATGATTCCTTCCCGTTTTAACTGCTATCACTAATTTTTACAATGTATTAAAATGTATTAGCCACTTGTGATTTGCCAAAAATTAATTATGAATTTTATGTTAATGTTAGCAGGGATTTTCAGTGGTGCCTTAATGCACAAAAGCTACTGATTGCAAACTCAAGAGATTTAGCAAACATCAGGTTGAGTTTGTTCATGTTTATTTTTTTCATGCAAAAAAATGTTTTTCATACACTACTGATACTCCTCTATGAGATGCATTCATAATCCAGGAAACTTAAATAAACCTTTAAGCGTCCTAACGTACACATTATTAGTTTTCCCAATATATATAAAGATTTGATACATTGGAGAGCATTGTATAAATTCAAGTAAATTCCAAATGATGGATAAGATGAGACGTGACAGATGCCTTGGATTCAAAACTAGCAGGAGGTAATACCAGAGGAGGGCAGGCGTAGGTTAGAGGAACAAAGGGGTTCTTTAGAAATCAGTGCGGACTGGAGATCTAGGTTTTAGTAGCAATATAGTTGTTCTTATAAATCCTGATTAGGACTTTAAAAGGTGTATCTAAGTTTATCTTTTTTTTTACCTTTTTTAATCTAAAACATGCTGCTTATATCAGACACACACACACACAGATTTAAGCCAAGAGTTGCACCTGATACCTACCAATAGAAACACTGCATTCAAATATCAATGTTAAGCCTTTACTAACCTTCAAACTAGAAGCAGCTAAATGCAGAGATCTACAGATGCTGTTTCCTTCTACAGGTGGACTACACAACCCATGATGGCTTCCTGCACAAACTACCATCACCTATTGTTACGTTATATTTAAAATGTATTAGCTGCCTGTGATTGGCCAACACTAATTATACGATAATTTTAGCAGGGATTTTCAAGGATGCTAACAAAAGCTGCTGCATCCTAACTCATGAGATTTAGCAAACATCAGGGTGAGATTGTTAATGTTTATTTTTGAATTTTTACATGTGGAAAAAAATGTTGGCATACCCAACTTATTTTCCTCTATCAAATGCATTCATAATCCAGGAAACTCAGATATGCCTTTAAATATAATTTCGGAAAAAGTTCAGTGCCAGCATAAAAACACGAGGCAGGATGGGGAAAAAAAAAGTGCAGAGTTAGAAAGAAAAGCCTGGCATGATTTCAAAGTAGAGATGGGTGAAGGGATTGAGTATTAATGAGGTTGTTGTTCAGTCCTGACTGACTCTTGGTGACCATATGGACCTCAGAACGCCAGGCACATCCATGTTTTTGATTGTACTTATCCTTAAGGTTATCTTGACAAAGATACTGGAGTGGGTTGCTAGTTCGTTCTCAGTGGATCAAGATTTGTCTGACCTCTATTATTAGCTCACATCTTCACCAAGGTGCACAAGCCCCTTCACCATAACAAGGTAGCGATCCAGAAGAGAATTGATTAGGTAGTTACTTGCAATATTTGAAAATTCTCAGGAACTTGGTACCTTTCCTGTTGGCTGGCCGCCATTAGCGCCAGCGAGCGGCCACTGTGTGGTGATACCAACATTTTAATGAATTTCTGCCGAGATTTTGATCAATTTCCTGCCGTTAGGGTTACAGGTTAGGGCTAGAAATGAACTCAAATGACATAAGTGCACCTAGTGGTCGCTGGCCGGCACTGCTAGAGGCCAACTAAGAGGAAAGGTCCAGAACTTGATACTTACAATTTATTTGGCGAGGAAGAGCAGGATTAAAAATGATGTATTAGTTGATGTGTACAGCATTGAATTAGTGTGTGAATATGATAACTGAACAAAAGTGTGGAGTCAAAGGTGACATCTAGGCAATTGGCTTAGCTAGTAAATGCGTTTTGACAAGTCGAGTTTGAGAAACTAGTAGTTAGATATTCAAGGGGAAAAAAACGAGACATTATTTGAAGCATGAAAATTAACCTGGATAGATTTCAGAAACTAAATGTAAATTTGTGTTGGTGCTATTAATATTGATTAAATGTAAAAAAATAAAACAAACAGAGAAAAAAAACTTTTCTTTTCACACTTGGATGGGCTTACAGGTTTGGTACTGAAAGAGCTAAGTTGTAATGAGTGCATGGATCTCTAAACCGGTGTAACTATTACCGTATTGACCCGAATAGAAGCTGCACCTGCATATAAATCACACCTGTGAAATTCAAGAAAAAAAAAAGATAATATCCGAATATAAGCCACACCCTTAGAATTGGAGAGAAACAGGCTTCTAATCAGTATCTATGGTAACTTCTCTTGCGGGGTACAGGCCTAAAGTCATAGCTCGCAAAACGTTACAGTCGCTATACAAATGCTACAGTTCCGCAGACACTCACACCTGTAGAGGCAAATGTAAAAAAAAATCCGGATCTATCCCTCTTCGCATGTCTTCGGCAGCACTGACAGCTGCAGTTACAGGAGCTAGCCAGTACAGGGTGCTGTCAGTTTTCAGAAGCTGCAGGTTTGAGGGAAGGTAAAGAACTATTCCATCCTCAGAGGTGTCGCATGTCGACATCGAGGCCATCGCTATGTTCGGCGTGGGCACTCGCCCCCCCCCCCCCCGGGCCCGCCTCCCATAGCTCAAGGCCTCTTCTTTCGGGTCGCCTTATATGCTATTTGCAGCAGTAACCGAAAATCGGCAGCGACATCTATTGGTTGGCGTCAGGACTGCAGCTGTCAGATTATGCGAAGGTGAAGAGGGAAAGGACCGAAAATCCTACAGGTTCCAAATAGCAAGTGGGTTAAATGAAAAAATAATTGTGCAAGTCTCAAGCCCGCAAGTTAGCAATTCTTTCTCTACGGTCGCGAATATAAGACGCACCGGTAATTTCCAAGCTCGGAAATCGAAAAAAAAAAAAAGTGTGGCTTATATTCAGCCAATACAGTACAATAAATATCAATACTTACATGTAAATATATATTTGAGCTGCTGGCTCTATACATTTTAAATGCTACATAAACTCTATTAAATGTCAATAAATGTAAAAATGATAATGGTCACAATAGCTTATTAATGCCCAGAATCCCAGCTGGAGGTCTATTCACAATGTATTTACAGGATATTTCAGTTCTCTTTATGTTTTACCTAGTTTTATATACAAAATTATTATAAACATATGAAAGGTAACATAGTAGTTTAGTTTCATTTTAATTATCCATACTCTCTCGGTTAAACTGCTTATTTTACACATTACTTATCTACATTAATATATATCTTATGATTTGCACGTTATTTATTTTAAAGTATATAAATATATGGTATCCATCTTCACTGCTACTAATTTGCATGGTTTCTAATGTTACAAACACATTTCAATACCTGGCCAAATAACGCAAATATCGTTTTCTGTTTAATTATAAAATAATAAACATCAATAGTCAAGTTGTAGTATTCAAGCTCCTGGCAGGTGCTCTACAGTATTTTCCTACGAAATAGCCGCCAACTTAAAAACACAGTATTTTAACAATAATAGAAAAAAAAAAATATTGATAGCGTTACGTCCATATTCAAACACACGCGATGCACGAAGTATTCCAGAAATACTGCTGTAACGAAAAGGCGCTAGAGCTGTCTGGACAAGTGATATAGGAAAGAGAGAGATTCGCACATACTTTTCCATATCAGTCACTACAGCTCAGCCGCCATTTTACCTTTTTTCTAAAGCAAACAAGACTTAGAGGGCGGGAAATGATGAACCCGGCCCTACAGATAAGCCATTCATCCTATTGGATGATCATAGTGTCAGTCGTATTACTACGCTCGCCTCTTCATATATTCCTGATATGATTAGCTTATTGAGTTGTCAGTCACTAACCAAAACAACAACGGATTGGTCTATTTTCTCCCGCTGACGCGCTGTAAATCCCACCTACACTATTGCGAGCCGTGTGCAAAAGAAAACTGAGGGGCCTTGGGAGGGAAACAGCCGTTAAGTAAAGTGGGCGGGAAAACAGCAGTCACACAGGGAAGAAACAAGCAGCTGATTAGCTACCCGTCAGTTTTAAACTAGGAAAGCGCTGTGTGATTGGCTGCAGCGTGTCCTCTCGCTCGGGCCTGACGGCTAGGGGGGGTTATTGTGTGTGCAAGGCAGGGAGTGCGCGGTACCGGAGGCAGAGCACAGTACAGATACACGGCAACTTAACCCGGATATACCCACGGCGACTCTTCGAGCTCCGGAACATGGTAAGTATCTGAACCGCTGGAATTATTTTCTCTCCAATAACCGCCAGTCCCATAAATAGCTTATTGGTATCACTCCAGACGGGGAAAAGGCGGGAATAATATCACTCCCACATATTAGTGCAAACCGGTATAATACAATGCGCCAGTATATTAAGCGAGGTGTAATTGTATGTGTGGGATAATACTAGGAAGGGTGACGTGCCTTTACTATAGTGTACCCGGGACTAAATACCACAAATACCTCCTGGTGTGAGGAGGACGTGTGGTAATCTGACACTGATATCCCAATCTAGTCTCATTCATGAACTTGTAATTAGGGTTAGTAGAACTCTTCGGTTTGTGCCCTTGTGTGGAGTAGAACCGAAGTACCGTCCTGATGTGCCCTGCTTGGCTTTATAGAATAGCGCCACCCCGGGGTGTCATAACAAATATTGTATATGTATATAACCAGCGAGGGCTCCTACCCCTTGTGTACAGAGACAAGTAAAGTACAACTAAACCTCACATCTACATAACAAAGTGCTTGTGTACAGTCACTGTCATCTCTTTGTTTGACACTTGATAACATTGAATACTAATAGACTGCAGTTTTGTTCTTTCAGATACTTTTTTTTGCACCAGAGGGTATTTGATAATGTGTCAGTGTATTTTTTTTTAAAGTAAAGGTATTCGAGCACACTTACTCATAAGTTTAACTGCTCTTTTAGGCTTGCCCTCTGTCAGCCAATGAGAGATAAAGACTAAACTATGCTAATAACATTTAAACTGGTTTTACTTAATGGTTTCTCGTGCAAAAGACCATTGCTCTCTTCCCACTGCTGTACAATAACTGGATAAGTAATGCTATACGCAATTTGTTTTGGTTGTATACGCTATGTTTTTGCTGATCTTGTTTGACACTCCCAGTGACACTCAGCTGGTTGCCTTGTCACACTGACAATGAGTGGAGTAGATCATTACGATGATGCAAAACATGAAGGTTGGAGCACTTTAAAGGGCCAGTGTATACACTTTTCAAGTTAAACCTATATTTAAGTTCACCACCAATTAACATTTAAAAATATACGTCCAAACACCAGCATAGCATAAAAAAAAAAATATATATATATATATATATATATATATATATATATACAGAAAATCTAATTTAAAAATAGTTTACCTCCTTAACGTACATTACTATACCACCTCTCATTGAACATTATTCAAGCCTTTACAAAAAAAACTAATCCGATTTTAACTGAAATAACTTTCCTTTTGTTATGCTCAGGACAATTAGATGCTAGGAATTCTACATCGACTGCACTTAATGACTTAAACTGTGTTTTTTAAATTTTATGTTCTCTGAATAAAAGTATGATTTCCTGCAGTCTTCACATGTCATTTTAAGCTGTTTTTGTGAACTGCATTGGACAGTGCTACACTTTATAACTGGACTGTATCCATTTGTGATGCATATAATAGTACAAGACAAACCCCACACTTCTGAAATAAATAACTCCCGCTTACTTCTAAATGAAAAGTATTTGTTAATTAAAAGCAATATTCTGTGTGCTGGTATTGATTGACTAGTGTGGAATTTTACCTTGATTACAAATGACAAACTTGTTATATCCTGTACACATCATGTACAGACTTCCAAATTGGTAATCTTTCACTATTTGGGAGGGGTGCTCAATTAAACTATAAATATATTATGTATAGATGCAGCGAACCCACTGTACTTATTTTTAAGTTTAGTAAATAAACCCTTTTCTAGGCGATTCAGGAAATAGTTTTATCATATTAATCCATTTAATTATATGTACATTGTATACCATTGTGGCAGTTCTTTCCACATAATTGAATGTTTACCCTAGTTGCATCATGCGCAATTATGTGTGTATAAAACGAATGTGTTTTTTTTTGTTTATAAAAAAAAAAAAAAAAAATGTTCATTTGAAATTCAGTGGACATTGTATACTGACATGATCTAAGAGTTGATAAATGGATGCCAAAAGTCTATTTTTACAATAGTCCTATTTCTAGAAAACTTTAATTTCCACTAGCTTTTATAGGTTTGTATAGTACTATATTTCCTCATTTTAACTAGTTTACCTGCTGATTGTGACAATTTACCATAGGCTTGGGAATGTTTTATTTTTTTAGTAACTTCCTACATTTATAAAATCCACTGGTATTAGTAAAAGGGTATTTGAGAAATGTTCATTTTAATGGGGTTCATAGGAATCAGGAATACTCCATATCCCTCCCTCTGCATTGAATATTGCTATAAGTTAGTGAGCACATGTAGTATAATCAGGTAATCACTGCACCTGTGTATGGGAAAGCTGACTATATTGGTGGT
Source organism: Discoglossus pictus (assembly GCA_027410445.1). Lineage (NCBI taxonomy): Eukaryota > Metazoa > Chordata > Amphibia > Anura > Alytidae > Discoglossus > Discoglossus pictus. The sequence continues at coordinate 96,882,798 of CM050167.1, forward strand.
GATAAACGGCAGAGGTGCACACATTTTCTTACAGATTGTCGAATCCGTTTAGCAATATAGTGAATCCCTTAATTTCATTCCACCGTTGTCAGACTTGTGTTAAAGGGCATTTCAATAAACAAGATCTTTACTTGAAGCTGTGGCTTTTTAACCTAAATGTTGTGCTGGTAGTATTGGTTTAATTTTTTTTTTTTTTTTTTTAGGCTGGGGGAAAGGCTGGCAAAGACAGTGGGAAGGCTAAGGCCAAGGCTGTGTCTCGCTCCCAGAGAGCAGGACTGCAGGTAAATACTATCTGTCTGTTTATGCTCAAGGAAAAACACTGCAATAAGCCACTCAATTGTACTTAAGATTGTCTAACTTTAGTTTCCAGTGGGCCGTATCCACAGACACTTGAAGACTCGTACCACAAGCCACGGAAGAGTTGGTGCTACAGCGGCTGTATATAGCGCGGCAATTCTGGAATATCTTACTGCTGAGGTAAGCAGCCCCGTAAAGGACGTATGAGGAAAAATATATTTGCTTGAAAACTTCAAGTCTGACTTTGAGCGTAAGTAAGCAGGAAGTCCTACATCTAGTTCTTCATTACCTCTGTAGAACCTTTGATAGATCCATGACACAATAGTGGAACATGTGATTGAGAGCTATTTTTGCAGTGAATGATGCAAGGTGTCTGCTTCTGGGATAGTGATGGGCTGGTCTTATCCAGTTGTATCAACAAAAGCTCTCTCTTCCCTTCTTCCCCACCACTCTCCACTGTTTTTTGGCTGAGGACGCAATGTAAAAAACATAAAATGGATTCCTGTACTTTATGAAGAGGTTTTTTTGGGGGGGGGGGGTTGCTCTATGCCCATGGCTTACACAGCTGCTAATATTTTGTACATACCCGACAAACATGCATTTTATTATTATTATCTTTATTTATATCGCGCCAACATATTCCGTAGCGCTGTACAGGGGGTTAGTACATGGCAAAAAACAAACTTAACACCTTAAAGAATGGAGGGCCCTGTTTTTGAGCACATTTTATTTGTTTTCCCCTTGATCTACAGTCTTCCTTTAATCAAATGCATATAACAAGCATGCTACCAAAATGACACCTTCCTTAGATTCCAATTTCCAAGCATATTTGAAATACTGCCGTACTAACACAGAGCTTCACGTGCTACATTGACACACGTTTCTGTATCTTAGGTGTTGGAACTGGCAGGAAACGCCTCCAAGGATCTGAAGGTGAAGCGTATTACTCCTCGTCACTTGCAGCTAGCCATCCGTGGGGATGAGGAGTTGGACTCTCTCATTAAAGCCACCATTGCAGGAGGGGGTATGTTAACTTTGTGCTTCTTGCATGGTTTACCTAGCCTGTTACAAATCCTATGTTGTACAGTATACTTACAATGTGCTATAATTTTCCTGGTGCCACATCTTTTTACAAATTTCTAGCTGCAAAAAAAAAAAAACCTCAGTAGCCCTTATTTACAGTATGTACATTTGAAGAACCATTCTTGAAATGAGTTATACAACACAGTGGCTGTCTCTTGCTATTTAATTAGGCTCAAAATGCTGTATTCATACTTTAACTTCCTACACTTATTTCCCCATCTTCTTTTTTTTCTTTTTCTTACAGGTGTCATTCCTCATATCCACAAATCTCTGATTGGAAAGAAGGGACAGCAGAAAACTGCATAAAATGACAGTGCCCTGCTACCCTCTAACATTGTACTGTAACTGGGACAGAAAAAAAATGGGGATATGTGGAATTTGTTTTTGTTTGTTTTTAATTTCTTTTTTAAAAGATAGTTAAATGGAAGAGAATAGACACCAGAGTGTAGATGTAAGAGAATACATTTGTATGTTCTTTAGATTCAAAGTTTCACAAAAAAGTTCCTTGGGTCATGTGACTGAAATCTGTGTGTTGATTGGCTAGGTTTCTCCCGTGTGTTTTATACAAAAATGGAACAGATAAACCATTTTTTACATAACAATCTGACTGTCTTATTTTTTGTAAAACTTTTTTTATAACAGACATGTTTTCTGAGATGCACCTTGGACAAAGTTCCTGTTCAATGTTTGAAGAACCAATGAAAGGGAACTATATTAATAATGGAAAGCTTCATTCTAAGGTATTTGTCTTGAATCAATCCTAGAACAATAACAGTGATAACCTTTTCATCAAACTGGAAGATGAGGGGCAAGAATTGAGATACTTTACCACATCTCTCCATTGGGTTCTGGAGGATGATAAATACAACCTCACATTTGACCACTGAAATAAGATTATATACATCTAACAGTGGGTACTTACAGGCAGCTGTCAATTTTAGAAATATTTTTAAATGGTGGCTTTTGGTACAATTTGGACCCCATCACTAAAGCTCAAAGGATTTGGAAATCTCCACCTAAGTTGCAAACCATCACACTGTAAACTAATCTCACATGCCTGGCACTCTGCTAATAATGCAACAGCCAGGGGGCAGTATAGACTGCATGTAAACAAATATTTAAAAGCTAAGGCTTTTTTTTTTTAATCTATTTTTTCCTTTTTTAAATTACATTGTTTTAACATACAATCTTTCACACCATATAAAGAGCACTTACAGGATAGTTTAGTAGCCATTTAAAAATGAAACTGCCTGACTTTTTTAATGTATAATTTTTTTTTTCTATCTTTTTTTTTTTTAAGAATAATTATGCAGTTTGTGGTGCTTATAAATACCATGTTGAAAAGGTTTACAATAAATGCATTTTATTACTAGGCACCAATCTTTTTCAAATGTTGTTGTCTTATCAAGATGAAGGAGGCTTTCAGCACATCAATTAAACCCCTACATGCCTGCTGTGAGATTTCAATACGAGCACTGAAAGTCCCTTCCCATGTGAGAAGGAAGGTAATAAATATCCAAAATCTCCCTTTTCTTCCCTGCTTCAACTTGGGAGTGTTTGCACAAAAATGCCATGTTTTTAGTCCTCTGCTTCAAACAACCTTATTCTGGTGGGTCCAATATTAAGGGGAACGCCAGACTGGACAGGATTTACTGGTGATGCTGAAATTAGTTCTATATTATCTAGTTCACAAGTATTCAGTGTTAATAAAACTTTTTTTAATATACTGAAAAAATAACCATGTGCTTTACATTTGGAGTCTCACCACTTTTTTTTTTTGTTTTGTTAATGGAACACAGTAGTGGAAGAGTCTAGATTTGATTTAAAAAAAGTTCCACTAGGCATTTCTATCACAGGGGGCCAAGTAATCAAGCCCCAGATGTGCAAATATCTCCTCCTCAGATGTAGCAGGCAGGGGACACCTCTAAAAAAAACAGAAAAAGGGAAAGTTAACACATGTTTTCCCTCAAAGGAATGTGGAAAGTTTCTGGATTTTTCTCTAGAAATATAATATACCTCTGTACTTTTATGTACTTGAAGTGTTTAAGTGTTTTTTTCTGTATTGACTCAAACTTTTTTTTTTTACCTGTTTGGGTGTGCCAATTTAAGCTCATGAATCCACAGACTGTGCAGAGTTTCAAATTAGCAAATCAATGACCATCTCTCATTTAACATATTGGGAACCATTTGTAAGATTTTTGGCAGAAGAAAACATCTTAAGAACGGCTTAATAAAATAAAGTACACAAGTGATATCCAGAAACCGTCCATGTACATTTAACTATAGAGCCAGGGGGTGGGTAACCACAGAGACTGGGGAAACAAAGTGATAACATTGAGTGACATTCTAAAGAAGGCTGTCACTCCTGTTCAAGAGGAGCCATATTGGAATATTCTCCACCTACAAAGGATTGCTCAGTAAGTTTCAGTTATTAAATAGTGTCAAATGAGAAAATCTGCTGTCATTACAATATCACTTTGATCTTACAACGAAAATGCAGCCCTGCAATGCCTGGTTCCTGCCAGTAGCTAAAAGATGTACCTTGATACAACCCTGCCAGCAGTGCTGAGCCAAAGACCCACAATCCACTGTGAAGACATTGCAGTGGATTGAGACCTGTGGATCTGGCTTGGGTTGGTGAATGCGGTTGCAGCCTTGAGTCCTTCTGCTTCAAGCAGGGACTCCCTCACTCAGCAGCTATAGTCTGGGAGTCCATAAGTAAGGTTGAAAGCTAATTTGGTATTTAATTGGTGGCCTCCCAATGGCTGCCAAGTTACAGCCTCGGAAAAAATCGGTGTCACTAAACCTGTAACATTTTTTTCAAGCCTTGGAGCAATACAAATTTAAGCTTCAAGTCTTGCAGGGAAAAAATATTACAGATGTAACCACTGCCAAGCCTGCATATGTGGGGGGGGGGGGGGGGTGATTGCTGAGAAAAGTTCTGTGCTGAGGCAGACATGACATGGAGATGCAGACCTGGGAGGTTTTGACACACTTCAAGAACTTGTGCTCACAGATATCAGATCTAGTCTATTTTGGGACCACATCCCATCAAAACAGTGAGGTTGAGCTTTGCGGTGCAAAAAATGTACCGCAGGCAAATAACTATTTCCACCTCCGAAGTAGCGCAATGCAACATCACTATGTTCGGCATGCCTTATGGAGCCAGATCGGAGGTGGAAATGGTTATCTGCCTGCAGTATATTATTGCACCAGCAGGTGGCACAGAGCTCAAACACACTGTTCTGATGGGATGCAGACCCGAAAAAGAAAAGGACCCTGACATCAAGCATGAACTGACACTAGTTACATTCATTGAGGGGGGGCAGAATGGAGCCATCTTCTATGTCATGCCCTCCACAAATGATACAGGCTCCAATACAACAAATTTAAATTGTAAAAAAAAGTGTTGTCTAAAGCATAGTTCCTATTGCTTGGCAATATCAATATATAAACGTGTTTAACAAAAGGGCCACTGTAGTAGTGCACATACAATAGGGATCAATTTATAGTTGAAGAAAAAAAATAATATATATATATATATATATATATATATCAGAATATTGCAGTATATAGTATTACTTTTAACTTGTTAAAAAGGTTAAGCTTTCAAAAGCTCATCACCATTATGAATGTTTGTCAAATATAAAAAGGTATCACTATATATGGCAATACTCTTGATTATTCATCTAGATTACTGAATACAACTACTTCACTTCATGTAATTATATGTGTATATATAGTTGTCGTAATTGCAAGTTGTGGGTAACGCTCACAAAGTTACAGGTTTGCACATGCAAAGTAAGGGGGGAGTGGCTCGCAATGTAGAGACTCTGAACGCCTTCTGAGTTACGGGCTTGAAAGAAAAATGACAACTTATTTTAATTTTCAGGCCTGTAACTCAGAAGCCATTGGGAGGCTGCCAAAAGACACCAATTGAATAGGAAACTAGCTTGCAACCTCACTTACGGGCTTCCCTGCCTCCCCCTGAGGCAGGGAGTCCGTAAGTGAGATTGAAAGCTACATTTCCTTTTCAATTGGAGACCTCCCAACGGCTTCTGAGTTACGGGCTTGAAAAAAAAAAAAAAGCAGTTAAACCTGTAACTTTTTTTTCAAGTTCACAAGGCTCTGAACAATAGCGATTTAAGATTCAAGCTTTGCAGTTTAAAAAAAAAAATATATATATATAGTTACGGGTTTAATCACTGCCAAGCCCGTAAATGCTTTCAAACCCGTAAAACGCTAATTGAGACATAGGGAGAGGTGGCTAAAGAGATACGGGGGGGGGGGGGGGGTGAGACTGTCTGTAAAGCTCGCAGTTATGGGCATGCCACAGTCCATAAAGTGCGTGAGGGGAGAGCCTCGCAGGGACGAGTCACATTATTATGACCACTGCCTACTTTTGACGTCAGCAGTCCTTAGCCAATAAAATACGGCAGATGTCATGAGCTGGCTTGATGGGTATATAAGGTGACATTCTGCAAACATATCAACCATCGCTGTCATGGGTCAAACGTGCAATTTGTCCAACTTTTAAACGTGGATTATTATTGGGTGGCAGTAGGTCTGAAACGGCGCAGTTTCTGAACTGTTCCCGTGCTGCTGTGGTTAAAGTGTACTGTGACTGGACAAATAGCACCATTGCGAATATAAGGCATTAAAACTGCGTAGCATTATGTGCCATTGATGTCAAAGGTGAATGTCTGCTGCGGACGTTCGTGAAGGTCAACCGACACTACAGTTGAACAACTCACCATCCAAAAGAACCAGAGGGCTACCAGACGTGTGTTTAAAAACAACAGTACAGCACAACCTGTTGCATATGGGGCACAAAAGCAAAACTGTTGCTCAGTGCACACATGCGGACAGGGAGTCCATCAGAAACGGCTTCAATTTGCAGGGCCATGCCAAACGTGGACCTCTTCCAATTGGCATAGGGTTGTCTTCTTTGAGTCCCACTTTTTGCTCCATTGACTGGACGTGTCAGGTGTGAAACCTCAAAGAACAAACACTCTGCAACCATTGTTGGAAGAACACAAGCTGGTGGGAGCAGCGTTATGGTATGCGGAATGTTTTCTTGGCATTTTCTGGGTCCATTCATAACTCTGGAAGGCACTCTTAACCGATTGGGTTAGCTATCCATCCTTGCAGATGAAATACACCTATAAATGTTGGCTATCTTCCCTGGAGCGGATGAGATTTTCCAATAAGACAATGAAACATGCCATATGGCCAGAGTTGCGCGGGAGTGGTTGTAGGAGAATGACGAAAACTTCCAAACACTTCCCTGGCCTCCAAATTCCCTGGACTTTAACCCCATCGATCACCTGTGGGACCACTTTGATTGCCATATTTAGTGTATGGATCCTCCAACACACACTTTTCAGCAGCTGTCACATGCACTGCATGGCTCCAGATACACATGCCCACCTCCCAGCATATTATTGACTCATTACTATGCCGTCTAGCTACTGTCCGTGCTGCACACAGAGGTTTTCAAACCTACCCGAGCAGGATCCTACAGCGTCTCAGTACTTCCCTGCAGCCACCCAGGAGAACAGGAGCAAAATAAGAGACATACAATTTATATATGTCTCCAGAAGAGAACTGATTTATTTAAGAAAAGTCAGCAATATTTATAGCAGATACAGAGGGGGTGTACACAATGTATCAATTAGAGGGTGTGGCAGACAATTACAGGAGATGACCCAACATGGGGTCTAGCAGTAGCTTCCTGAGTCTAATTGGCTTAAACTCCAATACCCATCCTGCCACCTCTTACACACATCATACGTGATTGACTTTATCTGACAAACAATGGAACAAAACAGATTACAAACACAATGGGGGTTGCTGTCTATCCTTTAATGGGCTAAGACCCAGGCCCTGGAAAGGGGTCAGTGACAGCTTCCTTTAAGCATATGCCTGCTGTATTACACAGCCTTGGGCAAAGCTAAGGATGGATTATACACAAGCTAGGAATCCCACCCACGTACATCTGTTTCAAGGTTACTGCCTTTCATCAGTGTGGGGCTGGTTCCTAGCCTGTGTAGTAGATTTTATGAGGAAGTAGTTTACCACAACAACCATTTAAATTTATGGTGGGCAAAAGAGCGCCAGAAGCCCTCCGACGTACGGTAGTACAGTAAATAAATAGTACATCTGTGTTCACATTTAAACATCTAAAACAAGTTAAAAAGAAATTATAATCCCAAGCCATTGCTTTAAACAATCTGCCAATTAGTACAATAATTAATTTCTGTGGTGGTCAGAAGGTGTCCACCCCTAGGGAACACACTGCAAACAACAGAGCACACAGTATGGAGTCTGCTACACCTGCCCTGCCCTAATTATGCAAACCGGGTGTGGCCAAGCAGAGCAATGAGCAGAAACTTATAAATGTAAGAGCTTTAAAGTATAACTACGGTCATTGCAAAATGTAAACATTATCAAATAAGTATACTTATGCATGTACTTACATTTTGAATGAGTTTGTTTTTTTAGAGGTCGGTGGATGATGAGAGAACAAAAAGGTTAAAAAAAAAAAAAAAAAAAACTTGCATGAACCTATAAACACACACACACAGGATGGAAAAATAATGGTAACACTAAGCATTCTATTAACAAGGTCCTTTGAATATAGGACAGGTTCCATCCTAAGAATGCGGTCATACAATTCCTGAACTGGGTGTAGTGGGTATTACATCATTCTTTAAGAAGAAAAATCCTATAGTTCTTAGAGGAATGGAGGTACAAATCTACTTTGTACTCTGCACTCCAAAACTTCCCATAAAGGTTCAATGATGTTCACCTCTGGCGATTGGGGCCATGGAAATCATCTTAATTCATTATGGTGTGTATGGAACCACTCTTCATTTTGTTTAGTAGTATGTAAGGGGCCTTAACATCCTGGGATATGGGAACATGATCATGTTTAGCAACGGTGGGTTGAAGGCAACCTCTGGAATTCTCCAAATATAAACTGTCCAGATGAAGGAAATTGGGTAAAGGCTCCAGGTTTTGTGCTCCTTGTGAGCTAGACGTTTTTGAGTTTGGGTCACAGAGATGCTCATTACACTCTGTATTTCTGTGCCATTTAGCAACTGTTTTGTGAAATGCCATTTTATCCCTGTAGATGAGCTTTGACTTATGACCAATGTTCGTTAACCTGCAGTTTTGTGCTTGGGAATGCCATGCCTCTCTTTCCACTATCTCACCCCTGTCCCTTCCCTGTGTGTTTCTCCTCTGTGTTTTGCGTGCCACTGGGTTCTCTGTCGTGTATATTCTGAGCCCTGCGTACTTGGCATTGGAGAGCCTCATTTTCATCCGGTTTCAGATTTTTTGGGTTTTTCATCCGCCATGTTTTCTCTTGCCTAGCCGATTTTTGTGTGGTGAAAAACGCCAAATATCAGTGTAATTCGCTTGCAACCTAACTCCCAGGGTTCCCTTCTCCCCCTCCCCCATGCTGTGTGTATTGTAATTTTGTGTACATTTGTTTTTGTTTTTTTGGTGGGTTTTTAGATTTACGCGCTCCGCAGTTAATTACGGCGGTCACAGTTACGTGGTCCGCGAGGCTCGCATGTGTGATGGTGCCGCTGGCTGCAATGAGCGTCTTTGGAGCTCATTGCAGCCTTAGTGCTACACGTCCGCTTGTCCTGGTCGGCTGTGTGATGGCGCCGCTGGCTGCAGTGATCACCTTTGGCTCTCATTGAAGCAAGCTGCGCGCTTCGCGAGGCGCACAAGTGTGATGACAAATCGCAGTTTGACAACAACCTCTCCCTGACAAAGCCCTTAAAATGTAAGACATTGCACATTTCAACATTAAATAACAGCTCTGAATTTTATCACATCTGAAGATGCAGTTTGCTGGTTTTGCAATAAATAAGGTTATATAAATATGCAAATGCAATGGGAATTAATAAACAACGTCCATATTGTGACTTGTTCTATGGGTATTTGGCTGACTTAAGATTGCAAACCACAGGAAAAATATCCTAATCTGTCTTCTTTCAGTTTGTTATTTTCCCCTAATGTATCATACAGCGGTGTGATAAACCACACGATCATAAAAGTATTGATATAAGAAAATGGATACCTCTTATATAACTGGGGAATGGTTTCCAAAATATGTCCTAAAATTATACTATAGTGAAACCTTTACAATTAGAAAGTGTAATATGTATAATTAGAAAATATAGAAAAAAAGACACTTACCTAATTGTTAAACCCCTATTTAATAATAATAACAAGGACATTCATAAAACCCCAAAATGTATTAATTTTAAAAATAAACAAAACAGAAAATGACGATTAAAAGAAAAATAAGGCTAAATTCCTGAAACTGTTACTTGATAGAATGGGTGTATATACTATTTTATACGATCAATTAATGTTAGAGACAATATCAATATCTATACCACTAGTCTACATGAATCTAGACCTATATTTTAGTGATTCTTAATTCAATTTGCCTCTATAGGCAACGGCTAAATCAGCACATTAAATGAGCAACCTATATGGAAAATATTATCTTAGTTAAGTTTGATTTGTATCAAAACAGGAGAGACATTTAATTGTGAATCAAATTGCACAGGTCTTCACAAATATGTATATGGCACTCTTTGTGAGATAATAAAGTGCACTGTGCTGAAAGTAAATATACAGTGCCTTGAAAAGTATTCACCCCCTAGACTTTTTACCTATTTTGTTACATTACAGCCTTAAGTTCAATGTTTTGTTAATTTGAATTTATTTGATTTAAGTCTAAGTTGGTGAAGTGAAATGAGAAAAATATATACATAAAACAATTTTTTAGAAATAGAAAACTTGGAATGTGCGTATGTATTCACCCCCTTTGTTATGAAGCCCATAAAAAGCTCTGGTTCAACCAATTACCTTCAGAAGTCACATAATTAGTGAAATGATGTGCACCTGTGTGCAATCTAAGTGTCACATGATCTGTCATTACATATACACACCTTTTTTGAAAGGCCCCAGAGGCTGCAACACCTAAGCAAGAGGCACCACTAACCAAACACTGCCATGAAGACCAGGGAACTCTCCAAACAAGGCACAATGTTGTTGAGAAGTACACGTCAGGGTTAGGTTATAAAAAAATAGCCAAATCTTTGATGATCCCCAGGAGCACCATCAAATCTATCATAACCAAATGGAAAGTACATGGTACAACAGTAATCCTGCCAAGAGACGGCCGCCCACCAAAACTCACGGACCGGGCAAGGAGGGCATTAATCAGAGAGGCAGCACAGAGACCTAAGGTAACCCTGGAGGAGCTGCAGAGTTCCACAACAGAGACTGGAGTATCTGTACATAGGACGACAATAAGCCGTACGCTCCATAGAGTTGGGCTTTATGGCAGAGTGGCCAAAAGAAACCAGAGACTCCCAAAATGTGTGAAGTAAGGTTCTCTGGTCTGATGAGACAAAAAAATATATTTTTGACCATCAAAGAAAATGCTATGTCTGGAGCAAACTCAACACATCACATCACCCAAAGAACACCATCCCCACAGCAGCCGGGACTGGGAAACTGGTCAGAGTACAAGCAGCACAAGCACCTTATTGTGTCTTTGAAAAGATAAGTTGTGTATAAACTTTTTGTATAACTGTGAATAATTGTAATTACTAGTATATATTTGGATACATTGTATCATATTGTTTAGCAGCAAAGTGTGCCTAACAGGACACTTATGTATAGTATATCATTTTCTTCCATAGAGAGAGTTATTATACTTTGATAATTGTGGAATATATTTAATCAAGCAGATTTCAGGAGAAGAATAAAATCATAATTAGATATTTAAGATCAGAATGTTTATTGTATTATTATTGTGAATAAGTTGTATAGCTCTATACTATCCCTGTCTAGCACTCATTTAACACACTTATATTAATTTGATCAATGGCGAATTAATCTATTATATTGCACTGAGCACTTTCAATTACCATTCTTTCCTTCAGCACAGTGCAATTTATTATCTGACAAAGAGTGCAATATACATATTTATGTGAAGACCTGTGCAATTTGATTCACAATTAAATGTCTCTCCTGTTTTGATACAAATTAAACCGAACAGATAATATTTTCCATATAGGTTGCTCATTTTATGTGCCGATTTATCAGTTCTCTATAGAGGCAGATTGACAATTAAGAATCACAAAAATGTAAGTCTAGATTCATGTAGACTAGTGGTATGTATAGATATTGAGATTGTCTCTATATACTCTTTCATATGATCAATTAATGTTATACCCATTCTATCAAGTGACAGTCTTAAGAATTTATCCTTATTTTTATCTTTTAATCATCACTTTCGTTTTTTTTATTTTTAAATTAATAAATGTTTGGGTTTTATGAACTTCCCTGTTATCAAATAGGGGTTTAACAATTAGGTAAGTGTCTTTTTTCTATATTCTCTAAAAATAGGTGTTAATACACATGCAATGTCACTTTAAAAATATTCTCTTTCTTGTATAGTACAAATGAGAGGGAAGAAAAGCAAAAAAAAAAAAAAAAAAAAAGCTGGATGTCATAGTGGGTTAAATGCCCAAAGTACCAGCTACCTGCTGCAGTATTAGTTTAATTTGCCAGATCTCAGACTAAGCATCTCCAGGTTGCTATTCAGATTTACCAAATATCCCCTTTAATGGAATGTTCCCATCATCTCACCTTTGTGTCATAGAGACCATGACTGGTTAAAGACATTTTCTTCTCATGATAAGAGAATCTCCTCAGTTCTCTTTCAAAGAGCTGCAAGAAAAAGCAGACGATAGGGTTTAATTTGTTTAGTCAATGACAGATTAGCAATACAATCACTATTTATAGAAATAGAAATCATTAGAGCTTCTAAAATGTAAATTTCAGTGACTAGCCAAGCTGATTATCTCCACCCCTAATTGGTGCCCAGAGGGTGGGGGAGGATCTTCCCAAGAGTGTGGTGAATTATTTTTAACTAGTCTAGGCTTTCATGTATCTGCCCAGGAGGCCGAGAGAAGTCTATTTGCAGTGAGGCAGATCCGCTCTTATCCTCTGGACACCTAATACTGGGTGTTGAGAAGCTCACCAGATGGGAGTCTGAAACACTAAAGGTTAACTGTACATCTTAAAAGTTACATTGGGCTAGTCTAGATAAATATATTATTTTACTTCGAACAAATGGCCATGTACTTTGAAGTGCATTATTTTCTAGGTGTGTGCAGATTAATGTATCTAGATGAATGTGATTCATGCCAGACCAATAATTTCCAAACCTCTCCTTAACCACCCACCAACCCCCCACCCCCGACAGGTCAGGATTTAGGTTTAACACTATGTGAAACAGAGGTGAGGCAATTGGAATTCAGCAGGCCATGTAGCTGATAACTGCATTAACTGTACTGACAGTATTAATGGACAACTGTAGTCCAAACCATTCTCTGCATCGGAGGGAGTATTTTTTTTAAAATAAAGTTTTATTTCCCATGGAAAATAAAATGATATTAAATGAAGAAGTTTTACATCAAAACAACAGACATGGAGATAAAAACAATGTGTTTGATCTACATTCGTCTTAAGAGGAAGTGTAAACAAGGATGTGTGGACAACCTGCTAATTGTATTTTATTTATTTGTTCTCACATTTCTTGTAATACGTTAGGACAGAGGAGGAGAAAACAGTTCCACAGTGTTGCAGCTTAATTTACTTTATCTACTATAGATAACTTCTTTTTATATAGAAAAACTTCATTGCAGCGTTTATAATCTAATCTTTTAAATGCATGGTAAAACATTTTATGCTACAGTGGCCCTTTAAGGACCAATACTGAAAATAAAACCATTACCATCCAAAAAACATTTAAGGTTTGTGTATGCAAAGGTTTTCTGATACATTTGCTGTATCTCAGAAGAAATGTGGATAAAACTACAAATAAAACAAAGGAGCCAGAATTTTAATTTAAGTGAGGGTGTGACAATGTTTGTCATGCGATTATAACATTTAGAAAATGATTCCACCAACAGTAGTTTCTAGGAGCCTAGACCCAAGTGAGGTGTTGAACTTTCTACATTTAATCACAGTACATTTAACCCTTTGAATTTTATTTTTCACTGACCTTTGAGCCTGTCCATCCTAGAAGGGCGTATGGATACTCAGAAAACGGAGCTACCACTAAATCCACCCGAATAGCTTTCCATTTTCGAGAGGTTGCCATCGCTTTTTGAGTGGTTATCAGATCTGTGTCTGCCATTTTAGGGGTGACATCCTCAAGATCTACACTCTTGGACTGGCCAATTGGAAGAGCAAAGACAGCATAACAAGTTTCATGGCCATCCATTGTGTTGTTGCTGGGGAGGCTGCGTGGAGCTTGAGACCTCTGCTTCATTTGATGGTACAGCAGCAAGTTCTAAAAGAAAACACACACCCATGGCTAAGAATGAGTGACTGTACTGGAATACCTGTCTCCTGGACAATTAAATCCATAACCCTGCACCAGCTGTTAAAACTCTTCAGTAAAATTACAAAATATGTTAAAAGCTGCTTAAAATAGGCCCATTTGCACCTATCAGGACCCAGTTGGGTCAGTTACATTCAGCATTCATGGAAGGATTAGGTAGGTGTCGTATGCTATTAAGGTTCAGTTCAGTAGAAAACTGAGCAAACATGACACTGCTTTTCTCTCATATTTGCAGCATGATATATTTAAGAATTATCACATATAATAGTAAAACTACGAATCGTCGTCACGCGAAGCGAGGGACGCAGTTTGGTATGCAAATGTGGCCCCTCGCTTTGCGAGGGGCCACATTTGCGGAAGGCTGACTCAAAAGTCGGCTGCAATGAGCCGAAGGCTCATCGCAGGCCGCAAATGCAGACCCTCGCGAAGAGGGGGGTCTCATTTGAGGAGGTGGAGGCTCTGTAACCGCTTGTGAGGCGCCGTAAACACACACAAGCGGCACTTTAACAAAATAGATCTAACACGCAATCACTAAATACGGACTTATTAAAAAAAATACGAACCGTGGGACTTAGAAAAAAAATCATTACGAACTTGCATAACCTTAACGGACAAACCGCGCATACCTGGAAACATTAAAAACACAATAAATACACACAAAAAAGACATAAAAAGCTTACCCACAGCAAGGGGAGGGGGCACCCAGAACCTTTGCAAGTGAAGTTACACCTCAATTTAAGTCCAAATTCCCACAAAAAAAGCGAGAGACAAAATGGCCACCGAAAGAAACGCAAAACACCACCAAGCACATACGGCTTTTCCAAAAAGCCGTACGAGATACACTTTTAGCAAGGACTCGAAATCATCCACACCCGCGTACCACATACACATTCGCCACCATTTATTTTACAACACTAACTTACACAATGCGGAAATACACATCTACACTAACGGCTCCCCCTCGCGCACGCAGCCTATTTACACTACACACTGCACACATTGCTGACACTTACACCTCAGCCCCACAACTGTGCAAACCTACATTGTATGCTGCAGGAACATCAAAACAGATTGTCAGTTCTTCAGCACAATGCTTCCTGCATATATTACTTCCAAATAGGTAAAGTATATTCATGTATTAATTAAACGGAAATTCAGTTAAAGAAAGTACAGTTGTATGGAATGCCCACAAGGTGTATATTAGAGGACTGCTTCTGTCCTGGTCTGTACATCGGAAAAAAAAAAAAAAACTTGCCTCTTCGTCAACTTTATATGAAATTAGCAAGTCTAGAAAGAGAGAATAAAATGGATCAGACACCAGATAGACTCAAGAGAGACTACAAGAATTCAGGCCCAGATTAAATAAATCCTACCAACTCAAGTTGATAGCACTTTACTGAAGCTTCAATATAGACAATATAATTTATGAAATAAAGTAGGCAAGTCCTTAGCTTGTAAACTGAAGAAGAAAAATACATTTAAAAGAATTGAGTAATTAACAGATGATAAAAAAAGATAACAAAACCGAAAGATATTGAATAGGCATTTTATGCCTTTTATAAAGATTTATATTATTTAGAGGATAGATCTTAATTTAGAAAACCCAGTAAAGAGGAAATAAATGGATTCCTGGAAAAAATTAACCTTCTTAAGATCGATAATTAAGAATTAGCAAACTTAGATAAAGGGATCAAAATTAATGAAACAGAAAAGGTAATTACTAATTTAAAGGTTAACTCAGCTCCAGGACCTGATGGTTTTGTCAATTATTATTATAAAACTTCTCTTGCCAAACAGTTTATTAAGGTCTTTAATGAAATTAAAAAAACGGAAGAGAGAGTTCTGCTAGAAATATTAGAAGCGGTTATCATAAACATCCCTAAACAAGATAAAGACAGCAAATATTGTAAAAATTATAGGCCTATCTAGCTGCTCAATTCAGATATTAAAATATACTCTAAAATCTTGGCAATGAAGTTAAATCAAATTTTTCTCAGGTTAATTGGTCTGGACCAAACCGGCATTGTTCAAGGCAACATTTAGATGCAGAAAAGGCCTTTGAATTGAGTCTAAATTGCTAAATTGCAACAATATGTTTTCCGTATTTCAAAACTTATGGCTTAGGTAATTTTGGTCTTAATGCAATTGGGGCTCTCTACTCTCAACCTTTGGCCTTTAAAAAACACTGCCAGATACAAACAGAGAATTTTACGACTGGCAACAGGACCCATCAGGGATGTCCTCTCTCCCCACTAATCTTCGTCCTCATGATGGAACCTTTTGCCGAAGCCATAAGAGGGGCAGAAGAGATTGAGGGTATAGTAATTAAAGGAGAGTCTTACAAAATTATGCTCTTTGCAGATGATGTTATTTTGACTGTTTCCAACCCTATACCATCCCTTAAACATGTTCAGAATTACTATCCACTCTCCCAGTCATTCACACCAGTCCACAAAACTATCAAGATTTCTCCATTGGATTGGGGTAAATCAGGACAACACCTCACCTCACCACAAACATGGCGGTAAACCAGAACAATCTAGACATAGTATTCCTGACACACAATGTCAAGGGTTTTAACTCCCCTTTTAAACGTCGCAAAGCCTTTCTCTCCTACAGGGATAGCAACCCCTCTGTCATATTCATGCAGGAGACTCACTTTGTACACAATAACCATCCAAACTTCCTACATAAGAATTACCCTACAGTATTCCTAGCCAACCAAAGAACTAAAAAAGGAGGTGCGGCCATACTCCTACACAGGAACTTCCCCTTTACATTAGAAAACAAACAGATAGACCCGGCAGGCAGTTTCGTAATGATAACTGGACTAATCCAGGGTATTAAGACAACCCTGGTCTCTATTTATGCCCCTACAACAAACCCTCATCAGACTGTCATAAAGGTGCTAAAAACTCTAGATAAACCGGGATTGGGAAAAATAATAATTGGGGGGGACCTGAACTTGGTGATGGACCCAACTCGAGATAGGTCTAGGGAAGGGGGACAAGAGAGGTTTTCCAGGAAACTGCAGACAATTAAGAGCCTTCTTTTTAAGCTAAACCTGACAGATGTGTGGAGGGAAACTAACCCCAAGGCTAAGGAATACTCCTTTTTCTCCCAGGTACATAATACCTATTCCAGGATAGACTACATTCTTGCAGATCTCTCCCTCTTAGACCAAGTAAAGAAATCCGAAATTGTCCCATGCACATGGTCAGACCACGCCGCGGTAAAGCTAAATTTGGAATGGGCCTCAGGGGGGAAGCCTACATTCTCGTGGAGGCTGAATGAAAGACTTCTAGCTAACCCAGATGTAAAGAAACAAATTTCTCAAGATCTGGATTTGTTCTTTCAGGTTAATCTCTCCCCAGAGATAAGATCAAGCATTATATGGGCCTCACACAAGGCCTACATTAGGGGAACCCTTATCAAAATAGCATCCCAATACAAAAAACGAAAAAAAGCCAGAGAAATTGAACTACAAACTTGAGAAATTAAACCAATCCAAGCCAGATATCAAAAACAGACAGCTAATAGACAAGGTTAGGACAGACCTAGATGCTCTCCTCTCGGACCAAACTGAGAAAGCCCTAAAGTGGACTCAGCAAAGATTTTTCGATAAAGCTAACAAACCAGGCCCACTCCTAGCCAAAAAGCTACAATCAAAAAACACGCAGAATAAAATCCAGCAAATAAGAACGCAGGAAGGTGAGCTAACAGCCAATCCAAGTAAAATTAAATCTACTTTCACCAAATACTTTAACTCCCTTTATGAAGGCTCCACAGCTCTTAATGGTAATGAAATAAATTCATTTCTAAATTCAAAAGATCTCCCCATCACCACGGGGGCAGAGCTGGGGGCCCTTAACGCCCCAATAACGCTAGACGAGGTCCGCAAAACGGTTCACAAACTTAAAGTAGCGAAATCTCCGGGGCCAGACGGATTCTCCAATAACTATTACAAAGCATTTATAGATACCCTTGGCCCACATCTAGTCACACTCTTTAACAACATTCTAGCCGGAGAAAAAATACCTGCTGAACTTAACGCTGCTGAAATTATTCTATTTCCCAAGGAAGGTAGGGACCCACTGGAAATGAAAAACTACAGGCCAATTTCACTTCTAAACTGTGATATGAAAATTCTCTCCAAAATTATGGCAGACAGATTGGCTTCTTTCTTGCCAAGATTAATTCACAATGATCAGGTAGGCTTCGTGGCCCACAGACAGGCAGGAGATAATATTAGGAAAGTCCTTAACCTCATACACAAAGCCAAAACCACTAAAACACCAACGTGCCTTATGGCCTTCGATATAGAGAAGGCCTTTGATTCTCTAGAATGGCCTTATCTATTCGCGACCCTTAGTAAATTCGGTATCAGTGGCCAGTTCATCAACTTGCTGAATTCTTTCTATAGCTCCCCTTCGGCCAAATTGAAGCTCCCGGGGCCTGCAACTCCAAATATAAGAATAGGGCGGGGTACTAGGCAGGGATGCCCGCTATCCCCTTTGCTCTTCGCATTGGCAATGGAACCGCTGGCCGGAGAGATCAGGGCAAACTCAGGGATTTCAGGGATAGAGGTGGGACATCATCACTTCAAAATCTGCCTGTTCGCAGATGATCTTCTCTGCGTGGTGTCCAATCCGAGTAAATCAGTCCCGGTACTCATTGAAACTTTAGAAAGGTTTGGCCAAATCTCGGGACTAAAACTAAACTTAGAAAAAACTGAAACCCTAGCCATCGACGTCCCGGCAGCAGAAAAAAACAGTTTACATGACAGGTATAAATTCAACTGGGACATTAAATATATAAATTATTTGGGGATAAGGATAACGGCGAATCTGAGCGATCTATATAATGAGAATTATTCTAAACTACTAAAAACCTTGATGGCCGATTTAGGTCGATGGACGAAATTCCGCCTGTCCTGGGTAGGGAGAATTAACACAATTAAAATGAACATTTTGCCCAGACTTCTTTACCTTTTTAGAACCCTCCCAATTCAGGTTAAACATAAAGAGTTATCTAAATTCCAAAGGCATATCTTTAGGTTCATCTGGAACCAAGGCCCATCACGAATCGCAAAAAAAATCATGTATCTACACAAGTTAGATGGAGGTCTATCCTGCCCTAACATTAAATTGTATTACAAGGCCGCCCAACTATCCTTTCTACCAATTGCACACTCAACGACACATCAGCCGGCGTGGATTTACATAGAAAACCAATCAATGAAACCGTTGACCTGGGATTCTATTGTGTGGTTGTCAGAAACTCCCCCAAAAATTAAAGACATATCCAATCCCATAATAAAACATACTCTGACATGCTGGAAATGGGCCCGCGAACACACAAATTTATTCCCAAAACCATCCTTCATGATCTCACTTCTTAATCATCCCCAGATGCCAGTTAACCTAAATTTATCCTCCCAACACTATTGGAAGAATAAAAATCTGGATAGGCTGGGAGAGTGGATGGAAAAGGGGCAAATTATCTCATTCGAAAAAATAAGGGATAGACATGATATGCCCCTGTCTGAACACTACAATTTTTGTAGATTAAAACATCTGGCAATCTCCTTATTGGAAAAGCACACAGTCCCAGAAATGAACTGGCTGACTAAAATCTGTCAAGCGGCTCCTCTAACGAAGGGCACCCTAGGGATGCTATACAAAACATTCAATGCCAGGCCTGCTGGACTTAAGCCCAAACACATGGCTGATTGGGAAACTGACATGAATACGAGCTGGGACCTAAGTAAATGGAGGGCAGCGTGGTCTAACATCTATAGGGGCTCCCTTAACTATAGCATCCTAGAAACCGCCATCAAGGTGCTCCACAGGGTATACATAACCCCGGAGAAGCTCGCAAAATGGAAAAAGTCAGAAAGCCAACTATGCTTTAGGGGGTGTCAGGCAACGGGGACATTCTCCCACATCTGGTGGTTCTGCCCCAAGGTAGTAAAGATTTGGGACTTAGTCTCAGAACTAGCCTCTGACTTATTCCTTACCCCGGTAGAAAGGTCTATAGATAGCATGCTGCTGGGGATCCCCAATAGTACTCTGACTCCCTCCCAAAACAGACTGCTGCAATACATAGCATTGGCAGCTAAGAGTCATATTGCTAAAGCCTGGAAATCCAGTAACCTAAACTTCCAGATGATTAAAAAAAAGATTAACTATATTGCCATCAATGAAAGAATCACCCATCTATTAGATGACTCTATGGATAAGTACAGGAAAATTTGGGACCCATGGACAGTATACATAGGCCTAGCATTAGGGTGCTAGAACTAGCGGCGGGTTGTAAGCTTAGCCCATTTCCTCAGTGAAGTAGACCCGGGAGCCCGGGGAGGGGGTTAATGATGGGGCTGGGGGACAATCCTACTTAAAAAAAAAAAAAAAAAGAAAAAAAAAAAAAATCCTATATTTAGGGAGCCCATACGTGGGAAAAGGGGCCGGCCAGCAAGCTGTTCAAGTGTTAGGTTTTGTTTTTTGTTTCTAAAAGGTTAATGTTATAAATAAAATTAAAAAAGTGATAGTCACCATGCATACACTAGCAATACTCGGCTTGACCTATAACAGGCTAACCTGCATCTGGACTTATCTTACAGGGTGGGTCCAAAACTCACTGTACTCTGATGTATATAAATGTTTGTTTACTGGATGCTATGGACATATGAGAAATGGATAGGCCTGCGTGCCGAGATCCAGGCTGTGAAATAATTATTATATGCGGTGACAATAAAACTCATTGTTATAAAAAAACATGTTCAGAATTTGATCAAGTTTTCAGTAATATATATCACTAGCGAATTGCCCGTCAAAAAATGACGGCAATGAAATTGTAAGTGAGCTAATGCTATTTGGTGCATAATAATCAAATAAATAATTTGAGTATTGGGAGCATTAGTGCTGTGGAGCTGCTGTGCAAGCGTGATGAATGTGTGCAGTGTAATAGTGTGCGTGCGCAAGACCAAACCGTTAGCGTAGCTGTGTACTTGCACATTGTATTAGTTATTGTTCTAAAATGGCAGCTAATGTGTGGTATGCGGCTGTGGCGGAATGTCCGTAGCTGTTTTGCATGTTTAGAGTGCTGTAGCCTCGTTTTCGTTTTGTTCGGCGGGCATTTTTTGTGTCTAAACTCTTTTATTTTGAGTTAAATGAAGGTGTAACTTCATTTTTTGAGGTCCTGGTTGCTCCCTCTTGCTGTAGGTAAGCTTTTTATGTATGTGTTGTGTTTATTTATTGCGTTTTTCATTTTTTCCTGTCCGCGGGTTGCAGCCGATTTTTGCGAGTCCGTAATGGGTGTTAACGTGTCTCGTATGTTGTTTGCGTTGTGACGTAAAGTTTGCAAGGGTCGCAGTTGCTGGCAAGGAGCGCCACTGCGGCTCTCGCTTTGCGAGGGCCAGCTACGCAAGCCCGCAAGCGTGAGCAACGGCTCAAGCAGGCTCGCATGCTCACAACTATATATGTGATGTTGGGAAGAGGATGAGACAGACAGAATAGGTAGATACAATAGGTAGATGAGATGGGTAGATAGATAGATTATGTAGATAAAATAAGTAGATGCGATAGGTAGATGGGATGGGTAGATAGGTAGATAAAATGGATAGATGGAATAGGTAGATAGGTAAATTAGATGGGTAGATACAATGGGCAGATTGAAAAGGTGGAAGTGATGGGTAGATGGAATAGGTAGATGTGATGGGTAGATAGTAGATGGAATGGGTAGATGGGTAGATGTGCTGGATAGATACAATGGGTAGATGGTATGGGCAGATACAATAGATAGATAGAATAGGTAGGTGGATAGATGGAATGGGTAGATACAATCAGAAGATATAATGGGTAGATGTCATAGGTAGATACAATGTGTAGATGGATATTTGTGATGGATAGATACAATGGGTAGGTAGATAGACACAATGAGTTGTGAGATGGGTAGGTACAATGGGTTGATACAATGGGTAGATTAAATAGGTAGTAGATGGGTAGATGCAATGGGTAAATGAAATTGGTATATAGGTAGATGTAATGGGTTGATGAGATGAATAGATAGGTAGATGCGATGAGTATATATGATGGTAGATACTTTGGTTAGACATAGTGAGTAGGTGGGATGGATAGATGGAATAGGTAGATGGGTAGATGAGATGAATAAATAAAATGGGTAGATAGGTAGATGGGATGGGTAGAAACAAAGGGTAGATAGGTAGACAGAATAGGTAGATGTGATTGGTAGATACAATGGGATGGGTAGATGAGATCGATAGATGCAACAGGTAGATGTAATGGGAAGATGGATTAGGTAGATGAAATGGGTATATGCAACGGGTAAATACAATGGGTAGATTATAGATATACTGGGTAATTACAATGGGTAGATGTGGATAGATATTTAGGTACAATAGTTTGGTTAGATGAGTAGATGCAATGGGTAGGTGGAGTAGGTCAGTAGTAGATGGGTAGATCCAATGGATAAATGAAATGGGTAGATGGAATGGGTAAATTAGATGGGTAGATAGGCAGATGCAATGGGTATATATCATAGGTAGATACAGTGGCTAGATACAGTGGGTAGACACTGAGTAGGTGGCATGGCAGATACAATGGGTAGATGGAATAGGCAGATGAGATGAATAAATAAAATGGGTAGATAGGTACATAGGATTGGTAGAAACAATGGGATGGGTAGATGAGATGAGTAGATGCAACAGGTAGATAAAATACATAGATAAATAGATGGGATAGACATACATAGCTAGAGACAGACATAGATATAGATAGAAAGAAACAGACAGATAAATATATAAAGACATATAGATAGAGACCGATAGATGCAGATAGATAGAGACAGATTTAACCCCCACAGACACACACATGGAGCACATGGCTCTTACCAGCTAGTGGAGATCCTCACAGACAGCCATGTTTAGAGGAGAGATGGAGGCGGGATCAGTGTAGGCAGTCGCTGGTTCAGTGCCTCTGCTGAATTGATTGATAGCTCGGGGGCGGGCTCATTGGTGACATCACGCTGTGTGGCACTCACACCCCTCACATTAAGACATGCATAGGGGGATCAGATCAGCCTGCACCGGCCTCTGAAAAGGGAAGTATGGCTCCCATGCCACAGCTCGGTGTGTGCCCCTCAGTGCAGCCCCCCTGAGAACCCCCCGCACCACACACCGCCCCCCAAATCCTCCCACTACCCTCCACTGCACTACGGCTCCCACACTGCAGCTTCACTGGGAGGCACCGAGGGGTTAAAGGAAGGGGGAAGAAGGACTGGAATAGGTTTACATGTGGAAGCGAGGGCCTTCGGCGCTCCATGCCAGCAACTGCGGCCCTCGCTTCGCGAGCCCGCAAGCGTTAGCAACGGCTTGAGCAGGCTTGCATGCTCACAACTATATATGTGATACTATAAAGTTAATATGGCTTAAACAGAAGCACTGTCTCCAAATCTAGATAGGTTCTGTAAGGTTAATACCTCTACACTATGTGAGGCTAACTGGAATTCCAAACATATTACTTATTTGGAAATTGTTTTTACACGCAATCTGGGTGATCTAACTTGGTTCAATTTTCTTAAAACTATATGATAAATTGGAAATATTATTAGCAAGCTGGAAAAATATAGCTTTATCATGGCTTGGCAGAGTTGCTTCCATTAAGATGTCCATCCTGCCAAAGATAAACTACCTATTTTAGATGCTTACCGTTGGAAGTTCCTAATTTCATTATAAAGAAATTTCAAATAACTAATAGATAGATATATTTACAGAGGTAAGAAACCAAGACTTAAGTTAGCAACAGTAAAACAATGTTTCTCTAGAGGTGGAATTGGATCGCCTTGTATTAAAGATTATTATGTAGCAGTGATGCTATCCTTTATTAAATGGTCCTCACAAATTAATAAGGTAAGCTGGTAACAAATCGAAAAAGGCATTAGCATCCAACAATAATATTAGATATTGGGTATGGCAGGATAAAAAGTACTATGGGCAGTGTTAAAACCCTGTTACATGCAATAGAAACAGGATTTAAGGTTTGGTTTAATTGGAATTTTTAAATTGAATTTGGCTATATTTCCTTCTCCTGGCATCCCTTTAAAATGGTTGAGCAGGAAGATTGGTTTAACTTATTTGTGTGGGTGGACGAGATGGAATATTTCTACGTTAAGAGACCTTTACAATACCAGAGGGCTTAAAAAGTTGCTTATCTGGGTTAGGAATTTGGCCTGCCAAGTAGTAAATGGTTGGAGTATTAAACTTTAAGGAGAACGATTTGTAAATGCAAAAATAGATACGAACAGTCAGAGAACTCACCAAATTTCAAATGCTAGCTTTGGTAAATGATGGTAAACCTCGAATATCAAAATGCTGTAACATCCTAAAGAGGAAATTATTTGGGAAAAACACTGGATATGGAAAAATAAGTTTAATTTAAACTTGCCGCCAGAGAAATGGTTCAAAGCTTACCCAAAAGGTAACTAAGTACCAGGCATTTAAAGAGGTTTAGTTTAAAACTACTCAATGGTACATGGTTCCCTCCAAAGTGGCATTAATAATGAAAGACTCTTATCTTGATAAATGCTGGAGGCTTGGTGATCAAAAAAAATCCTATAAACATATCTCTTGGGAGAATATGGCTATTAGGGTTTGATTAGATATATATAAAAAAAAAAAAAAACTATTAACCCATCTCCTAAGATCTATTCCATCTGTTTCCAGAGAATTTAACATATGCTGAGAAAGCCTTTATTTTTTAAATGGTTACAGTAGTTAAGTTGATAATAGTTAAAAAATGGAAACAAACAGATCCCCTTATTTAGTGAAATTTTGACAGTGTTAAATAGAGAATTGGTAAAAAAATGTGAACAACTTGGGCATACAAATTTCTGATGTAAATAATTGGTCCATGAGACAAATACCATTAATTAGACGAAAACCTAACCCCCCCCCCCTTGGCTCTCAATAACGCTTGAATGATGATTTGTTTTGCGATTTGATATGCTGTACTCATTTTAAATGTTAGTCATGTTTTTTTTGTAAAATAAAAAAAATTAAAAAGTTCCTTTTCCATAGCACAAAAGCCAGTTTCTTCCTTACTATCATCTTTGCGGTGATCTAGTCTTCCCTTCACTATTTTAGGTCCCTACCAGGTATCATCTTTAAAAAGGTTGTGGAACAATGCCTTAACAAGAGGAGCTAATTGTTCTAAGTAAGCATTGACCATTAATAAAATTGATATTTAATGATTCATAAAAGCAATGATGAATATTTAAAAAAATAAAATAATAATTACTGTATATATTCGAGTTTAAGCCGATCCGAGTATAAGCTGAGGCACAAAATACTGGGAAAACTGGAGTATAATCCGAGGGTGGGAATTGTGCTGCCCCCTGTGTCCCTCTTGCGCCCTCTGTGTCCCCCTCGTGTGCCCCTTTCTTGAGTCCCCCTCTCTCACCCCTGTGACTCTCTTCCCCCCCCCCTCTCCCTCCCATGTGTCTCTCCCCCCCCCCCCTCCCTCCCCTGTGTCTCTCCCTTATCCTTCCTCCTCATCCTCAAACCCCTCCTCATTTTACCCCTCTCTAATTACCTCCCCCACCTTCCAGCAGCTGCTCCTCCCCGCGTCTTCTGGCTGTGTCGGAACCCAGCCAATGCTAATAAAGCATCTGCCGTGTTCCGACACGGCTGGAAGACACGCTGCGGAGCGGAGGAGCAGCTGATGGAAGGTAAGTGAGGGAAAAGGGGGAGGGGGAGGTAGAGAGGGGTAAAGTGAGGAGGGGGGTTGAGGATGAGGAGGGGGGTTGAGGGGAAAAGTAAGGGAGGGGAGACACGGGGGGGAAAGAGACACAAGGTGACTCGAGTATAAGCCGAGGGGGCCATTTTCAGCCTTAAAAAAAGGGCTGAAAAACTCGGGTATATACGGTAGCTCTCATTTCAGCTGATCACCATCACCCTGATAAGGTTATCAAGGCTGCGAAGCTGAGAAACATCAATAGTTTGTTGCCAAGAAAAGGATTCAACACAACATGTCTCGTTGGCTTCACTTTGTACATGAAAATGTAACACTGTCTGCTAAACAAAGTCACCTCCTACTGACCTTAATATTGAAAAAACTTTTTTTTTTTTTTTATTATTATTGAATATGAATTTTAGAAATGATCAATCCCTAATTAAAACATATAAAAGACGCCAATTAATTAAAAAAATAACTTACAACCTCACACACAGGAGAGAGGGAGAGGCAGAGAGTCTGTGAGGTAGGTTACAAGCTAATTTGAGGCCTAATTGGCGTTTTTCAGATATAGATAATCTGCTAAGCGAGGAAAGAAATCGTGGTCGTAAAGACGTAAATGTTTTGAAACAGCTCAAAACAAGGCCGAAGCCCGTAACACAGCCAATCATCACGAGGCCTGCAAGACTTTGAAAAAAAAAGAACAAACGGGGTTCATTGCGAGGCACACAATATTAGAGCAGGGAGGGAGAGACACATGAAAGGGAGAGGGGGAGACACATGGAAGGGAGAGGGGGAGACACATGGAAGGGAGAGGGGGAGACACATGGAAGGGAGAGGGGGAGACACATGGAAGGGAGAGGGGGAGACACATGGAAGGGAGAGGGGGAGACACATGGAAGGGAGATGGGGAAAAACCAGACACAGGGGGTCAGAGAGTGGGAGAGGCTTGTAATGATCGCCAAAGGTGTCATATCTGGGCTAGTGATGAGCGCCGAAGGCGCGAGGCATGAAAGTGGCGGGTTCGGCGATGTCTGCAAGGAGCGCTCATGGTGGCGCTCATTGCGAGGCCCGTAGAGTAGACTGTGGAAGAGGCTTACAATGAGCACCTTCGGCGCTTATTGCAAGGCCTTGCGACAAACCGCATTGCCAGCCTTCAAATTTTATTGCCGTCATTTTTGGCGGGCAGGTCGCTAGTGCTTTATTATTATTGTGAATGACACTTGCAGAGGATGTCCTTTATCCTTAAACCAGTGTGCTTTGACTATAGAACAGCTTATGTTACATAAGGGATCAGTGATGTTTCAATAAATTAATATGAACACGAAGACTGTCTCATTGTAGAAGGGTTTTGAGACACCCCTGCTTGCAAGGGACATTCCCTTGGTAACACTTGCCCCCGGAAATGTTCCTAGTGATCAGGATAAGCCGGCAAGAATGTTATTAGATACTAGATTAAATGTAAATATTTATTATTATACTTATAGGTGGGCTGCGACTCTTCCTTCAGTTAACTGTGTCCAGTCCACTGTGTGATCCATCCAGCTTGCTTTGTGTCGGTGTGTACGCTCAAGTTTACATTGTACTTTGTTTTTACACCATTAACTTGTCATATTAAACAGTGACCATGCCTTTTCTTAATAGGTAATTGCACTGAAGATTATCGGAGTACAAGCAAGAATGTACTTCAATGATTAAGTGAGACTTGGACTTTGTACATGCCAGCTTATTTAAAGTATATTCTTTTGATGAAATTGACCTGTAAATGGGTAATATTTTATGGGTAGAAGTATAAAACAACAACAATACATAGTTTGTAAGTAAAAATAAAGCATCCTGTAAAGTAACTATTTTATCCACTTACCCTTTATTTTGGGCAGTTATTGCCTTTTTTCAATCCAAAAACAAACAAAAAAAAAAACACAACTTAATTTTAATTGCATTTCCAGAACCTCCAGTTGAGCTGCTTGCTTAACGTCTAATTAGAGGCCGGACTAAATAGTCAGATTTTGTGTACTTGCCAAGGTGCACTGATTTCAAATAGCAAGTCTCCAGCCAATGAAGGATAAAGCCGTTTTTGACGATTTAGAAGTGCCACCCCCCAGTGATCTTATAAAGGGCGGAGGCAAACAGCTCAATGGGAAGTTTAGAAGTTCATACTTGAAAGCAAGTTTCATATTGAATATTGCTTTTCCATATTATTATTTTTTTTTTTTTCTAACTATCTAGATCCTGTTACGGTTTGGACCTTGGTGAATTTAGTAAAAAAATGACCAGAGTTTATCTGGTCAAAAATATAGAGAATAGGATTAAGTAGCCTTTTTCATATACATCTATATATGGAACCCCCAAATAACTTATGTGCAATGTTATATCCCCTTCCCAATATCCCAAAATTCTCCTCTAGGTGAAACTTGACAGATTTCTTCTAAAGCCAAGAGTTAGCCCCAAAATTTAGGAGCCAGCAAAAATGTATCTAAAATGTTTTGTTTCAGTAAAATTATAATTTGTTGTAAGTTTAATTAAGATCGTTTGAGGACCTTCAGAATTAATTAAGGGGGAGAAGAGGGTGTATGTGTTCAGACTAGCCAGGAAAGTAGTAGGGTTTTTCTTTTCTTTTTTACTTCTGATGTTTTACGGACCTGCAAAGTTGAGGGAGGGAAAGAGAGAGCTATCTTTCCTGCAACACTCCCAGAGCAGCATGTCAGAAAGTCATACATATAACACTGAGTTGCCTGGTACCCTTTTGGAGTAAAAGGCTTCCTGTGTGCTCCGAGAACACACAAAATCAACTTTGAATTGGCCGCTTGGCCTGTACAGGGATTTAATCATCCCAGAATGCTCAGCTTCAGATGCGGTGTGTGCTCTGATCAAATGTGATCAGGAGGCAAGGCAGGTTTTTCATTAAAAAGGCCAAAATATGAGTAAAGTTAATAAAGCATCTTTTAAAATAACTATTTTATCCACTTACCCTTTACTGTGACAAGTTGGACTGTAAAAAAGTATATTGGCCTATAGAAGGAACATTTTAAGGTCATTTTGTTGTCATAACCCTAGTCACAAAATTCCACTGAAGACAGTTTTGTAAACAATGGGATAGCGTATTCAATGTTCTGACATTCTAGGTAAGCAAAAAAATTCTTAAGGCAGATAGATTGTCTAATTCTGACTAGCACAATTATTCTGTTTTCTAACAGATCATTTATACCAGTCTAACAAGCAGTACCACTCACCTTGTTCTCTAGTAAAGAAACAGTTTTCTTTAGCAACCCGCTCAGTACTGCTTCATCAGGATGTGTGATGAGAAAATCCACATCATGTCCTTGTGGCTTTCCCCTGTCCAGAGACATATGAGACAAGATCTAATGTCTGTATAATTCTTAATATTTAATAGACATACATGATACTCAAATATTTACCTGCGGAATCCACCAGTCATCGTCACCTGGATGTCTGGGACAAAGCTCTGCAAAGCACTGGTCACCAGACACTCCACACCATCTGCCTCCTCCCTAGTCACAGGCTGCTGCAGGTCTGTGTAATGCTGCAGACCTGAGAGACACAGTAACGTATAATACCCACAACTCCATAGCATAAAAACACACATCTTTCAACCATCTCACCTATTCTCTGGTCTGCTGTCAACTTTCTTTCAGTCCTCTTTAGATCAGACAGGCTCCGCACACCCTCTCTGTACCATCGCTCGGCTGTTCGAGTTCCAACACCAAAAACACTAGTAAAAAGCTGGGAATAAGTGGGAAAGACTGTCAGTGAATCTAGGCTTCATCATTTTGTCCTGCAAGCCGAATAAAGAAGCACCCTAAGTGTACCCTTGCTGCTCCTATGCAATAAGGCACCCTGACTATCATTGCACATGCCAGTTGCCAGCCATTTAGATGGGATGTTATTTAGCATTGGGTTGACGCCAAGAGTTAAGTTATTATAGCTGGTTGCTAGAGTTTTTTTTCACTGAACAGTGAATAGAGTATATTATATAGCATATACTATGATAGTATATTATTTTGTTTGGTTGCAAAGGGAAGGGAAACAGGTTTGGAATAGTTATGTCTACTTATAGATGGTTCTTGCAAACTGTACTCTGTATGTCATCTGTATGTGTTTCTGCTGCAAATGTAAACATTGTGATGTCATTGTTCTGAAGAGTTGCTGCTGTATACCCTGTGGACTGTATTTCTTGTCCTGTGGTGGTTATGGTTCTTTTTATGGCTTTAAAGATGTTTGTGTCTTACACAAAGAGCTCTCTGAACTACTACAGGAGCTTTGGATATGGATCATTTGATAAGATTTGTGATCCAGTTGGAGGTATTGACATTGACCTATCCAGTATTGTCACAGCATTCTTTGTGTGCCCCATATTAGATAGTACCATGAATGGCCCTTGTGTTTCAGGTTAGAGAGAATGCGGCATGTGCTCTTGTACCCTATGCAAGATAAATTGTAAACTGTGGTGTTTCCATACCTTGTTTGAACATACCTTCATGGTCTTGTACTGCTCACAGTCCTTTACAGCTTCCACCTCTCTACAAACTCCATCTTCCAGTATCTCCTGCACAAACAAATGTGTACCAGATTAGCATCATGTACAATATGTGGCACCAATGGTAAACTGTATATATCTATCCCCCAATATCTTCTAAAAAATCTCTATCACAAACTGACCTTTATAAAATATCCATAATAAGACCATTATCCCATTTTTTAGTTTACCAAAAAAAATATTAAAGGACCACTATAATCACATATTGAAAATATGCAACATGTTTCTATGATGTAAAACATTTATATGCAATTATACTGCTGTGGAATCTGTCATTTTTGTTTTGCCAGATCAACTTCCTGAGATGTACAAATAGAAATTGCCTCTTCATTCAAATTTTCTTTCCAATGGGGGTGTGGCAGCTATAACGGCAGGACTAAAGGGAAGCTCATTAGTCTTCAAGATCATACCCAGGTGAGAAAGTAACAGACATCAACAGTCAGGAAAACAAAAATGGAACAAAGTTATTTTTTTGCTTTCTAAAAATATTTTAGCTGTTATGTTTAGTTATTCAAAAGACCAGAAAAATTTGACCACAGTGGCCCATAAGGTTCTCAAAGTAACATAGAATAACCCAGGGTGCAAGCAGTGACTGAAAATTACCGTATTTATCGGCGTATAACACACACTTTTTCTCCCTGAAAATAGGGAGCAAATTATAGGTGCGTGTTATAACGCCGATATTCCCTCCCCCTCCTCAACCGCCCTCCTCATTCTATCCCCCCCCTCCTCAACCTAAATCCCCCCCCCCCTCTTCAACCTAAACCCCCCCCCCCCCTTCCTCAACCTAAACCCCCTAAATAACTCCCCCTCACTTACCTGCTTCTGTTCCGGCCTCCGCTCCCTGATCCGGCGCGCATGTGACGTCACATGCGAGCCGGGTCAGGGAGCGGAGCAGAGGCCGGAACAGAAGCAGGTAAGTGAGGGGGAGGTGAGGAGGGGGGGGGGGGGGGTTAGAATGAGGAGGGGGGTTGAGGAAGGAGGATGAGGATGGGGGGGTTTGAGGAAGGAGGATGAGGGGGGTTGAGGAAGGAGGATGAGGGGGGTTGAGGAAGGAGGATGAGGGGGGTTGAGGAAGGAGGATGAGGGGGGTTGAGGAAGGAGGATGAGGGGGGCTTGCGGAAGGAGGATGAGGGGGGCTTGCGGAAGGAGGATGAGGGGGGCTTGCGGAAGGAGGATGAGGGGGGCTTGCGAAAGGAGGATGAGGGGGGCTTGCGGAAGGAGGATGAGGGGGGCTTGCGGAAGGAGGATGAGGGGGGTTGAGGATGAGGAAGGAGGATGAGGGGGGTTGAGGATGAGGAAGGAGGATGAGGGGGGTTGAGGAAGGAGGATGAGGGGGGTTGAGGAAGGAGGATGAGGGGGGTTGAGGAAGGAGGATGAGGGGGGTTGAGGAAGGAGGATGAGGGGGGTTGAGGAAGGAGGATGAGGGGGGTTGAGGAAGGAGGATGAGGGGGGTTGAGGAAGGAGGATGAGGGGGGTTGAGGAAGGAGGATGAGGGGGGTTGAGGAAGGAGGATGAGGGGGGTTGAGGAAGGAGGATGAGGGGGGTTGAGGAAGGAGGATGAGGGGGGTTGAGGAAGGAGGATGAGGGGGGTTGAGGAAGGAGGATGAGGGGGTTGAGGAAGGAGGATGAGGGGGGTTGAGGAAGGAGGATGAGGGGGGTTGAGGAAGGAGGATGAGGGGGGTTGAGGAAGGAGGATGAGGGGGGTTGAGGAAGGAGGATGAGGGGGGTTGAGGAAGGAGGATGAGGGGGGTTGAGGAAGGAGGATGAGGGGGGTTGAGGAAGGAGGATGAGGGGGGTTGAGGAAGGAGGATGAGGGGGGTTGAGGAAGGAGGATGAGGGGGGTTGAGGAAGGAGGATGAGGGGGGTTGAGGAAGGAGGATGAGGGGGGTTGAGGAAGGAGGATGAGGGGGGTTGAGGAAGGAGGATGAGGGGGGTTGAGGAAGGAGGATGAGGGGGGTTGAGGAAGGAGGATGAGGGGGGTTGAGGAAGGAGGATGAGGGGGGTTGAGGAAGGAGGATGAGGGGGGTTGAGGAAGGAGGATGAGGGGGGTTGAGGATGAGGAGGGGGGTTGAGGAAGGAGGATGAGTATGGGGGGTGGAGGAGGGTTCTTGAGGAGGGAGGATGAGGAGGCAGGTTGAGGTTGAGGATTTTGCTTCAAAGTTCTTTATTTTTTGTAGGAAGGTGGAGTAAACATTTTGATCTAACTTCCTTCTGATGCTTAAGTTTAGAGAGTGTTACGACTGCCAGATTTGGGGGACTACGATCACCCCGATTCTCTCTCTCTCAGATCTCAACACCAGCAGACAATTCAAATGACAGCATCATTTCTGAAGGCACAGGCACCATCAGAACCCTTTTCTTAGGAACTAAGAATCACACACCATGTACCTTTGATTAGTACAAGCAGACTCCGACACTACCTTTATTTTGTGTGTCCAAAATCAGACTGCCTTCATTATTTTTCAAAACACATTTTGGTGTTTTGTGTCATCTGAAAGACTAGCTAAAACTAGCTCCCCCCTTCATGACTAAATCCAGAACCTTCACACGTGGCCGATCGCAGGGTCATATAAATTCTTTAGAATCTTTAACCCTTAGCGACATATTCTTTAGAATCTTTAACCCTTTGTCACATTATCTACGCATAGCCTACTTCTAATACAGATACATTATTTTAATGTTAATCAATGACAGTACTACAGTGGATATTAAAAGTCTACACACCCCTGTTAAAATGTCAGGTTTCTATGCTGTAAAAAAAATGACAAAGATAAATCATTTCAGAACTATTTCCACCTTTAATGTGACCTATAAACTGTACAACTCAATTGAAAAATAAACTGAAATCTTTTAGGTAGAGGGAAGGAAAAAAAACAAAAGAAAAATAATATGGTTGCATAAGTCTGTACATCCTCTTATAACTGGGGATGTAGCTGTGTTCAGAATTAAGCAAATAACATTCCAAATCATGTTAAATAGGAGTCAGCATACACCTGCCATCATTTAAAGTGCCTCTGATTAACCCTTAAATAAAGTTCAGCTGCTCTAGTTGGTCTTTCCTGAAATTTTCTTAGTCGCATCCCACAGCAAAAGCCATGGTCCACAGAGAGCTTCCAAAGCATCAGAGGGATCTCATTGTTAAAAGGTATCAGTCAGGAGAAGGGTACAAAAGAATTTCCAAGGCATTAGATATACCATGAAACACAGTGAAGCAGAGAAAATATGGCACAAAAGTGACATTACCAAGAACTGGAGCTCCCTCCAAAATTGATGAAAAGACGATTAGAAAACTGGTCTGGGAGGCTACCAAGAGGCCTACAGCAACATTAAAGGAGCTGCAGGAATATCTGGCAAGTACTGGCTGTGTGGTACATGTGACAACAATCTCCTGTATTCTTCATATGTCTGGGCTATGAGGTAGAGTGGCAAGACAAAAGCCTTTTCTTACAAAGAAAAACATCCAAGCCAGGCTACATTTTGCAAAAACACATCTGAAGTCTCCCAAAAGCATGTGGGAAAATGTGTTATGGTCTGATGAAACCAAGGTTGAACTTTTGGGCCATAATTCCAAAAGATATGTTTGGCGCAAAAACAACACTGCACATCACCAAAAGAACACCATACCCACAGTGAAGCATGGTGGTGGCAGCATCATGCTTTGGGGCTGTTTTTCTTCAGCTGGAACTGGGGCCTTAGTTAAGATAGAGGGAATTATGAACAGTTCCAAATACCAGTCAATAATGGCACAAAACCTTCAGGCTTCTGCTAGAAAGCTGAACATGAAGAGGAACTTCATCTTTCAGCATGACAACGACCCAAAGCATACATCCAAATCAACAAAGGAATGGCTTCACCAGAAGAAGATTAAAGTTTTGGAATGGCCCAGCCAGAGCCCAGACCTGAATCCGATTGAAAATCTGAGGGGTGATCTGAAGAGGGCTGTGCACAGGAGTTGCCCTGTTTTTGCAAAGAAGAGTGGGCAAATCTTACCAAGTCAAAATGTGCCATGCTGATAGACTCATACCCAAAAAGACTGAGTGGTGTAATAAAATCAAAAGGTGCTTCAACAAACTATTAGTTTAAAGGTGTGCATACTTATGCAACCATATTATTTTATTTTTATATTTTTTCTTCCCTCTACCTAAAAGATTTCAGTTTGTTTTTCAATTGAGTTGTACAGTTTATAGGTCACATTAAAAGGTGGAAAAAGCTCTGAAAATGATTTATCTTTGTTATATTTTTTTACAGCACAGAAACCTGACATTTTAACAGGGGTGTGTAGACTTTTTATATCCACTGTATATGCACTTACTACATACATGTATGCATTACACCCATGATATAATGGTTAAGCAAGTTGTTAGTACCTTCTAACCACACATATAATAACTGATTAACCCCAAACAGTCCAGTGGGCCCTTCTGTTTATAACAGAGTGAGTTTACAGTAATCCTAAATATTAAGTTTGCTTTAGTACTAAATGTAACATGCTTTTCTTGAAAAAGAGTATTGGTGTTCATTTGAGCAAATATTAATGCTCATTTATCACCAAGTGCTGTCATAATTGTTTTTAAAAAGTATGATAAAGTAGCATTTTATGTGAAGGGATTTCATTTATGATATATAGTTCAGCATCACTAACTGAAACTGGTCTACAAGAAAAAGGATTTGGATTGATTCAGCTAGAATATGGATAGGGTTGTGGATTAAAAGTCGCCAGTAATCAAGAAAGATTTCTTCTTATTCCTTAAACAGCACATCAAGGTAGATGGGTCTAATGTTATTTTTAAGTTAACGCTCAATCCATTATACTTATGATAAAGCAAAATGTTAAAAGGGCCATTGTAGTCCAGAATTTTTTGTCATGCATTTAATAGATAATATTTTAAACATTACAAAAATATTTTTTGCATGAAAAATATGTTGTGTATAGTATAGATACATTACATTAAATGGAGACACACTGGGGCTGTTTTCCCCTCTTCTGTCCTGACATATTATATAGAAGAAACAAGGGGCAGTAAGTCTATTAGATGTCTGGACTGCAGCTCATTTTGCTTCATTCCCACTCATATGCATCACTATTGACAGCTCTCCCAGACTTTCTCTTACAAATCATTTGAGAGGAAATGTAAATAATGTTGGATCAAACACGTGGTTTTTGATTTGGTAATTTTCTTCAATTTATGTATTTTATATGTAAACCAAAATTTTGGTAATGTATGTGTTCATTTAAATGCATGATAGAACATTTTGGGATACTATGGTCATTTAAAGGGACACAGTGAGCCAGAAACATTATACTTTTTAAACAGTAGAAATACACTAAAGAGCTTGTTTATTTTTATAAAGGAAATTATTCTTGAAACATGTATAGGGTATGGCTTAATGTGCTAATTTGTATCACTGGGTGTTAATTTAAAGACGTGCCTTTTTTAAAGCTTCCCAAAAAACATATGAATACAGTACATTAGTCATTATTTGATGAGAGAGGGCGGGGATGAGGAGGATAAGGGAGGGGGAGGGAAAGAGACACAGGGGAGGGAAAGAGACACAGGGGAGGGAAAGAGACACAGGGGAGGGAAAGAGACACAGGGGAGGGAAAGAGACACAGGGGAGGGAAAGAGACACAGGGGAGGGAAAGAGACACAGGGGAGGGAAAGAGAAACAGGGGAGGGAAAGGGGGTAGGCACAGCTACAGGTATAAGACACTGACTGAACTGATATCTGGTTTTGTTAAAAACATCCTAAAGCCACTAGTTACTAACACTAGCAGCTATAAACAAGATACTACTAAGATTAAGGACCTACCTGCTAACACAGTACTTGTATTGTATTACCCATGTATTTTTACACTCTTTACAGCAACATCACACACAAAACTGAGGCATGCTTTAACTTTCTCTCAGCACACACTCAGAACAAGAAATATAACCCTAATACTATTGCCTAACTAGTGGAATACTTCACTTTCAACAAACATATATACCTACAAATAATGCCAACCAGTCTATTTATGGCCAAACTGGAACAGAGATTCTTATCCACATATGTTCAAAAACCCTACAGATGTTACCGCTACATTGACAATCTGTTCATCATATAGACAGAAGGTGAAAACAACCTCAGAAACTTCCACAATTCTTTCAATATCTTTCACCCATCTATTAAACTTAAAATGGATTTCTCTACCGAACAGGTGAACTTTCTGGACACTACCATAACCAATGACACGCTCCACGTATCTTTACATAGGGAACCTATACACAGATGCAGCTACATTCACAGCTCCAGTTCCCTCCCACACTAAACAAACTATCATTCACAGCCAAATCATTAGATATCACCACATATGTTCAAAAACTGGGGACTATGACAAACATTTTAAAACACTGTCTAAATCTTTCAGGCAGTAGGGTTACAAGCCCTATGTCATTACACAAAAAATAATCCCTGCAATTAAAACACCCCATTAACACATGTAACAGTACAGAACTAAAGGAACTACTTCACATACACATCTAGTGATAACATACCATCTGGCTCTAGAAGAAATATGCAAAATATGTAAGGATTTACAGCAACAGTGTGCGCAGAATTACAAAAATATATACTTACCCCAAGTCTCCTATTCTTGTATTTAGCCACCAGATCGGAAACAAAAATTGGTCAGCTTAAGATAGGCCAGTGAACAACCTAATAGAGAAAATGGTACCAAACCTTGCAATAAAACTAGCTGAAAACTGTCAGCACACAAAACAACAAAAGCTATAGCATCAAGTGGTGATATTAATTTACATCCTCCAATGTGGTTTACATAACACAATGTACTGTATACCAGAACACATTCTGTGTCATGTTTTATTGTTGTTTTTCTACTCCTTAATATGTGGAGAAAATTACAGCCCTGATTTACATTACTCTGGTTTTCTTTATCTAAAACCTTGAATAGAGAGATGTACACTCGACTGATCACTACTTAACTTATGATGCCTGTCACTTTGAAACTCTGCACTCTCACTGCTTGCCTTAATCAGTATTGCTTCTGACTTGACAAAGAGATACAGCTCCAGAAAGCTCATCATTCTAACAATGTTTGCCCAATAAAAAAAGGTATCACTATATACTGCAATAATCTGATTATTCATCTTTCACAGGATACATTTAACTTGTACTCGTTTTTAGTCCCATCTTGTGGACAAATGTGGTAATGCACCAACTACCTCTATGACTGTCCTGCAGTGACCCCCACACCATGGCAGATCCATGGCTTCCTCCACTGATCGTATTTTGAAGGTTAGAGATTTCAGTAAAGAAGCTGCCCTGGAGAAGCCTAGACCCCGAACTTCTGAACCATTGAAAGTGGCCACTCGGGAAAGAACATCAAGAGCTTCCTGTAGAGATACCAAAGCCAAGACTGAAACATGAGAGGACTACAACTTTATTAAAATATAGATTTCATTCACACATTTTATTATTATTTGAACCATGAATGATGATGTCACACCTATGCTGAATTCATTTAAAGTGACAGAGTGGAGATTCCAAATATTGCACTATTTATATAGGTAATAGCAAGTACTTATCAGGAGAACATGTAGTAGAAGGGGCCCAGTAACAAGTTGTAAAAGCAAAACAAACAAAAAGGACCAGAGGCAATAAGCAGAGTCAGACGGGCCAGGAGTTGGGGCAGGCAGCAAACAGAGAATAACTGGTAACAAGCCAAGGTCACATAGTCCAAAACACAAATCAAAAACCAGAATGGAGTCAATGATCAACAGATATTTGTTGTGCATAGCACAGTCCAGAAAGCTCTGCACATGTGACACAAGGCTAGTCTAGAAGGTATTCTCAGGCATTTAGCATAGCAATGGTGCACTCCCAAGTGCTCTGCTCTATGGACAGATGTGAGAGCCTCAAAGCACATCATGAGTACGGGACTATGACGATATTTTATGTTTTGAATGTTATTTAAAATGCATTTTCCTACAGTAATAGTTTTAATTGGGGAATTAGGAAAAATAAGATAAAATCCAGAAGAAAAAAAAAATCACCGGCGATTAAATATAAAAAATGTGTGTCAATCCATAAATAAATCAACGTCAGTAGGTGTCGCTGTCCCATAATACTCTGTGATATAATTAGTGATAACCTAATTTGACAGATATAGCAAATTTAGATTAATATTATAATAGCCCATGAGTAAGCCCATTCTTGTGGCGAAAGGGACCGTCGGGAGAGAGAGAAGGATGGCGTGTTTGATCTAGCCTATGTGAGGCTCTATATCAGAGACTTTACTCCAACAAAAGCGCAAGTACTTGGGCATATTTTATGCCAATAAGGGATATATATAATGCCTTTTTTTCTGCACTTATACAGTAAAACCAAACATTGTGTTTAGGTTTAATGTTGTAAAAGGTGACATGCATCTAGGGATATATACATCCCCCCCCCCCCCTGCATTTTTTAGTATTGCTTATTTATACACACCATTCCTTCTCCTCTGTTTTTTGTTTTTAATTATTCTTGTATTAGTGCATTATTTTTATAAAGTGTATTCCATTTCTAAATATTTTATGCATACCGATGACAATCAAATACTTTGCATATGAGGCCTGCATAGATTTATTATGAATATTATTGTAATACTCATAATAGGCCCGATTATTATCATATTAATCTAAATTTGCTATATCTGTCAAATTAGGTTATCACTAATTATATCCCAGAATATTATGGGACAGGGACACCTACTGACGTTGATTTATTTATGGATTGACACACACTTTTAATTATATCACCTGCGATTTTTCCTGGATTTTATCTTATTTTTCTTAATTCCCCAAATAAAACTTTATCCATTTATATTATTTAGTATAAACCACTAGAGAATTATTTAGGTCACTTTATTTTATAAAATCTTTCCTACAGTTAACGCACATTGAAGTTAGCTATTTCTACCTATCAATGATCAAACCACTAAGAACATCCTAATAACCTATTGTCTTTGGTGCAGGCATACAGAAAATAAAAGATTGGGCATAATCAGACCACAGGGAGTTATTTATCTACTAGCGACTTGCCCGTCAAAAAATGACGGCAATGTTATGTATATGTTTGTCAAGTTGTTTAGTTATTAACATATATTTTTGACACTTGTAAGTATTTTAATATGAACGTGTATTTTTGTAAAATGTTGATGTAATGGTTTTTTAAAATGTAATTAGTATCTGAAGAATTGTTAACTTGAATATACATTGAATGAATAGGAAAGCCAAAAGTAAAAACCCTTTTTTAAACGTTGCAAATTTTAACATGAAGTTTAAAATATATGTAAGCAATAACCATCAAAGTATATATTTTTAAACTTGAACTTTATTTTTTATGTAAGTTTAGAAGTTGACAAAACATTGGTATAATTTTGAACATTATAAACAGGAACATAGTGAATACATTTTGTAAAGTAATTTTTTATTAAAAGTATTAACATTTGAATGTAAAAACAATTGACATTTAAATTAATCAGTATTAAAATTCAATTTCTATCACAATAATTGTTAACTTGAATATACATTGAATGTAGAGGAAGGCATACAGTCAAACTCTTCTTAAAACGTACGTAATTAAACTAATTTATTACTGAGCACATAAATTGGCGATAAACATTAATGTAGGTAGTAATCTTAAGATAACAGACAATATTTACATTGTGACTTAAAAGGTGCTTGACCTCTTAACATCCACTTTGTAATATGTTGAATGAAATAACTTCAAAATATATTTTTTAAACTTTTAACATTAGAAACATTAACATAGTGACTTAACATTTTAACATAATTTTTACTAACAATGCAAGGCAAGTATTTTGTGAGGCGAATCATTCATAAACATGACTTCCATTAATTATGACTGAATTAAACAACCAATTGTTATGTATTTTGCAATGCTTTTAAAAAATCTTGGCACCTTTAATTAGTATCCTTCAAAGTTATAGTACTTCATAGTAGACAATGTTTTTAGTAAAAATACGTCCATCTTCTAATAAATCACCTTGACTTTCATTGTTTTCAATGTAAACTTTAATTGCCTGTGGATTTTTGCACCTTGACAACGCAACGTACAATTGACCATGTGCAAAAACTGGTTCTTCCAAGAAAATACCCACAGATTTGAAAGTTTGACCT
Source organism: Discoglossus pictus (assembly GCA_027410445.1). Lineage (NCBI taxonomy): Eukaryota > Metazoa > Chordata > Amphibia > Anura > Alytidae > Discoglossus > Discoglossus pictus. Next base: position 96,923,124 of record CM050167.1, read on the forward strand.
TGTGATTTATTAATGGTCATGGCAAATGCCATAATAATGGGAAATTGTCTTCTTTGAAGTATAAAAGGGAGACTACTTTCACTTGGTGCTAAATCTATTCTTGGTATGAAAACTCTCTCTCCTCTATGGGTCCCAGTTAAAATTTCAGCATCTATAAAATGGTCCTTTAATTGTTGAACAATTAATCTTGTGCCATTGCATAGGCCTTTTTTGGGATTCATATTTCGCAGTAACATGATAATTGCACCTTTCTTTAGCTGCAAAATATGTGGTGGCATTCCAGAAGGAGTTAAAGAGTTTATGAATTCAGTGGAAAAGTTAGCCTGACTTTCATTGTCATCAGCAAGTACAGAATCAGCACTGTGATAATTTCTTTGTGGTGCATAAATTTTTTTTAAGATTTTATTATTGAGGATTAATGCATCTTTATTTTTACACGTCAGTATGACTTGGTTGGCAAGCTCGGAATATTCTTCGTTATTTATGCTCCCTTCAAATATAGCCGATATAATATCTTGTTGACAAATCATATGAGGTGGGATCTCTACAGTGTCGTCAGGTAAATTTAGTATTTTTTCTGTTCTGCCTTCTCCAATTTTAATAAGCCAATCATTGAAATCAGTTTGGCCTTCTGATCTCATATTTTGTTGCAGTTGAAGATGGGTAAAATGTTTCCATACTGTACTTGACTTTATACATGTTTCGATAATGTCAGTTCGATTTCCATGTACAACAACAGGTAATGTTTGTCTAAAATCGCCACCCAACAACATTACCTTTCCACCAAATGGAAAAATATTATCCATGACTTCACGAAGCAAACGGTCAATACATTGGAGGGCATAGCATGACATCATTGTGGCCTCATCTATTATAATTAATTTACATTTCTTCAATTTCTTTGCTTGTAAGGATGTCATGCGAATATCTGACACAGAATTTTCTAAAATAGGCACTGGCAGTTTAAATCCACTATGAACAGTTCTTCCACCTTCTAATAAAAGTGCAGCAATTCCAGTAGTGGCAAACGCCATTGCTATTTTTCCTTGTGCTCGTACTGAACTCATTAATAAATTGTACAAATATGTTTTTCCTGATCCGCCAGGTCCATCAAGATAGAAATAACGCTCTGTCACCATGTCATCATCTATAGCATTTTTAATGGCATGAAATGCTTGCAATTGTAGTGTATTTAAAGTTGCAAGTCTTTCTTCTGTTCTTTCTGCTTGTAGTTGAATGTCATAGTCTTCAAAGTTAATGTCATCTATAAGACCTGGATCAGGCAAATTAAAACTTGCACAACTTAATCCATGAGTTAAAAAGACTTCTTGGATTTCCATTAACGCTTTTAAGTGTGCAATGGGTTCATTGTATCGTCGCATAAAGTCTTCAGCCATATTACTTTTAAAAGTCTCCCACAAAGCTAAAGCATTTGGAGCATTTGAGAAGATACAAATAAAAGCAAATTGTTCTCTCATCTGTCGTGGCATTTGACATTGTGCTGCTTCTTCTAAGCATCTTTCCCACTCTGTATCATCAGCGAGTAAGTTTCTATGTCTTGCAGCTAAATGGAAGGATTCATATACAATGTCATTAACAGTTCTTAATTGTTCAAAACTTTGTGCTCCAGGAACATTTAAAAGTAATATCCGTAAGCAAAAACGTTCAACATCTCTTGGACTGACTGTGTAAATTCTTGGAATAATTTTATTGCCTCTGGTTTTTCTTGGTCTCCATAATCCATTCACAAAAACATAGTGATATGGAATTTCAATATATAAGTATTGTGTTGCTTCAGCATCAGTGGAATTTAATGCAAACCATGCAGTTAGTGTAGTGTGACGATCTTCACTTTGGGCCAATGCATTCATTTCATTTCCAGCATGGAAATAGACTAAATGTCGTTGTGGCAAATGTACTGCTAACCTATATACTGCATGTGATCTATCATGCATTTCAAATTTTAAAAGCCGCCACATAGCTTCTGGCGCACTGACATAGCGAGCATCTACATGAGATGCAAGTTCATCATGTACTAACTCACTACTTTCAGGGTTGTCTGCACTTTTGACGACTACAGTAGCTGCATCGTAACCTTTGTAAATATATTTGTAGACATATTTAATGGATTTGATGGAAGTGCAGGCTTCAACGTTGATGTGGGCGTTGTACTTCATGAGTAAATGTGGATTGTAGGGTACTACATATCTATTGTCCACTTTTTTCCCACGAATAATGGCACTATCTCCTTCTCTTCTTTTATAAAGTGGATATCCATCACAATTGGCATAGGTTTTGTCTCTATAATCTTTGGGAAATTCTTTGGAACATTTATTATTTTCCATACATGGTGATTGTGGATTAAGGTCACCACAGGGTCCATGAATCATGCGATGAGTAACAATCTCATATAGTCTACCATATAGTTCTGGATCTGGTAGTTCAGCAACAATGACTGCATCCACTTTGTCTGAAGTATCTAATTTATCTTTTTCTTGAAGTATTATTAGAAGATGTGCATGTGGAAGGCCTCTTTTTTGAAATTCAATGGTATATACATAAGCAAAACATTTGCCAAATAACTGATTTATAGTGAAGTCACGTATTAATTCATTTAATTTAATCTTAAAAACTCTGGCTACTAAATCTGGTCGATCTGAAGCAGTTTGTCCAAGAAGTAGATTTAGTGTAATTTCTGGCCATTGTGGATTACATGTAAATGTCACAAATAAATCGGGTTTGCCAAATTTTGTCACAATAGCCATAGCATCATTGTATCTTTCTCTCATATTCCGAGGAGATCCTTGAAAGGAAGATGGTAAAATGATGGCTTTGCCAGCTGTCATGTCTCTGCTTGTAGCCACGTCAGCAACATAGTCCATGAGTCCAGAATATTGTTCTACACGGAGTTTATCTTGTTGATATTTGATAAAGTTTAAATTATTTGCCTCAACTTGCAAATATGAATCAATAATCCATTGTTGTGTTAGTTTCCCACCACATAAAATTGGATTAAATACATTGCGAATGGCAATTTGAGCTACTTTAAATTCAAGCATAGAAACATTATTTCGGATTCTGGCTTTAGCATTTGGGTAACTGGGAAGAGTTAATTTTGGTTGCCAACCTGCTTCTCCGTGTGGGAAAAAGATGGGATATGTCATTGGATCTAAATTTGGACTTAAGATACTCATATTAATAAACGGTTGGTCCTCATTTCTAGGATATATTCGTATGTCTCTTTGAAATGGTGGTTCTCCTTCATCATTGTGAAACACCATTGCAACCTCATTTGTTGTTGGCAAGTTATAACGACGTTTATCAGTATGTCTGTCTCTTTTAAGCACCATATTAACCTTTGGCATTGGTAATTGATGTGTTTGTGAATGAAGTAGTTGTTCATTTTCTACTTCTGCCAATTTTTTATAAGCTTTACTGTAGGGATTGTTGTCCATAATGTTATTTAGCTCTATGAAAACAGTGGGTAAGCATTTTTTATTTTCTTCCATCTGCATACGTTGGTCAACAGCTTCCATTGTATCTAGGACATATAGTTGAGCGAATTTTCTTTTATTTCCTTCCTCTGGATGTAAATGGGAAGTGCGATGATAAATTTGTCCTTGGACTTTAAAACAGTAAGGACCATGTCCTGGTACATTAGCAGCTAATGTTGCCCCCATGGATGCAAAGGATATGGCACTATTGTAGGATCTTATGTTTGTCTTAAAATTTTTGTAGTTTGGAAAAGTAGGTTCAGTCATAATATTTTGTAAATAAATTGGAAATTCTTTCCTTTCTGGAAGTTTGAACTTGCCTTTTTGACAACAACTAATAAATTGTCCATCTCTGGGTCTCTCCTGTTTAAAATAATAAGCCTCACAAAACTGACATTGAGTAGTCATGTCCCCACAACTATGAACCTCTACTGCTAAAGACTTGAGTAGAGGACAATTTGCAAAGCATATAGGATTTTGCCTTTCATATTCATCAGGTGAAATGTCATATAATGTTTCAACAACAGGTTCTAAATGTTTTGTTTTTTTCGTTGCTTTTCTTGGTATATGTTGTATTGTTTGAGGTAAAATGTCATCTAATGTTTCATGAAACGGTTCTAAATGCTTTGTTTTCTTTGTTGCTTTTTTTGGTATCTCTTGTCTTTTTTCTGGCAAAATGTCATCTGATGTTTGAGCAACAGGTTGTAAATGCTTTATTTTCTTTGTAGTTTTTTTTGACATATCTTTAATTTCTGCAAGTGACAGTCTTTTGCTTGCAATTCTTTTGCGTTCTTTTTCTCGTCGAATTTCCTTCTTCTCCGGTGTCTGCTGGCTGTCTGCTCTCTGTCGTCGTTCTCTAGCTTGGCGTCTTTTCTTGTTTAGTCTCATTATCAGCCATGTTAATCTGTAAAAATAAAATAATGTACCATTAGTTTATTTTGAGATGTTAAGTTGTTTTTCATGACATATAGTTATCAATAGTGTGTTAACATTTTATAGTTAATCAATTTCAATGCGTTCAATTGAATAAAAGTCTAAATAAGGGCATGAGATAATTATTTAAAGACATTTTTATTTATTAAACATGTATCCAAAAGCAAGTGTTTCAGTAACTAAAAAGGTATTTTAAAAAAGATGTTATGTCCTTATTTACAGCACTATTCAATTTGTCAAATGGCAATTAAATTAGGGTTTAGGACTGGAATGTTACAATGACAAATTATATAGATTCTGTGTTTTTAGACTTTTTTGGACTATGCCAATTTATTTTTTAAGTTTACATTGAAGTTTGTATTTATTGTTAAAGATTATTGGCCCTAAAAGACAAATAAGAGATAGATGATAGATATTACTTTTTATACTGTACCTTGGTTGAAGTTTGATTTCAAGCAAAATTCTTTGTTGGTCCTGTGTTGAAAGCCTTCGTCCGATGGTCTCGTCCTGTGTTGAAAGTCCTCGTCCGATGGTGTAGTCCTCTGTTGAAAGTCCTCGTCCTCTGGTGTGGTCCTCAGTTCCAACTCCTGTTCCGATGTTCTTGACGCAGTATCTGTTATAAAATAAAAATGAAAATGTTATGTTATTTGAATGTCTTTGTATGAATGAAAAAATGGCATTATTTCTGTGTTTTTCTACAATCCTTTTTGGTGCGCCACAATTTTGGTATGCTTCTGTAGGCTATTTTCTAAGGCTTATAGGTGGTTAAACATTAAAGAAGAATATTAATTAATTTTTCTCTTTTTTTACTTGTTATACTGTACCTTGGTTGAAGTTTGATTTGAAGCAGAATCTTTGTTGGTCCTGTGTTGAAAGCCTTCGTCTGATGGTCTGGTCCTGTGTTGAAAGTCCTCGTCCAATCGTCTGGTCCTCTGTTGAAAGTCCTCGTCCGATGGTGTAGTCCTCTGTTGAAAGTCCTCGTCCAATGGTCTGGTCCTCTGTTGAAAGTCCTCGTCCGCTGGTGTGGTCCTCAGTTGAAACTCCTGGTCCGATGTTCTTGACGCAGTATCTGATATAAAATAAAAATGAAAATGTAATATTATTTTAATGTATTTGTATGAAGTAAAAAATGACATTATTTCTTTGTTTTTCTACAATCCCGTTTGGTGTCCACCACTTTTGGTATGCTTATTTAGGCCTTTTTCTAAGGCTTATAGATTGTTAAACATAAAATAAGTATCTAAATGTACTTTGGTATGTGTTTGTGTGAGTTTTCATACAATCCTGTTTGGTGCGCACCACTGTTGGTATGCTTATTTAGGCTTCTTTCTAAGGCTTATAGGTTGTTAAACATAAAATAAGAATGTAAAAGTACTTTGCTATGTGTTTGTGTGAGTTTTCATACAATCCTGTTTGGTGCGCACCACTGTTGGTATGCTTATTTAGGCTTCTTTCTAAGGCTTATAGGTTGTTAAACATTAAAAAAGAATCTAAATGTAGTTTGCTATGTGTTTGTGTGAGTTTTCATACAATCCTGTTTGGTGCGCACCACTGTTGGTATGCTTATTTAGGCTTCTTTGTAAGGCTTATAGGTTGTTAAACATTAAATAAGAATCTAAATGTAGTTTGCTATGTGTTTGTGTGAGTTTTCATACAATCCTGTTTGGTGCGCACCACTGTTGGTATGCTTATTTAGGCTTCTTTCTAAGGCTTATAGGTTGTTAAACATTAAATAAGAATGTAAATGTAGTTTGCTATGTGTTTGTGTGAGTTTTCATACAATCCTGTTTGGTGCGCACCACTGTTGGTATACTTATTTAGGCTTCTTTCTAAGGCTTATAGGTTGTTAAACATTAAATAAGAATCTAAATGTAGTTTGCTATGTGTTTGTGTGAGTTTTCATACAATCCTGTTTGGTGCGCACCACTGTTGGTATGCTTATTTAGGCTTCTTAATAACGCTTATAGGTTGTTAAACATAAAATAAGAATGTAAATGTAGTTTGCTATGTGTTTGTGTGAGTTTTCATACAATCCTGTTTGGTGCGCACCACTGTTGGTATACTTATTTAGGCTTCTTTCTAAGGCTTATAGGTTGTTAAACATTAAATAAGAATCTAAATGTAGTTTGCTATGTGTTTGTGTGAGTTTTCATACAATCCTGTTTGGTGCGCACCACTGTTGGTATGCTTATTTAGGCTTCTTTCTAAGGCTTATAGGTTGTTAAACATTAAATAAGAATGTAAATGTAGTTTGCTATGTGTTTGTGTGAGTTTTCATACAATCCTGTTTGGTGCGCACCACTGTTGGTATGCTTATTTAGGCTTCTTTCTAAGGCTTATAGGTTGTTAAACATTAAATAAGAATCTAAATGTAGTTTGCTATGTGTTTGTGTGAGTTTTCATACAATCCTGTTTGGTGCGCACCACTGTTGGTATGCTTATTTAGGCTTCTTTCTAAGGCTTATAGGTTGTTAAACATAAAATAAGAATGTAAATGTAGTTTGCTATGTGTTTGTGTGAGTTTTCATACAATCCTGTTTGGTGCGCACCACTGTTGGTATACTTATTTAGGCTTCTTTCTAAAGCTTATAGGTTGTTAAACATAAAATAAGAATGTAAATGTAAATTGCTATGTGTTTGTGTGAGTTTTCATACAATCCTGTTTGGTGGGCACCAATGTTGGTATGCTTATTTAGGCTTCTTTCTAAGGCTTATAGGTTGTTAAACATTAAATAAGAATCTAAATGTAGTTTGCTATGTGTTTGTGTGAGTTTTCATACAATCCTGTTTGTTGGGCACCAATGTTGGTATGCTTATTTAGGCTTCTTTCTAAGGCTTATAGGTTGTTAAACATTAAATAAGAATCTAAATGTAGTTTGCTATGTGTTTGTGTGAGTTTTCATACAATCCTGTTTGATGCGCACCACTGTTGGTATGCTTATTAATGTAGTTTTGTAATGCTAATAGGTTGTTAAACATTAAAATAAGAATGTAAATGTAAATCCTGTTTGATGGGCACCACTTTTGTTATACTTATGTAGTGTTTTTTCTAATGGTTATACATTGTTAAACAATCACATTTGAATGAGGCCCTCGGCCATTAAACATATTTAGGTCCTGAATCAATTGCGTTTTGACCAATTGAATAGGGCTCTATATAAGCACATAAAATATTTTTTGACAGAAGTTTTTAGTTAGTGAAGACCTATTATGTGCTTATATAAAGCCCTATTCAATTAGCCAACTCACAATTGAATAAGGCTCATGGTTCGGTTCTTTTTTATACTTAAATACTTTACCTTGATTGAAGTGTGGAATGACAGAGGGTCCCCTCCTGCCAATCTTAATCCGCCGGTCTTCTTGTAGTGTCTGTTTGAAAAATAAAGTGAAATAGTGAATTATAGAATTTTTTATTTGTATTTAACAAACCATGGCCTTTTCAGCATTTAAAGTATTTTTGTATCTTACCTCTTGTTCTTTGTTGGTGTTCTTTAAAAGGGATTGTTCTTCACAGTGCACAGTGCAAATTGTTGAAAGACGCTGTTGATGCAGAGTCTGTTTGAATATTTAAAAAAGTAGAAAGATTGAGTTTTAGGTGATCTATTGAATTGCAGTAAATTAATTTCATTGAATTATACTTCTGTAATTAATTTGAATTAACATTATTTTTTGGTGGGTGCTACACACATATGTCACATACATGAAGCACATTTCCATAGTTGAAAGTAATTTTTTTGTGTGCGTGTGACATATCAGTATACATGAATCATATTTTAATTGTTAAATTAACCTTATTTTTATTTTTGGCCAACATACATAAATGTGTGTGTGACATGTGACTATAGATGATACACATATATGTGCGTGTCACATATCAGTATACATGACTCATATTTTAATAGTATTTTAATAGTCCCAACTTATTTTTTTGTAATGTAATTTAAATGTAGTTGTTTAATTAGTTTGTTGCAGGGGCAATACACATAAATGTGCATGTAACATGTCACTATACATTATACACATAAATGTGCGTGTCACATGTCACTATACATTATACACATAAATGTGCATGTCACATGTCACTATACATTATACACATAAATGTGCGTGTCACTTGTCAGTATACATTATACGGCTAAATGTGCGTGTCACTTGTCAGTATACATTATACGCATAAATGTGCGTGTCACTTGTCACTATACATTATACACATAAATGTGCGTGTCACTTGTCACTATACATTATTATACACATAAATGTGCGTGTCACTTGTCAGTATACATTATACGCATAAATGTGCGTGTCACATGTCAGTATACATTATACGCCTAAATGTGCGTGTCACTTGTCAGTATACATTATACGCATAAATGTGTGTGTCACATGTCAGTATACATTATACGCATAAATGTGCGTGTCACTTGTCACTATACATTATACACATAAATGTGCGTGTCACTTGTCACTATACATTATTATACACATAAATGTGCGTGTCACTTGTCAGTATACATTATACGCATAAATGTGCGTGTCACATGTCAGTATACATTATACGCCTAAATGTGCGTGTCACTTGTCAGTATACATTATACGCATAAATGTGTGTGTCACATGTCAGTATACATTATACGCATATATGTGCGTGTCACTTGTCAGTATACATAAACCTCTTTGTCTTCTTTAATTTTTTTTTTTGATGTCCTGTCTTGAAAATAAGTAATATATTATAGCTTACCTCTCAGTTGTAATTTGCACAATGTAAAGTAGTAAATTAGGAAAGAATTATCTTCTAAAGTTTTAGCAGCAGTTATCTCCGAAGTCACTCTGTTCATCACCTGAGGAGAAATGTATTTTTCTCTGTCAAATAGACAGTATTTATAAACTTGTAGAACATTCTGGAAAGTTAGACCGTTAGAACGTAATACGCATGCGCTATTTGCGTTCCAGCTTACAATTTGCGTTCCATCCGCCATTTTGTGCGTAGTACTGTTTAAAATGGTGTTTAATATGAGTGTGATCCGTTCCGCATAGTATGTGTTTCATTATTGCGAGTAAGTGTAGTGTAGTTACGTCTGGAGCCTCGTTTTCGTTTTGTTCGGCGGCCATTTTTTCTCTCGCTTAGCCGATTTTCGGTCGTTTAAACTGTTTGTTTTCACTTAAATGGACGTGTAAATGAACTTTTGGAGGTGCCGGATGCCCCCCCGTGCTATAAGTAAGGTTTTTATGTGTTTGTTGTGTTTATTTCTTGTGTTTGTGATGTTTTGATGCGCGGCGGTTGGAATGGGTCTTTCGCGGCCGTATTTTTTTCCGATGCGGCCGTATTTTGTTGCGATGTTGCCGTATTTTTTTGCGATATACGCAGTTAGCTTTTACGTGTACGACGCAGTGTATTTGTTTCTAAGTCGTGCGTATGTGTGTTAAGAGCGTGTGAGGGGCCTTTTTTACTGTTTTTTTGTTAAGTCTTGCGTCTGTGTGTCTGGGTGTAAGCGGGTGTGAGGCGACTTTGATTTTTTTTTTGTTATGAAGTTATGTGTGTGTGTATGTGTGTGTTAACACAGCCGATGTTGGGATGCTCCCACCACCGCAAATGCGGACCCTCGCTTCGCGAGGATCCGCATTTGCGGGGACGTTGTTTGTTTTTTGTTGGCTGGGCGGTTGGGTTTATTCTGTTAAAAAAGTCGTGTGTGTGTATGTGTGTGTTAACACAGCCGACGTTGAGCCTCCACAACCGCAAATGCGGGCCCTCGCTTCGCGAGGACCCGCATTTGCGGCGAACTGCGTCCCTCGCTTCGCGAGGGACGCAGTTTCTTCAAGCGTGAGCAACGACTTGGGTTTTTGTTGGCTGGGCGGTTGGGTTTATTCTGTTACAAAAGTCGTGTGTGTGTATGTGTGTGTTAACACAGCCGACGTTGAGCCTCGACAACCGCAAATGCGGGCCCTCGCTTCGCGAGGACCCGCATTTGCGGCGAACTGCGTCCCTCGCTTCGCGAGGGACGCAGTTCTTGCGGGCTCGCTACGCGAGCCCGCAAGCGTGAGCCGACGTTGAGCCTCGACAACCGCAAATGCGGGCCCTCGCTTCGCGAGGACCCGCATTTGCGGCGAACTGCGTCCCTCGCTTCGCGAGGGACGCAGTTCTTGCGGGCTCGCTACGCGAGCCCGCAAGCGTGAGCAACGACTCGTACGCTCACAACTATATATGTGATGGAGTCTGATTATGCCCAGTCTTTTCTTTGCCTTGAGGACAATTTATTCAGAGCGTTGGGGCTAATTAATAATTATTGATGGCAATGATCCCCATTTGCAAGATAATCAGTCTGTCTGAGTGGATCAGAAAAGTTGACTGAAAAGTGATTTTTTTCACTTTTCGGTCAACTTTTCTGATCCACTCAGACAGACTGATTATCTTGCAAATCTACTAAATTTACTGCAGAAGATGCATTTTTATAAGACCTGTCTCATAATGTACTTGTTATTTACTATAGTAAATGATACCATTTTAGAATCTCTGCATGTCACTTTAAAATGGAGCCAGTGTCACACATACCAAGCAATATTTCAATTAAGTATGTGAACATATGTATTTATTTATGCATGTATGTACATATATGTATATTTATTTATTTATTTATATATTTTTTCCAACTTTTGGTAATGAAGATATACAACTGTCAGTGTTCCTGTAACCTCAAAAAGTAGTGAACATCACAGGCAACCTATCTACTTCAGCACACTCCATTGTCTGTCCCTAAAGATGAGCGCTATCTGCCTACAAGCTCAGGCCCATTGTCTACTTACCGTAATCTCCTGGTTATGGTTCTGCAGTGGAGTACGGCGCTGACAGGCATACTGGGAGTGTGCTTGAGAAGATGAATCCGAGACAGCTGAAATTACTTCAATCTGAAGACAAAATAAAGAAAAATCATTAGTTAGAAGAGTACCAGGCAGAAGGGGTTAGTGTAAGCACCAGGTAAAGGGCTATGACACCACCTGTTACTTCAAGAAATATGTTTTTATAAAGTCAATAATAAAGCTATCAGTAAACAAAAATATTATTTTAAAATGTATGTCAATCTGCCTGAGGTGCTGGGTCTGCCTCTATTTCCCTCCTTCAAATAACTCACATTGTCTGAAAGCCATTGAAGTTATCTGGCAGCTGTTTAATTATTCTACTTAGGCGTTATTTTGCCTGTTAGAATTAGTTTCAAAGGCTTCCAGGTAAACAATGTGAGACAAGTAAACAAATGGAGGAGAAAGACGAAGTACACCAGGTAGGTAACATTTATTTTAAAGGTATATGGAAGTTACCTGGATCAGACAGAGGAGAATCAGCAGTGAATGCAAAAATTTTGAGATGAAAAAAATCCCAAAATAAACATTAATAAACTTAACCTAAATTTTCTGGCAGGTGATTTTGAAAAAGAACTTCCCTGAAAATCCATAATTCATAATTTGTTGTAGCCAATCAGAGCAAGCTACAACAATGTAGCAGTGTATGGGGATTCAGTATCAGTATTCAGATTTGTAATCTTTTGTTCCCACCAGACACCTCTCTGTTCCCCCTGGAAGTAATAAGTGGCTCAGGCAGCCCTGCTCCCACACATCTCCCCCCCCCCCCCCCCCCCCCCCTGGAAAGCAGCAGCTCCTCTGCTGGTCTGGATCTCTTCACTGTGCTGTGCTGTGCTGTGCTGCTATTGGCTAGAAGATTAAACCTTACATGGATGCAGATTTTCTATTGGTTAGTACAACGTGCCTAGGTAGGCACCTCGGAGTGTGGAAACCAATTTTTAATACAATAAATCTGTATGTGCATAGAATTAATCAATGCAATATATGTTTCTGATAAATGCAGCATGTGTTAGATTAGAAAAAGGTAAGTACAGGGAAACTTCAACATACGTTTAAAACTATTTTTTTTTTTACAGCTGTCTTATTATTGACTATATAACCACATGCTTCTTGAGCCTCCCCATCACCTTGTCACCACTCCAATCTATAATGAACGCATCAACTAGACTCATCTACCACGCTCATCGCTCCATGTCTGCAGCACCTCTGTCAGTCACTCCACTGGCTTCCCATAACCTCCAGAATAAAGTTTTAAATCAGGACCCTAACTTACAAAGCCCTCAACAACAGAGCACCCCCTTTTATCTTTGCTTATCTCAAAATACTCCCCCACCCGCCCTCTTCGGTCTGCTAATGACCTTCTGCTTTCCACCTCCTCTCACTCCCACCTTCAGGATTCTCATGCTGCCCCTATTCTCTTCAACATGTTGACTCGCTCCACTAGACTTCTTCCTGCATCAAAACCTCACTAATAACTCATCTGTTTAAAGAAGATCATCATGTTCAACCTTAATATGCACAACATATCTATCACCCTCCTGTTCCACATCTTCAGCTTGTAAGTTTTTAATCTTGTAAGGTGCTTTAGGGAAAGCACTATATACACTTGATTCTATACTCAAAGACAGGGCCCTCAATTCTTCGCAATGTGTCAATATTGTTTTCACCTTAATCGTAACCCATGTACAGCACTTCGGAATATGTTGGCGCATTACAAATAAAAGATAATAATACCTGGTGAACTGCATACTCAAAGTCATTTATGTAGAGATTACACTTTTGGCTTAAATTTATTTTTTTATACCTTTCAACAATTTACCCCTACCTCTGTCAGTTCTCAGTTACACAGCCAATTCAATGTTGATTTCTCAGCCAATCATCCAGGATGCTTCATGACTGACTGAGAAGTCCACATGGGATTATTACAATAAAATGAGAACTTTTGCAGAATAGGGAAGCATTGGGACAAGGCTTTAATAACCAGCAATGTTTAAGTGATTATAGTGCACTCGAAAGATAATTTTTTCTTTGGTAATCGAAAAAATGGGTTAGACACATGAAATACCTACTTTCCCTCCTCCTCACATGGGCTATAACAATACAAAATGCTCCACACATTAAAGGACCACTGTAAATCGAGAAATGTTGTACTTCTTTGTGAAGTATATAACAAAACATTAGCAGCTCTGTAAAGCACAACGATAAAAAAAGACATTTTTAGAGAAATTCTAGACACGGTTTATCACTTTCAGAGTGCTACAGCATGAAGGGGCATGGAAGGGGAGTAGGGCAGAACAGAAGCAGAAATCTTGAGGAGAATGTTAGATAATTGGATCTCACTGCATTTGACACCAACTACCTTCCTCTTTGGTGGTCCTGTGGTTAGGATTCAGTGCTTTCACCACTGAGACCTGGGTTTGATTCCAGTTAGGGTACCAAGAGGTCATACCGCCCTGAAGCCAGTTGGGCCTGCTCAGTACTTGGATGGGAGATCACCTTGAAATATCAGGAGCTGTATGCGGTCGCCCACTGGAGAAGGAACTGGCAACCCATTCCAGTATTTCTGCTATGAAAGCCAAGTGGATAACATGAACATGGACATAAAGATGTTCCTGGGGTGTTGCGTTTCCTAGGTCACAGACAGTAGGACACCACTGAGCGACACAACAATAACAACCTTCCTTCACATTTGTTTAGAAGCAGGCAAGCCCTGCTCTCCATAAAATGTCAACAACCCTCACACACAAAAAAACATTCAAAGTATTATGGATGCCTCCAGGGTCCAGCTGATTTTTTTTCAAATTAGAAACATGCTTTATAACTAGATCGGATGAAATGTATGTGATTTATTTTTTTACACAGCAAGTAATACCCGCCTTAAATTCTCACTTACCTCTAAGCAGTGTCTGGGCTCCACCTGCACAGGTTTCCCTGCACTCATACTCTCAGTAAACCAGCTAATATCTAGGAGATGTTGTGTCCCTTGTTCTTCACCACATTGGACTGTCCGGCCAGTCAGCCTCTCAATCCAGGCCAGAACCTCGGAACCGGAGTTCTGTTCAGACACCACGTGTGTCACTGCATCACTGTAAGTGGAACATACAGGGAAATGTGAGAATAGCTGGAAACATCACTGCATGCGCTACCTGGATTATGAAGGGGAGACTAAATGATTACAGAAGTCAGTGACATGGCAGTTTTTATATTGCTGGATTAAAAGAGGAGAAAAGCAATGCAACAAAGTCACAGTTCCCTAGTAGACCTCACCATTGCGTCCAGGTCTGGAGACTCTCTCCATAAGGGTATTAATAAATTAGGAACAATTCAAAAAAGGGTGAGTAAAATGGTGAATTTTGTAAAAGACAAAACCGCTAAAAGGAAAAAACTTCTTGACCTTAATATGTATAGCTTAGAGGACAGAAGGGAGAGGGGCGATACGAAAGAAACCTTAAAATATTTCAAAATAAAGTTCAGGAGCAATGTATCTTTTAAAAAAATTGGAATGCAAGAATAAGAGATGATGATTTTAAGTTGAAAGGTGGAAAACTTAGTGTCAATGTGTGAAAGTACAAGTTTACAAAAACAGTAGTACGTAAGTGTAAAAAACCTTAAAGTCACAGTGGTTGGGACAAACATAGTGAAGGAACCTAAATGGATATGGATGGTTTAAGGATTTCCCAAAGAATATAATATGCCTATTTATTTACGGTTATGTACTTTATTTTATTAAGAAGTGCACAGCTAGTTCATCAGAGTCCATGCCTTCATAGCCTAAAGAAGGTAGACGCAGGTACTATTTGTTTGATTGTAGGCAACAAAAACAGAGATTATAAACACTTCTTACTAAAAACAAATTGCATAAACATAAAAACAGACGCATACATATATCATATTCCTAGTGAAATGCAGAAACCTTCCACATGCCTTTAAATATGCCTTTGATAAGCCTAAGGCTATCTTGAAAATTTGCTAAACCAAGATTTTGGTTCTTATCTGCTGTCTTGTATTCATATTTCCTAGACACTAGCACTACAACTGCAAAAAAACTACATGTGCAGAATAGTATAGTAAGGGAGGCTGCCGCTGCTATACATGTGCTTTATACACATCACAGAGTGGTAATTTGTATCCACATACCTGTACTCAGAGATTACACAGAAGCCTTTCTTCTGGGCCAGTGCAGTAAGGAAGCTCCTCCGTGCAGTCCCCATCCTGCGCTCCACCAAAAATACACAGACATCTGGAAACAAGCTTGTGGTTGGAGGTGGATCCACAGCGGCAGGGCCATTCCTTTTTCTCCTTTTTAGAGGAACAGGAGACATGGCAGCACCTAAAATGACATAGGCATGGATGAGTGTCCGTTTTAGTGAGGTGAATGCAGGGTCCCTGCGCAAAACAGTTTGCCCCCACCCCTTGCAATTTCCCTTTACAAAGTAAACCAATAAAAAAAAGCCAAACATCTGCCCCTCATCCCTAATAAATTAAACTACCCTTTACTCCAGGCCACTGCCAGTTGCAGAGGACCCCTATCCAGTTGTGAGGCCTGGTGCTTGGCACCTGCTGATCAGTAGCTCCACCTCTGGTCAGTTTTCACAATGGCAACGTTTGTATTGCATTGTGTAACATATGTCACCTTTACTCTTAATAGATCTTGATTATGTTACGGTTTATTACAGGTTAGAATTAACAGATCACAGATAGAAAGAGGATTTTTGTTTAACGGTTTAGGAGCAAATGAAGGTGAATGAGGATTATGAGGAACTAGGAACTTGCCCATCAAAAATGACGGGAATAAAATGCTGTTTGTCACATAATGTTTGGCTTTTGCTCCTGCTAGCAGTGCAATGAGCGCCTTTGGCGCTCATTGCAGCTTAAGTTGTGCATGCCCCAACGGCTCACCTCGCATCACGAGGGAGGCAAGTGCGTAACCAACATCGCAAACGTCGGGAGCCCCGCAATGAGCGCCCATGTGTTTCCTTGCAGAATCTTCCCCCAGTCCCTTCCGTGTGTGCGTTAAACGTTTGTGTGGGGCTCGTTGACTGCCCACATGCCTGTGCCGCTGGCAAGGCTCGCCTAAGTACTGCACCACTGCTTTGCGTGGCACACGTGTGACGGCGCTAATTGCAGCAAGGCTCGCCTAAGTACTGCGCCGCCGGCGGCAATAGCGCCGCCGGCTGCAATGCGTGCGTTCGGCACCCATTGCAGCCTAAGTACTGCACCGCTGCTTCGCAAGGCACACGTGTGGCGGCGCTCATTGCAGCACTGGCTCGCCTCGATTTGCCAGGGACGCAACAGCGTGACCAACATCGCAAGATCCACAACTATATATATGATATACATATGTGTGTGCGTACATACACATACACACACACACACACACACACAGAGGTGGAAACTCTCCAAAGCCCAAACCTTGAACTTACTAACTCTCACCCCAACCATAACAGTTTACCTAAGCCTTGATATGGCACCGGAATATCGTCAGTGACATCTAGCGGATGCTCACTGCCGCTGCCTTGTGCTGCGCTAGAGTAACAGGATAGGACTTATAATGCATCACTATTAAGGGCTTCCTGTCTGGCTCCTAAAAAATGTTCATGGTTCTGATGTTTTAGATATTTTTGTCCATCCCTGTGTCTGTCTCCACTCCAATCCATAATGAACACCTCATCTACCATACTCATCACTCAGTGTCTGCAGCACCTCTTGGTTAGTCACTCCACTGGCTTTCCGAAGGCTTCCAAAATAAGGATTAAAAATCACGACCATAACATATAAAGTAAATAACAACATAGCACCCCCTTATATTTCTGCTCTTGACTCAAGCTTGACCCCCAGCTGCCCTCTTCACTATGCTAATTACCTTCTTTCCTCCTCGTCACCTCTCACTCCGGCAAACAAGACTTATCTTGTGCTGCTCTTACTCTGTGGAACTCATTGCCTCGCTCCATTAGACTAACTTCCTCAAAACCTTCAAAAATGCCCTGAAAATGCATCTATTTAAAGAAATGTTTCACCTTTAGCTTTAATTGCACACTCTACAGCATATTATCACTCACACCCATAATCTACAGTGCAACACACAGACACCTCCACTGCCTTACTCACTACAATTTTGCACCCTTCTGTACCACACCCTTATCTTCTAAATTGTAAGCTCTTTGGAGTAAAGACCTAAGCTGTTGCACCAGCTCTCTGTGGACCCATTTGTTTCATATTTGCATTGCACTGTACACTATTCTACTGTGTAAATTAAATAGCACTGAGAAAAATGTTGATTGTATGTATATATATATATATATATATATATATATATATATATATATATACACACACACACACACACACACAGGCATTGGGTGCCAGGGTACCTATGTTTAATGTATTTCTATGAAGGCTTCCAACCACGTTCCTATCCTAGAAACAGGCGGACTCCTATGTGTTAGATGTTGTTGTGTTGATGTTCATCCATGTATAGTTTATGAGTACAGCTATGTTTCCCGACACATACAAAGCATAAAGACCTGACACCGCACACTGCCACATACACGCAACCACAGATCTGACAAAAATCTTGGTACAAATAAATACATAAATAAATAATAGAGGGATATTGGATAGAGACATCACGAGAGGAGTGATGTTTGTATTATGAAATGGGGGGGAGGAGTGATTTGTGTAGTAATGTATTTATGGGGAGGAGTGATAAGTGTGGTCAAATATATTATGGTGGAAGTTATTAGTGTTCGTAAATGAGATATTTATGGTACGGGGAGTAATTTGTACAGTAAAAGATATATTTGTGGGTGGGGAGGTTGTGTAGTAAGAAATATTGGTCTTTGGATCTATCCCATTTCAAATTCTCCACCAGTGACAGCAGCAGTTCCAGCAAGTGGCTGCTAGATGGCACTGTCAATATTTTGCAGCACTGACAATATTTGAGACAAGTTGTAACCTTAGGTTACCCTAACCCTCACCCTATTTATAACAGTCTACCTAACCCTAACACTTAAAATCAGGAGCTCCATCTATCGGTTGGTGGCCACCACTACTGCTGCTGCCAAATTTAAAAAGGAAATGGACCAACCTTAGAAATTGTATATGATCTCAGCAGCGGTTACAAACGATGCACAATGTCGCCAGCGCCATCTAGCAGTTCCTTGCTGCAACTGCTGGCGGTGCAGTCATTTAGGAATGATCTGAGATATTTATTGAGGTAGCCATTTCAGAGGGAGAGATTTGTGCAATAAGATATTTATTAGGGGAGTGATTGGGAGATATATTTTGAGGTAGCTATTTCTGGGGGGGGGGTTGTGTAATAAGAGATATTTATCGAGGTAGTTGTTTATGTGGAGAGTGGTTTATGTAATAAGAGATGGTCCTTTCCCTCTTCCCCTACGCAAAAGATTGGCAGCAGCAATGCCGCCACCAAATGCTTGATAGCGCTGCCGATTTTCCCAGTAGTGCTGCACATTGTATATAAGGGGCGGCAACTGAAGAGGCCTTGAGCTATGAGAGGCACGCCTGAGGCCCAAGTGCCCGCGCCGTATAGTGATGACCTTGCTGTTGATTCAGCGCCGTTGAGCTGCGCCACATCGGAAGAGGGAATAATTAGGGCCTTCCCTGAAACCGCATGGCGACATCTAGCGGCTACTTGCTGGCACTGCAGCTATCAGTGCTGCACTTACACAACGGGATAGATCCCAAGAGATTTATTGGGGTGATTTGTGTAATATTTATGGGGGTATTTGTGGAGTAGGAGATATTTATGTGTAATAAGAGCAGTATTTATGGGATAGATGTGTGTAATAAGACAGATATTTATAGAATAAAGGATTTTGTGCATAGAAAGGACATTATTTCTCCCTCACCCACATAATACCGTTACCTCCTGCCCTGTGCCCTCCCTGCCCCTCTTGCAGACACTACAGACACTATATTAATATAAATATACATCGTTAATACCTTCCTTCCTGTCACTCAATGTATCCGGAACTTGTTTCCTGACAGTTCAATGCTCAGAGTACAGAGAACAACATGTAACACGTGACCACGCCCGTATGCAAATATCACTGCACGCAATCATCACCTGCTTATCTAAATAATACCCCGCCCATTTATGTAACTGATTCGGTGTTGTCGCTAACCTGCAGTTCCATGTAGCGCAGAGCACCACTCCCACCAATCAGAGAGCGATATAACAGTCACGTGAGCGCTATACTGGCAAACAGCTCATCCCAACCTCCACCCCACCCTTGATGTATTCTTAACAAACATGGAAACCAGGCATCCATTTACTTATAAAGGAATACATTATTAATGAAACATTGTCAGAAAACTAAACAGCATCACATAATTAATCCATGTCATGCTTATACAGATCCTTAATTAAATTCCAATCTTGCTTCCTGAAAATAACTATATAAACACATGTAAAAAACAACATTTACACCCATAGATTGTATTTTAGCTAATACAGAGTGACTGTACTCTTATAGAGTAATGGCAGGCCTCTGTAGAGGAAGATGTTTATATGACTACTAGTGACTTGTAAATTCCAATTTAATAATGTATTAGAAATTCACTATTATATTCATTTTCAAAGATTAGCCTATATGTGAGTATTTGCCTCCTCCCTGATAAGGTCATTATTACAGGATATGGAATAAATTATGTCTGAAAAATGTTCAGAGTCTTATTAGTATAAATTATGTTATTTGAGATACTTTCAGAGAAGAGAACAAGCTAGTTTGCCACTGTGAAACAGTAAAGGGACATTTAACTCACTGTAAGTGCTCTCCATGATGTGAAAGAGCATAGGATTGTACATTACACTAAACAGTAAAAAAAAAAAAAAATCTAAAGTTTTATGCCTGTTTACAAACACAGTCGCTCCTGCCTACTGACAGTTGCACTCAGGAATGCATTGAAAAGATAACCCATAACTGCCCTGTAGGTGATTTCAGCCTTCCATGCTCTGCACAGATAGATTGGTTAAGGGTTAACTCTCTTTTTTTTGCCCACTGTAAGGAGCTGCAGCTGCGGGTCTGGCAAAGGCCTTCCCAGTGACACATGTAAACACAGATTTTACTTTAATATCTCAGTGAAAAATGCACGTTTCAAACATTCAAAAAGTGTTTCAACATGCTTTTAAGAAACCTTTACTGTGATGTGGTCAACATTATGCTGAGTTAAATGGTCATTTAAGCCTATCTTCCTTTCTGACAATATTCTGACATACATAATAAACTATATTAACCCTTCCTTGCCAGAAACCAACAAAAACCAACAGTTAGAGGTCTGATAAAAAGATCCCCCTTGACAGAGTCCTGAATTCACAACATTGGCAGATGCCTAAAACATATTACTTTATTAAAACCTACTGTATGTTGGGGGAAATGTTATATGTGTGGGACCTAGGTCCTTTCCCTCTTCACCATGGCAAAATCTGACAGCTGCAATTTCGCCTCCGGCCGACAGATGACGCTGCCAATTTTAGCATATAAGTCGCGCCGACAGAAGAGGCCTTGAGCTATGAGAGGCGCGCTCAAGGTTCACGGGGGGTCAAGTGCCCGCACCGAACATAGCGATGGCCTCGCTGTTGATTCAGCGCCGTCGAGTTGCGCCACGTCGGAGGGGAGAATAGTTCTTTGCCTTCCCTGGAACTTGATGGTGCCCGAAAACTCACAGCGCCCTCTGGCGGATGGCACCTGTAACTGCAGCTGTCAGTGCTGCAGAAGAAATGCGCAGGCAAAGAGGGATAGATCCTGGACCTATCCTCTTATGATAGCGCAACACAAGGCAGCAGCGGTGGCGGTGAGCATCCACTAGATGGCAATGTCGATATTCTGGTGCCATATCATAGAGTCAAGGCTTAGGTAAACTGTTAGGATTAGTTCAAGTGTTAGGCTAACATTATAAGCTTAGATCTTCTCTCACATAGCAGCAATGCAAAATATCGGCAGCGCCATCTAGTGGTTGGAGGCCGCACTGCATTGGTGGACCTGTTCCGACACCATAACAGGATAGATCCAAAATATTTTTAAAGAAAATCTTAGCGGCACATAAAACATATATTTTTTTTTCATGTATTTAGAACAGCATGTTTTAAAGATTAGAACAGTTGTTTTTTGCTTGAAAACACATTTTCACCCACCCATCCACCATCATTTCTTTCATGTTATGCTGAGGTCACTCATCGTGTGGTGCTTTAAAGATACTTTCATGGTTTTTGGAGCCTTTGATAAAATACGTTTTTGATACCCTGCCAAGCGATTGTCACTGACCTACTTACTGTAAAAGAGAATGATGGACATGCATTAGACTTCTGAAATATCCGTGGAAATTCTAGTCTATTTCGACACTGCATCCCATCAGAACACTGGGGTGTGCGGCTGCACCACAGCACCACCCAGTGGTGCAAAAAGTTTACTGCAGGCAAATAACTATTCCCACCTCCTACATGGTGCAACTCAAACAGCGAGGCCATTGCTATGTTCAGTACGTACACTCGGCTCCCTAGGGCCTCGTGCGCGCCTCTCACAGCTCAAGGCCTCTTCTGTTGGCGCGCCCTATGAGCCAGATCGGAGGATGGAATAGTTATTTGCCTGCAGTAAATTCTTTACACCACCAGGTGGTGCTGTGGCACAGCCGCACATCCCAGTGTTATGACGGGATGCGGCGTAGAAATAGAAAAGGACTGGGGATTCTTCACTTAAAGCCAGAGCCTTCTGAAAATTCTCCAGAGTATTAACCAAAGTGCTAGTCAATCGGTGTAGCATCAACCTCCATCCTGGAGCCAAGATTCCACAGGGTCACCCCACATAGTTCATTCCTCCATATTATTTTGTAGTCTCTACTCTACAGAACAACAAGGGATGCATCTGCACAACAAAAATAAGTAGGGAAATATTTGTTCATGGGTGGGTGCTCATGTATGTAAAAATTGATGTTTAAGAAAAAGAAAAGCATACATATTAGAATACAACATATATATCAGAATAGTAATCCACATTAAGACATAACCTTTATTTTGTTGTTGTTCAGTCGTGTTCGACTCTTCGACCCTATGGACAGCAGCACTCCAGCACATATATCATTATGTCTCGGTCCTTCCCTGTTATACCTGCGAGCAACCCGCTGCGAGCACGCCAACGCGATCACACGCAGTGCAGCGCCACCTACCACTCACAATGTGGTACTACACGCAGTTTAAAATGGATTGCTCTAGGGGAGAGGGGTTAGGGTTTTAAAATGGATTGATGTACGGGAGGGGGCTTAGGGTTAGGCATAGGGTTATTCATAGGATTAAGGGTTAGGCATGGGGTTAGGGTTAGGCATAGGGTTAGGGGTTGTGGTTAGGGTTAGGCATAGGATTAGGGGTTAAGCATAAGGTTAGGATTAGGCATAGGGTTACGATTAGGCTTCAGTTAGGGTCCTGCTATTGTTTTTTTAATGTGTAGATTGAAATACTACATTATTGCCACTAGGTGGTGCAGCATTCAGGCATGCTTACTGTGCTCACAGCAATGTGGCGCAGGCATAACAAGAACAATCCAGGTTTTCTTGGTAAAGATACCCAAGTGGGTTGCAGTCTACTCTGTGGCTCTCTGCCATAATCACTGTGCTCCTGTAGCCTACATCTTTGTCACTATTCCTCTAGAGCAGCATGAGTAGGTGCGCAAAGGTTATGCTTAGACAGTGTTGATTCAATCCAGGTTTTTGCTGACTCCATTCTGGTATGGTCCAGTTAGTCCTTGTCGCTAGAACCATGATCTGGAGCACATGGCTTATATAAGGCTGCATGAACTGGACAATAGTGCTCAGTTGTTAGTTTCTGTACTTCACCTCAGTGGTGTCTCTGTGACTTCTGGCTGCCTTTGACCTCAGCTTGTTTCTGGATATTCTCTGTCTGCTTCCTGCCGTGACTTCTGTCTTGCTTACCTTTGGGCTACTGCTGGCCCCTTGCCTCTGGACTATCTGAACCTGCTAATTGTTTCTGTCGCTGCTGTCACTTGCTACAGGGCTGGGATCTTTCCTGTTTTGCTTGTGCTGCATCGCTGTGAGCACAGTGAGCACGCCTGAATGCTGCGCCACAGTAACAAGAATGTAGTATTGCAATCTACAGATTCAAAATAAAACAATTATTGACAGGACCCTAACTGAAGCCTAAGCCTGACCCTATGTCGAACCCTAACCCCTAACACTATGCCTAACCTTAACCCCATGCCGGTCCTTTTCTATTTCGTAGCCGCATCCCGTCAGAACAGTGGGGTTGAGTGTTGCGGCACAGCACCAACCCCACTGTTCTGATGGGATGTGGTTACGAAATAGACTAGATCTCCACATGCCTAACCCCTAAACCTATGCCTAACCCTAAACCTATGCCTAACCCAAACCCTAAACCCTCTCCCCCTAGAGCAATCTATTTTAAACTGCGTGTAGAATCGCATTGTGAGCGTTAGGTGGCTCCCGGCAGTGCGCTCGCATCGACGGCGGGGGCATGCAAGGTCGGCGCAGATGAAAAAGGAAAGGACCCAGGGCTCCAACTACATAAACCCCCCACCGATAGGAGTTACAGTGGAGAAACCAATGCTGGGGACTAGCTACAAGCAGATAATACTCATCACTGGATGTAACCACATGTTATGGACCACGAGACTCGGTATACTAGCCCTTACTTTAAAAAAGCTAAATTCACTTTGTTTGTATGGTCATTTGCTGTAAAAATGCATGGTTTTGGTTTGGAAACACTGCCCCTTTAAGAACTGCACGGTACCTTACTTATACCTACCCATGGGGAGAATAATGACATTGCTGCAAAACTGGCATGGCAGGGATCAATGATACAATAATAAAAACTGCATGTGTGAGAGGAAGTTTACATTTCTGGAGACCTATGGTTTCTATTAGGTCGGTGAGAGGTAAGGGGTGTGGTGTCAATTTCAATCTTATTGAGTGATCAAACAATTGCTCCCGATTTCTGATTGTTCCCTCCTCCCTCTCATACCTTTCTCCACTGATAAGCACAAACACACACCCCCATCATCCAGCTCTCATGGGATGATCTGCTGTCAGCAACTCTTCTTTCAAACAATTCTTGTATTTACAATGTACTGAACTATAATGAGGGGTATCTACAATCTTCTAAGGCTCTTTATTACTATTATTATCAGCAACAAACCTGTGTCTCTTTCCCCCCTGTCCCCCCCCCTTGTTTCTCTTCCCACCTCTCTTGTGTCTCTTCCCCCCCCCCCCATTTCCCTCCCCTGTGTCTTTCCCCCCTCCACTGTGCGTCTTCCCCCCCTCCTCTCCCTCTACAATCTTCCAGGGCTCTTTATTATACCATCTATAGTGTCCAATTATTATCAGCAACAAACCTGTATGGATAGCAATATCCAAGTCTAGTGTTTTTATATTGCTTATTTTACCTGTACTAATAAGGGTTCCCCTTCTGGATCTTTACCTTGTCGCGGTGAAGGACCTTGTGTACTTCAAAGAAACTGTGAGCTATACTATGTAGGGTCACCTAAGATGGGTAAGTCATAACAGAGAGGTCAGATAAATTGAGATCCACTAAAGAAGGAACTGACAACCCACTCCATTAACTTTTCCAAGATAACCTATGGATAAGAATAAATAGAGATATATGATTGGCATACTGCTGTCCATACAGTCACGGAGAGTCAGACATGAGAGGAATGACTTAACAACAACAATAAAGGTTTTGTGATGCCCAGAGGAACCCTAAGATTATTTGGTACTATGGGACTGGCCTGTGACCTGGGCTGACAATATTTTTTTTTTTTTCAAAATCTTTTTATTGACACATAAGCAGTGCTCAATAACACAATATTGTTGGACTCGCAGGTCCAACACAATTTTGCATAAACAGGATTTTTTAACAACGTTTTAGATATCTTGTACAACTTTGTTGTCAATAATGATTATCCTGTCCTGACAATTTTGGGTGTCTGCTTTATGTGTCCACCATAACCTTTTTCCGTTTTCTCAACTTTGCAGGAAACGCCTGCTAGCTATTCCTTCCCTAGCAATTGACTTCTCAATACTAAACTTGTCAAATTCTTACATGTGAGCTAACTTGTTGTCTTTCCATGTAGATATATATAGATGTTCAATTTTGCATAGCTCGAGAATTACATTATTCACCTAGTATATGGGAAGTATAACATCGAACAAACAATGAATAAACAAGTCAATAAACTTATTACCTGTATCTTCCTTGCTTTTTTTTTTTTTTTCCTCTTTCTTCTTGTCTATCTTCTTCAGTTTACACAATTCGCCAGTAGTTGTCAACGCCCAAGACACCACGCCTTCCCTTCCTAGTGTACTAATTTCCACTCTAAATCAAGTTTTTGTTAAATTAAAATAGCTTTGTCCGACTCCACCCATCTATCCCAAATTTGACTAAAAGTGGAGAGGGAGTTGTTTATTGAATGCGTCATTTTTTCATAAATCATGATGTGGTTTAATTTTTTTATAACCTCTTGGGCGTCTAAATGGGGTGATTTCCAATTCTTTGCAATGTGGCTTTTGGTTGCCAGCATGACCATTTGTATCCACTTGTTATGGTTCTTAATAACGTTCAGTACTGGCATTCCCAGTAAGCATGTCTCCCTAGAGGGGTGTATTTCCCTGTCTAATACCTCAGTGATCATTGCAGTTACCCTTCGCCACAGGGCCTGTACTTTTGGGCAGTCCCACCAGATGTGGCCAAAGATTCCTCTATCTGAGCAGTTCCTAAAGCACTCAGGAGGGGAAAGCGGATTTATCTTATTTAGCCTGTCAGGTGTCATGTATACCCTGTGTAGTACTTTAATTGCTGTTTCTAAATAGCTAAATAAGAGGGAGCCTTTAGTCAGTGCCTTGTGTATTTTTCCCCATCTCTGGGTGTCCCAGACTATTCCCAATTCCTGTTCCCATTGTAGGACATGTTTAGTCTTTTGGTCTTTAAGTGGCTTGTTGGCAAGCGAGTAAAGGGTACCAATTATGCCTCTGGCTAGGGGATTCTGCGCACATACTTTCGCAAACCAGGTGTCCTGTGGGGGACCCCAGGATTTGACCAGTTCTTGGACCCTGTGGCATATCTTGTTATAGTTAAATATCTCCCTGTCTGGTAGATTGTACTTATTTATGAATTGTATAGAGGTTAAAAGGTTGCCGTCTTGGAACCATGCCCCTAGCAGGTCTAGTTTCCGCGAGAGCCACCACGCTTTTGAGACCCCCCCTAATTCCTTCATAATCTGGGACCCCGAAAGGACTGGCGTGAGAGATGAAAGGGAGTGTGTTAACTGCCGCTTGGAGTTCGCCCCTCTCCACTCCTGCAGGGATAATTTAATCATTGGATTATTGTAGCCTGATTTTGCTATTGGGGGGAGTGTCGGGGACCAAATTATATTATCCCATTTGTAGGGTTTCATTTGATAGTTCTCTAGGGATACCCACATTGGTTGGTGTTCACTGGAATGGGCTTGTGGTAGAAAGGAAATCTGGGCTGCTTTAAAGTAGTGTATCAAATTTGGGCACGCCAAACCCCCTGCTTCTCTGTCTCTATACATTAGGGGCTTGTTGATTCTCGGGTGTTTATGTTGCCAGATGAATCGGAATACCGCTTTTTGGAAGCCATCTAGATCTCCTCTATGTATTCTAATCGGGAGTGTTCTAAAATAGTATAAGATTTTGGGTAACATGTTCATTTTAAAAGCGTTTATTCTTCCTGTCCATGACAGGTTGTATCTATTCCACCTAAGTAGATCTGTTTGTAATTTTTTGTAAAGGGGGATATAGTTTTCTTTGTATAAAGCTGACAACTCTGGTGTGAGGTTAACTCCTAGATATTTGATACTTCCCTTTGGCCATGAGAACGAGTGTCCCTCTTTTAGGGCTTGTACCTGGTCTGAGGGCACTCTCATGCATATTATTTCAGATTTATCTGCGTTAACTTTGAGGCCTGACAAGTTCCCAAACCGGGACATTAAGTCCATAAGGGCTGCTATTGAGGTTACCGGTTTTGTAAGCGTGCACAAGATGTCATCTGCGAACAAACTGCATTTCATTTGTTGACATCCCACCTCAATACCCTGTATGGTGGGGCATGTCCTAATGGCCTGAGCGAGAGGTTCGATGGCTAGAGCGAATAGTAGCGGGGACAGGGGGCATCCCTGCCTCGTACCTCTCTGGATGTTTATAAGATCTCTATTAGCCCCTGGAAGCCTAAGGCTTGCCGTCGGTGCTTTGTATAATGTATTTACTAGATTTGTAGGGCTGACAATATTTAATATCATTTAAAATATATCAGTGTGTAATTTCTTGAAGTTAAAGCATGGTGTCATGGCCACATGGATATAAGGAAAGCATGGATAGGGTAAACAGGAAAGCATGGATAGGGTAAACATGTGTGCCATGATATTCTATTGTGCTATGTAACATATTCCCCATGTTTGCAATAACTTGTCCAAAGAACTAACTATCTTGGACTATTTGGTATTACCAAGGAATGTGTTATTGTGTCCATGTGAAATTGTACATGTCATATTTAGTCTTGAAATGCAGGATTTTCCCTGGGGCTTTTAATAAAACAGGTTTTGCAGGGCTCCAATTATGATTAGGATTTTTCTTAATAATATTACTCTATACTTGTATACTTGGCCATTAGATTCACAGTCTCTGCCCATGGTGGACTAAAAGTTCATAGAGAAGGAAATTTCTGATATGCGCTTGGGACTGATGCCCTCCCCATGGTTTAAGTGTTCACCACCCAGTTATGTTAATGTTACTGTGCCAATAAATATGTTCTGTGATTTCATCAATAAGGGAGGTGTTAGTTTAAACCTACATAAACAAGGTGTGTGGTTTATTCTGAGGGAATAAAATAATTCTAACCACTGGAATTATTACTATGAGCTCTGCCTGAAACTTGTTGTATTGCTGGGTACTGGTGGTGGTTGTATGCTGTACTATGTTTCATTCCTGCTAACAGGGATACTCCATAATCAACTTGGTCATTGATGGATTGATCGATCTAAGAACTTTCTGAGCCCAACCAAGCAGTGGGTCGTTACAGGCTATGTCTTAATATGGATTCTTGATATACTATATATATATATATATATATATATATATATATATATATATAAATAAATATAAAGGGTTGTGCTCTGCCTCTAAGATGTATGCTAACTCATTCAGCTCTTCAACTTTTCTCACTGTGTAACCTCCTTCCGCTATTTAACAAACATCATTACTCATTGCTCACTTACCTCCCCACTTTAACCACACACTATACTTCATTAATCAACTTCTTCTTGCACACAATGTTCATGCTGCCCCTCGACCTACAAAACATATTAATCTCTTCCAAATCAATACTCATTTGCTAATCATACTGGGTCTCAAGAACTTCCTCACTTTCTTTTGGCTTCCCTCATCCATATCCCAGGTTTCATTTATCATTTATCGTGCCATCCCCACCTGATCCACCCATGTAAGAAAACCTGCATCGATGCCTTGCATCCTGATTACGTTTTTGCAATACAACCACCATTTTTTATGTCCTTCACACATACTCTACCAGTTATATGTTTGCCAAGTCTAAAGGCTGTAAAGTCAACATATAAAGATCTATTGTTCGACACTTGTTGTACCTACTGCTTCCTCTTTATCAGAAATGGCACATGCAAACAAAACACAAATTAGGTGAACAGTACACACTCTATAGAACCATAAAGACAGAGCAGAGCTGGATCCACATATGGACGGATACTCAAGGAGGTTCTCATCAAACAACACAAAGGTTCACATATAGGGACACCAAGCAATACAGAGGTACAAACATAGAAACAGATACACCAATCAATACCTAGACACAAATATAGGGAAATATACACCAAGCAATATAGAGGTACACATAACAAAAGACACCACACAAAACAAGGGTACACATATGCACACATAGGCACCAAGCAATACATAGATATACATATAAGTACAAAGAGACAAAGCAGTATAGAAGTGCACATATATTTACAAGCACATCCAACAATACAAAGGTACAAATATACATACAGATAAATACATAGGCCAAGCTATACACATACTGATAAACAAACACACATACGGACACACATCACTTCAACTGGCACGTCTTCTATTGCTTACAAGGTGAGACAATTATTGTGTATTCTGTAGGTGTGTGTTATTATATTGTTGTCTGTGAGCATGAAGTGGGATTCTTAATCAAAGGAACGTAAAAGAAAGCTTGGTTAATAAGAGCACTATAATGGTCTGAAGTGTAGTAATTGTTGCTGAATTTTTTCCATGTGACTTGGCATGTGTTATCAGCTTCAGAGCAATAGAGGAGCTGGAGTGGTCTCATCTCACTATTTAGTAAATACAGGAGGTCCCCTGGTTACAGATGACCCGACTTACAGACGTTCCCTACTTAAGAACGGGCTCCCCAGGCTTTCTGTACAAGTTTTTTTTTTATGCTGTTTGTTTGAAGTAAAAGAGACAATAGTTTCTGTAACTTTTTATTACAGTACAGTGGTAATTACAGTACAGTACAATAATTACTATTATTATTATTACAACACATGAGACATTTTATTATTATTATTATTATTATTATTATTATTATTCAGAGATCCAAGTTACATACAAATCCAACCTAAAGATGTTATGCTTTCCATAAATTATTAACACTATATATGCATATGTAACTTTTTATTACAGTACAGTGGTATTACTATTATTATTATTACAACACATGAGCCATTTTATTATTATTATTATTATTATTATTCAGATATCCAAGTTACATACAAATCCAACCTAAAGATGTTATGCTTTTCATAAATTATTAACACTATATATGCATATTTAATTTCATGTATGTAATTCCTTATTGACACAGTCCATTTTTACTCATGTCCTGTGGGAGACCAAAGTTTGGATACCATTTATATATATATATACAGTATATATATTTTTTTCAAATTGCACAGCAGAGGTTCCAAATATGGCATAATTTAATACTAAAGATAATAAATAACAAGTACTTTATCGATAATGATCTCTCATTAACCAGAGATAAGACTCTTTGAATATGGGTTGTTCAGAAAAAAATTACATTTAATTAATAAAGTACTTGCACTATACTTGTACTTTTCTATGGAAAGTGTGGTAGATAAGTGTAGTGATCTTCCAGTACAAATGGCAATACAGTAAAGGTATACAAAAAAAAATAGACCTTATCAGCCTTATAAAATTGTGATTCGGCCAATTGAATAGTGCTCTATATAAGCACAGAGCATATTTTTTTACAGAAGTTTTTAGTTAGTGAAGACTTTGCTTTTGGACAGATAAGGCTGATAATGTCTAATTTTCTATTAGTTATTGTGGCTAATTGTTATTATCAGAATATTAGGCGCACAAAGAACTTAAAGGACCACTTTAGAAGTCTTAAAAATGGCTCTGTAAAGAATAGTTAGGTAGGGCTTGATAAAGAAAAAAAAAAACATTATTAAACTTTTACTGTGCATTTAAACAATTAATTTCTTACAATGAAATCATGTCCCAGGCTATATAAGCTCTCTGTCCCTCTGAATTATATATTATCTCTGGAGTGGACTCGCCAAGGAGGAAAGTACCAAAGTGAAAACCTTTTGAGACCACTCTGTAAGACACCCTTTAATAGCAGGCAGTAGTGTAACACTAGCTGCTAGCAATGTACACAAATACACTTTCTAGTCACCTCCCACTATCATACTGCAAGTATCTGTTTGGAGAGTATTCCCCTCTGGGTGGCTCCCACTCCAGAGACAATACATCATTCATCACATGACCCCTCTCTTCATTTTATCAGCTATTTTTTCTCAATTAGTGAACGATGCACATGCTTTGTTCTTAAGCTGCACACCAACTTTCTTGCTGATTATATTGTACAGCCTCTAGTATGAAGGTGTGTAACGCTGCTGAGGAAGACAAGTGCTACCCACTGAGAGCAATTAGCAGGTGGAGGTAAAGTGGAAAGGTTCTGTGAAAAAAAATATATAGCAATGTAAGCACACATTGCTTGCGAGTATAGATTTTAAAATAACAAGCAATTGGAAAACCCTTATTTTGCTCAAATATAAAAAAAATATACACAACAGGCACGCTATCTATGTTTACTTAAAGGACGACTGTAGTGTTCACACAATATGGTTTAATTTGATTACTGAATAACTGATTACTTATTAGCAATCAATGTAAATGTTTGAAGAAAACTATTTCAATCTAGCATTTAAAGGAGGCATATTTAAAATGGTTTTGGATCAAAGAGTGAAAATGCATTGTGGGCTCATTTGAAGGCCCCTGCCTAGTTTCCCAGAGTTTTGTGGAAAAACTACAGTTCTTGAGATTCTGAGCGTGAAATACATTTTTTTTACTTATTTTAATGTAGGTAAATGTACTCAAAACAGTATTACTTGTATAATGTAACTTTTAAAACTTACATTTGAACGTTAATGTTTCAGACTTCAAAAGATATGCTAGGTATCTGAAGTGATCGGGGTGCAGGAAAGGATATGCCCAGGAGGCTGTCTTTATCTACCTTCTTTCCTTCAGTAGTCAGTGCAGGTGTATATGGACCACTGTAGCAGAAATCCTAGGCTAGTCTCCTATGATGATCCCCCTAAATGCCTAATGGGAGTATAAAAAAGCAGATCTGCTAGACTCTGAAACACTGCATTTGAAATGTAAATTTTGAAAACTACATTGAATTTATTTCTTCAAAAATATGTTATTGCTAATTAGTAACAACATTCTTTTTTTTAAACAGTTGTATGACCAATACAGTGGCTTTTTAAGCAAAGCTTTTAAATTAGAGAGAATGTGGAAAGTAGATGCGTCTATTGATTATTATCTATAGTCAAAATCAATGTTTGTCTGTTTTAATGGCTTTATTCAAAAACATTTTATATCAGATATCTAACATGTATCTTTCTATTCCAGAACATGTATGAGAATAATAAAAACATGTAAGTATCACTGTCTGATTATAGTTTGTCACTTGACTTGTAACTTCTTTTTCTCTGGTTCTTTCAACCTATTGTAACTTTAAATTTTCTTTCTTTTTCCACACTGTATCTTTACATTTTCTTCTCTCTTTCTTCCAGGTTACGTATGCATCCAGTTCCTCCAGCAAGAAACGGTAAACCCTAAATACTTTTATTATCATAACCTACAATGTAAAATGTAATTGATTGCAAGACAATAGTATTTTTTAAAGAGCCATTTACAGTGGATATAAAAAGTCTACACACCCCTGTTAAAATGTCAGGTTTCTGTGCTGTAAAAAAATGAAACAAAGATAAATCATTTCAGAACTTTTTCCACCTTTAATTTGACCTATAAACTGTACATCTCAATTGAAAAACAAACTGAAATCTTTTAGGTGGAGGGAAGAAGAAAAATAATGTGGTTGCATAAGTCTGCACACCGTCTTATGACTGGGGATGTAGCTGTGTTCAGAATTAAGCAATAACATTCCAAATCGTGTTAAATAGGAGTCAGCATACACCTGCCATCATTTAAAGTGCCTCTGACTAACCCCAAATAAAGTTCAGCTGCTCTAGTTGGTCTTTCCTGAAATGTTCTTAGTCGCATCCCACAACAAAAGCCATGATCCACAGAGAGCTTCCAAAGCATCAGAGGGATCTCATTATTAAAAGGTATCAGTCAGGAGAAGGGTACAAAGGAATTTCCAAGGCATTAGATATACCATGGAATACAGTGAAGACAGTCATCATCAAGTGGAGAAAATATGGCACAACAGTGACATTACCAAGAACTGGAGCTCCCTCCAAAATTGATGAAAAGACGAGAAGAAAACTGGTCTGGGAGGC
Source organism: Discoglossus pictus (assembly GCA_027410445.1). Lineage (NCBI taxonomy): Eukaryota > Metazoa > Chordata > Amphibia > Anura > Alytidae > Discoglossus > Discoglossus pictus. Next base: position 96,956,305 of record CM050167.1, read on the forward strand.
TACCAAGAGGCCTACAACAACATACAAGGAGCGGCAGGAATATCAGGCAAGTACTGACTTTGTGGTTCATGTGACAACAATCTCCCGTATTCTGTCTGGGCTATGGGGTAGAGTGGCAAGATGAAAGCCTTTTTTTACGAGGAAAAACATCTAAGCCAGGCTACATTTTGCAAAAACACATCTGATGTCTCCCAAAAGCATGTGGGAAAAGGTGTTATGGTCTGATGAAACCAAGGTTGAACTTTTTGGCCATAATTCCAAAAAAATTTGTTTGGCACAAAAACAACACTGCACATCACCAAAAGAACACCATACCCACAGTGAAGCATGGTGGTGGCAGCATCATGCTTTGGGGCTGTTTTTCTTCAGCTGGAACTGGGGCCTTAGTTAAGATAGAGGGAATTATGAACAGTTCCAAATACCAGTCAATATTGGCACAAAACCTTCAGGCTTCTGCTAGAAAGCTGAACATGAAGAGGAACTTCATCTTTCAGCATGACAACGACCCAAAGCATACATCCAAATCAACAAAGGAATGGCTTCACCAGAAAAAGATTAAAGTTTTGGAATGGCCCAACCAGAGCCCAGACCTGAATCCGATTGGAAATCTGTGGGGTGATCTGAAGAGGGCTGTGCACAGGAGATGCCCTCACAATCTGACAGATTTGGAGTGTTTTTGCAAAGAAGAGTGGGCAAATCTTGCCAAGTCAAAATGTGCCATGCTGATAGACTCATACCCAAAAAAGACTGAGTGCTGTAATAAAATCAAAAGGTGCTTCAACAAAGTATTAGTTTAAGGATGTGCATAATTATGCAACCATATTATTTTATTTTTATATTTTTTCTTCCCTCTACCTAAAAGATTTCAGTTTATTTTTCAATTGATTTGTACAGTTTATAGGTCACATTAAAGGTGGAAAAAGTTCTGAAATGATTTATCTTTGTCTCATTTTTTTACAGCACAGAAACCTGACATTTTAACAGGGGTGTGTAGACTTTTTATATCCACTGTACCTCACTATAAGTGCTCTCCATGATGTAAAAGATCACAAGATTCTATGTTAAAATTATCTATTGTTTTTTTTTTAAGTACCCTGACAGCTTAGGTCTTAGGTCTGTTTACAAACACACTGCTGACCGTTCCATGAATAATAACATCTGCCGACACTGAGTGGTGAAGGCTCTGTGAGCAGAAAGATTTATAGTTTTTCACTGAACTACAGGAATTCAGGAGGAGAAGTTAACCCTCAAATGTACTCTTTAGCTGATTTCAGCAGTAATTTATCTGCACAGATGAATTTGAGAAGAGTTAAATCTCTTTCTGCTTGTGCTCTCTGCATGTAGCTGTTCCTGTGGCTGTGTGGGGGAATGTCAGGTAAACAGATTTCATTATTTTTTTCTGTGAAAAAGGCGCCTATTTCAAAAATGTAAAATGTCTTTCAACATTACAGTTGTATGCTCCAAGTTGTGCTAAATTAACTGGCCCTTTTAGTTAGCAGCATTGACTAGGGAAACATTAATTATGCTTGTGAAGTATGGAAAAATATTTGTCAGTTTGTAAAAAGTTGGTATAATTATAGTCCTCTCTGTCTCTCTGTGTGTGCCCTCTCTTTCTCTTTGTGCCCTCTCTCTTTTTCTCACATATGTACCAAACTAACAATATTAGCAGTTGTGTAAGCAATGGGCATTTTTTGGGGCAAAATCTGAATCTTTAAAGACACTGGCCCTCTATTGCAAGTCGGCCAATTGAATAGGGCTCTAAATAAGAACATAGCATATTTTTTGAAAGAAGTTTTTAGTTAGTGAAAACCTTGCTTTTGTATAGATGCTTACTAACTAAAAACTTCTTTAAAAAATATACGATATGTGCTTATTTAGAGCCCTATTTATTTGGCCAAACTGCAATTGAATGAGGGCCACTGTTTATAGGTACAGGAATCCATTTTGTGTTTGCTAAGAATTGGATGATGGGGTGTTTGTTGTTAACAGTGGACGGAGGGGTGGGAAGGAACAGGCAGAAGATTAGAGCTTTTGTTTTAATAGGATTGTATGAAGACTAATTGTATGAAGACTTTTTATGGTCAAACTGATTTAGTGCCAACTGTCCTGACAATTCTGCGAAATGGTTACTAGCCAATATGGCTGAGATTTATCTGAAATAAAAAAATAAGTTCCACAAATATCTAATTATAGCTATGCAAAGGACTCTCACAGCTTAGAACTTTTGACATTTATATCATGTAGGATATTTATCAGTAAGCTGTTTATTAGAATGTCTAAATTTGTACATCCAAGGACCCACATAATAATATTGAAAGCTGTTTGATGCCACTTTTTAAACAAATGTTTCTAAATGATATTATGTAACCACAGTATGATAAAAAAATGTATAAGCTTGAAACAATTAACTCTGGTTAAGAGAGTAATTAAGCATGGAAAGTGTCATAAAACTAGTTACTAATTGGAAAACAAAATGTGATGTCTCTGCTGAACTCTGGAGGCATCTGACATTCTAGTGAAGGTTGTGTGCATGAAAGGAGTACTGTCAATATAGGTTGGTCCACACCACCCACCATTATGTCTAACCAAAGAGAAACATAACAACATTGGATTTTTGGAAGACCACAGCTGCACGTATATACTTACTGAATATCAACAAATCAATGACTTACCTTATAAAGTCAACATAACAACTAGATTTTAGAGTTGCTGTGTTTCACTACCAAACCAACAAATGCTGGTTCAGCCCAAAGGTGGCACTGAAGCCATTCCTCCATAATAGAATGCAATTCCAAAGGCCGGTTCTTCCATCAGGTTAGCAAGAAATAAGCCCAAACGCTCATCTCTCAGAAACATGCAATCGTCATCCTGAGATTCCAATAATTTCTAATTTCTTAAAGAAAAAAAAGACCTGTTACCTTTTTTTCTGCAAAATTCCAACATTAAATTGCCTTCAGCTGCATGCCATAGGTGGCATTTGATCATCTCTAACAAAATAATATTAGAAGAAAGGAAAAAAAAAACAATAACCTTAAACAAATCAGATCAAATCCATTTTAACAGTATTTTCATTGGCATAAGTCCAAGATCATTCACCCCAGAACAAAACAGAAAAGCCTCTGGCTTTCCAAAATGAGAAACGGCATTTAAAGCATCCTGCCATCTGAGGCCTCTAATACCAAGCCATTTCACTTCTTTTGAAGATACATGCAAACCCAAATTAAGCTACGTCTGATTATCCATGACAAACCTCTGAGCCCAGTAGATGAACAAATGGCTGGGGACAAATATAGATTTTGTTGCCCCGAGAAAACAAAGTAATATGTTAAATAGAAGCCACCCAGTGTGGCGAATAAATATAAAAAAAAACACCATGACTTATCTGCCAATACGTTTAATGACTTCCTCTGGATGACCCATTTGCACTGATTCAGTGTCCGCCCCAGTACTGAATGAGTCAGACCCATAATCCTTAATTTTTAAGCACAAGCCTGTAATGCTTTTTTTGAGTACCATAACAAACTGAAACTTAGGCAGATGGAAGCAGTCGGAGAGAATTAGAAGAAGGCCATCCGGAATTGCATGTGACTCAAGGCATTTCCTCAACAAAGAACAAATGCATGTAATTCCTTGAATGGGGTAAATGAAGACATGGTTTGCACTAGCTTTTTGATCTGTTTTAGATCTACTAATGTTAATGGAAAAATGGTCACCAGCATCAAAAAACATTGTTATAGCAAAGAGCGCCAAAGAAAGCCAAGGCAAAAACTGTCTAAAACAAAGAGAGTTGAAACTGATCATAACAAATTGCCAACAGGTCTATAAAATTAATGTCATGACACAGGGTCTACTCTCGGTCCATGCACAGGGTTCCTTTCCACACCTCACAAACTGGAGCTGGTAGCCTTCCATCAGATCAGATAGCCCCCCAAAAAGAACATGGGAATACCAGCATCCAACAAAAGAATATAGTTCCATCACTTACAGTATGTCTTAACCAAAGGATCTCATTATTGAAAAGGGTAGAGCATATTTAGAGTAAAAATACAATGGTAACTAAACACATTAACAAAAGGTTATTAACCAGTGGTGCAACTAAACAATACTATTTGGTAACACAATTAAGATCACCAGATCAGAAGGCCAAAATAACCTAATTTCTGAGAGCTGTTGTTTTCATATCTTCGCAGCAGACCTTCAGAGATAACCTGTCCCATTTAAAGCATTGTTTCAGCTCCACAAAGAACATCTTTGATCTGCTTTTGCAAACAACAATTTGATTACCCCTCCATGGACCAGGACTTACAGTCTGTTTTGAATTACCCCAAAACTATTAATGAAATTATACATACAAATATCAGACATGTTAAAAATGAATATAATCACTATAACAAACTGTAACAAACAAATATAATACACCCAGTATTAAAGTGAATTAATACCACCACCAATCGAACAGTGATTATACCCAGAGCTGAACATCGTACTATTAGTACAGTGAATTATTTTGCCTAGATGCTCAGAACCAAGAAAATACTTTACACAGCCTTGCCTACTAGCACAAAGTGATTTGTCAAGGTTATCTTCCTTAGTTTTAGACCTTTTATAGCTTGTTTGACTAAGAATAATTTAGTGTAAGTCTAGCTTTGGCTGCACCACAGATTGAGCAATCCCACTAGCACTCATAGTAGGACCACAATTACTGATTAAACAGAACCCTGAGGGGGGAACCTACACAGCTACGGGTGATACAACATCTCCTGATATTGAAGTTCCACCCATAGAGACCTCTAATTGAGCTAACATATTTTTAAGATGCCTTGTGACTTTAGTATTCAGTGAGGAAGAAGTTGACCACTGGGTGAAATCATAGTAGCCCCAAATTGGACCCAATGACCCAGTTTCACGAGACTCACTGTCCTCAGACACCATTCCACTCATGGCCTTTTTTGGCTTATGCTACCTCAGCAGTGAGGACCTCAGGTTGAACACCCACTTCCTTTGCTGGTGGTGCAATAATTAGTGGATCAGTAGCAGCTGCACTTTGATTCATGCCGACCTTCTCTCCATTTGTGAAAAAGAAGAATGGCAGCAACTACCATTTCCAACATAATCGCTACCATCACTCCCACTGAAATGAGACCCATGCCTGTGATTCCTTCTATGTTCTAGAGAAGTGGAATCACTATAGAACTGGGAAGAAGAGCTAGCAGTAGTAGAGTGAGTGTCAACTATGCCCATCATGGCATCTAGTGTGAAAATGATCTCCAGACCTATGCTCCCTTCTCCTATGCAGGTATGACATACAATAGTAAGAGAAGGAGGGTTCATATTAGATTTAATAATGTTGCTCCTCTCCCCACCTTAGCAGTAGGCTGACTACTTTTGATCTGCTGAAGCCAGACAAAATGCAACTTTCCATACACAAAAATATAGTATTTATATAAAAAAAATGTCTTTACAAATATTTCTATGCTCATGGCATTACAGTGACTACTGTTGCTATTTACTTCACAACAATGTGAAAGTTTTCCTAAACCACTAATACAAAATGGCAATGATGTGTCCAAAACCACTAAAACTCCAACTCATAATATTATAAAGCTTTAACCAGAATCCATTTAAAGGACACTATAATGCTCCAACAACCTACAACCTTCTGTAGTCTATGGTAAGATTAAAGAAAACTTCACAAAGTGCTGTTTAAACAAAACAACATAATTTTCTTAGTAAAATCTTCATATTTTAATGTATTTCACCTTACTAATGTTGTGAATTTCACTGCTCATGGTATACATGTAATAATATTGCCACCTAGGGGCTATACATATAACTATTTTGATGTATATATTAGAAAACATAAGTGTTTAGAGTGACACATCTAAGGTTCCAAATGTAGGTCATAGCAAGTAATCTATCAGTTGTATGTTATTTTAAATTATACATTTTTCTACAGTAAACTAATATTGGATTTTTAGCTTTTCCGATCCACCCCCAAACTTATCCTAGATCCTAAAATTGTGTAGCTTAAAACAATAGTCTGCGGCTTATCCAAGACAATAGACCGGGGCTTATCAGTGATGCCAGCGATCTCTCATTAAAATAATTAGGACAATTTGTAGGTGGATCAGAAAGGCTGACTGTCAGCCCCAAATGGCAAACTTCAGTGTTTGTTGACTGTAGGATAATTATTTTTAATAACATTCAGTTGTTCTCCTTATAATGTTGTTTCTCCCTCTGCTTTTGTTGATTTGTTTATCTGTATCTACTAATAGTACCATTTTATTTGCATGTCTGCTGTGCAGGTTTCTGTGGATATACAATGCAGTATTATGTTTGATTGTGTAGCAAAGACTGGATATGTATGGTGTTTGTACAAGTAGTGCTTATATGTGGCTTTACTAACGACTTCCATTTTATGTACTCTGCTTCTTGTAGCTTCTGTCTCAACAGGGTACATCTTTGTAAAGTATTGTGATTTCCATTGCAGCCAGTGAGAGCAGCGGCAGATGTATCTGCCATTTCATTATTCAAATACATACATTCCTAGGTGTTTAAAGTCTCCCCTATCTCAGGAAGTAGATCACTGGAACTTAAAATGGGTGATTCAAAAGAGCATAATTTTATATAAAAGCAATAAATTAGAAGTTGTATTATATTTTACCATTCTAAAAACATGTTGCTTATTTTCAAGTGTAGTTCTTTATTTTACATTTTTGACCACAGTCAACCTTTAGTCAAGTTCTACAATTACTAAATATGGGCCCCAGTGCAGTTTGGGTTGGCCCTTGATCCTTATGCTGTAATTTCCTGTCTGTGAGACTGTTGTGAACAGGTTTACAAACATGTGTGGTCTGTATGTTTCCCTTAGGTTTCCTTCAGTAGATAGAAAATTGTGCATAATTAGATTGATGTGACTGTTTGTTTATAAGGTTGATTCAGCGGTTGGATCTTCCCTGTTGAGTGGATGGGAGCAGTGTCGGTAGCAGAGCAGCGAGGGGTCACTAGATGACGCTGTCTACATTTTACACAATTTATAACCTTAAACTGTTACCCTAACCCCTTACCCTTACCCCTTTCCCTAACCCCTTACCCTAACACTATGAAATTGGGTTAAAGTTTAGATGAAATTCAGTAAAATCAGCAGTAAAGTGTCAGAAGCGCCATCTAGCGGACCCTCACCCCCCACTGCGAGCGGCCACCCAACAGGAAAGGTTCTAGCGGTTTGTTGTGTTAATGATTTTTGGTGCTTTTTCTGTCAAGGTTTAGGGCGATACAATGGGCAGACTAGGAGCCTCATTTTATTGAGAAATTGTAAGTTACAGTAGCACGTAAGGGAGGCTGTAAGTTATGCTGCTATTCAGTTGGCATTTTTTTGTGACGCCCTACATGTTACGGGCTTGAAATCCTTGCGGTTGTTTAAACCAGAACTCATACCCCATCTAAGCCTTTGATCTTTGACATCTGCAAGAGTTACGATTGCTAAAAACGCAAATCGCTATTCAATTGCTACAATTCCCCAAGCCCGCAAATGGTTTCACATCCGTAAGCGGCAAATGTAGAAGGAAATCCTATGAGTACTAGAGAGGACCCGCAAAGGGGTTAAATATATGTCCGTAGAACTCTAAATGCAAATAAAAAATCAATAATGCGCTGTAAATGATGGGAAAAGCGATGAAAGACATTAGAATTAATTGCACAACAGTCTCAAGCTCGCAAGTCACTAATGAAAAATTTAGGGTTTTATCGATCTCGGGAATCAATGAGTTAATACATATCAGCCACCCACTTGGACTAGAACAGTATTGGCATTCATTTTTATTATTTTGTATTTCGCGGTTTTGTGAGCCCGATTGCATATCGGACCCCTAAACGCTAATTGATTGACATGTAACCTCCATGTTTTACTGAGCTAATGATGACGGTTTCATTTTCTATTGGCAGTTTCAAAATGGGTAGTTACGACCTTGCTTAATTGACTATGTTCCCGCCCTGAAATGCTACATATGAGTGCATGGTTTATGGCTTAGGCTTTCGGCCTGTAACTTGCAGGCTTGATCAATTGAATAGCACCGGATTTGTAGCAGAGTTCGAGCCTGCAGCAGGCCTGCAGATATAAGGCCTGTATACTGTGAGATGTGCTTGTCAGTACTTAGCTGCCATCTTAATCACTCACATGCTCGTTATGCACTCTCTCCTGCATCAAACCCTTATCTTCTGATCAGTTAAAAAACTATCCATCCATGTAAATAAAATACAGTTTGAGCATCACTATATTCTGACCTCCAGTGATAGGCGGGTACCACAGTTCCACTCTCTTATAGAAAAACACAAAACCTCTAGAATATTGCCCTTCAAAAAATGACGGCAATGAAATTGTAAGTGAGCTAATGCTGTTTGGTGTATGGTAATCAAATAAATAATACATTAATAAAGGAATATACTTTACCTATTTGGAAGTAATATATGCATTATGCTGAAGAGCTGGCAATCTGTTTTCATGTTGCTGCAGCATACAATGTGTGTAAGTGTCAGCAACGTGTGCAGTGTGTAGTGTAAATAATGTGTGTGCGCGAGTAAAATCCGTTAGGGTAGCTGTGTACTTCCGCATTGTGTAAGTTAGTGTTGTAAAAATGGCGCCTAATGTCTGTGGTACGTGGCTGTGGCTGATTTTGCGTCCTTGTTCTTGGACCTCGTCCGGCTTTTTTGGAAAATCCGTATGTGTTTTGTGTGTTTAGGGTCCTGTAGCCTCGTTTTCGGTTTTTTTCGGGTGCCATTTTTTCTCTCGCTTAGGTGATTTTCAGGTGTCTAAACTCTGTAATTTTGACTTAAATGGAGGTGTAACTTCACTTGCAGAGGTCCTGGGTGCACCCCCCCTTGCTGTGGGTAAGCTTTTTATGTGTTTGTTGTGTGTATTTATTGTTTCTAATCTTTTCAGGTTCGCGCGGGTCGGCCTTTAAAGTCGTATTTTTGCGAGGTCGTAGTGTTCTTTTTCTAAGTCCTGCATCTCGTATTTGTCGTAAGTCCGTAATTGTCGCGAGGTCCGCAGTTGCTGGCGAGCACGCAGCGTTAGCAACAACCCGCATGCTCACAACTATTACATGTAATACAAATGATAAAAGCAAACAATAGATAAGCAATGTTTAAATCTGTTTAGAGGACCAATGTGGTCACTTTCTTCTATGTAGTCTTTTTAATAACTAAACTTGATTATGGGCAAACATATTCTAGAAAGCAAAGAAAAATAAACTCTACCTTTATTTTTTTTATGCATACCTCAAAAGAAAATAGTACAAGCATATGTTATTTAAAAGGCAAGTCAATTCATTTAGAAATTACGACAGTAAGAACAAAATATTAATTTTCAGTTTTTTTGTAAATGCAATTATTCTTTATTGCAGGATTTCATTTTCTTTTCTGACCTGATTATGTCTGCTGCTTTTTCAGAAGGGTGTGTCCTTATAAAGAGCTTTATATGAGTTCTATTGAAAGCACTGGAAGTTTTAAATGCCACATTCCCATGCAAATAGTACCTTTCAGTGCATTCTTCCCCCACCTCAAGAAGGTAATCAGCAGAAGTTGTAGATTCCGCAGCAGCTTAGTTGCATATACAAGATAACAAATGAAGACTTTATTTAAATACAGTTACACAAATTAATACTTACAATGAAAGCTTCTTTTTAATAAAGACTTACACCAGTGGGCAAGGACAGCTACTAGAAGTTACGCTCACACATTGTCACTTAACTAGGACAATGCCACTTACTAAAATCAGTGTCACCCATTTTAAAGGCTAACTGCACAATGATAAAAATATATATGTTTGAAAACATTAAGTCTGACTAAGAGCATAAATAATTGGAAAAAAATGCATACAGATAGTTTTAAATTGTAAAAAAGTTAATGGTGATTTTATTGAATAATGCAAGGTGTCTGCTTCAGTGCCAGTGAGGGGGAGGAGTGTAGTGTCAATGTCAACCGTATCCTATTATTAAACAAAGAATCTGAGATTGTGCCTGTTCTTTCCTCCCCCACCCCTCCAACCACTGATAACTACAAACACCTATACTCAAAATCCACCACTCAGGATGTGCTGTAACAAACACAAAATAGATTCCTGTACTCATAAACAAAGTCTTAAAAAATTCAGATTTTCCCCCCAAATTATGTTTTTGTCCATTTCTCACACAGCTGCTTATATCATTAGTTTGGTACATTCTTAACAGACAAGTGTCTTTTTTTCTTGAACTGTAGTGGTCCTTTAAAACAATATCCCATTATAAGACAGTGTTGCTCATTATATGACAGTGTCATAGAATAGAATATATAGTAATATTCATAAGACATCAGTGATATTTTATTTCAGTAAGAACAAAGCACTTTTAATATATGAATTTGTATTATATTTTGTACATACATTTATTCTCTATCCCTCCACAGCACTTGAACTGCCAGAGGTAAGTTACCTCTAACGTCCCCACATACCGTTCCTGATATCATCTCAGCCTCAAGGTCACATTCTTATTCTCCTCCTGCTACCTGTAGAGTGATTATGATGATGATGATTGTGAAGAGGAAGAGGACTTGTATGAACCACCACCATGTGAAGTTCAGAGCAGGACACCACCAGCCACATGGAGTAACCAGAACCCACAATCTATGTATTCAGGTACAGAGGGTGAACATGAGCATTAGACATGGGACCTCCTCTGTGGTATCATGTATAAAAGTATGGGGTTTAATAGAAAGAAACTTACAGTATTGGGAGTTGGCCATAGGCATATTAGATACAGTAATATTTTAATTTTATAGTTAAACTTAAAGGGACATGGCAGATTTCTTGATTTCACAAGGAATATAATATACCTATGTGTCTTCAATATACTTTAAAAAAAAAATAGAATTGCTTAAAAGCTAATTTTTCCTGACTAAAATGTATCAATAGTTCAGAACTGTTCTACAGCTCATGAAGACAGTGCACTTCTAAGTACAGGGGTTGCGCTGTATCATAGTAACAAATCAGTGGCAGGATTTTGCAACATACTACTTGAAAGAGGTCACTGATTGGCTAATATTTCAAATACTGAGCTTAGCAGTTTGTGTATTCATGAGCTGCATGAACTACAGAGGGCAGACCTAAAGAAATACAATTGTACTTGTTGTTTTTTCTATACTTAATTATTCATGAGGTATTTGGCATTGTTTGTGCAAAACATGCACAATGTTTATTTGTGACTTAATATGTTTGATAAGTGGGTATCTATTTACATTAAAGACTTTCACTGTACCATCACAGAAACAAATAAGCACACAGTGAAATAAATTGCACATCAACATAGCTCATTGGTATTCAGGAACCACATATTTACATAATATTAGCCCCATTAAATTCCTGCCTCATATATACAAGGTTTGTACTTAAGCCCTACGTGCTTCAAATTCAGAAAAGTTACAACGCTATTAAATTAGCCCTGCTGCGAGCAACGTATGAGCTACGCAGCACGTCTGTCCATGTCAACACGGAGAAACAGTGCAGAAGGAGTGACAGCTTGCGAGATGATCTCGCAGGCTCCCCCACCTCATCAATTGCCGCAGGGTTCCTGAACGGAACCTTCGCGGCAGTCCTACATACAAGCCCTGCCGTGGGGGGTACTCCAAGTACCCCCCAGGCACCTAAAATAATCCCCTCTATGCTGGAGGTCCCCATTGGGACCCCCAAAGTGACCCGCATTAACCACATACTGCAGGGGTCCATAGGGACCCCTGCAGCCCCCCCACATTAACCCTTTGCAGCGGGGGGTCCCCGATCGGTATAGATGTGGCCGCCGCTGCATTTAAAAAATTCTAATTCCCCACCGCGGCTCCTTAAAGGGCCCGTGGCACACCATTAGCCAATCCTGGCCACAGCACCTAAAACTACCCCCCCCCCTCTATGCTGGGGGTCCCAATTTGGACCCCCAAAGTGTCCCCACATTAACCACTTGCTGCAGGGGTCCGTAGGGATCCCCCCAGCCCCCACATTAACCCCTTGCAGCAGGGGTCCCTGATCGGCATCGATCGTGACCCCGCTGCATTTAAAAATGAAAATTTCCCGCCTTGCGGGTCCTTTAAGGACACGCGCTAAAAAATATTAACCCCTGCTGCGGGGGGTACCCCCCCAGGCACCTAAAATTACCCCCATCACTCATGGGGCTCTAAACAGAGTCATTAATGGGGTTTAATACAGACTCCCATAAGCTCTTAATTAACCCCGTCACTCTTAGGGGTCAATACAGACCCCCATAAGCCCTTAATTAACCCCGCCACTCATGGGGGTTAATACAGACCCCCATAAGCCCTTAATTAAACCCATCACTCATGGGGGTCAATACAGAGCCCCCTGAGCACTTAATTAACCCTATAACTCATGGGGGTCAATACAGACCCCCATAAGCCCATAATTAACCATGTCACTCATGGGGCTCTATACAGAGCCCCATGAGCACTTAATTAACCCTGTTACTCATGGGGGTCAATACAGACCCCCCTAAGCCCTTAATTAACCACGTCACTCATGGGGCTCTATACAGAGCCCCATGAGCCCTTAATTAACCCTGTTACTCATGGGGCTCTATACAGAGACCCATGAGACTAAAATTAACCACATCACTGATGGGGGTCAATACAGAACCCCATAATCCTTTAATTAATCCTGTCACTCATGGGGGTCAATACAGACCCCTAGAAGCCCTTAATTAACTCTATAACTCATGGGGCTCTATACAGAGCCCCATGAGACTATAATTAACCCCCTCAGTCCAATAGAGTCTATATAGACCTCTATAGGACACTATTAACTCCTATGTTGACCCTCATGACAAAAGTATAAGCACTACACTATTAACCCTAACTATACCCCATTAACCCCTTAACCCTAACTATACCCCATTAGCTTATACTAAACCCTATCTAACCCTAACTGGGCCTATCTATCCCTTACTGGGCCAATCTAACCCTAATTGTGCCTATTTAAACCTATCTGGACCTAATAACCCTAACTGGGCCTATTTAACCCCATCTAGCCCTATTAAATCCCATCACTTATGAGGGTCTATACAGATCCCCATAAGCCTCCATCTAACTCCATCCCTTATGGGGTCTATACAGACCTCTATTTAACCCAATCAGTCCCAAAAGGGTCTATGAAGACCCTCATAGGACAATAATGAGGCTATTATTAACCCCATAAGTACCATGAGCGTCCTCCAGGACCCTCATGACACTAAGTACAAACACTACACTATTCTTCTCCCAATATACAGCTAAATCTAAACTAACTTCCCTCTACTCTAACCTATTAATCCCTACCTACCTAACACTACCTACCTAACCCCCAAATTAAACACCCCACCCTACTAATTACACAAAATAAAAAACACCTATGTCACCAAAAAAAAAAACCTAAGGTAGATAAAATAAAATAAAACTAATGTACAAAAAATAAAAAAACCTAAGGTACATAAAATAAAAAAACCTAAGGTACACAAAAAAAGGACATTACAAACCCCCCACACACTACAAAAAAATAAAACATCACAAACCCCCCGCCACTACATAAAATTAAAAAAAATTACACACCTGCAAAGAAAAAGGCATACACAAATATCCATAACATTACAGTAATAAATAAATTATAAAGATACCCCCAACTACAATACATTTCCCCCAATCTAGACATCACCCCCTATCTTCACCTAACCCCCTATCTTAGAGGGTATTGTATAGATAGGGGGTGATATTTAGATAGGGGGTTAAGTATAGATAGGGGTAATGTCTAGATAGGGGTTAAGTATAGATAGATGGTTAGGTATAGATAGGGGGTGATGTCTAGATAGGGGGAAATGTATTGTAGTTAGGGGTATATTTATATTTTATTTATTACTGTAATATTATGGATATTTGTGTATGCCTTTTTCTTTGCAGGTGTGTAATTATTTTTTTATTGTATGTAGTGGCGGTGGAGTTTGTGATGTTTTATTTTTTGTAGTGTGTGGGGGGGTTGTAATGTCCTTTTTTTGTATCTTAGGTTTTCTTATTTTATGTACTTTAGGTTTTTTATTTTATGTACCTTCGTTTTATTTTTATTTTTGGTAACATAGGTGTTTTTTATTTTGTGTAATTAGTAGGGTGAAGGGTTTAATGGGGGTTAGGTAGGTAGTGTCAGGTAGGTAGGGGTTAATAGGTTAGGGTAGAGGGGGGTTAGTTTAGATGTAGTGGTTTATTGGGGGAGAATAGTGTAGTGTAGTGTTTGTACTTAGTGTCAAGAGGGTCCTGGAGGACCCTCATGGCACTTATGGGGTTAATTATATGCTTCTCATTGTCCTATGAGGGTCTTCATAGACCTTTATGGGACTGTTTGGGTTAAATAGAGGCTTACAGGGGTCTGTATAGACCCCATAAGGGATGGGGTTAGATGGAGGCTTATGTGGTTAAAAATGGTCATTTAGGGTAATTAGGTGAAGATAGGTTTAACTAGACCCAATTAGGATAATATTGGCCAATTAAGGGTTAGATAGGCCCAGTTAGGGTTAGATTGGGTTTAGTATGGGTTAATGGGGTATAGTTAGGGTTAAGGGGTTAATGGGGTATAGTTAGGGTTAATAGTGTAGTGTAGTGCTTAGACTTTGTCATTAGGGTCCTGGAGAACCCTCATGGCACTTGTACGGTAAACCTAGGAGTTAATAGTGTCCTATAGGGGTCTATATAGACCCCTATTGGACTGAGGTGGTTAATTATAGTCTCATGGGGCTCTGCATAGAGCCCCATGCGTTATAGAGTTAATTAAGGGCTTCTGGGGGTCTGTATTGACCCCCATGAGTGACAGGGTTAATTAAAGGCTTATGGGGGACTGCATTAACCGCCATGAGTAATAGGGTTAATTAAGGGCTTATGGGGGTCTGTATTGACCCCCATGATTGATGGGGTTCATTAAAGGCTAATGGGGGGTCTGTATTGATCCCCATAAGGGACAGGGTTAATTAAGGGCTTATGGGGGTCTGTATAGAGTCCCATGAGTTATAGGGTTAATTTAAGTGCTCATGGGGCTCTGTTTGGTCATTTTAGGTGCATTTTAAATGCAGCAGGGTAGCGATCGGTCCCTATTGACCCCTGCAGCAAGGGTTTAATGTGGGGACACTTTGGGGGTCCCAATGGGGACCCCAGCATAGAGGGGGGTTAATTTTAGGTGCCGCGGCTAAGATTGGCTAATGGAGTGCCGCGGGCCCTTTAAGGACCCCCAGCGGAAAATGTAAATTTTTTGAATGCAGCGGGGGCCTGATCGGTGCCGATCAGGGACCCTACGGCAAGGTGATAATATTGGGGAGACTTGGGGGTCCCGATGGGGACCTTCAGCATTGAGGGGGGTTAATGTTTAGGATCCCTTGCTGGCACTTTTTTGTGCCCGTAGGGATTCTTCCGAGGTGCGAGGTTCCCCGCAAAAATGTATGGCTGCGTGTTACTATGCAGCTCTCTCGGAGCCTAGTCTCGGCTGTTTTTCGGTGTCATCTCGCAAAGCAGGCTGCGAGGGACATATTGAGGAACCAGTCCTCACAAACAGCAAAAAACTGTATTTTGTGAGGACCGAGGGAGCTACGAGGGCTAATATAATGAAGCTATATATCTGCAGATACAAAGGTGAATATACAAAGCTGGATTTATATCAGAGGTGCCCCTATGCAAAGATTCAGTGTTATCATTTGAATTAATTAGCCCATTAACTGCTTACACTGCACTCTTCCTATGCACCTGCCTATTTTGCCTTATGGGGAATACGGCAATGGAAGTAGAATGAATTACTTTACAAAAATGATTAATGTAATGTGTCGGCTGTTTATACTGCATTTTAAGAAAAAATACAAATGGAACTTGCAAATTCCAACATTTGAAAAGAGGGATTGTCTCTCCAAAAGAGGGACCGTTTTGCTTTTCTTCACCACACTACAGGCTGCCATTTCAGAAGCACAGGGATAGCATTTTACTCCATGCCAACACAGCAGCATTGGGAAAGAGTATCTTTGATTTAAAATACATTTTATATTTGGTATCAAATTTTCTTTAAGATTATAAAGGCTACAATAAGATCAGAATCACAGAATCAACTTGAACTGCAGAGCCTTCATTTCTTGTAAATATTTGTTTTTCTTCCTTAGATCGCTCTAGAGGGATTCCGGTTGATTCGAAACTTCCCACACAGGTAAGATTGTGAGCTGGTGGAAAAGACTGTTGTTGTTCAGCAAATTTAGCTTTTTGCATTTTAAAGATCTTGTTTTAAGTATTGTTTTGTATAAAATGCAAGTGGTCTATAGTGAAGAAAATTTACATTAGATATGGAGGGATTGTTTTTCTTCTCCTCTATCCCAATGTTACATGAAGTAAAGGGACAAGGGGCCTTGTGGACAGCTGAACCATGTGATTGTACTCCTATTTCCTTGAATGTATAACAGATAAGAAACACAGTTAATAGGCTATCCATGAGTCCTGGTTTACAATTCTTCTCAATTCACTGGTAAGTCAAAGGTAGATCAGACACAGTGCTTTTTAGTTGTTACAATGTTGCTTTAGTGTTCATTTTTTTTAAAGAATATAATTTATTTTCCATGCACAAAACAAAAACTTTGTAATATAAGAAACATATTCTTTTAAATGCATGATACAAAGTTTAGGAATACAGTGGTCCATTAATCTATCATGGTTTTATATGTGTCTAAAAGATTAGTTAGTGTGACAAATTGTCTTTCTCTCTATCTGTGGCTGTGTTTCTGGCACTTTTATAGATAAACACAATTACACAGGAGTCTTTAATATGTTTTTCAAAATCTCCAGCCTCTATCACAATATATAAAAAAAACAAAAAAACAATGAAAATAAAAGGCCTAGCTCCCACAAAGCACTACCTTTTTACTAGAGTTAGTTCCCTCATTAACCAGGCCCGCCCCCTGATAACCCTCGGTGGAGCAAACAGAACAAACAGTCCAAATAATTTGTTCAAAAGTCCAGACAGTCTTTCTGTGTCTTTTTACACCAAAACACTTCTCTCTCTTGGTGTCTGCACTTGTTCATTTTTCAACTGGGTCTCAGCTCCACTGTTTGTCAGTCTGCAAAAATCCTATGTCTGCAAAATCCTCCATCTGCACATTCAGCAGCCTCACACAGAAACTGATTGTATGCAATCCAAACGCAGACTCAAGGCCAAGAAAACAAAGCCTGCAAGCTTTCCATCCATCTTGCGCTGCAGTCGATAAATGGCACCACCCATCTCTCTTGCACAAGCTTTTAATGTCTGTGATTAGGTTTATCTTGATTAACTGCTCCAGGAGTTTAGACCTCCTGGAGAAAAAAAAAAACCTTCAAAAATCTGTGGCTCACACCGACCTCTGGAGCACTCTTTTTAAGGTACCGTATATATTCGAGTATAAGCCGAGTTTTTCAGCCCTTTTTTTTAGGCTAAAAAGGGCCCCCTCGGCTTCGAGTCACTCTCCCCCCCGTGTCTCTCTAACCCCCCCGTGTCTCTCTAACCCCCCCGTGACTCTCTAACCCTGTGTCTCTCTACCCCCCGTGTCTCTCTACCCCCCGTGTCTCTCTAACCCCCTGTGTCTCTTTCCCTACCCCCTCCTCCTCCTCAACCCTCCCCTCATTCTACCCCCCCTCATTCTACCCCCCCCCCTCATTCTACCCCTCAAAATACACCCCCCCCCCCTTTCCCCTCACTTACCTGCATCTGAAGCTCCTGCTGCGGCCTCCGCTCCTTCCGGGTCTTGACGTGGCGCACATGTGACGTCACAGCATTAGCATATACCGGGTGCCGGTTGGAAACTGACTCAAATGTTGGTTGCGGCACCTAGTGGCCGCTAGCCGACACTGCTGGTGGCAAACAAACAGGAAAGACCCTATTTTCACCCTCCAGTGTTTTGAGTTACTGATAGATCTGCTTTCACATACATTTCAGTAAATTCTAATTTCACAGAAAACAGTCATATTGATTACCAGCAAGATATGTAAAAACTACATAAACAGAACAGAACACAAATAACTTAAAAACCTCATATAATTGAAGCCATTAATGTGTGTAATCCCACACTAGATTATATATTTAAAAAAAAACATGACCACTGTGCTTCTCTACCTAGCAATGGCTGCCTGGTAGAAATTAACCTTGATATAAACTTGTGCTTTTAAATAACTGTCCCCAGGTTTACCGGCCGCAGGCACCAGGGGGAGCTGGTGAGTAATACAACCTGTGCTATGCAAGTACTTCTATTAACATGCTAATGTTAAATGGATTCTGTCATCCCATTACCAAATAGTTATTCTTAAAATCATAAAAAAAACTAGCTATACATTGTATTAGATTCTAAAGTTTATAATTCATGAGATAATCAGTATTGTTACTTCAGTAATGCAAATGAGCAGCTCCAGAATATGAATTAGCTGCCTTGATGTGCTAATCTACATTGTGATGGAAGAGCAGATCACTGGGGGTAGGACTGAAATTATGCATTACAGAAAAACACCTTTTCTCATAGGTAGTACACCCTCTCCTCATTGGCTCATTTAACAAACTGGGTTTGTAAGCAATGTGTTGATTGGCTGGGATCTTAAAGGTGGTGACCAACAACAAAGCTGCCACCTAGGCAGTGCTCTCAGTGGGTGTTTGGAACTTGGAATGGAATTTTAAAGTTGCACCTGAGACTCTACTCCATGGTCTGAGGGGCAGGCATTCGAATAGCCGCTGGAGTAAGCAAGACAGGAATTGGTCCAGACTACCATGGAGATGGTTTGAATGTACTATGTGAATTTGATATGCAGTCAGGCCTACTTGGTTTCCTACCAGACTGCCCAAAGAACAGCGGAGCGAGGTTGAGATGGGGGTCCATGCCCTGGCTGAACCTGTTGTCCCCAAAGACCCAAGCTCACAGAAGATGTGACCCACCCTTACAGCAAACCTGTGATGTTGTTGTTTAACTTCCATAAAAAAGCTACAATCTTTCCCTGCTCATCCTTAAAGGGATATCTAAGTGAGCTGGACTAATACATTTCTGCACTCTGTAGGCAAAAAGCAGCCTATATGTATGCAGCACATCTCATAAAACATTTTATGTTTATTAATATCTAAAAATCCATCTAATAATTATGTTGACACCCCCAGGTGGTGTCTACACAACTTCCTGGTGCCCCCTCCAATCAGCATGCACCATCCGGGGAGCTATATTAAACCCCCAATTTACCTGCTTTTGCTAGCTCAGACAATCTCCTTGCAGCTTCCGCCTTGCAGCTTCCTGCCACATGTCAGTGATACACTACATTTGCCAGGCTCCTTTGCTACATATCCCATGCTGCTTTGCACCACAGCCAACAGGAGAGCAGTGTTGTCAGCCTCCCAGTCACTGCTGGTATGACTCATCCCTACTTCCTGTCTATGCTGTGGGCTGTTGCCATAGTAACTAACATAGTGCTATGTCTCAAATCTTTCATCTAACAGGATTGGCAAAAACAAATTGGAAGGGGTGTTAACCTTGATTTTTAAACTGTCAGAAATTACAATAGATTTTGCTAACTCCAAGGTAAGTGTTTAAATATTTGATTTGGTATTTTTTCATGCAAACATTTTTTTTCATACACTTCTGATTCTCCTCCATCAGATGCATTCCTAATCTAGGAAACTTAGATATCCCATTTAAAGCCCTAGGTTATGGTACAGATTATCCTTATAATCATATTTCCAGGACACCTGCCTTTCATACCATTGTAACATTAAGAATCAGTTGGCCTTGCCCTCACTGGGCTGATTAAATTACTCAGGCCCGTTATCACTCCTCGATTGGATACTCGGACATTACCATTAACCAATAGGTTTGCCCAGTCAAGGTGAGTAGTTTGAATCATGTTGCAGTCTGCCCACTGATTGGTTCATTACTGATCCTCTTTAGGCGGGGATTCACAGTTGCTCAGTGTTTTTTTTGTTTTACAATGTATTCCATTGTTTTATCTCCTATAAATGTCAAACCATGTCCGGGAAGAAAATGAGACTCTATTTTACTATGAGTAGTTTGATACTTTGAAGGTCAAAAAGACTCTTTATTTTTTAAAGAAAAGATCCTTTCCATAGCCTCTGTTGCACTCCCAGGAACATCGAGGAACCCTCATCATTTCTGTAACGAGTACATAACCGGCGGGGACACACAACTTGACTGGTGCCGCTGGTACCATTCTGTCACAGTTATCATGCATTTAGATTCCCTCATCACCCTTATCAAGTACTCTGAACTGCAAATCAGCACACTGAGCCGTACATTAACATAAATGAGCTGCACAATCAATACTGCACATCTCAGGAATTATTAACCCTGGGTATAAAGGCTAGTTCAATGTATAGACAGTTTTAAGAAAAAAAAAAAACTTGCTTTGGTAGTGACAGTGGCTTTAATTCAGTTAACTCTAGGATAAATCCAGGACAAGTTCTGTCTTTTTGTGAAGACACGTGACAGGTGGGGTTTTAATAGAAGCACAGCAATGACCATATAAACATATGCACTCCAACGCACTGTGAACATCTCTTTATCTACAGCCGTTTGGTTTCCCAGACCACAACCAACTAGCACTCGGGCTCCCCCTGTACCCCCTGCTGAACGCCGGATGTCGCTGCCATGTTCTGTAATGCACACCAGCTCCCCTTTTGTTGTGAAGCCTTCCATAGCTGAGGATGGTAAGACTCTCCTGTACTAAATAGAGATGGTGAAGAGCAACTGTTGAATTTGTGTATATTTAGAAAATGGATGAAAAAAATTGAGTTAAAAAGGTAATATCCACACTTCCTGTCTTTTTATGAACCATTTTATCCACCACTTTACAGTTAATGAGGGCGATGGCTTTGTCTACCAGGAACCTGTGCAATTTTCAGACACAATGTGTACCACCAACACAATGATCTCTATTAGCTGGAGGATTACAAATCTCTTATCATAGCTGATTATTCTTAAAACCATTTAGAACTGCCTTACAGCCCAAACCCCCACACTCCCTTTAATGACCTTATAAGGGAGGAGACAAACACTCAGTAAGGGACAAATACTAATCTTTCAAAATTAATTTGATAATGCATTTTGCAAACGATCAATGTATGTTTAAAGCAACTAGCTCCTCTTACTACAGCGTTACAGTGGGCCTTTAATTAACCACAATTCACCCTCACTTTTAAAATTTTAAAATTCTATGCCTATTTCATGCTGTTTGCTGCCTTTGATCATGTAGACGTTACCATAAGCTACAGTCTCATTGTGTTGGTTATTCATAAAAGTCATAGTGGTGACATATTGCTTCCTCCTTCTGTTTGTCTTTCAGATATCTATGTGAATGTGCTGGATATGAAGGTAACCCATGTTTACCTCAAGCTGCTGTGTCACTGTGATGAGGGAAGCAGTAAAAGGTGGAAATAAATTAGCAAAGTTATGCAGGTCAAAATAAGGAGCCCATATCTTCCAATGCTCCACTTTTCAAGGGGCACAGCAGAGGTTCAAAATATGCTAATATTAAAAATTACAAGTAATAGCAAACATTCTGTCAACGCATGCTACAGTAAATTTACAGTGGAGTTTGCAATTTAATATTTGATAGTTATTGCATGATATCTGCCTGCATTGAAATCTTAAAGTCATATGAGGCTGAGGAGAATGAGCACTTTCAGACCCCAGTAGTTTGTTTATTTTGCCTGATTACTCCCTGGGGTCTATACACATTAATTCTTCACAGGTTGATATAGCTTTAGACAGAAAAAAAACAAGCTCCATGTGTGTAATAGTAGTTATTGTACTGATAACATCCCATGAAACATAGAAACATAGATTTTTACAGGCCCATGTGACCAACCCAATATATCTACCAAAAAGTATAGCTTATTTAAGCTTTAGAATAGCAGGCATGCTAAAATGCCTTGTTTGACCCTACCACTTCTACAGGAAGGATGTTTCAGTTATCTACTACTCTTTCTGTAAAGTAATATTTTTTTTACATTACTCCTAAAATCCTCCACATTCCAGCTTCAAATCTGGACCTATTGTTTTTTCCTCTGATTTGCTCACCCTTTGAACTTTATTAGATCATTTGATATATTGGTGAATGGTTAAGGGCTGACAAGATAGATATATAGATAGCTCATTGCGAGGCGTGAAAGTGGCGGGTTGGCCGAGGCCAGCAAAGATTGGCAAAGCCGTAGACGGTGGGAGAGGCTCGCAATGAGCGACAAAGGCCCGCAAGTTAGATGGGGAAGAGCCTTGCATTGTGTGGCAGCACAGCATTGCCATCCTTCAAATTTTATTGCTGTCATTTTTGACGGGCAAGTCGCTAGTGCTCTAATAGTTAAGGTTCTCTTGATCATTGCATTATAAACCCATTTTGCATGAGTTTATAACTTTGTGTTGGTTTGATGTATCTGTTTGAAACTTGGTATTGTATTGCTAAATTTCATGAAATTCTGTCCAGCCCCCAAAAAAGTAAATTTATGTTGAATTTTGGGTTGATGACATGGGGCCTCATTCTATTAACGGCCGTAGGAGATGCGGGGCCGCAAGGACCGGCCGCAAGCTATTCGCCTATTCTATTCCCTTCCGGCCGGGGATTCCGGCAGGCTTGCGGCTGGCGCCTTGCTATCCCTTGCGGCCGCTCGCGCCGGAGGAAAGCCTCTGATCTTAAACGGCAGCAAGAGTTTCAGCCGCAAGAAAGCCCGGTTGCTTATCAATTGCTACGGGAAACCTCTCTGCAACGCTAAAACCGAGCCGCAGCTTACTTGCACCAAAAAGGTCCCGCAGGCACACAAATAAGCACATAATAAAGCCATCCTGCACTCTGAGGAGACTATAAAGTGATTGTAGGTGTTAGCAAAAATAGCACAACATTCCCCTACACTCAAATCCGTAATTTTTGTATTTTTAAATTCTTGTCAAATATCTGTGAACAAAGTCCCGAGGGCTTGGAGCACCTCAGACCCGCAAAGGCTGCGGGATTAGCCTCCGTCAAGTCCGTAAATGGGTAAAATAGACCTACGGGTCGTAAAGGACTAACTTACAAGTCGTAGCATAGAAACGCCATCCTGTACTTTTATTAAAAGTGAAAGTGATGTTTGGTTTTAGAATTAATAGCTCAACATTCCCCTACTCTCAAATCCGCAAATAAAGATATTTAACTTCATCTATCATGCAAGCCCGCACGGGCTTGAATACGGAGCTACGGGCTTGATCATTGAAGTCCGTGGGACTTGTACGGATTTGAAAATCAAAGTACAATTTGCCGATGTGCAAGCTTGAGAATGTTTGGCTATTAATCCTCATGCCCCCCATTATGTTCCCCATCATTTACAGTGCTTTGCAGAGCTGGATTGAATATATATTGGCTTGTACAATGCTTGGTTTGCAGCTTTCCATCTCCGAACCCGTACGGGTTTTAACAAGGACGAGCCCGCCGAACTACGGGACGTAAAGAAATCCATAAATAATATATTGGATTTGGGCTGATGTGCAAGCTTGAGAGGGTGTTGCTATTAATCCTCATGTCCCCCATTATGATGCCTAGCATTTACGGAGCTTTACAGTGCATTCTTGATTTTATATTTGCATTTACAGTTTTCTGACTTTGCGGCCGGAAAACAAGATTTACGGGCGCTGGGAAAAAGCTTCCGGCCGTTTGCATGATATGCAGCCCGCCGGAAGGGGATATCCTTGCGGCGCCGTATAATTGAATTGCAAGGTAAAGGTAGCTCTACACGGGGCCGTAAGACGGCCGCAAGGAATCGCAGCTTTGCGGCCGTTTTACGGCCGATAATAGAATGAAGCCCATGGTGTTTTCCCATAGGAATTTTTGGGATATTTTTGCTTACTTATATGAAAAAAAATAGCTGAATAGATTGGTCTGAAAGTTGGCAATGTAATAGTGACCTAAAAAGTGTGACTGCCTTATTTTGTAATTTATTCCATAACGTAATGAGCATATTCAGTATAGACCTATGCAAGTAAGCTACTGTCAGATTCTGTGCGTTTTGATTGGCCATTTATGGTCAGGTGATGTTTTTAATGGTTTAATAATGATATTTCCCTGTAGTGGCAACATTCACCAGAGAGGTGAGTGAATGATAATTAATGAAATGTAAAATGGTTTAAATATATTTGCTTGCTCAGTCCAGAGGCTCTGCCCCTGTTTACCTCCCCCCTTGTGTCTCCTTTCCCCCCTCATCTCCCTCCCCTGTGTCTCCTCCCCCCTTCCCTCCCTCCCTTGTGTCTCCCCCTCCCCTGTGACTCTTCTCCCCTGTGTTTCTCCCCCTCCTCTCCCTCCCCTGTGTCTGTTCCCCTGCTCTCCCCTGTGTTTGTGCCCCCTCTCCCTCCCCTGTGTCTGTTCCCCCTCTCTCTCCCCTGTGTCTGTTCCCTCCCTCCCCTGTGTCTGTTCCCCCTTCTTCCTCCCCTGTCTTTTCCCCCCTCTCCCTCCCTTGTGTCTATTCCCTCCCTCCCCTGTGTCTGTTCCCCCCTCTCCCTCCCCTGTCTTTTCTCTACTCTACTCCCTCTGTGTCTGTTTGCCCTGCTCTCCCTCCCCTGTGTCTCTTCCCCCTCCCTCCCCTGTGTCTCTTCCCCCCTCTCCCTCCCTTCTGTCTCTTCCCCCCTCCCCTGTGTCTCTTCCCCCCTCCCCTGTGTCTATTACCCCCTTCCCTGTGTCTCTTCCCTCCTCCCCTGTGTCTCTATCCCCCCGTGTCTCTTTTCCCCTCTCCTATGTCTCTATCCCCCCTCCACTTTGTCTCTTCTTCCCTCCCCTGTGTCTCTTCCCCCTGTGTCTGCTTCCCTCCCCCCTTTCCCCTTTGCATCCTCCTCCCTCCTCCTCCTCCCTCCCTCCCCTCATCCTCCTCCTCCCCTCATCCTCCTCTTCCCCTCATCCTCCTCCTCCCCTCATCCTCCTCCTCCCTCCCTCCCCCCTCCCTCCTCCTCCCTTTCCCCCTCTCCAATTACCCCCCCCCCCACTTACCTTCATCAGCTGCACCTGCTGCTGTCCATTGCGTCTTCCGGCTGTTGGGACCCGGCATATGCTAATGATGTCACGTCATTAGCATATGCCGGGTCCTGACACTAAATACGTGATGGAGAGCAGCAGGAGCAGCTGGTGAAGGTAAGTGAGGGGAGAGGGGGAAAGGGAGGATGAGGATTAAGAAAGGAGGAGGTTGAGGGGAGGAGGCGGATGTTGGGAAGGAGGATGAGGGGAAGGAGGGAGGAGACAATGGGGTGATGGGAGGCTGGGGGGCCTCGCGATGAGTGCCGCTCATGTCCCCCAGCCTTTATTGTGATGCCGCAACCGCCCCCCCTTCCCTCTCCCCTCACTTACCTTCATCAACTGCTCTCCATGGCATCCTTACACAGCCAGAAGACGCTATGGAGAGCAGCTGATGAAGGTGAGGGGGGTAATTGGAGAAGGGGAAAGGGAAGAGGAGGATGAGAGGGAGGAGGAGGATGAGGGGAAGGAGGGAGGAGACCCTAGGGCTGATGCAAAACTAGGGGGCCTCGCGATGAGCGCCTCCGACGCTCATCGCGAGTCCTTTCCTGGCAGGAACCAGGTAGTCCTGCAAGCCTCGTGGTTACAGGTCTCAAAGAGCTAACCTTGCAGTTGTGGCCCGTACTGCCTGTCCCGCGGGACGTAGGGATAAGCGCCTACAGTGATCATCTCCACCAGCGCAATGAGCGCCTTTGGCGCTCATTGCCTGGCTGCAACCGCGGACCTAGCTTTGCTCGCTGTGTGAGCTTGCAGTTTTAACATTGCGTTACCTACAACTTTTGGTAAGCCTGCATTTCTGAGAACTATATATGTGATATAGGTTTACCATATTCAGAGCAAGCTTCCCCATGCTTGCCGAAACCTTCAAACCAGACAGTTGAGTATAGTTTACCAACCTAACAACCCCTACTGAACAATTCTTCATTTAATGATACTTGTCAATGAAAAACTACACTCTGCAAAAGTAGTAGTCAACAGGCAGACCTCTGGATCCTCTTTTCTGGACCTCTGCTGCTTTGTTAAATATTCTTTTGTGATACTAACCTTCCATTCTGTGCTCTTCTGAATACTATTATTTTATTTGGGGGCTTCACCATAAAAAACATTGGAATTCTTGACTTTCACTTCATTTTTAAGAAATGTAAAAGAAATGTAAAGAGACCTTCTTTACAATGTAAAGCAGTAAGACACTTGTGTCAATGCCCAAATTTCTCTCCCCTCTTGCCTGGCTCCCTATGCAGCTTCCTGAGATACCTGAAACAAAGACTGGCTCCAGCGAGGTAAATGGTCCTCCTGAAGAACCACTGTAGTTAACAATATGCTGGTTTGAACAACTACACTTTATATTAGCCTGTACAAAAAAGGCTAGCCATGCTCAATGTGTAGACAACTACACAAAAGACAATGACTGCTTCAGGGGCTGTCAGTAATTAATGATAATAATCTTTTGTTACCAAAAGATTAAAATCTCCTTTCGATCAGAAAGGTTGACTGACATCTCAAAACAGCAAACTTCATTGTTAGTTTACTTTAGGAAATATTTTTTTAAAACATGTCCAACAGATAAAATACCTATAATTCTTAATTATACTATATTTGGAACCTCTGTTGTGTAACTTTAAACATCTAAAATTCTTCCTTGCCTTATAAAACAGATAAGTAGATATGAAAGTGCAAAGTATACTACTGCATGTTTTGACTTGGCCACAGTCTGCAAGCTTCCTACCTACTTCCTAGCCACTTTACCAAAAAGATAAGCTCAGAGATATGGAGAGGCTTTTAAAATAAAATGGAGGTCCTAGTGCTCCATATACTTTCCCTTCAAATAAACCAGGTATCAACAATAAGCGTGTGGGAGGAGGAAAATTCACAAAGTTCTTTTTTTTATTTATACAAAAAAACAATAAATTAGAACTTTTCATTAAAAAAGCTTTCTTTACAGAGACACAGTAACAATCCTAGAGAAATGAGAAGTACCCATAATAATAGATAATTGAGCTTGAAAGTTACATATTGAAGCATAAATTACATGGAAAGATCCTTCATCCCTGTTATTAATATTATCTAAGCTAATTAAAAGTGTGCATAATTACAGCGTTGTGTAAGTGTTAAAGCTTATTTTATCATATTAATACCAACTGCGTATCCTCTACCTTCCTATTTCCCCCACTCTGAGAGATAATGCATGCTTGCAATACTTAGATTTCAAGTATTGTAACACTTACACTCAAAAAAATAATAACAACCAGTAGCAATTATATTTATTTCTATGTGTACTTTTCATTTCTACATTAACCTTTGTCTTACTATTATACTGTATATTTAAAACAAACTAATAATTTGTTTTGTACCCCACAGAATACACAGGATTATGGTGGCAGTGGTAAGTACATTTCAAAACCAATTCTGTCATAAAAGGCTAACAATAAATGCGAGCAAGTACTATGCATGAAAGGTGATAGACGGATGGGACTAGAATCACTGAACGGTTCACAGTGCTTGCAAACTGAAAGCAAGGGTAATTTCATAAGCAATGCTTCCCATAATTGTTAATTGATTGCCTGTATGTTTGCCTTATATTGTAATACAAATCACTAGCAAATGCGTATTGCCTCATATATTAACAATTCACCCAGTGTGATGCTCATGAGGGACCACTGGACTTTTGGGGACTATGGACTGTTGTAGGCCTTGAGGTGAACCTGGTATCAGCACACAGCTCCTTCCCTTTCCCACCAAGAACAATACTCAAACCCCTGAGTACTTGGACTGTGGTTGCTATGTTGGCCCAAGAT
Organism: Discoglossus pictus; assembly: GCA_027410445.1. Classification (NCBI taxonomy): domain Eukaryota; kingdom Metazoa; phylum Chordata; class Amphibia; order Anura; family Alytidae; genus Discoglossus; species Discoglossus pictus. The sequence goes on from CM050167.1 coordinate 96,984,153, forward strand.
GGATAATGTTACTATAGATGTTTGTGTGTGAAAGCTATATTGTTAATGTGTGAAAGCTATATTGTTATTTTGTGCCATGTTTAACTGTCTTCCGTCTTGTTTATGGTGAGCCATGTTATGGGTTTTCATTGGTGTTTCTGTGTTTTTTTTATTTATTGAGTTAAAATGTATAAATTACTTTTGGGACACTGGAGTCGGAACTGCAGGCCAGAATCTATCATGCAGTCCTGTTCATGGGTTACTAGCAGCAGTGTGACTTCATTATAAAATATTGTGTTGTGGTCAGGGACTGGAAGGCGTCAACTATCATGGACTATTTTGTTGTGACCATAATTACTTATGTAGTGTTAGGCCTCATGCTCTGGTTATGTACCTGGAGTCCAAAGAGCCCTGTCTGGGAGTATTCGGGCCTACTCAAAATTGTTTGCCATGGTTTGTGTTCAGGTTGTGGTCAGAAAATACTATCAGAAGAGGCAACATACTAATAAGGGAACCAATGGCATGTAAAGCACCCCCTAAAGAGTATAGAAAGTAGGAAAGAGAGCAAATGGTTAAATCTCTTAAATGCAGGGAGCTAATTAATAACCATGACATCAAACTAGTAATGGGACAATTAATACAATGTTAGTTGCTGAAGTAGGGAGAGTGGTGGTGGTGGTGGTGGTGGGGGGGGGGGCAGTCACAAGCCTATCAATGAAAATCAAAACCACCTGGTCAGGCAAAAGTGCTGATATGATTGGATATTGGACTGTTTTAAATATGTGTGTTGTGTGATAAATGCAGTCTGTCTCTACTCTACAGAAATGTGCACTACTTAGAATAAGTGTGCAAATATCGGAGCACTGGCACATAATACTAATGGTAAATGTATATAAAGTGTACAAAGAATATATGTAACACCAGAGGGTTACAACAGAAAGTATGACAGTCTTGTAACTGTACTGAGTCTCTATAAGAAAATCTCAGGAAGTGATGAAACACAAAGTTGTATATATTGTCCCGAAGAGATATCGTCTCTTTGACTGAAGAAACAGTAAAAGGCCAAAGTTCCTGATCTTGATTCCAGAAGTGCTGGGGATCAGAGTTGTTTATGTGTCACTTCAGATCGTATAGATTTCACAATCAAATAAAGGTGAGCTGCTATTCCACAGAATACTGTCCACGTAGTATTCCTTGAAGTAAGTACACAACAAAAATGGGGGTAGGGTGCGACAAGCGCAGCGCCTCCAAGTGCAAATAAATGATGTAACCACATATACGATCAGATACAAAAAATGCCCCAAAACTCACATTTATCCATCTCAAATAATGAGGTATATATGGTGCGTCACTGGAGATCCATATGGCTGGTCCTTGTAGGATGACTTTGGAGCCTATCTTTCCAGAAGCGGTTCCCTGGAGCACTCTTCCAGTCCTTTGTATTCAAAATATAGATATCGCTACCAGTGTGTATAGAACCACAAAAATATGGTGGCAGTGGCTCTCCAATCTTGTGATTCTACAATAGGGATTCCCCTATATAATCTACCTATGCCACTGAATCTCCAGTATATGTGCTTGTATATGGGATACTACAGAGGGTAGACTAGCTGTGAAGTGGTACGAATCCAATAGACACAACAAGTACTATAGTAACAATATGGGTACTGTAGAAACAATATCCGTGACCGTTTATTATAAATATGTGTCCCTCTTGTGCCCTCTGTGTCCCCCTCTCTCTCCGTGTCTCTTCTCCCCTCTCCCTTCCCTGTGTCTCTTCTCCCCTCTCCCTTTGCTGTGTCTCTTCCAACCTCTCCCTTCCCTGTGTCTCTTCCCCCCTCCCTTATCACCCTCCTCAACCCAACTCCTCAACCTCCCTCCTCATCCTCAACCTCCGTCCTCATCCTCAACCTCCCTCCTCATCCTCCCTCCTCATCCTCAACCCCCTCCTCAACCTCCCTCCTCATCCTCAACCCCCTCCTCAACCTCCCTCCTCATCCTCAACCCCCTCCTCAACCTCCCTCCTCTACCCCCATCTTCAATCCCCCTCCTCATCCCCCCATCCTCATCCTCTCTCCTCAAGGGTTAGAGACACACGGGGGGGTTAGAGAGACACGAGGGGGGGGGGGGGAGTGACTCGAGTATAAGCAGAGGGGGCCCTTTTTTGCCTTAAAAAAAGGGCTGAAAAACTTGGCTTATACTCGAGTATATACGGTAAGTATAAAATAAAAGTACTGTGTCAGTACTGATACATGATCAAGTGACCCATAAACGATACAAACACTTATCTCACTAGATACACATGGCTAAAAACAGTATTACGTGTGTGGTAGTAGTGAATGTTCAGGTATGGAGAATAAAAAAGAATAAATAAATAAAACCTGATGCAGGAAAGAAAAAATTAAATAGAAGAATAAAAAAATATATCCAAATGCATTTCGCCAGTTCCCTGGCTTCCTCAGTGTAACAAAAAACAATAAAGTCTAAAGAAAATATCATATCATTATGTGAGGTGGATACATGTGAGTTTTGGGGGATTTTTTGTATCTGATCGTATATGTGGTTACATCATTTATTTGCACTAGGAGGTGGTGCGCTTGTCTCCCCCGCCCCCATTTTTGTCCGGTCTCTACTCTTATTAATGGTGTGCTTCATGAATGATAGTCTATCCTACATAAGGGTATATGTATAATTGTTTTTTATTTATTTGAATAAGTTAGTAATCTTGGGACTAAGCTTGCAACCCTTGATATTCTGATTTTCCATGACTGATGTTCCTAAATGGGCGTGCTGGGTGCTGAGATGGACAGAAACTCACCACTCAAGGATTGTGCATTTGAGCTAAAGCTGGAGAGTTCGGGTGTATGTGATCCCCTCATGTCTGGGTTGTGACACCTAATAATTTGTATTGAGATATAACTATTTATCCTTCTCTGTTATAATCCAAATTATACTGGCTATTTCTTTAGTATTTTTTATTATAATACAAGTTTCAAGGTAAAAATATTTGAATAATACAAATAGCTGGCAAATAAATATTTACTTATTATATTTACTATAAAAATAATGGCGCCAGTTTTTACTACTGTGTTATATTAAATGAAAAAGTAGTTAAATGCAATGGGAACATATTACTGCACTCCCTGATAAAAGTAACAATATGTGTTTCTATTTTTTTATTGTTGCAATTAAAATATTGTATCACTGTATGCAAAAATACCAAAATAAAGGAGACGCTCATTTGTCTAACAATGAATCACAAATAATTGAATTTCCCAGGAATTGTCCACTTTAGAAAAAAAAATGCCTAATAAAATGTAGAGCCAGTTTTCCATGCTCTTTACATATAACTTGATTTTAGGGTGACAGAGTGCTTTTAATATAATAGTCCATAGACCTTGTTGAACCAACTAAGTCACAAGACATTGATAACTATACACAGGTCTTGACCAGATCCAAAGGTAAATAGCTGCAACAATTCTATAGCTAAGGATTTCTATGGATGGCAGTCACATGAAAAAAATGTTGCCACAAAACAATGGTGCGGTCAGTTTATAAGCTGAATAATAATTACCCAGAGGTCAAAGTTCTCTGCACCCCAAAATGGTAAGGACCACAGCATACAGCTCCTGGTATTCCTAGGTGGTCTTCAATCCAAGTACTGATCAGGCCCAACACAAAGTACAAAAAGGAAAAGACACAAAAAAGTCGAAGAAAAAGCAAAAAAGGAGGATGAGAAAAAGGAAATCGTTTTTAAAGGAGTCTCCATCTTGAGAAAAAAAGCGGGAAACAGAGGAAGGAGGCCATTTTAAAAGCACCTCAATATGCATTAAATAATATTGGAAGTTTGCTGGTGTGTTTATGAAAAGAAAAAGAAACAAAAAAGAAAAGAAACAAAAAGGATCCAATAAAATTAGTAAAAAAAAACTAACAAATAAAAAGAAGAGAACATGTATAAGAAATAATAACAAAACTACCAATACAAAAGTATGTTGCAGAAATAAAATTGACTAAAACATACAGAGAGAGAATAATAAAATAGGAGTGGAAAAGAACAACAATTAAATAAAATAAAAAAAAATGTAAGGAAAAAGAACAAAGGACCAGAGAACACCCAAAGAAGGAAATCACCTCTTTACATTATTACCGTACATTTTGCTTATCCAGATTGACAACTTTGAGTCTTCTCCTTTTTTTCACAAAACAGTTTTATTGAGAGTACAAAATAAGGCACATCAATACATAGTCACAGGGGGATAGCATACAATGTTATTGCAGTATAGGTCTTGTACACATACATAACTTATCTATTAACATTATAGATTATGCTGGAGTGTAATAGACACCATTGTGAAGAATAAACACACATGTCTGAGGAAACACATTTTAAAACTCCCTCTGCCTTTTCAAGCTTATCAGTAACTCTAAACTCCACCTTTTCCTCTTTCAGTGATCAATGTAACACCTTTCTCAAGAATCTCTATAAGAATCATCACAACCCTTCCCCAACAGGAAGTTCAGTAGGTCTTTAGATGTATTGATCTTAGAGTTAAGGTTACTTTCTCCCGTCAGACCTCACAGTCCAACAGTATATGTTATATGAGACTAACCAACAAATAGGGATACTAATAAAACATAAAAAGAAAAATAACAATAAAAAAAAAAAGAAAAGAAACATAAAAAGTAACAAGCATGTTTCTCATCAAGCATATAACTCCTGGATGATTCTCCTGAGCATGAGAAGCAATCTTTACTTCACCAGAAGCGGGGTCTAGGCCCCTCCCGGTCTTCTGTCTTTCGCACCACTCCCTGTTGATTGAGAAGTGATCGTCTATAAATTATTACTCTGGGGGCTTTCTTGGTATGCTATTCAAGGGCTCCAGTTACTGCATGGAAACCCAAAGACGTAGATTTCCATTTCTTTGCAATCTGTTTTTTTTATCGCTAACATTATGAGTTGTGTTAATTTGTTTTGTAGAGGAGATAGCTTTTCTAAGGGAATTCCTAATAAGCCAGTCTCTAAACTCGGCTCCAGGTGTACCTGAAACATATTTGAGATAAGATGGAATCCTTTTTGCCATAAATGCTGGACCGTTGGGCATTTCCACCATGCATGGATAAATGTGCCTCTCATACCACAGTTTCTGAAACAATCGTGAGTTTCCACTTGGAAAGGCGGTCAGGGGTAATGTAAGCCCTGTGCAATACTTTGATGGACGTTTCCATAAGGCTGTAGTTTAGAGACCCTTTTGAAAAGATGGGCCAAGACTTTTTCCATTTGGAGATATCCCAGATACAGCCTAAGTCAGTATCCCAGTCCTGTATATACTTGTCCTTATTTTCCCTCACTGGTTCGTTGAAAAATCTATAAAGCATTCACAAGACACATTTAGTTAGGAGTTGAAGTGTTCGTCTAAAGAAATGTTATGAGTATCTTGAATGTAATTATAGGTGATAATATTACCACTTTGAAATCGGTTACCTAGCCTGTTTAGATTCCTTGAAAGCCACCAATTTTTAGAGTGAGTTGGTAGTTCCACGGTAAAGCTAGGGTGTGGGTTAGGGGGGTTAAGGGAGGAGGAGATAGAACTAAGTTGTGTCGGGAATGTGCCCATTTACAGCAGGAAAGAGTAAATGTAATTATAGGATTTAAAGGTTTTTGCAGAAAGGAAGTGGGATTATTTAGCCAAATTATTTGATCCCAAGGGGGTCAATAGGGGTGCATGGCGTGATTCTCTATAAAGACCCAGGCTGGCTGATGAGAGATTGAATGTGCTATCGGGATGAAGGCCAGCTGGGCTGCTTTAAAGTAGAGAAGTAAATTGGGGCCGAAAATACCTCCCCAGCTTTTGTGTCTCAACATGATCAATCTTGCTATTCTGTGAGGTTTGTGTGCCCAGATAAATTGGAAGATGAGTTTTTGTAAGTTCAACAGGTCTTTTTTGGGTATAGAGATTGGCAGGGTTCGAAAAAGGTAAAGCATTCTAGGAAGAAGGTTCATTTTGATTGCGTTAATCCTATCTGACCAAGAGATTTTAAATTTGGACCAGGTATGGAGATCAGGTTTAAACTGTGATATTAGAGGAATGTAATGTGCTTTGTACATATCATCTGGATTCTGGGTAAGATTGATCCCCAAATATCTAATGTAGGAATTAGGCGGCATAAACTTATAATTCTCCTGGAGAAAAATTCTGTCCTCTGAGGAAAGGTTAACAGCCAAGGCTTTAGTTTTGTCCGAATTGAGTCTGAGACCTGATAGGTTGCCAAAAGACTCTAATTAATGTCTGTGAGGGTGCATAGCAAATCATCAGCAAATAAGTTGCATTTAAATTGGTGATGGCCCACTTGGATCCCTTTGATTTGTGTTGGAGTCATGATTTTCTGTGCAAGGGGCTCTACGGCAAGAGCAAACAGCGGCGGGAATAATGGGCAACCTTGCCGAGTTCGTCTCTGAATTTCAATATGCGGTTTATTTTCGCCAGGTCATTTTAAAGACCTGGGTTGATTGTGATAAGTTTTGATCATATCCACAAAAGGCCCTTTAATGCCAATTTTTTCTAGAACCGCATACAGGTATTGCCATTCCACTGTGTCGAAGGCTTTATCGATGTCTAGCGCCAACATACACATGGGAGAGTAAATTTATTTGGCGACATGAATCAAATTTAAGACTTTCCTGATGTTATCTCCCGCCTGTCTCAAAGGGACGAACCCTGCCTGGTCTTTATGGATATGGGACGTTAAGAAACGGGAGACTCTATTGGCCATTATCTTCGCTAGGAATTTAATGTCATTATTTAATAGCGAAATGGGGTGGTAATTCCTTACCTCTAGGGGGTCTCTATTTTCTTTTGGAAAAAAAACAGGTCCTTATGATTAGATTCTGGGGGGACCCATTCGCATTTCAGAACTTGATTGTATGGGTATGTAACTGGGTATGGGGCGAGTAGAGACACATATTTTTTGTAATAGAGCAAGGAAAACCCATCTGGGCCAGGTGATTTGCCTATTTTTGTCTCAGTTATAACATCCTTCCAAAGAGATTTTAGCGTTTCATCAAGAGAGATCGCCTTCTCTTATGGTTAGGAGATCGCAAGTACTTAAGAAGTAATGAATCTCTTTCGGATGAGCTATTCTGTGGGATGAACATGTTTTATGGAAGAAGTCCAGGAAAGTGTCCTGTATTTTTGAGGGACTATTAGTCATCTGGCCCGATGGGTTCTTAATCTGATGTAATCTAGATTGGGCCTTTCTGGGGGGGGGGGGGGGGCAAGCATGGAATCCGGCTTATTTGCCTTAGTGAAAAACCTGAAACCCATCCACCTAAGGCCTTTTTCTGTTCAATCAGAAAGAATAAGATCCAGGTCTAGTCTTACCTTGTCTATTTGTTGGCGAAGTTCCCTGGTGGGGTTTTGTTGGTTTAATCTTTCTAGGTTAGCTAATTCCACAGTGAATGCCTCCTCCCTCTGTCTTAGTTGTCTTTTATATTTGGAAGCTAGCGGAATGCAGGTGCCTCTGATATAGGCTTTATGAGCCACCTATACCCAATCTGGACTAGAGTCCTGATTTGAATTTAGGGAGAAGTATAATTCAATTTCTTTAGCAATTTGATCACATATCTGGGGATTCGTTAGAAGCATTTCATTTAGTTTCCAATTTGGTGTAAATCTTCTTGTCATAAGTGGAATGAAAAACACAAATATGAGTGGTCTGACCAGGCACATGGGTGAATTTCTATGTATTCTGTTAAATATATTAAAGGGGCCTTAGTCAGGAAGGTGTCAATTCTCAAATAGGTGTTATGTGTCTGGTAATAATATGTGTATTCTGTCAGAGGGGTAGAATTCTCTCCATAAATCCGTAGGTTGCTGGGACTCAAATTGTAGGTGGATCTGTTTAAGTTTCTTGGAAAATCTCTCGTTGGAGTATTCTTTAGAATGGTACACTTTAGGATTCAGAGTCAGATTAAGGTCACCGCCTATTATGACTAACACTAGGTCTTGACTCCAAATGGATTTCAGAAGACTAAGCAGGCAGTTATGGGGGTCAGTTGTGGGAGAATAAATGGAAATGAGGGTAATTGTGTAGCTTTGATTCTTGCCAGACAGTAACACAAAGTTGCCCTTTAGGTCAATTCTTTTGTTTTCAACTATTAGAGGATAGTCTTTATCGAGCAAGATAGCCGCTCTGCCTTTTTTGGTCTTTTGAGTAGAAGCATATATATGGGGATAACTTTTATGTATATATTTTGGAACTCTGCCATATGCAAAATGGGTTTCCTGTAGGAACAGAGCCGCTGGGCGGTGTGGTAGATATGTAACAAAGGTTTTTCTTCTTTTAAACACAGAATTAAACCTCTTAACATTATGGGATATAAATGTGTATTTAGTGTTAGCCATCATATGTGAAAAAGGGGTGAATAATTTGAGCTTACTTACTCTCAGAGGGGAACCACAAAGTAGCCAGGAGAGATCCAGGAGAGCAGGAGTTTGTGAACCATAGGATTGGAGGAGGAACATTTTCTGTTGAGAAACTGCTAATTAAGAATCTAAAATAAAATAACTAACAATAAACTTGAGAACAAACAAAATAAAAAAATATCTGCATTCGGATGCAGATGTACAAATACTTCTCACAAAACACGGAAGTGCCCCGAGGGGCCTAGGATAAGGGAGTGAATATTTCATCTCTCAATATTACCTAGTATGAGGACGGTAGTTATAGTGGGGGGTGATGGTGTCAATGGACCTGTAGAGGGCAATCAATCACCAACACACCCCAGACCCTTTGTAAGATATACTTGTAGCCTAATTTCACTAGAGAAAGGTAACACAATTATCATGAACATAGAAATAACAAGATAGAAAAGTACAAATATTAATTTGAATAGAGAAAACACTGACAATTACTATTCGATAGATTCTTGGATTGCTCATGTACTGGAACTCTGAATTTTCCCCCTTCCTTTTAAAGGAAATAGGAGAGCATATTCTTTTAATACTTAGAAGTACCAGAATGGGACTGGATCTCCTAGTTCCCATGCAAAGTTTGTCTGAGAGACAGTTCCAATAAGTTTGGGAACATATGTTCTTCAGATAAGTTAAAGAGTTTTTAGGAATTGGATCCAGGTCTCTGGCTGAGGATGGCCTTTTTGATCGTTTGCTCACTAGAGTATCCTGCCATTGTCTGGTAGGCCTAATTTCCTGGGCCCACCCCGAGTTGGCCGCATCTCCCTCTGCACTGAGGTTCAAGTGATGAAGAATCTGATTGCAATCCTCAAGGGTTTTGGACACATAGGAGGTACCTTTGTAGTTAAACAGTGGTGCGAAGGGGAAGCCCCTGCGATAAGACATACCATTCCTCTGTAAAATAATTAGGGCTGGTCTCATCAATGTCCTTTTGTTCAATGTTGTTGGGGACAGATCTGCAAAGAATTGTAATGAGACATTATCAGGGCCCTTGATTGAGGTGCTTTTCCTTGCTGCAGTTAAAATAGCCTCCCTTGCGCTCTGCCTAAGAAGGCAAATGATGACATATTTTGCCGCCTCCGGGGATGGCGAGGCTCCCAGAGCTCTGTGAGCTCTTTCTATTTCCCATTCGACCTCTGGGACCTTTGTAATTAGGGTGCTTATGGTAGCTTTTATGTAAGGCATAAGGTCTGTAATAGCTCTAGGGATGCCCCTTATTCAGATGTTATGTCTTTGACCCCTGTTATCAGGGTCTTACATTTTTTCTTTTAATATTACAATTTGAGAAGCCTTTTGGGAAATGTCAGACCTATCCTGTTTCAATGATGTCATCAGTTGTAGATTCCAGTAAGTGGGTACGCTGCCCCAGGTCCTGGATCTCTTTTTTGAGATCTTCTGATACTTTATCCAGTTGGAACTTTATTAGCGCCTCAATTCTAGCTACAAATCTCTCCGACACATCTATGTTTTGGGTCAGAATGGTTTGCCAGAAATTGAGACCTGAGGGGGAATTTGAGCTATATTCACTGGTTTAAAGTGATTATCAATATTTTTAGAGGAGCTCGGTTTCTTGTGTTTACCCATGTTTGAGTGAGCAAGCCAACCGGCTTTCCCAAAGAATTGATTGATTTGAGAGTGAGATGTTGTATAAGAACCAGCAGAAATTATCTCTGCTTGTATGAAGCAAATAAAAACATTTTTGTTTCCAGGCATAACAGAGCCAGCCATTGAATGGGAGCTTTATAGGCCAGATAATTAGTTGCAGGACAGTGCAAAAAATATAGTTAATAAACAGTTTTATGGGATCTTTATGTATGGGGGCTCCCCCTCCCTTTATTTCCCTTGTCCTTTCCTAGACTCCTGGATCTATTATTGCTCACTTGGGGTGTATTGACCCTTCCAGCCTAAATCTATGCATGCAGTCTCTTGTCTATGGTGGCCTCTGCGCAATCCCTCCACGTCCTTCTGTCCCACCAATTGCTCGCCACTGCGGGGCACTCACCGGCTTAGTTGGGTCAGCTATAGGGAGGTCTCTTGCGCTGTGCAGTTTCTCGTGCCATGAGTCACACAGCCCACGTGGCTCTCCAGCCTCAGGTCTTGCCTATCTCGTTGTGCCTGGTGCCACAGATCTCTCCGGCACAACTGGTATACATGCTAAATAGGTGGGAGGAGTCTCTGTGCGGAGGTAACAGATAGGCTGGGAAAGATGGCGCTTCCACCTAGGCCCTATTTATTGGTAGCTTCTCTGCAGAGCTCTGCAAACCCACGTCTGCTTTCTTTGGCAGTTAGCCACTCCCCCCTTCTTTTTTTTTTTCTTGCCTTTTGGAGAAATAAAAACTAGCTAGTTCAGCTGAACATATTTGATAAAAATGTCTCCTAAAACAACAAAGCATCCAAGAAAACACAGAAAGCTACTTCCATTCAAGATATTTTATAAGAAAAACTACAAATGGAAAAACACCACACAAAATGATGATGTTATGGAAACAGAAAGATTTGAAAGATGATTTAAACAAAATGATCTTATAAGCCGGAACACAAGAATTTATACCAAAAAATTGCTGCTTCAAGAAGAAAATTCCAGTGTTGTGGTCAGACCTCCAAAATAACACAGACAAAGCAATGAGAATAACTCAGAACAAATATTATCAATATGCCAATAAACCAGATACTTTACTAGGGAAAGATCAGCTCCCCTATATAACTCAATTACTCAAATAAAAACAGAATAATTGGAGTTAACAAGTGATCCAAACAAGATAGTTCTTGCTTTTCAAGACTAATTTATATGAACAGAAATCTTCCTTTGATGATAATTTAACTGAACAGGGATGACAAATTCAAGCAATTACAGATTTACAAAGAGACAAAATAAACATGCCTATAGAGGTAGAAGACACGATTAAAACTTTAAAAGTAAAACATCACCAGGGCCGAAAAAATTCCATGACGCAGGTAATAGTGACGGGGAATCTTTCCCAAAGATTTTCCATAAAGAGGGAGAAAAGACAGGATGTTGTTTAACAGCATTGTTATTTACGATTGCCATTGAACCTTTGGCCATTTTAATAAGACAATATGTAAATTTTGCAGGAAAAAGATATAACAATCAAGAAGACAAGTGTTGTTTTTTGCAAATTATATTTTGTTAACAGTTACAAATGTATGCACTTTATTACTTGTACATTAATAATGATAAATCAGAAGCATTAACAATGAATGTTCAGCTGGCAGTTCAGAAGCTCCTTCAGTTCAGTCTTAAAATTCCAATGGAAAAAATATTTTATCCCGAAATTAGGACCAAACTTACTACAATGCTTGACAAATCAGTACAAAGTAAACTATCCTAAACGTATAGGTTCTTTGAAAAAAGATCTAGAGAGTTGGTCAAAATATCTATTTTGTTGGCTAGCACGATGCACTGAAGATGACTGCTTTGCCACGTATTATTTATTTCTGTAGGTGTGTTTTTTTGACAGTTTCATCTGAAAAATAAGAAACCAAGAATAAATACAATAGATCATGTTCCTACATAAATCTGAAAGTGGCCTTTCAGTACCAAATTTGTGCAATTGTTTTGTGGCAGCACATATAGTAGATTGGCATGGGTCAGATAATATATCAAAATAGGCCCAATTAGAAAGTGATTCTATGTCAGATCAGAACTTAGAATTTGTGTTATGGTCACCAAATGATAATAAATTGATTAGAGAAATTCAAAATCCCTATATAAAGCACTCTATAATTTAATGGAAAACATATAAGATCAAATGGAAAACATTTCTGCAATCACGCCAGTACTTTCAACCAGGAAGAGAATACTGGATGTTCCAGTGTGGATGCATCAGGGTCTGATTCAAAAAGTGCAATTTATTAAGGAAGGCAAGTTGTTGGAGAACTATGAGTTGCCTGCTAGTATATAGTAATATAGTATATAAGTAATGAAGTGTTCAGATTCTTGCAGATTAAACATTTCTTGGGTTCCAAGATGGGGCTACCATTGAAGCAATATGAGAAAACTTGGCTTACATGCCCAGAACCTTTAGGTTTAATTTAAACATTTATATATTAATAGTGTACAAAACCACTCATCTAAAGAGATGACATTTATGTGTTCATGGGAGGAGGATTTGAGGAATGGTCGGAAATTTTTGAAAATATATTTCAAGATCGCAGGAATTCTTTGTTAGCAGAGATGTTTCTAAAATATCTCCATAGAATGTATTTAACACCTCCTAGTTTGAACAAAATGAACAGTGATATCTCCCTAAATTGCTTCAGAGGGTGCAATCAAAGAGGCATGCTTAAGCACCTTGTTTGGGACTGCCCGATTGGGACAAGGTTAATCGTATATTGTCTCAGATGCTAGAGTGAGAAATTAGTCTTAACCTCCCCCTTCTCATAGAGCTAAATTGATTTTATATTTGCCACTGCATGCTTATTTATAACATCTAAATGGTTACAAAATTACTTATGTTTCCCCCATCTTATTCATTGTATTAATAATACTATGATGATGGAGAAATTAGCTATCACCTTAGGAGACAAAGTAGATACGATTAAAGAGATTTTGGCACCTTGGCTTCAGTCATGTATACAAGGCATTTGATCCATTATTTAGACTGTGATGAAGACATGTTGACTACATAGAAGTGGGACAAGTTGGCTTCTTGGGGCTGGGCACATGATCGTAGATAATTTGTTGGAATGTAATACAGTATAACTGAAATATAAAGCTGTGGTATAGGAATAGATAATTTAGATATGTGGAAGGATGTGCTATATCATAACTGTTTGAGTTGCAAATTTGACCAGCCTGATTTAGTAGAATAAGTTCTTCTTTTTTTACGTAAAAATATTTGGACTTTTCAGCTTCTGGTATATAATAGAAATCATACTGCAAATATAAGAATATATTATACCTTTTCTGGTGATAACAAAAAGGCTAATATACAGGTGTACTTATAGGAGGATGCACTGTGACATCATTATGAACCTGTTACAGTATCAAATCATAAGGATTGAGTGCAAACATAATCAATACTCAACACCTCATCCCGATTGTATTAAAAGGATATAGAATACAACAGTTTTTTTTATGCATTTAAAAGGTGTTTTAAACATTACAAAAGTTATTTCTGCATGAAAAAACATTAAGTAAAAACCTATTTAAACTTAATTGAATGTAACATGAAATGCAGAGTGCATTCTTTAGTCTATAGATATCAATGGCTTGCAGCCCCCAAGATCAGTTAACCTTCTGAAGAAGCTTTTATGCTCAGAAACCTTTAGTTGAAAAAGAAACACACTATGACACATTAATAAATATCGGCTATCTGAAAAAATCCTTTAAAGGCAATGGAAAATAAAGCTCAATGAAAAAATGCTGTAATCAAGGTTTAGTGAATTTATTCCATAGTATTATATTATCTAACACAGATGCTACATATAACCACAAACTCAAAATAAGATAAGGCCCAATGAGGCAGAAGGGTGGACAATGTATGAGGTGATCCTGAGATTTAATTAAGCCATACTTTCTGTATAGGTGAATGGGCCGACTAATTGGATCTTTTGGTTCTTATCTGACCTTCAAATCTATGTTTCCAAGTTTTACGTGAACATCATTGTATATTAAATATTTTATATTTCTCACAGGCTGTGCTGAAAACTCAGAGGTGAGAATGTGGGAGACAGCAGGATGTGGTAATATGTATCAATAGTAGTATGTATTACTATCTGTTACAGGGCATGACACAAGTTGTGTCCTGGTAGTATATTACCACAATAACTAAACCCAGACAACATATTAAAGGAAAAAGGACAAAGCATTTATTGGCAAACACAAATGACCTAATAACCATAAATAAATAAAAAATTCAGGGGATGAGCATGGCAGGAGACAGTATACCCTAAAACCCTGAACCCGAACCCAGGGACTACTGTGATGGAACAGCCATACATTAGGGTACAGTAGTACCATTTGCTGCTGTGGCAATATCTAAAATTATTTGTTAACATAGATCATTAACAATGAGCCATATACCACCTAACACAACTTAACATACAAATAACCCTCCCTTACTCCTTTTTTTAAAATGCGATGGGTTGGTTGATAGGTACCTTGCACGTGGCTAGCTCAGGGCACAATGGTTCTGGAAGCGCCAAAAGAGTCTTATAAACGTACCCACCCCTTGCTAGCCACTTCCTGTTCTATACCCTGGTCCTGCCGCATCAATGGGCTTCTCCCCCCAACCCAGGGGACCTGGGAATTGTCCATAGCGCTCCATGACCCAAGCCCTGCCCAGATGATATATTACCATAATAATTAAACCCAGACAACATATTGGAGGAAAACAGTCCACAGCCTATATTGGTAAACACAAATTAAGTAATAACCATAAATAATAACTATAGATAAATAAACAACTTGAGGGGAGGAGCCTGGCCAGAAACAGTGCACCCGCATCCATAAACGCCATAAACGAGGCCAACCTCATTAAGATGAACCCTATCAGGGATAAACAAGCAGTCCACTTCTGCACCCTTGAGCTCATGATGTTGCATGGAAATAAAGCCTAATATTTTTTTTATAAAACTAGACATACATTTATTTACTTTTAAAATATCCTTATCTAAATTCTCTGGGTGTTTGCCTCCCTCCAGAACCTACACTATATCATCTCAGACCATATCACAAGCAGATTTGGAAATAACTGCATCCATGCCCTGATGTCTATTTGCATCTCACGAACCAGCGTGAATCAATATAAAGGCAGGTGGCCCAAAGCAAGTGGCATAACTTATTACATGCTTACTCACTTGGGACCAACACAAGCCCCTGAAACTCAGCCATCACACTTCGAACTGATACCGAGGAACAGCTGCACAACTGTAGGCCATTATTAGTAACTGAGGCGAAGTGGCGGGCCCAGTAGATATACAACTGTTGATTACCCACATTGCTGTATATGATCTGAAAAAGTACCATTAGTATGCAGTTGTGTTTGATATGACTTATAACTTAAAATTCTGTGAATCCCATCTTCCAATTCTCCAAACTACCTCCTCTGAAAGTCTCATCATGGCAGCTTTAGTGGCTGCCCCATATACAAAACGAATTGGTACCAAACTCTGATTTTGAGAGTTTACCAATTGTTTGGAGAATTGGAAGCGTGAGAGAGCCAATACGGATTTGTTTATAAAGAAAGATCCAGCCAGAGCTGGGCATCAGCCCAAAAAAGCCTTTGACAACCTGGTCAGTCTTTATGTGATCACCATGGATCCCCACATCCGAATACCTGAGGCCATCGCGCCTTGCCAAAACCAATTCTCTGACTCTGATGGCTCCAAAGAAGGCAAGAGAGAAGGCTGTACAGAAAAACAGGGTTGCATATTCACTGCTGAAGACCTCTCCCAACATCGGTGATAACCTCAACAGGAGGGAAAATGTTATAGATCACCTTCTATCCCATCTGGCCATCCCACATGTTAAACCTCTCAACACTTGTTTAACCAAAATCTCCTTTTTCAAGTCCCTAAACCAAGCTAATTTGAAAGAAAAAGCCAAGGCTGCCACCTGATCTTCTACCGCAATAGGAACCATAGCGAGATTGCCATTCTAATGTCATCTGTGGCTGCTCCATCTGCCAGAGGGAACAGCTCATGCCACGTGTATGAGAGCCAAGTCTACAGAGTCAGCGATTGCCTCAGCAGCATTGCTATCTCTTGTCCAACCACCCTTGCTCCCGGAGCCATCAACGTGAAGCTCTCTCACTGGAAACAAGACAAGGCATCAGCTATATTGTTCATAGTACTAGGAACATGTTTTGCCCTGCACCATACATTCAAATGCAAACAACTTAACCAAATGCCTCAGTAGACCTACTAAAAGGAGGGATGATGCTGACAAGGAATTAATCTCATGTACAACGACCATGTTATCTGACAGAAAAACTACTTCTCTGTCTCCCAAGCTGTTGCCTCATAAGAGCATTGAAATGACTATGAGGAAAAGCTCCTTGAATACTAGATTCTTTGTCAGACCGGACAAGGCCCAAATTGTGGACCACCTCCCTGCACGCCACTAACCTTAAAAGACCCCGAAGCAATGCACATCCGATGCGTCAGTTTATAGTTTATAGCTCCAGGTCAACACTGTTGAGTCTCCTGGGGTGAATGACTGTTCTTCCATTAAATGAAGACAGAAAAGCTAGCCAAACCCTTACATCTTCCTTCATAAGAGAGTCACCCTGACAAAATTATGAGGGAGGCAAATGCCTGCAGTCGCAAAAGCCAATTGTTTGCAAAAAATCCTTCCCTTCGGAATGAATCAACAGGCAAAGTTCACCTTGCCTAACAGGGATTGCAACCACCATAAGGCTATAAGAGCGGTCACCTATGAGCACAAGTTTGCCAACTTATCTGCTGGCAAACAACACCATCTTCACTAATCAATCTTAATATCCATGAAACTCAACTTCCGTCTTATCGTCCACTAATGGAACCCCAAATTCACATGCCAACTGTTTGCAAAATGGACTTGATATGCCAATAAACTTCCTGACCGGCTGAGCCTACGAACAAGTTGTCATCCATAGTGAACAACAGAAGCACACCCTCAGTCGTGCCGGATCACCCAATAAACATTTAAAAATATGAGCATTATATGGCAGAACCTCAGATAAGTTTTATGCTACTGAAGGGATGTGAAATCCTACATTAAACTCCTCTTTAAGAAACCTAGTATAAGGTTCTAGCCACAGCTGCATTGCATTGACCTGAACCAGTGTCTTGCCCTTTAGTACTTAACTCCACGGGTGTTGCTTAAAATATTATGCAAAAGCATAGTCTCTTCCACATCCTGGGCATACATGCTTAAATCTGCAATTAGGAGTACATTTACACTCGCCCTCGTTAAACACGCAGCATGCTTTTCTATCTGGCCCTGTGTATGCGGAAGGGAATCTGCAGATCATTAGTAGGCTATATCTTTATCACTCCAGGACATGCCTGGTTTGGAGGCTGTACACTGATGTCCTCATCATATTTCCATCATGCCATACCCCCATATGTACAATAAGCTCTCTCCCCAAAACTCTTCTAAGTAAATAAACAAGGAAGAGCACTGCTCGAGAAACTTCTCACCAATCACCCAAACTAGAATGGAAAAAGCTGGTAACCAATTATCGAAAGTTCTGGGACGCTTCCGATAACTGCGTCTCCTATCATCTACCTTACCCGGAAACTCAAACAATCACTCTCTCAGATCTCTGAGTATCTTGATGAGGGAAGAAGAGTAAACATTTCTACAAATTCCAGCCTCCATATACAGTCTTTTACTTTTTTAGGTAAGTAGGCACCCTAAATATCTAACGAGCATAGGGTTGTCGACTTGATTGATTACTCTGATAGCTCAATTACACTTTGTATCCATACTGAATTATCTAAAATGCCACTTTGTTATAAGACTTCTATAGGTGATGTAGCCGCAATGGCCCCATATACATGCTCACTTCATTTCTCACAGGGAGTACCTGTTCTGAGCGACAGAGATAAGCCCAGAGTTGTTATTTTGTCCACAAATGTCCTTCTCCACCATTTATGCTTTGCTGACCTAGCAACTCCTTGATCCACTTAGCAGAGCATTGGTTCTTAACTGAACACTGCTTTTCTGTCCACATAACTCTTTGTGCCTCCCAGATTGCAAACCCACAAGTTAAGGTACTTGTACAGTCTCATGTGTGATGTCATCGTAAGTGCAAGAGGGTCAGCAGATGTTGTCACATCACCACTACTTCCTTGTCGGGACTCTGCTTCCTTACTCCTACCCACACACTTCCTGGCATGCCGCAGGGATAAATATATTTCCCATGATTCCCCAGGCCTAAAGCACCTTCCGCACGCAACAGAGCCTGGAGGATCGCTGAGAGGCAGACACCCAATCCCTGTAGAGCATCAAGATGGTGAGGAGCTCCTCACACATCAGACTCCTCCAGAAGTTGCTGCTCCAGCCACCGGACCTCCTGGGACAAGGCCCTGGTCCGCACCTCCTCCAGGAGATTGGTCAAGACCGCAGGGCCCAACCTCTTCTCTTTCAGTCGCCATTGATCTTGAGGGAGATAATGGTGAGGGGCGGATTGGGAAGGAGGAAATGAGGAAGAGATAAAGAAAAGGAGGGGAGAACAGATGAACGAAGAGAAGCAGAAATCAAAAGGATGAAAAGGGGAGGAAATAAGAAAAAGAGCAAAAGGGGAACAAGGGAGAAAGAGGGGAAAATTAACAGAAAGGGAGAGAAAATGAGAAAAGAGGGAAAAAAGCACAGCAGTACAGGTAAAATGGGAGCAAGAGAGATCTCTACCTAACAGGTGGCTAGCTAGGGGCACAGTGGCACTGGAGGCACCTAAAGAGCGTTATAAATAGTTTCAGCTAGCCACTTCCTTCTCTATACCACAGTCCTCCCGATCAAGGGGCTTCTCCCCCAACCAAAGGGACCTGGTAGGTGACCATAGCCCTCCATCGTTGAACTGCAGACAAAGCAAGACTGGTCAGAAAAAAACATTTACAGCAGTCTCCTGGGCGGAGGGTAGAGAAAAGCAAATCTGCTAATCCCTGAAAATTAAAAATTTAGAAGCAAAATGTGTAAATAAAGACTCATGGAGACCCTGTTATTTGTGTTTTCAGACATCTATAAAACTGACTGCCCACTTTGTTTCCTGTATCATAGCAGGACAGAGGAGGAGAAAACAGATGATTGTTTATTATCTTATCAAATCTTTAAACCATTTATACCTGTCTCTCAGCCAAACTCCCAACCCCTGAATGATCTTTTTAGAGTGGACACAAGCACTCAGCTGGAGGCTGAAAAGCTAATATTTGAAAATGAGTTTAATATTCAATTATGCTATAAATGGTTAAATATGCATTTTATTAATGATCAATGCATTTTTAAAATGACTAGCTCATCTTGCTAGGACAATATAGTGGTTCTTTAACCTACTGCGTGCCAATGGCGTGTATTTATTTGGTAAAACTTTTCCTAACTCTGGTTGTGATAGGATGGAGGAGTATTGGGAAAACCGTGGTACGGAGGAGACATAGAGCGAAAAGAGGCAGAAAGAAGACTGTGGAGAATAAACAAGGTACATTTTTAATATGAGAATGATTTATTTCAGCATAGAGTGGTACTATGTTAGATGTGAAAAGCAAGAAACAATCAGACTGTAGTCCTTAAAATGTAGTCTTAAAATATCAACATTTTTTTAAAAATGTTATTATTATTTTAGAATGATGAAAAATATAATATACCCCCTAATTCCCTTGTATGTAATAATGCTGCTGTGCAATCCATTTTGATTTCTGTTGACAAACTTCCTGAGGTGGGAGGAGACTTTGAATGCAAATTACCTTTGAATCTGCATAATGTGTATATATATATATATATATATATGTATATATATATATATATATATATATACTAGTAACTTGCCCGTCAAAAATGAAAGGATAATATTTGAAGTGTCTCTACCACCCCCTCCCCTGTGTCTCTTCCCCCCTATACCTCCCCTGTGTCTCTTGCTCCCCTCTCCTACCCCTGTGTCTCTTTCCTCCTTCCCTCCCCTGTGTCTCTTCCCCCCTCCCATCCCTTTGTCTCTTCCCTCCCTCTCTCCCTCCCCTGTGTCTCTTCCCTCCCCTCTTCCCTCCTCTCCTTCCCCTGTGTCTCTTCCCCTTCTCCCTTCCCTGTGTCTCTTTCCCCCTCTCCCTCCCCTGTGTCTCTTCCCCCTCCCTCGCCGTGTCTCTACCCCCCTCTCCCTCACTGTGTCTCTTCCCCCTCTCCCTCCCCTGTGTCTCTCCCCCCCTTCTCCCTTTGTCTCTTCCCCCTCTATCTCCCCTGTGTCTCTTCCCCCTCTCCCTCCCCTGTGTCTGTCTCTCCCCTCCCCTGTATCTCTTCCCCTCTTCCTCCCCTGTGTCTTTCCCCCCTCCCCTGTTTCTCTTCCCCCCTCCCTCCCCTGTGTCTCTTCCCCCTCTTCCTCCCTGTGTCTCTTCCCCCTCTACCTCCCCTGTGTCTCTTTCCCCCTGCTCCCTCCCTTGTGTCTCTCCCCCCTCCCTCCCCTGTGTCTTTCCCTCCCTCCTGATGTCTCTTCCCCTCTCCCTCCCTGTGTCTCTTCCCCACCTCTCCCTCCCCTGTGTATCTTCCTCCCGCCTCCCTCCGCTGTGTCTCTCCCCCCTCGTCTTTGTCTTTTCCTCACCCTCCCTCCCTGTGTCTCTTCCCCACTTCTCCCTCCCCTGTGTCTCTTCCTCCCGCCTCCCTCCGCTGTGTCTCTCCCCCCTCGTCTTTGTCTTTTCCTCACCCTCCCTCCCCTGTGTCTCCCCTGTGTCTCTTGCCACCTCTCCCTCTCCTGTGTCTTTTCCCCCATCCTCCCCAGTGTATCTTCCCCCTCTCTCTCCCCTGTGTCTCTTTCCCCTCTCCCTCCCCTGTGTCTCTTCCCCTATCCCTCCCCTGTGTCTCTTCCCCTATCCCTCCCCTGTGTCTCTTCCCCCTCTCCCTCCCCTGTGTCTCTCTTCTACCCTCTCCCTCTCCTGTGTTTCTTCCTCCCCTTCTCTTGTGTCTCTTTCCCCTCCCTCCCCTGTTTCTATTCCTCCCTCCCTCCCCTTTGTCTCTTACCCCTCCCCTGTTTCCTTCCCCCCTCCCCTGTGACTCTTTCCCCTCCCTCCCCTGTGTCTCTTCCCCACCTCCCTCGCCAGTGTCTCTTCCCCGCCTCCCTCTGCTGTGTGTCTTTCCCCCTCCATCCCCTGTGTCTCTCCTGCTCTCCCCTGTGTCTCTTCATCCCCCTCCCATGTGTCTCCCCCCTATGTCTCTTCCCTCTTCTCCCTCCCCTGTGTCTCTCTTCCCCCCTGTCCCTCCCCCGTGTCTCTCTTCCCCCTCTCTCTCCCCTGTGTCTCTCTTCCCCCCTCTCCTGTGTTTCTTCCTCCCCTTCTCTTGTGTCTCTGTCCCCCCTCTTCCCTGTCTCTCTCCGACTCTCTCCCCCTCTCCCCAGGTCTCTCTCCCACCCCATGTCTTTTTCCCACCCACTCTCTCCCTCTCCTGCCTCCCTCTGCTGTGTGTCTCCCCCCCACCCCTGTGTCTCTCCCCCTGTCTCTCTACCTCCCCCTTCCGCCCCTGTGTCTCCCCCGTGTCTCTTCCCCCCCCCTCCAACCCCTGTGTCTCTTCCCCCTCTCCCTCACCTTTGTCTCTTCCCCCTCTCCCCACCCTGTATCTCTCTTCCCCCCTCTCCTTCTTCTATGTCTCTTCCCCCCTTCTCCCCCATGTCTCTTTCCCCCCTCTCCCTCCCCTGTGACTCTTCTCCCCCCTCCCCCTCCTGTGTTTCTTCCTCCCCTTCTCTTGTGTCTCACCCCACTCCCCTGTCTCTCTCGCACTCTTCCCCTGTCTCTCTCCCCCTATCCCCTGTCTCTCCCCCGCTAACATGTCTCTCCCCCCCCCTCTCTCCATGTCTCTCTTCCACCCCATGTCTTTCTCTCACTCTCCCCCCCCCCTCTCCCTTTCTGTCCCGGTTGTGGCGCGCATTGCTGTTGTGCCGGTTGCGGCGCGATATGCACATGCGCCGTTGTCAAAGTGTGTAGCCTGGCACTGCAATGCGCATGCGCAGCGGGAAAGTTACACGCTTTGAGAAATATTATATGTGATATGTGATGTCTATATAAAGTGATATTTCTGTCTATAAATGTTGCTGACATTTGCTCACACACATTTGTATACAGTATATATGCCAATGTTTCATTTGTACACAAAGCAGCAATGTCTACTTGTTATCAGTGTAACAGCACTGACAGTAATAGGCATAGACAACAAATGTAATGCCTTCTTAATTCCCTGCTCCACTATAACATCTCTATTCTGACACAACTCCTGCAAGTCCTCCACACTACGGGTGTACACATGCTTTTTGTGTGTGAAAGGGTTAAACACAGATCAGTGGTCAAACCAAACTATCTTTTCAAAGACTGAGAAACTGGTTCTAGTTGTATATTTTTAAAAGAACACTGCAATGCTCTAACTAAACGAGCTAGATGTTTTAATTAGGCAATTGCCATTAATAAAATTCATATTAAATTATTTAAAAAGGCAATATTGATTATTAAACTTACTGTCAAAGTTCAGACTCAGCTGCTGCTTGATATCCATCCATCATAAAGTCATTGTGGGGAGGTGGCTTTGTCTTCAGTGAAGCTGCTAAATCCATAGGTATGAGATTATATCACCACAATGATCTCCATTTGCTGGAGAATTGTTTTGTTAAATAGGTCGCTTGGCAATAAGCATTTGCTGTGAAGGTAGTCTATGAATCATTGTTTATCCTCTTATCGTATCTGATTGTTCTTAATACATTAAGACCTCTCTGTCAGCCAACACACAAACCTCCTCTTAATGACCTTATCAGGGTGGAGAAAACAGTCAGCTGGAGGCTGATACTCTAGGCTGATACTCTAATCTTTAAAAATGTATTTAATTTTGAATTATACTATTATAAGTTATTACATTATTATTGATGATCAATGAATTTGAGGTCTATCTATAGGTCTGTCACTTTTATAAGTTAATATTTACCAAAGACACAATCACAAAGAATTAATAATAGGCGTATTTGAGTTTTATGAGGCCCTAGACCTATTAAGACTTACATGCCCCCACACCCCTTTTATTTGAGCCCAACCATGCTCTACATCTAGTTATTGCTCCTCCTACCCCCCTGCCACCTAACATTAACCCCCTGATCAGGGTCCCAATATTTCTAATGGTGGTCCTCTTAACTACTGAGATGATTCTAGATCTCATGAGCAGTAAACCCATGTGTTTGTGGCAGATTGTAGCTCCATAGAATCTGTCTATATACCTGGTCCATATGTAACAACTCTATTGTTTATTGCTGTAGCTAATTTATTTTGATTAATTCTCATTTTATTTTGAAAATGCTCCCATTAATACATGCTATTGCATCTTTTATCCAATTGTGTAACCAGGACGGCTGTTTCTTGGTGCGTCTCAGTTCTGCTCAGGGCAAGCTGCAGCCGTATACTCTGGCCTTGCTGTGCAGAGGTCACATATACAACATCCCCATACGAGTGCTTATGGGAAAAGGGTATACACTGGGAAAGGAGGGCAAGCGAAATGAGAAGGTGATTGACCTGTCTTGAAATGCTCTTTATAAATAACTACATCTCATTGTCTCTGTTGCACTAAAATAACCAGGAATGCGGCTGTAACATCTCTTTAAATCTATATATCTGCCTGTCTATATGCCTGTCTGACCATATTTCTTTCTATATTGATCTATATATCTATATGTTATCTATTTCTCTACATCTCAATGGTTGGGGTTATGGGACATCCACATGCATCACATTAGTGTCACAACCATTCCTATTTTATCACAAAACTACCATACTATAACATGCAAACAAATCTATATACTACACTATTCTTTGTTAAAGATGGGTTCCTTTACCTTTTCTCCAGAAATAAATGTCTAGAAATGTTTTTTGTTTTCTTTTCACATGCAAGAATCCATATTAGACAGAGGGAAAAGTAACATACTTTGAGATGTCTCTCAACGAATAAATTGAAATGAGAGCCCTGAAACAGTAATATAAACAGATCTTGATAAAGGCGTATATATAGATAGCAAAATGTTGCCAAGGGATAAAGTTTACTGATTTATCTCCCATCTTTTTATGACAGTAATACAGGCTTGTAATTAATACACGTGTTAAGACTTCTGTATGTTGAACACGTAGCTCTCAGTGAACTAGTGCCCATTTGACCTGATTTGAATAGGTTGATCACGGCTGGAGTCAAAGGGCTACTGTACAAAGAAACTGAATCTTCTAAGAGCAAAATGAATCAGGGAAAGAGTCATGAGGCTAATTTTAAATACAAAAACATATATTTGGACTTCTTTACTGGATACATGTATAACACTTTGATGGAAGCTTTATGTGTAAGAGGTGAGTTTACATTTCTAGAGAGCTGTTCTTGCATCTATTGATGTAAGTAGTCTACTTCTGGGCCTGTGAGAGGGAAGGACTATGGTATCAATTTCAGTCAGATCCAATAATCTAACAAACCCTTCTCACCTCTCCCTGTTCCCTCCTCCTCTATCCCTCCCTCAATGATTAGATAAAAAACACATTCTCATGAGCCACATCTCAGGAAGTAATTTAACAAAGACAAAATGGACTCCATTCTACATAAAAGGAGACTCAATATATTCTGATTTATTTCTATGTTTCATGTGTATGGCTTACACAGCTGCTAATGTGGTTGGTTTGTTACATACTTCACAAACAATGGTCTTTTTTCTTGAACTACAGTAATCCTTTGACACATAAATAGCAGTATACATTTAATTTGTTATACCATTCACAAGTACATTCTATCCTATCTTGCCTGAGATCTTCTTCATGAAATAGGTGATGCCAAATAAATATAGGTTTAATTTACACAAAGCACTTATGGCCATCAAAGCACATACCCAGAAGAATGTAAGGAACTTATGTCAAAAGGGCTAGCAAAGCAATCAATTGTACTGACTGCAGATAGAAAATTACATGCATCCATTTGAATTGTGGAACAAATGATAAATACAATTTTGTAATATTAAAATAAAATGTTTTAGCCATTTGTATGCTGTAGTTATTGTTATTTATATATGGCTTTCAAAGATAAATAGTTTCTTTTGGTGATGTTAGTGTCTCTTTAACATTAAGTCCCAAACGTTCCCTTTACAAGAAGCATAATTAGGGGAAAGGACCAATCTGCACAATCTATGACGAAACTGCTGATATCAAAGACTAGGACGCAGCCAAAGGAAATTAAACCACGTCAAGTCTCCAATCACTGAGTTTACAAGCCAGATTGAATAATGTTTTTATAATCAGTTAGCTAGAACAGGGGTTACAAAATGTTTTCATACACATGTAAATAAGCTTTACAGTGTGTTGGCAGGGATACGGGACTGGGAAGGGCATCAAGATTGTTTTTCTCAATCCTTGAGTGAGTGAGGTGGACCTTCATCCTCCCTAGCTGCCACACCCCACATGATCCTGGATCTGAGAGTACTATAGCCTGTGGACAAGGTGGAGGCATGTTGACGTATAACATAGCACAAAGTAACAAACATATATGCCTTCCATAGCACTACAGAAATTGTTTGTATAACATCTTGTTCTTTTACCCTGTCTATGTCTCCTCCTTGAATCTATTTTTCTTCATTCTGTTATAATTATCCCCCATAATCTGAAATATCTTCCCCTATCTTTCTATATCCATTACTGCTCCATATAAATTTTTATTTCCTTGCTATCTCACAAGATTGCCAAAACTAAAAGAATGAAAACAATGGATTGCATTCAGACATTTATGTTTCGTTCTCATTTCTAGTCTCTCTTTCTTAGCTTTTCTATTCATATACCTCAGTCCCGGTTTCCCATTTAGCCAAACTGTCTACAATTTAAAGAGACACTGACACCTCAACAAGTTTGTTTCAAACCATTAAAAACTGGCTATATATTGTTTTAGCAGTTTTTATTTACAGTAAATCATAAATTATATATGCAGCATAGTATAGGTGACCCCTTTATGCTAATGTGTGGATCAGAGTGCTTCATATCTGTAGAGGGGATCTAACTGCATAATAACACTGAGAAATATTGTTTTTGCCACCACAGAAACAATAAAGCAGACTGTGTAACTATCACATAAACTGGTAATTAGTACTCTAGAGATACTCATTTGTACTTCACAAACAATGCTGACATTCTCACGTTATTTATTTTAGAAAACAATGACTATTATAATGTGCAGTTACATTTTCATGCTCACTAGGAAAAAGCTGTTTGATTTTGAGGTAACATAATCCCTGTAAGTTTCTTCCCTTTTATATGTCCCTCTTACCATTACTTCCTGTCATCCATATTGCTATCCTTCCCCTCTACATCCACTCTTTCTCTTGTTTTCAAATATTCCTCGTTTTTTTCTCTCCACCCTTTGTTTGGTATTTCTTTATATCTCTATATGTTTTTTTTTTTTTATTTCTCTGTTTTTTTCTTTTGTTTTTGGGGGGTGGTTGTATTCTTACTCCCATACCCCGTGCATAATAACCTTACATTTCTCGTGTAGCCCTGCCAGTTTCCTCATAGGATTACAAGGAGAGATGCTTAGGGGGGCAGGCAACTAAATCCAACCTTATTCTTATTCCCTCTGCTTCCATTTCCTTCTTTTCTCTTCCATTTCTTTTGCTTTACATTTTTTTCTCACTTGACTTATTTATTTCTTATTTCTCTTTCATTTCTCCAGATATTTCCAACAGTTGCTCATCTGATTGAGTATTACCAGCAGGAGCAGATAAATGTGGTCAACCGTCAGACACATAGCAAAGAGTCTACCATCCTGCTCTTCCCTGGTCAGCCTTGACAAACACAATGTACCTGAAGCAACAAATAGCACTTCGGTCTAGTGGTCAAACATCTCTGTTAATGTGTGCATTATAAGTCACTTCATTTAATGTCTTCCTTCACATCTGGGCCTAAGGGCTAAATATACATCTCAAGGCACAAGATATCCTCCTGCCTCTGACATATTCAAATACTCCTTCTTCTTCTTTGCAAGAAATACATCTAATTTAGTAAAATAAGTTTGAGTAATTACATGCTTCACAAAACTGTGAAATTAAGAGTAAAAAATGAGAATAAACTAAATATTTAATGAAATAAAATGATATGAATGTATTCATTGGTGCTGGGTGCTACTTTGTAGAGAAGCCAGGCTGTTCAAGATGGATATTTATGAATCACTTAATTAAATGACCATTGTAGTGCCCTAGCAACAAAAGCTTGATGGTTTAATTATACATTGTTCATTTATAAAATAATTATTCAATTATTTAAAAAAAAGCAATATTGAACATTAAACTTACTGTCAATGATCAGACTCTACATGTCACAGTCTCATTTACACAAATATAACCAGAAATGTGGCACAATGTGGTTACATCTTTTGGAGAGGGTGTTCTCTACCCTCCCAAAGGTTGATGGGGGGGTTGACTTTGTCTTGCACAAGGTTATATCAACACATTGGCTGGAGACCTACAACCTTTTTAAATTGCGATTCGGTCAATTGAAAAGTTTTAGTTAGTGAAGACTGTGCTTTTGGATAGAAGTTCACTAACTAAAAACTTCTGTAAAAGAAATACGCTATGTGCTTATATAAAGCCCTTTTCAATTGGCTGAATCACAATTTAATAATGCTGATAGCCCCTATTCAATTGCAATTTTCAACAGTTACAGAGCCATTCAGTTGATAAACCCCACAGTTACCTGGCCGAAAGCCTAAACCATAAACCATGCACCCGTAGGTAGCATTTCAGAGCATGATTATTAAGAAACAGCCAACAGTAAATGAGACCATCATCATGAAGTCAGTAAAGCATGGAGGTTAAACCACAATCAATTAGTATTTAGAAGTCCAATATGCTACGATCAGATATTTAATCCCCTTGCGAGTCCTATCTGGTACTCGTAGGATTTTCTTCTACATTTACCATTTACGGGTGTGAAGACAATTGCGGGCTTGAGGAATTGTAGCAATAGAATAGCGATTTGCGACTAACATTTACGAGCTCGAGAGATCAAAGGCTTAGATGAGTCGAAGTTACGATTTTGATAACCGCAGGGATTTTCGTCCTGTAACCTGCAAATTGTTTGCGGGTAGCTAAAAGACACCAATTGAATAGCAAATTATTTTACGGGCTACATTAAGGGGTTCCAGTAACTAACAATTGCTCAATTGAATAGGGGCCTTGGTATGCTAAATGGTTTCCCATTGGCAACAAGCTTTCCTGTGGGGACAGGCTATGAATTATTGTTTGGGCCACTTATTCGACCAGATTCAGATTGTTCTTTTAAGCCTTTTTGACAACCCTTGATGATGTTTTCAGGGTGGAGACAAACAGCTCAACTGAAACCTGATACTCCAATCTTTGTAGGTGAATTTGATACTGAATATTGATATTAGAAATCATTAAATATTTATTTACTGACTGATCAATGCACACTTAAAACAAGAAGCTTGTCTTGTTAGGATGATACAGTGGTCCTTTAAAGTGGGCAAACCCACACAATTACAAATAAAATTGAACACAAGAAATGCATAAATAGATACTGATACAGCACATAGATATGTCCAGATGAGGATGAAAGCATCCTGGGGGTAATAACAGGCAAGACATATACAGTATAAAGAGCGTGTCAGGAATAAGTTGCACATACTATTTATTGGATGGTTGAACCGAGGGAGAAGGTAGAGGTGGACAGGGCCTGATGGGTGCTGGCCTCAGTAACTAGCATCAGAGATATTCAACACAGTTACTATACCTGTCTGCCACCATTTAAGTCTGATCAAAGGATCACTTAAGTCAGAAGAAACATGGTTAAAATACAAGTATATGGTTAAAATAAACAGATAATAGTACTTACTAGTTTAGACTTTCTGTTTTACACCACTAGCAGATCTCCCGTGACTGCAACACTTTTATTTTGCTAACTCTTGTGCATGCCAAGTGTGTGTACAATGTCCCTGGCAATACCTAAAGTCACTGGTGACATTACATAGAGCACTATTAAATTCGCCAAATTGCAATTCCAGAAGCCCGTAAAGGAGCCTGCAAAAGTTACGCCTATTAAACTGGCCTCTTTTAGCTACCGGCAACCGATCTGCGGGTTACAGGCACGAAAACCCTATGGGCTGTCAAAAATTGAACTCCGACCCAGCTAAGTCTTTGATCTTTCAATCCCATAAATGTTACAATCGCAAATCGCTATTAAATTGCTACAAGTCGCCTAGCCCACAATTATTCTCACACCCTTAAATGGCAAATGTAGCTAAAAATCCTATGAGTACTAGAGAGGACTCGCAAGGGGGTTAAACTCTTGTCCGTAGCACTGTAAAAGCAAATATAAACATAATACTGTATTTATAGTTAAAGGAAAGGTGATTTTAGGTATTGAAATGAATAGCACTACATTCTCAAGCTCGCAAATCTGCAATAAAAAAATAATTTGTATAATGTTTAATTTCCGTGTTATATCGATCCCGGCAATCAAGGTGTTAATACATATAATAGAACTCTCATGGACTAGTATATTATATTTATTGATTTTTTCATATTGCATTATTTCGCAACTCGGACTTTAAAACCATAAGTGATTGAAATCTAACCTCCATGTTTTAGTGACGTAATGATGACGGTCTCTTTTACTATTTGCTCCGTCTAAACCCGTAACTACCGGTTTGAATAATTTATCATGTTCACGCCTGGAAATGCTACGTGCCGAAGCATGGTTTACAGATTTGGATTCCAGCCATGTCCTTGCAGGCTTTTCTAATTTAATCGCTCTGTAACTCCAGCAAGTTTCAATCGGGCCCATAGTCACATAACACGCGCAGGAGTACTGGTGCTGGCTTGTGTTGCAGATTTATCTGCAACTGCAGTGTAAGCAAGATAGAGATCTTGCTATCAAGAGAGATCTGTTAACAGCAAAATGGCTGGACGCATAGTGGAAATAAGAAAGCAAGTCATTAGTAAGTTGTCCTATCTCCTATTTCATTGATTTATTGTTACCAAAAAATATGCTATAAGGAGGAATACAGATTAAACTCAAAATGTGCTGCTGTCTTTAAGAGGTTCTCACTGATAAAAGGCTGAGGATAGAGAATCCTTGGATGTGATTACACCTATGAAAATACAATTAGCATGGTAATATTTCTAGCATTACATTTTTTTCTTGCTAATAAAAATTGAATGCATTTATAAGACCTTTGGCAGAGGTTGCATTACAATTCCTGCCCACATCGTGGCACTATCTTCCACATGCTCCTACAAACACTCAAGCATTTTAACAAAATCTATATCATTCTTTGTCAATGAGCCTCTACCACCATGCACTTTACAGGCCTCGCAATGAGCACCTTTGCCGCTCATCGCGAGACCTGCAATGAGCAGCTTCTCACCTACGCCACTCATTGCAGGCCTCGGGCAAGTCACCACTTTCATGCGTCAAACCCTGTGATGAGCTCCTTCTGCGCTCATTGCAGCCCTCGCAATGAGCACCTTTGGCGCTCATTGCGAGCCTCTCCCCACTGTCTGACCCCTGTGTCTGTTTCTCCCTTCCATGTGTCCCCCCCTCTCCCTGCCCTGTGTTTTTTCCCCCTTATTTCCCCCCTCTGCGTGTCTTTTCCACCCTCTCTCCCCTCTGGGCCTCTTTCCACCGTCTCCCCCCTCTCCCTCCCTTGTGTCTTTATGCTCTTTGTCCCTGTTTAATGGTTACGTGGCTCACGCTGCTTGCCGTTGGTTTTTATTTTCCAATTCTTTCGTGCTTCACGAGGATCATCTAAGTGTTACATGCTTCGGCCTCGTTTTCGGCCTTTTTGTAAAGAGTTACGTTTTCCGTCCTCAAAAACGGCAATTAGGGGTCACATCAGCTTGCAACCTCACTCAAGACTTCCCTGGGTGTCCCCCTGAGTTGTGTGTGAGGTTTTTAATGTATTTTTTACATTATTTTTCTTTTTTTGTCGATCTTTCGGGTTTCTTGCTTGAGCAAATCTCGTCCGTTAAATTCTTATTTTTTTTTATAAGTGTTGTGTGCCTCGCAATCAGCGCCAAACTGCTATGTCTTTCGTCGCTGATCGCGTACATCACTATCAGAGCCTTCAATCTCTTTCCATCCTCCATCGGTGTAGCTTATACTGGCAAATAACCTGTATGAAGGGACAGAGGACCCTGAGAGGGACCCTGAAAGGGCAGTATTGCGATGGCTGCAATGAGCGCCTTTGGCGCTCATTGCAGCAAAGTGGTGCAAGCCAGCCTAAGTCGCAGGGGCCTGTGCGCTCATCGTGAGTCCTGCAATGAGCGCCTTTGGCGCTCATTGCATCCCAAGTCGTACGCGCATCGCGATGATCGCCTGCGATGCTAATCGCGAGTCGCGCATGCGCAAGTGGCAACATTACAGAGCGTTACCAACAAGGTCGTATATCCACAACTATTATATGTGATAAAGATAAACATATGTGTTGCAGTATCTTAAAGGGATTCTGTCACCCTAAAATCAAATTTTTTTGGTTATATTTAAAGTGAATCAGTCCATGTTGTAGTTGCCTCATGTATAATTAGGATTATAATCAGCTTGTCTGTCTATGTAGCGGTCATAATAAAGACCCCAAATGTTATGTGACAGTTAGACCCCTCTCCCACCCTTATCAAGCACACCGAGCCAGTATAACCAGTTTTACTGCTCTTTAAAATGAAATCATCTTTCAATTGGAGTGATAGAGTTCCTTTAATAACCAGTGCTGTTGAGAGGCTATTCTATTTTTCTACCCTTTTAGCAAACCTTTATCAAAGACAAAAGCTGAGAACCTGTTTATTCCTTAATGATCATATAGGGTACATATGGCAAAATCTGACATTTCCAGCACTTCACCCTTTAGTTAATATGAGCCTTGTTTTTTGGTATTCCATTTACAAGATTTATTAGAATAAATCTGGTCCCGTTTTCTTGCACATAATTTATAACTGAAGTTAATACACAGCCAAGAAGTATGACCGAAGGTAACTCTACAAATACTCAGCTGCCAGCACTCTCTTTCCATTGACAAACAGGTGTTGTTCCTCTAGCCCAGTATTTTTATTGAGATCATTGCTTGCAATTGTGGACTTTGGTCAGGATATTATACAATCAACAAGAGCATTTATCTAATCTTAAAGGGTCACTATAGTCCAAAACGTTCTATGATGGATTTAAAAGCATGTTGCGTACACTACAAAAAATGTATTTGTTTATTTAAAGGACGTAACTGGACCTTTACATTTTGCAACTTTTAAATGCAATTATTATTTATTGTAGGGATCTATTTTGTTTTCTTGCCTGTTGCAATCTGTTACTTTCTCTTGAGGGCACGTCCTTGTAAAATAATGAGATTCCCTTAGTGCTGCCAAGAGCTAGCTTTATGATTTTAACCTACCGTACTTCATTATGCTTTTGAAGCATATATATTTGTCCCATTGTACTGTTGCCCTTTTAAAGATAAAAGTGGTGGCGAGTGAAGTAATTTGCTCTCTGACACATGTGTATGCACTAAGATTTTCAAAATGAAACTAGCCAACCTCTAAACTGTCAGTTTGTTATTATGAAGCCTATCTCCCAAATGGTATGTGTAAATAGATATCAGTGCTTGCCACATATTATGATGCAATGTACCATAAAAAAACATAATTTATAGGTGCAATCCCCCCCTAGAATATTATTTTAATTTAATTTAGCTTCTTCTGACAAAATACTATTTCTTCCCCCTCCTAGGCTTACAAATGAAATGTGTGTATGTGTGTTTAAGTATAAATAAAGGATTTTAGAACATATCAGATACACTTACAGACACAAACATTGGCGTATTTAGGTTTCATGCTGCCCTGGGCCATTCACTTTTGTCTGCTTCCCACACCCCACTTGCAGCTCCTTCTTTCCCTTTCTGTCAAATGAAAGGTTTATGTGTGTTTCTGATCAAATCTGGCATGTCAGAAAGTGTCCGGTACATTTATAGATAGAAATATCACTTCATATAGACATTTCTGAGCATAACCATATATATCAATGTAATGCGCTGCATTTTGAGGCAGATTGATGCCCCCTGAAAATGTGCTGCCCTAGGCCTTGCAGGCCTAGGAAGAAACACGCTCCTGGACACAAATGTTATCCTCAACACAAAAGTCACTGCATATACATTAGATATATCATATTCACGCTATACCTGCAGCTCCTTTGATAATGAGTTGCCCTAGTCCTTTTTTAAATACACCACTGTATTGCCACATATAATAGGGGTTCCACCATCTGGGATGTTAGGCTTCGCTTGCTGTTTAGTACATACAGATGGATTCACCCATGAATCACCCATCATGAACGCACCCACAAGTAGCGGTGAAGTGAAAAGTTCATGCACGGTGAGATTCTCATCACTACAGTTGAAGCTGAAAAGCAGCCATCAATATAAATTTGCCAACAAACTGACCTTTAATACATCCTATCCAATATGTGTGTACTATTGCGTTGGGATCTATGCCAGCTATTGGGTAAGTGTTGTTATACTGATATACTGCATGATATGTTGAGGGGAATAGAGGAGAAGTAACATAACCTGGGAAGAAAAAAGGTCTGACTGTAAATATCACACAAGTTCTACACTTGGGTGTAACTGGAGACTAGGTGGTGGGAAGTCACCTGCAACCTATATATATACCTACCTGATCATGAAAATATACAATACAATGGTTACAATGAATACACTGCATTCTATGGCAAAAGCCAGATTTTGATTCACTGTCTAATATGAAAAGCATCGAGTATTACTGTCACCATTTCCTTGCATTTAAGATATTGTTTAGCTATCTCCACATGAAACAGCTATGAGATATCCAGTAGCGCCTATTTTAACCTTTTACTAAAACTATTATCCTATCAGGATAAGTAACTTTCTTGGTTAAATATGATCTTAGCAACCTTTTTTCCCCTTCCCAGAACACAAGATAGGCTGAGGCCTAATGTTCAATGTCAGCATGGACATTTTCAGCCTATACTCTCCACCATTTCCCACTGATATTAAGTAAACTTTAGATTTTTCTTGTACATAGTTTTTACTAAGCATATTCATCTATTTTATGGTTGGTGAAACAGATAGTAACTTCAATTAACAAACAGGCCACCTACAGTTTTTTAACTAATGCCCTCCTCAGTGGCCATTACTATAAATGTTCAGACTGATGTCATATGTATCCCATGAAACCTTCTGTAATGTATAAGAATACGGTTACATCTTCCTCAAACAGAACAGTTTATATATCAACACGATTGTAATAACATTGCACATTGTTATACTTTTAGGCCTTCTAGTATATGCAGCAATCGTGCATTGGTAAAAGAGAGAGACTTAAGGGGTAGAAATGGTAGAAAGTGGGGAAGAGATATAGGTGAGAGGGGAAGAGGTGAGGGGAAAAAATAATAAAGTGTAATGGGGAAGGGCAGGGAGATAAGCTCCCTTCGGGATCGCTACCTTGTGTGGTGAGGGGGCTTATGTAATTAAATGAAACTGCAAACTAAACCATGTATGGTCAGCCAAGATAGGCAGGTCATGGCACATAGGTCAGACAAATTATGGACCACTTGAAAAAGGAACTGCCAATCCACTCCAGTATCTTTACCAAGATATCCTGATGGATAAGCACAACAGAGACATAATGATATGGCACCAGAAGATGAACCCCTCAGGTCAGAAAGTGCCTACAACATTACTTGGGAAGAGCAGATGGCGAATACGAGTAGTATCAGATCTAATGGAGTGGTTGGGCCAAAGCTGATGCAGAGAACAATTCAGTATAGGAACCTGTAATGTTAGAACTACAAAACAAGGCTAACTTGACATAGTCAAACATGAGATGACAAGATTAAATACTGATACCCTGGGAATTAATTAACTCAACTGGACTGGAATGGGACATTTCATATAAGACAACTACCAGATCTTCTACAGGGGTTATGAATCCTGCAGAAGAAATGGTGTAGCCTTCATAATCAATTATAAAGGTGGACAAAACAGTACTCAGTTACAGTCCAATAAATTACAGAATTGTCTCAGTTTGAATTTAAGGCAAGCCATTTAACATCACAATGATCCAAGTCTATGCTCAACCACTGATGCTGCAGAGGCTGAAGTTGTCCAGTTCCACAAGGATATTCAAACATCCTAGATATAACACCAAGAGAAGATTGGAATGCTAAAGTAGGGAATCAAAGGATACCTGAAATAATAGGCAATCTTGGCCTCAGAGTACAAAACAGGTCAAAGATGAGTAGATTTCTGTCAAGATAACTATCTGGTCATAGTAAACACCCACAGAGAAGACTGCACACAGCCACAGAGAAGACTCTACACACAGCCACAGAGAAACCTCTACACACAGACATCACCAGATGGACAATGTCAGATGAGGCTTTGAAAGTACACCAGGAAAGAAAGAAAAGCAAAAAGGTAGTGGGATAGAAAAAGTTTTGACCAACTGAATGAAGAATTTCAGAGGACAGCAAGAAGAGACAAGGAGACATTTTATAATGAGAGATGTAAAGAGATAGAAGAAGATAACAGAATGGGAAAGTCAAGAGATCGCTTCAAGAAAATGTGGGATCTCAAGGGAACCTTTCATGCCTAAGTCGGCGTGATTAAAGACAAAAATGGTAGGGACTT
Source organism: Discoglossus pictus (assembly GCA_027410445.1). Lineage (NCBI taxonomy): Eukaryota > Metazoa > Chordata > Amphibia > Anura > Alytidae > Discoglossus > Discoglossus pictus. Next base: position 97,019,946 of record CM050167.1, read on the forward strand.
AAGAGTAACATATATACAGGAAAGATCTTAACAGCATTGATAGCCTCAATAGTTTCTCCAATTAGTTGGAGCCAGACATCCTGGAGAGTGAAGTGAGATGGGCCCTAGGAAGCCTTGATGATTTCAAGGCTGAAGGAGTTGATAGAACCCCTGTTGTATTGTTCAAAATCCTAAAAGATGATGCTGTGAAAGGTTTGCATGCATTATGCTAACAAATTTGGAAACTCAAAAATGGCTAGTAGATTAGAAAAAGTCAGTCTATATCCCAATCCCCAAAAAAGGAAGTGCTAAAGAGTGTTACAGTTATCAAACAGCTGCACACATTTCACATGGGAGCAAGGTAATGCTTAAAATCCAGCAAGCGTAGCAGAGCCACAAGAGATCAGGTTGTCAATGTCTGCAGAAGAATAGAGAAAGCACAATAGTTCTTTGGCTGTGTGTCGGGATACCAGACCATCTTATCTGCCTCCTGAGGAATTTTGGTATGTACCAAGAAGTAACGGTCAGAACCAAACACAGAAAAAGAGAATGGTTCAAGATCAGGAAAGTAGTGGGACAAGGTTGTATACTGTCACCTTATTAACTCAACTTATAAGCAGAATACATTACATGTAAGGCCAGGCTGGACAAATCCAAAGCATGAAATAATAGTGCTGGGAGAAATATCAGCACCCTCAGATACAAAGAAGGTACTACTCTGATGGCTGAAAGTGAAGAGGAAGTAAAGGGCCTCTTGATGTGGGTGAAAAAAGCAAGTGCAAAGCTGGCCTGCTGCTCAACGTTCATGACAAACAGCAATCTCTGTTACTGGCAAATAGAGGAGGATGCAGTGACAGGTTTTCTTTTCCTGGGCTAACAATATCTTTGCAGATGATGAATGCAGACATATAATTAAAAGAGGAAAAAATATAAAAAGGAAAGCTATAGCAAGTCTGGACAAGCTATTAAAAGCAAATATAGTAAATTATCAACAAAGGTCCTCATTGTTAGAACAATTGTATTCCCAGCTATCACATACAGATGTGATAGCTGTACCATAAAGAATGCTAAGCGCCATAGAATTGATGCCTTCTTGGAGAAAACTGCAAGAAGATCCAATCAATCAAAACTACAGGAAATCAAGACAAACTGTTGACTGAATGGTGTGATCATGAGGCTAAAACTCAAATATTTTGGCCATACCATGAGAAGACAGAATTCCCTAGAGAAGTCTCCGATGCTGGGAAAAATTGAAGGCAGACCAAGAAGGGGGCGGCAGAGTCAAGATGGATAGATGAGGTAACTGACTCAATGAACATGAGCTTGAGGGATTTCACAAGGGCAGTTGCTGACAGATCAGATGTGCCTGGCATACTGTGGTCAATAAGGTCATGGAGAGTCGGACACAACTGAACGATTAAACAATAACAAAGGGTGGATAAGAGATTGTGGAGGGAGAAAAAGATGTAAAGGGATGAAGAAAAAGCTAAAGGAGAAAAAGGTGGTTAGGGATGAGCAATGTAAACCAAAAATAATGTGAGTGGGTTTATGGCACTGTGCCCTAATCTATAGTTATTATATTCTTCAAACATTGTGATTTTCCCTTAAAATGCTCTTATGCCCGTGACTTACACAGCAGCTAATGTTGTTAGTTTGTTACATATTTTTTTTTTAAAAGTTGTTTTTTTCTTGAACTAGAGTGGTCCTTTACATTGTGTTTGAAATCAGAGACCTGTGGCAGATTGGTTTGCATCCTGTGCTGATCAAGAGGGCACATGATCACATTGCAATAAATAGCCATTAATGTATGGCTATACAGTGCAGGCATGTGATGGTGGTATTCAATCTCACTTTCGAGGAAATGTATAGCAGCTCTTGCATCAGACCAAGTTACATCATCCTTGCATCAGCTCTAATGGAGGAATCTGCTTTCACGCTCTGCAGCATAAAGCCGGAATTAGAGAGAGGGGCTGAGCCGACTAACCCCTTCAGTTCTAGGCAAAATAGAAGAACAAGGGCTTTCAAGGGCATCAGAAATGCAACACACTCTATGTTCACCCCTAGAAACATTTGGGTAGATTTTGTGTTATATGATGTATTGATTATTGCATTCATGTAGTTGTGTCTCACAACAATTTGACATGTATATATATATATAAAATCAGAGTATAAAGGGATAGGTGTGGATAGATAGACAGATAGATAGATAGATAGATAGATAGATAGATAGATAGATAGATAGATAGATAGATAGATAGATAGATTATTAATATGCAGAGGTGAAATGCTAAATGTAGTTTAACAATACACATTTGAGTAGTGTCACAAGTCAGAGAACTTCAGAATATAGCAAGGTCTTAATGCTTTAGCCATCTTAATTGCTATCTCATGCTTTGGACAGCAGTAAATGGATTTATTGGATAAAGCAGTGGTGCCTACATGTCTAAGAAAAAGCTGAGTCAGTATGAGAATCTGTCTGCACAATGTCATTCAGCAATGGTGGGGGAGCAGGGAGCAGCCTTCCAGTTGAGGTGGTACAGATTCTAGAAATCAACATTCCTGACATAAGTAGAATATGCCAGGCATGTGCTGGTTTGTGAGATGTGCGGAGCTGTCAGGAAGCAGAACTGGAAACCAAATTATTTATATTACCAAAAAAGCACTGGAAATACAGTATATTAATAAAATAGTGTATGATTATTTGACCCAAACATACAAGCCTAAATAACAAACACAAGTGACCCTTTTTTTGGACAGTGGAGAATGCTGAGTCATTGTGACTGGGCTCTGAGCAGCTTAGCAGCACTGCAGTAATGCACGCCACCAGACGCCATTACCTCTGCCTGACATCTACAGTGCATTGTCACATTTACTCCATAGTAGACAATGCACAGCCTTGTGTCAATGAGCCATCCTTATCAGACACCTGCAGAGCATTGCTCCAATAACCCATCTTATTAGTAACTTTCTCCAGTAACCTTTCCTGTATCAGAAACATGCAGAACATTGCCCCAACAACCCACCTCCTGTTAGATGCTAGCTTCAGTAACCCTTCCCATCTCAGATATATGCAGATCATTGCTCCAATAATCCCTTTCCTATTAGAATTGTTTTCCAGTAACCTTTCTTGTCTAAGACATCTGCAGAGCATTGCTCCAACATCCGGTCTACTATTCAAACCTTTGTTGTAAAATCTACAGATCTATTGCTCCAATAACCCTTCCATTACCCAATGAGACACCTGAAAAGGATTGCTCCAATAACCACTTTCCTATCAAAAAACTACAGATGATTGCTCCAATAAACCCTTTGCTATAAGAGATATCCTCCAGAAACATTTCCTGTACCAGGCACCCCTCACATATTAGAGGCTATCCTGTAATCTGCAGAGCACTGCTATCTATAACAACCTCGCATATATTAGACACTATCTCCGGTAACCTTTCCCCTATCAGACACCTGCAGTGTAATGCTCCAATATCCCCTCTCATATTATAGGCTTTCTCTAATAACCTGCAGAGCATTGCTCTGATCGCCCGTCTCCTGTTAGAAGCATGATTTCCAACCATCAGGCACTTGCAGAGCATTGGGCTAATCGCCCATCTCCTGTTAGAAGCATGATTTCCTACCATCAGGCACTTGTAGAGCATCTTACCAGAATCCTCTCTATTGTCAGATTTAGAGCATTTTCCCATTAACTCTTTCATTATCAGAGCACCTAGCAGAATCACCTCATACATTGACAATGCAAATAGTTTAAACTTCACAGTGTTCCCAATACCTGAATAAAATATAGAGTAGAGGCAGAATAAGCTTACTGACCTATAGGTGTATAGCTTAGAGAACAAAACTGAGAGAAGTGATATGTTAGAAACCTTCAAATATATCAAAGGATTAAGAAGGCCAAAGAGGGATGCAATGCCAAGAGCAATGCAAGAACAAGAAGTCATGATTTGAACTTGGAAGGTAGATTTAGGGGCAATGTGACAGAATTAATTGTAGATACGTGTAACCAACTTCATGTAAAAGTACCAGAACCAAGCACAGTTAAGGAATTTAAGCATAAACATAACGCTGCCTTGGGGCTTAAATGGACATGGAAGGGTTTGGGATTTTAATAGGTATATAATATATTTACATAGTTAAATAGTTACATAGTATTTAAGGTTGAAAAAAGACCTTTTAAGATCTCCTCTGATCAACAATATGCGGATTAACTATCAATTAATTAGTTAGTTGTATAAAACATTTTTTTTAATTCCCTCCTGATCACAGACACCGGCGACCAGACTTCTCCCTGAATCAATACTGCCTCTCTAATTATCTATGATAACCCTGAATTCCCTTTTTAATTAGAAATAAATCCAGTCCCCTTTTAAAGTTATCTATTGAATCCGCTGTCAACCCCTCCTCTGTTAGAGAATTCCACAGATTAACCACCCTTACTGTGAAGAACCCTTTTCTTTCTTTAAGGTGGAATCTTTTTACTTCTAACCTCAAGGGATGTCCTCTTGTCAGTTGAAAACCTCTTGGCACAAAAAGCTCCCTTGACAAATCTTTATACTGACCCTGGATGCATTTATATAATGTAATCATATCTCCTCTTAGACTCCTTTTTTCTAGAGAAAATAAGATTAATTTGGTTAGTCTTTCTTCATAACGTAGCCCCTCCATTCCCCTAATTAGTTTTGTTGCTCTCCTCTGTACCTTTTCCAGTTCTAAAATGTCTTTTTTATGAGGTGGTGTCCAAAATTGTACTCCATATTCCAAATGAGGGCGTACTAGGGATTTGTATAGTGGCAGAATTATATTTGCTTCCCTGGTTCTATACCCTTCTTAATACATGATAATATTTTATTTGCCTTTGCAGCTGCTGCTTGGCTTTGTGCACTGTATTTCTGTGTTTCTATTTACTTGTATGTACTTTGTTTAATTTGGACATGCTTATAAGCTATGTTTTTACTTCCTAAAATCAAACAAATATTACTTACTTAGGTCTGCTCATTGCAGGACAGGAAAACAGACTCTGCCGTACTTGCTGTGCAGTGTCTCATACTAACCAATCAGTGACTATCTCTCAGCAACATACTGCAACATGATGCTGAGACGTGGTCCCTGATAGGCTAGGATATTATACTACAAATCCAGTCCTATATAGTCTGTGCCTGCATATGCTGCACAGGGCAGACTCATACAGGGACTATTTGTTTGACTTTAGACAGTACTTATACAAACTTCTTAATAAAATAAAGTACATAAACGTAATTATTAAGTACAGATTTTCTTTTTTTGGTTCTTTTTTACCATCTGTGTCCTAAATTAAAATGCATTGCATTAAATACATATACAAAATATACCAATGTATAGTGTAACACTCATATGGTTCCATACGCACAGAATGCAGGCACATGACACTTTGTATACAAACACTACATGCCAGATAGATTACTCAACTTGCTCAATACTCAATGTTTTGATTCCTTGTTTAGAATGAACTGCTGCCAAAGGGTGTGTATGATGCTATGTGTGTGTACGACACTGTGTGTGTGTGTCTGATTACATGAACTAAGTAATGTCTGTTGCAGGACAGAATAACCCCACACCCCACGCATTCTCTAAAAAAACATGCTCATAAGCCTATAAAACTTAGATTAAAAACATTTGTTGATAGAAAAGATCCACAGCTTTTTTTTTTTTAAACAAATAAGAAATTGTGAATGGAAAAACCCCCACATGTAACAGCATGCTGGCGTGGTTGCCACATCCACTAGCCTGAAGAATGGGTGGTTTCCATTGTATATGATTTCCTGTTATACCGAGCTGCTGGCACACCGAAGCCAAGTAGATAAAATCTATATGTGTTAAAAAAACTATGTGACACAAAGCCTATAACAGATCAAGAACTTCATGCATTAAAAAAGTCATGGCCTGTGATGAAAATATCCATGAATAAAAAGAAAAGTTTTGCCTAAATACAAGTTGCTCTTATATGAAAAAGAACACCTATACAAGTAAAAATAGTATTATTATATTCCATTATTCGTACCGTGCCAAAATATTCCTTAGCACTGTACATGGGTTAAGTACATGGCAAAAATGATTTAAAACATAGCAAAACAGTGTTGGGCCCTGTCTTTGAGCTTAAAATCAAACAGGCTTATTCACAAAGCACCGACACAAGATTGAAAACTTGCAAACTTACAATCTAAAGGGTATGGGTGAGGTATATAAGGATTATAGATGCGTTGTGCGTATTAAGGCTGAAGGTGATAAGTTTCTTTAAATAGATGAGTTTTTAGGGAGGAATTGAAGGATTTGAGGCAGGAGCATAGTCTAGTAGAGGGAGGCGAAGAGTTCCAAAGAATAGGGGTAGTGCGAGAAAAGTCCTTATGGCACGATATATGTTTGCTACTAGACCTAAGGTAATCTGAGGTGCTGAAAAAACCCACAGATAATGAATATAACTGTCTCAGCTGCAGTCTGGTGGGGTCTTGAAATAGCTCCTGTACTTTTGACCCAATTGACTCACAGAACTCAGGGTCAGTGACAAAAATCAGTTTTAAAAAGATTCTGCTCTCCACAAAGATGAGAACTAACTGGTAAACGAGGCTAATTCCATAACTTGCCCACAGATAATTACAGTACACTCTCAGTTAACCGGTACTCAAGCAACCAGAACTCTCAAGCAACCAGAAAAAAATATGTATACTGTACTTAAAAAAACTAAAAAAAAAACTAAAAAAAGAGTAAAATAAAGGGCTCAACAAATGCCGGGAGCCAGGTTGTCATGCCACAAAATGCTTACAGACACCTAGATTTCATCCACTGTATGTCTCTCCAATTCAGTTTTACCTGAAAGCAGACAGGCATGAGTGACTGAGCCAGTGCAGTGTTGGCGTTACATCCCCTGGGTCAGCACTGCACCCTCCAGCCAAACGTACCTGTGTGTAAGTGAGGAGTGAAAGCTGCTGCTGCTAGAACAGCCCTCACTGGCAAATATACTTAGCAGAGCATCCTATGTGCAACTAATCTAGGCCTCTTTTATATGTGACTTTCAAGCAACCAGAAACTACATTTATCCTGCATCTACCAATCCCCGTGGGTGCCAGATAACTGAGAGTCTACTGTAATCCTCTCTTATAGTAATCTTTGATATAAAAGAAACTTAAATTTAGTTGGAAGTTTTGCTTGGTCATCTGAAGGTATACGGCAAGAACATGATACTTATACTGACTAAACTTTTATTTTTGGTAACCTTGCCCACAGTTTGTTGGGCTTTAGGTTTGTTAGCCTTGGCTGGATTTCCAGACCAAAGGGTACATAAACCATGGAAAAGCTATAACAATCTGTTTACAACCTGCTTGACCTGCCTGACTAATTCCTTTAAAGGTAAAGCCTCCAGGTCTTTAGCCCTTACAGATATTATAAGCAGTGATAGAAAATCCTAGTCAAATACATCTTATGTCTAGAAGATCCAGGAAAGCCCAGGTGTACTCTGCTGTCTTTCAGCCTTATTAAATTGCTATTTGGCCAATTGAATAGGGCTCTATATAAGCACAGAGCATACTTAAAAAAAAAAGGTTTTTAGTTAGTTAAGACGTTGCTTCTGTAAAAAAAAAAACTTCTGTAAAAAATATTTGCTCTGTACTTATATGGAGCCTTCAATTGGCCAAATCACAATTTAATAAGGCTGTTTATCTGCGCAGTCCTTCTGTACATACAAGGGGTCAACGCTTTTCATGGCTGACCTTTATGAGAAGATTAGCTAGAGAAGGGTTGGGTTTACTAGTCTCCCAGAGGTCTATCTATTTTATAAAACCTAGCTGCTTCTATCACAGTCCAGTCTTGAAGGATTGTGTCCTGAAATACTCTGGTGCAATTTTCAAATATTTTAAAGTTGTCTGCTGCATTTTAAAGTTGTTGGCTTGGTTCCTAATACTGGTTTAACAGATATTATAATGCCTTTCCTAAAACAATGCCACCATACTATAACATACAACCTTACTATAACATCAATAAACTACATTTCTCTTTGTTAAAGAAGGGTTTTGGTTCCTCTTTTCCATACATTGCATGTCCACGAACAAAGCTGTTCTATATTTACGAAGCAAATACTCTTCCACCCTGCAAAATATACTCTGGAAAAATAAATACACCTGTCAAGAGTGATTCCTCCGTCTATAATACTGTCAGAGGCCAGCAGACCATTACTTTGTTAACAGTAATTCTTTTAACAGCAATGCTGGAACAGCCAAGCGTTCTTACACTTAAAGGATTATTTTACAAAGGAAATAATATATATGTTTGAAACTATGAATCTGACTAAAAGCATAATTAAGCAGGAAAAAATCATAAAACTAGTTTTAATTAGGAAAAAAATATGTTGATGCCTCAGCTGAACCCTGATAGATCCATGATACAATTGTAGAAGTTGTGTGTGAGAGAAGCATTTGCATTTCTGGAAGACTGTGGTTGCATTAAATGATACAAAGTCCTGGTAAACTCTGTATAACAATTCCTATACAGTACATGTAACAGCAAATATTACAACTGTATGTTTTTGGAAATACTTTCTGCTAAAAAAATGGAATGAGAAAAAAGAGACCTGCTTCTGGGCCAGTGAGGAGGGGGGGGGGGGGTGGTGTGAATTTTAATCTTATCCCATTTTCTTAACAAATGCTTTCTGTTCTCCAAAAATCTAACCAAAACACACACCCTTATGTTCCCTTATGTAAAAAACACAACATTCATTCCTATACTCATAAACACATTTTCAAAAATTTATATTTTCCATGGCTTACACAGCTGCTAATGTTGTTAGTTTGATACATATGTGCCTTTTTATCTTCAACTACAATGGTCTTTTAACTCCAAAACCAAAAATGTTAACATTAGATGTTTGAAAATTGTAAGTCTGACTAAGAGCATACAGCCTCATTAAATTGGGGCTACGTTTTAGAACGTAGCCCATAACTCCAAATTTACGGGTTATGGGTATTAAATTATCCCCGTGACGTAGCTCACAGCAGGCTTGCATGTTAAGATGCAGGACGGCCGAGAATAGGCTACGTGTGGAGCAACGTTGAACTTCGCGGCTGTAAATTATTTGATCCGTAAAGCCTGTAATGCTAAGTTTTGAATTTAGCTATAAAATTGCAAAGAAGTCACACACAAGCAAGCACGTAACACGTAAATGGAGCCCAACAGCCAAAGTGTGCTCGAAAGGACCCACAAGGGGGGTAAAGTCCAAGATGTAGCACTTGTAAATCAAATAAAAACACACTACTGTACTAATAACGAAAGGGAAAGTTATGTTAGGTCTTATAATTAATAGCACAACATTCTCAAGCCCGCAAACTGGCTCAGAAAAATAGTTGATTTCATGTATATTTTTGGTGTTATATCGATACGAGCAATCAATTTGTTAATACATATACTGTAACCCGCATGTGACAGAATATCATATTTGCAGCTTTATTAATATTGCATTTAGACTGGAAAGGGGGCTCGCTCATAACTCGTAATTGAACCCAATGAGACTTTGAAATCCATTTTCTATTTTCTTGTGACGCATTGATGACGATCTCTGTTGCCATTGGCTCCATCTGAACCAGTAACTACGTGCTTGCTTAATTGTTTGCGTTCAAGCCCGCAACTCCGACGGCCAAGAACTGGTTCACGATTTAGCGTCTCTCAATCGTAACTCGCAGTACTTCTAATTTAATAGCGACGTATATGGCCACATTTTAAGCATGCAGCCCTTATGAGCTACACGTAGGACTTAAGCGGCTCCAATTTAATGAGGCTGATAATTAGGCAAGAAAAATAATCTAGTTTTAAATAGAAGGAAATAATTTCAGCTGGTCCCTGGAGGCATCCATGATACTTTGGTGAGGGTTACATATATTTCTGTAGAAGCAGGGCTTGCAGTTATGTTTGCAAGCTACTGCCTTCAGAGCATGTGCAGAGGAAGGGTAGGTGTCATATATCTAAAGATTTAACAAATGGCTCGCACTCCTCCCACCCCCATTCTTCTTTAGTATAAGCACATTCGCTGAGGCTTCAAGCTATTAGGAAATTAGCAAATTACACAAAATAAAAACTTTTCAATATCTTCCACCAGGCTGCATAACCTCCGGTTCTCTCCACCCAGGGGGGAGTGCCAAACTGAAAACTACTTTCTGTGATACACATTAATAGCAGTAAACAGTGTAACCTAACCTGCAAGTCATGTACAAACATAGTACAGTGTCCACATAGCTTTCCCTAAAGCACCATGCAGGATTGAAAACTCACAAAACTTACAGTATAAAGGTTCGAGGGTGGTACAGGAGGGTGAGACAATTATTGTACATGTTCGGGTGAAAGGTGATAAGCTTCTTTAAACAGATGTATTTTTAGTGAGGTTTTGAAGTTTTTGAGGCAGGGACGTAATCCGGTGGAGCGAGGCAAGGAGTTCCAGAGAATAGGGGCAGCACAAGAAAAATCCTGAAGGCAGGAAGTCAGAGGGGGTGACAAGAGTGGTGGAAAGAAGAAGGTTGTTAGCAGAACGAATAGGGCAGGTGGGGAAGTATTTGGAGATGAGAGCAGAGATATAAGGGGGTACATTGTTGCTAAGGGCTTTGTAAGTTAGGGTCATGATTTTACATTTTATTCTGGTGGCTAAGGGAAGCTAATGGAGTGATTGGCAGAGATGTGCTACAGACACTGAACTCTGTGCACGGTAGATGAGTCTAGCAGAGGCATTAATTATTGATTGAAGTGTGGATAGATGGGTGGTGGGCAGGTCAGCAAGAATAAAGTTGCAATAGTCAAGAAGAGAAATAAATTGAATGTATTACAATCTTAGTTGTGTCTTGTATAAGGTAGTGACATATTTTGGAAAAAAAATGTAGATGGAGAAGGCAAGATTTTATCAGTTACTGTATGTGAGAGATGCAAGAGAGGGCAGGGTCCAGTAGAACCCCAAGACAATGGGTTTGGGAGGTGGGCGTGGTGATGACATTGTTGACAGTGAGAGAAATGTGAGGAATTGAAGCTGTAATAGAGGGTGAGAAGACTAGGAGTTCGGTCTTAGTATGAGATGGTGGGCGAACTTACAGGAGGATATGCTTGAGAGGCAGTTGGAAATGTATGTTAGAAGAGGGGGATAAATCTAGTGCTGAGAGGTAAATTTGAGTGTCATCTATATAGAGATGATACTGAAATCCAAAAGAGTTTATTAGGGTACCACATGAGGATGTATAGATAGAGAAGATGAGGGGCCTAGGACTGAACCTTGGGGTACGCCAATAGACAGAGGGTTAGGCAGGCAAAGAAGAGGTGTCAGGTAAGGAGATGCTAAATGTTCGATCTTGTAGGTATGATGTGAACCGCAAGAGAGCAGTGTCTCAAATGCAGAGGGAGCAGATCATTTGGAGTAGAAGAGAGTGGTTATCTGTGTCAAAGGCAGCAGAGAGATCCAGAAGAAGTAGAATAGAAAAGTGACCTTTTGATTTGGCAGTGAGCAAGTCATTAGTGACTCTTGTGATAGCTGTCTCAGTGGAGTGTTGGTTATCGGAAGCCAGATTGGAAGGAGTCAAAAATGGAATTAGAGGAAATAAATTGAGTAAGGTGATTGTAAACAAGCTGCTAGAGTAGTTTGGAAGCCATGAAAAGTAGAGAGATAGAGCAATAGAGCAGAATCAGAATGGATGTAATTATGGCATGTTTTAGGGATGAAGGAAACTTGCCAGGATTTAGGGAAAGGTTGAAGAGGTGTGTGAGAGCTGGGATTAGTGTGGAAGAGAGGGGAGAGGAAGGATAAGCTGTGATGGAATAGGATCCAGAGGAAAGGTGGTAAGGAGAGAGGTTAAAAGTAGACTAGAGACTTCATCCATTGTTACAGGGTCAAAGCAGTGCATAGTGGCTGTGGGATTGGGGAAGGCTGGGTGTTGTTGGTTAGTTGAGAGGAAGGAGTGCGTGAGCTACAATGCAATGAGAGGAGAATCTGTTGAGAATTTTTTCAATTTTATTCCTAAAATGGCTGGAAAAGTCTTGAGACAGGAAGGGACGGGAGGTGTTGAAGGTGGCGAACAGACGTTTGGTGTTAGAGGACAGAGTTGAAATTAATGACATGAAGTAGTGCTGTTTGGCCATGTTGAGGGCGGAGAAGTAGGAGCGTAACATAAACTTCTGGTGGAGGAAATCTGCTGAAGTGCGAGATTTTCTCCATAGTGGTTCAGCAGCTCAGGAGCACCTCTGAATGTATTGTCTTTGTGTAGTATGCCATGGTTGTGGATAAGAGCGAGGGTGTCTGTGTGTGGTTATGGGGGCAAGGGTTTCAAGTGTTGAAGAAAGAGTTGAGTTGTAGTGTGAGGTGGCAGTGTCAGGACAGTTGAGGTTGGTGATGCGGCTGAGAAGGGGATGTAACACAGTGGAGAGCTGTTGTGGGACAAGTGTTTGCAGGTTTCTTTGGGTCATGGTGGCCTGGGTTGAAGAAGGGTAGTGAGAGTATGGTGTGGTATGTTGAAGGTTAGGAGGTGGTGATCAGATAGGAGTAGACATATAACAAAATTGGAGGTGGTGCTGAGATTTGTGAAAATAAGGTAATAGAGTGTCCAGTGTGGTGAGTTGAGGAATCTGTCAGTTGTGAGAGGCTGAGGGAAGAGGTGAGGGAAAGTAGTTTAGTGTCTGCCGAAGAGGTGGGAGTGTCAATGGCAATGTTGAAATCACCAAGTACAAGTGAAGGAATGCTGGAGGAAAGAAAGTGATGGAGCCAGGCAGAAAAGATGGGTGAGAAGAGGCGGATAGTGTCAACTTCAAAAGATGAGAATTTGAGGAATGTGACAGGGAGTATGAGGTGAAATGTACAGCGAGAGGAAAGTAATACACCCACACCACCACCTTGTTTGTTCCCAGGTCTAGGTGTGTGACTGAGGTGAAAACCACCATGAGAGAGTGCTGCAGGGGAGGCAGTGTCTGACGAGGAGAACCAGGTTTCAGTGAGAGCCAGTAGATTGGGGGAGTTGAAAAGAAAGGAGTGAGAGCGAGAGGAGATGGGAATGGGACTTACAGTAATGTTTCTGCTTATGAGCGTTAGGTAAGGCATGAGATTGTGACTGGAGGAGGGAGAGGAGCTCATGGGAGCATAAAAGAGGAGAGAAGAGACTGTGACTTGTTATATTGTTGGGGACATGGGGTCTCATTCAATTGCAATTTGGCCAATTGAATAGGGCCCTAAATAAGCACATAGCCTATTTTTTTGAAGAAGTTTTTAGTTAGTGAACTTCTATCCAAAAGCAAGGTCTTCACTAACTAAAAACTTATTTAAAAAAATATGCTATGTGCTTATTTATAGCCCTATTCAATTGGCCAAATCGCAATTGAATGAGGCCCTCGGTGTGGAGAGGCTGTAATAATAATATTCTATTATTATTATTATTATCCTTTATTTGGAACGTGCCAACAATATTCTGTAGTGCTACACAAGGGTTTAATACAAGGCAAATACAATATTAATACATGCAAAAGAATGGAGGGCCCTGTCTTTGAATTTAAAATCAAACGTACATAGTGCTTTTTCCAAAGCACTGACACAAGATTGAAAACTTGCAAACTTACAATCTAAAGGAGGTCCTCCTCTATTTTGTTTAGCTGGAGCTTGCAACAGAATAAACAATTACAATGTCACTGTTTCAGGTAGAGCCATCCACACGACTGGGCAGGCTTAACTAACAAACTGACTGGGGAGCCTCTATTCAGTCAGTTTCTAGTGTGATCCATCTCCATAACAAGAAAGAAGCCTGTAATACACAATATTATACAAAACAAAAACCTCTTCCGTATATTTAACTAAAATGTTTGTAAAAAGTATAGAAGAGAGAGTTAATTTTTGATACAATATAAAACATTTTGTCTATAGTTCAGTGGTCCTTTAATAGCAAATCCGCTGTCACCAACTCCTTTGGTAGAGAATTCCACAGATTAACCACCCTTACTGTGAAGAACCCTTTTCTTTCTTTAAGGCAAAATCTTTTTATTTCTAATCTCAAAGGATGTCCTCTTGTCAGTTGAAAACCCCTTGTTAAAAAAAGTTTACTTTACAAAGCTTTATATTAACTTTGGATGTATGCATATAAGGTAATCATATCCCCTCTGAGATGTCTTTCTTTATAGAGAAAATACGTTTAAATTGGTTAGTCTTTCTTCATAACTTAGCCCCTCCATTCCCCTCATTTGTTTTGTTGCCCTTCTACTTTTTCCAGCTTTAAAATATCATTTTTATGAGGTCAAATCAATTGTGTGCTGCATTATACAACCACTTTGCAATAGGTGAGGTTTCTTAGTGTATTAATATGGGATATAAACTAACATATGTGTGAGATTATTTATGTATCTATGAAGTAAATGTATGTAAAATGTATTCTGTTATCTCTCTCCCTGGCTCTATGCATAAACATGTGTAAAGAATGGTTGGGCCAAAGTCAAGAGGACTCCCTACTGTGGATCTGTCTGAAGGGGAAAGGAAAAATCTGCTGCTGCAAAGAACAATTCTGCAAAGCAACCTGAATCGTAAGAACTATGAACCAAGATAAAATAGATTTGGTCAAATATGATATGACAATAAAAAATTAAGTAGCGCGCATAATCAATAAAATGGTAGCCAAGGCAGCGCTTGGTTACAACCCAAAAAATGACAGAATAATTTCAATTCAAATTCAAGGCAAAACATTTACACCCAGTGATCCAAGACTATGCACCAACCATGGATGCTGAAGAGGCTGAAGTTGTCCAATTCTACAAGGATATTCAACACCTCCTAGATATAACACCAATAAAAAATGTTATGCTCATCCAAAGAGATTGTAATTCTAAATTAGGGAACCAAAAGATAACAGGCAAGTTTGGTATTGGAGTACAACATGAAGCAGGTCAGAGATTAGTAGAATTTTGTCATTGCAAAAACCCTCTTCCAATAGCCTCAGAGACGACTCTACTGATGGGCATCACCAGATTGAATATATAGTTTGTAGCCAAAGATTGAGAAGCTTAATTTTACAATGATTCTTGCCAAACAAAAATGAGTCTTGTCCTATACAACCTATTAGATCCCAAGTCCTCCAACACATTTTTAACTGCAGGCTAATACTTTTGCAGACATCCATTTCTTTGAACACACCTTTCCTGATTTTGTGATTAAATAGTCTTATATTAGCACAATATCCCACTGCTAATAACTTACCTGGCTACACACCTCAATTCTAAATGATGTTCTCACAATATAGTGTGCTTTCCCTATGAAAATGGGTGTTAGTGGCTGGAAAACTAATGCAAAAAAGCTACATGAAAAAATCAGCATGGTAACAGAGACTTAAATGATAAATTATGTAGCACTATACATACAAACAAACACACACACACACATATATATATATATATATATATATATATATATATATATATTGTGTTAATCCATTGTGTTAATGCCATAGACTACAGGTTATCTACCCACAAGGACCATCGGGTTCTTTAACATCTCGGCACTAGCACCTTGATATCTGTCTTTTGCATCAGTCAGAGTCTCTCCATCAGGAATCAGTGCTTCCAGGAGTCCCAGTAACCTTCCTGTGGTAGTGATCAGGACAGGTTACTTGTAGGGTGGAAATAGGTTCAGTATCGCAGCCACCAGGAACCAAATAAAGAGACCAATACGATTTCTATATGTCTCTCAGTGAACTGATTTATTTTTGAAAATGGCAGCAGTATTCACAGGGGATAGATACAGAGGGGGTGTGCACAATGTAACAAATGAGAGGGGGTGGCAGACAATTACAAGAGATAGACTCCACATGGGTCTAATAGTAGTTTCCTGAGTGTAATAGGCTTAATTTCTAATACATATCTTGCCGTCTCTAGCACATATCAGATGGGATTAACTTAATCTTGCAAACAATGGAACAAAGCAGATTTACAAATACAATAGAGGTGTTTATGCAGATAATCCATTTCTGGAGCCTAGAAGTCTGGTGGCTCAATAGTCCAACACCCAGGCTGAGAAAAAGGGGTCCGTCACATTACTACCCCCTTCCAAACAGCAGGTCTGGAGCTACCGTCCGGATGATAGGCTTGAACTGCAGCCCACAGCCAAGTCAAAGTCCCCATCCAAAGAAAGAAAAATGTTGGCCCAAACGGCCACTGCATAAATCCCATTTCATGACCTCCTCCTGGAGGAGGTAGTAGGTTTGCCTGGTCTGGGGGTGATTGCCCATCCTGGAAAGTGTCCACAGTCTCTAGCCCCATTCCTTGCAACAGTCCACTCCAAATTGCAGGCATCAATCTTGGGGACACATCCAGGGTCTCGGAAACTAGGATCCTACCCAGGAGCATACTGCTCACCCCTTGGCCATAGGCACATAGTGGCTCTGGGGTAGCCCATCTAGGGATCGGCTCAGGAGGGGTTAAACTACACTTGAATGCCGGCACACACAGAGTAGCATACTTCGCTGGGGTTGGTAGCTCCTTCTGGTGGATATCCACAAGGGCTGGTAAGGCTGTGTCAGGTCCTCTGGTACTGTGGGCCACTTGCCAATATTCTTTAACTCTGGGTCTGTCAGGACTGAAGCAATCCTGTCAGTCCTGCTGGCAACTCTGCAGAGTTTGGGAGTGGAGCCTTAACTTCCTCAGGGTCTCACGGCCAGTGCTCTCACCTGAACTCCCACACCTATCTGGATCCACATGATCCATGCTGGGCAAGTGCTGCAGGGTCTCAGGGGATGCCCCCTCCCCATGTTAGCCTCATTCCCCAATCTGGCATCATACTCTCCCTGACTGTCAGCCTTGGCCCCTGAACATCAGCGGTCTGTGGTTCAGGACAGGTGACAATCCATGGGTAATTGGGCAGACTCTCAAACCTTGCATCTTTCTCTGCCAACAGTTCAGTCTCCAGCTCCTTGTCCTTGGTTAGCGGCTGGAACTTTTCTGGTTGTTGGCCATCTCCCAGTGGCTGGTGCTGCTTTACTCTACTCCCCGGTCTTGTATCTACCAGGGACTGGACTGTTCTCCCGGTCTTCCTATCCCAGCAGTTCCCAGCAGTCCCTCTGACCTCGCCTGTTCTGTAACTGTCAGATCTCCAGGTACCTTCTGGTTTCCTTCCTCCACCTTATAGGGGTATAGCCAATAGTCAATTTCCTCTTGCATTTTATCCTTTGCTAGCTCAGCTGGGGAAGCATGGGGTAGCTCCAAGTACTTGAGCCAGTTCCCAACTGGGCCCACCTCCTCAAGAAGTTCCTCATACTTTTTTTGTAAATCAATTTCTTTATGGGCGAACAGTTTAAGCAACATTTCTTCTGCTGTACCTGGCTCAATTTCCACATCCTTTCAGCACTATTCAAATAGGATTTCCCAGCGCTCTGCATTTCCAAGGCCACACTTTGGATCTCCCTGCAGCACATCCAGGAGCCCTTCCACCAGTCCAAGTCTGTAGAAGGAGGGCCTTTGTGATGCAGGAGTTGGAAGCATTAGGTCCACATACTCATGTTCCAAGTCGAGCTCCAACCACACCAGGTCCTCAAGCCGTTCTGCCAGCTTCTCACTCGGCTGGAGCCCAAGGGAAACCATCCGCTGATTTAAAATAGCTGTCCACCTATCCTCACCTGTGGCAATCCGATGCTCCAGCATACTGGTGAAAAGGTGAATTTTCTCACTGATCATCTCTGCTCTGCAGGTCTCCATGTGGTACTTGATTCCCTCTATCCAGGACTGGCCTTCCTTGGAGTTGGGCCTTGATTTGAAGGTTTGGCAAAATCGCTGAGTGATTTCTTTTTCCCCACCAAGCCACCAAAAGTGCTGGACTTCAAAACTGCATAGATCACCATTTCCCACCCTTGCTGCTGATTCTTGCATCAAGATTCCACCACTGACGACCAGTTGTGACGATCCAAGGGTAGGGGCTATGCAAGCCAGAGCCACCTGCTATAGACTACAGGTGATTGCCACTGGGTTCTTTGAAATATCGGCGCCAGCACCTTGATATATGGCTTCTGCATTAGTCAGAGTCTCTCCATTAGGAATCAGTGCTTCCAGGAGTCCAAGTAACCTTCCTGTGAATAGAAACCAGTCGGAGCCCTTTTGCGAGCCTTTCAGCCTTCGGCGCTCATTGTGGGCCTTGCAATGATCGCCAAAGGCCTTTGGCCCTAATTGCAGGCCTCTTCCCTCCCATGTAAGTTGCGGTCTTCTTCCCCCCCCCCCCCCCCATGTAAGTTGGAGAATTATAGCATTTGGGCCTGCATTTAACGTATACCTTTTTTAGGAACAAAGCTTAGGGGAGTAGACCTGCTCCTACAAACCAGGGAGGAAGTGGCACTGAGGAGAGGGCACATTGATAATTTAAGTGCTTTGGCGCCCAACCCCTAGTATTACCCAGTTTCTCCCATTCTATGGGGAAAGTCATGCACCCTTTCTGTACAGCCTATCCACTAGGGGTCACTTTCACTTACATTGCTGCCGTGGAGTCATACAAAGTTCTCTGGATGAATATTGGCTGATTGCACAGATAGCCTCAATTATTATGGGATATTGTCTTAAACTCACTATTTCCACACAAAGAATTGCATTTAATAATTTACTTAAATCTCATGCCTCCCAAATGTCCATCTTTTCGAGGGATAGTCCCTCTTTTCAGGGGAAATTCCCTATCCCTCTTATCCTTTCAAATTTTCCTATTTTTAAATTAAGTCCCAATTATTTTTTTTTGTTTCAATATTTTTCATTGTCAAACAAAGCCAGTGTTGTTACAAACATTTTGGTTAATAAAGGTTTACAATGTTTAAGAAGGAATTTGTTTGTTATGCAGGGTGTATTATTTGGTTAACATTGATAGAACACATTTAAAAATGTTCTATCAAGGTTGTAAGATGGTCTATAACAATAAACAATGCTGGTTGAGATCTTATGCTGCAAATAACAACACCGAGTTTAGATTTAAAATATCGATGTTTCACAAAACATATTATAAAAATGGTAAGAAAGGAAAAAATGATAAAGAAAAAAAAATCAACTTTGAGCAAACAAACAATACAATAACTTGAACTTAAATTGATATGTGTCCTATGAGCAAATCAGAATCTTCATATATAATCCAAATATCGTACCTGGTTAGACTAGGAAATGACCGGCAACCAGTCACTCAACCAGCCCATTCTACTACAAATTCAACCAGCTCCTGGGGTCGACGAAGGGGGATCCGGGTTTATTTCTGAGGGGAATTTAGACAGGCTTATATAGTGTAAGTGTAATTATCTGTTTAAGTAATGTCTATAGCTTGCGTTGAGGAGAGCCATGGGTTCCATATTTCTAGAAATTGAGGGTATGTGTTTGCTAAAGAATGCGACAATCTGTCATGAATCATTATGGTATTTAACTTGTGGATTACTTATTGAATGTTTAAAGTAGAATATGTCCATTTTTGGGCTATGTGCCTTTTCGTTGATATCTGATCATGTCTGACTTTCTCAGGCTCCTTCTGTTGTTTTCCCTCACAGTCTAGGAGAAAGATAGAAGCCTGGAATGAATATGTGTCTGTATGCACATACAGACACATATTCACTTATATCTAAAACTTAATTTACAAATCATACAGAATGGGTTTAAACTTATCTAATAGAGCAAACCTTCAAAGACATATATGTCCATCTTTGGCTATTTGACATGTTGGGGGGCATGCATCATAACATGTCTTCATTTCTTATAATATTCCTATATAGTAAATTGAGCCTAGTGACAAAATATATGAGATAATTACAAGACAAGTAAATATTCTGACATCCTAGTGATAGAAACTTGTATTGGGTGCTTTCCATAAATGTTCTGCCTGACATTTTTAAAGAGACATTGAACACACCTCCCTTTCATGCTTTTAAAAGAGCATGTTTCAAACATTACGAAACTTGTTTTTCTGCAAGAAAAGTATTAAGGAAAACCTGTTTAAACATACTTGAAACCAAGAGGAAATACAGAGAGCATTCTTTAGTCTGTAGATCTGATTGGCTAAAATATAACAAGCCCACAAGAGCAGTTAAACCTGTATGGTGTAATCATTCAAAACTCTGTGTATATAGATGGCATAGGAGTATGTCTGTTCTGTAGTATATATGTGTGTATACTTTCCCAGCTCGCACCTATGTATAAATGTCTCCCAGCTCACAATTCAATGTATATACTTCTCCCCGCTGACGCACTTCAGTATATTCGTGTATGTTTATATAACCCTGCTCACACCTACATGTATATACAATAAAATAAATACAAATAAAAGCTGACAGGCAGACTGACTGAGCGACAATTGTATATACAAAAAGCTTTGAACTTGAAAGGAAGTGAACTTAAAAGCATAACTAAAGGTGTCAGTTGAAATCTTTCACTTCCTTTCAGTGGTGCTTAGGAAAATGGGTGGGGAGAGGAACAGCAGCAGCCATTATTGAGGTAAACTATTTTTTTAATTATATTTTCTGGCTAAAGCTTTGATTTGCTGCATGTCTTTTTAATGTTAAGTAATGGTGAAGTAAAATGGCTTAACGTGAAAAGTGCCTAATATCATACCCGGAGAGTAAGTCTAATAGAAGTCCAAGAGTAAACATACTAAACAAGCACTTTGTACACTTTGTACAGGCAAACTCTAACTGCATTTAATGTTTAAACAGGTACAATAATCAGAGAGGCACTTCCTGATACAACTTAAAATGACAAACCGGAGATTCCATATATATATATACACACACACATATATATATAATACAAAAAAACATAAGTAATAAAATGTATTATACCAATTGAACATAGTTAAAATTGCATTTTCCAAAAATAAACTGACATTGTATTCTGCCAGTTTGCGCCCACAGCCTTTTCATCCACCAACTATCCAAGCTTCTAATATTTTGTTATTGAGAGATCAATGACATTAATTACTGATTAGCCCTTAAGGCATTGGTCACCTGCACAAAATAAAATAGGGGCCCTATTCTATTGCCCAATTCGTAAATTTATACACACTTAAAATCACACTTAATATTGCTGCATATTTGGCAAATATTACTTATTGGCACTAATGGGTTCTTAAGTCATTAGAATGCATATAAACATTTATAAAAAAAACACCCAAAGCCAAATATATGAGTTCAAGGGATTTGCAAGTAGCTAATTAACAGCCTAATTAAATTGCGATTCTGCAAATTTAAAAGGGCTCTATATAAGCACATAGCATATTTTTTTTACAGTTAATTGCTTTTCGATAGAAGTTCCCTAACTAAAAACTTCTGTAAAAAAAATATGCTATGTGCTTATATAGAGCCCTATTAAATTTGCCGAATCACAATTTAATAAGGCTGTAAATATGGCCCTAGGTATGCTATCTCAGTCTCTTTTGCACCGTGGATTGCACTCAAGACAACTGAACTAATGAATCAGTGGCTAATCAGTAATTAATAGAAATTATCTTTCCTTAACAAAAGATATGAATCTCTATTTGTGGGTGGACCAGAAAGGCTGGCTAACAAACTTCAGTTTTAACTGCATTTTTTAAAAATAATATTAAACTGATATCACCTATAGTTTTAAGATATATCATATTTGGAGCTTCGACTATGTCATTTTACGGTAGTGTATTAAATTAGTGGGAATTACCAGGATCAGATCCTCCTAGGTTTTTGCAGATCCTAATATGTTCAGGGTGAGGACTTATAGCGATATGGAACACAATTCTTTTTTTTAAACAGAGCATATGTGTGTCTCGTAGATTTAATTTGGAGACAGGTATGACTCATATGTCTATATTACAGCTGGTTGGCTAACAAGGGCAAGCTCCAATATAAGCCAAACATACAAACAATATTCTGCTTTGAGAGCATCTTTTGAAAAAGATATTTGATACATGATAAAATACCCTCTTTTATATGCAACAAAGTAAAAGTCCTTTCAAAATCTCTTTAATGTAAAATGCATTTAGACAGTCAAGCTACAATATTGTAATTTGAATATTATAAAGCCTTGTCTCCAAACATGGAGCTATAGAAATAAGTACGGTATATTAAGCAGCAAGGGATTAGGGTATAATGGTATGCGAGCGATAGTGGAACTGATACCCGCATTCTCCATTTGTTTTACTCTTGCAGTTGTAATGTGCTATATACACTGGTGGTACTATACAAATAAAGATAACTATGAGAAATACAAAATACAGCTGTCTACAAAACTTATTGGTGTAAAAGATTAAATATTGCAAGTTTTACATGGCCATCTACAGATAGTTTAAGACTCAGATGTGTGTTTCTGCCCAGGCCATCGAGACCCAAGCCTAGGGCAGCACATTTTCAGAGGGCAGCAGCCTATCTGAAGATGCAGTGCACTGCATTGAATTATGATTGTATATGCCCGTAAATGTCTATATGTAGTGATATTTCTGCCTGTAAGTATACTTGATGAGGCCGGACATAATATATATATATATATATATATATATATATATATATATATATATATATATATATATATATATATATATATATATATATACACATAAACACACATAAAGCTATGCTGTGTGATATAAGAAGTGGAAAGGTGGAACTGCAAGTTGGGTGGGGTGTGGATTGGAGCTTGCACAACTCTAAATGCCCAAGAGCAGCATAAAACCTAAATACGCTTATGAGTCAACTTGTTATTAACAGAACAAATCAGTGGGTTGTGCATTAAGATAAATGACCTGTAGGAAAAGCCAGGTACGTAAAAGATACATAAAAGATAACTCGTAAGTGCTGTGTGGAGGACTCCAGGCCAAACCTGCAAGACGACATAACTGAATTAGAGTCTACAGAAAAACAACTAAATGTACCAGCCAGTGCTACATAAATCACTATTGACACAAAAGTCCAATTATTTGTGATCCATGTCCTAGATAAAGTGAGAATAATATTTGCAGAGAGTTTCCATGCTCCTTCTAATGACATCAGCAGCCTAAGGTGATGTAAACTTACCAGAATTTCAAAAAATGTGTTACCATAATTCATTGCATTTTATAAAAAAAAGACCATAATTAATTAATAATATTGCAAATTCAACCAAAGTTTATAAAAATCAGGTCATTGATTTGAACAGATTTTCAGTTCTCTTAATATGTTCAAAAACTGTATACCAATGTTGTAAAGATATATATTAATGCTGTACAGCATTATAACATGAACCAGGGTTGGATCTACCAATGGTGCAGGTGATGCTGTGTACCAGGGCCCTCCTCTGGGTGTCCCAGTGCTGTGTACACCCCCCCACCCCCAGTCTAAAATTGATGTGTGCCTGTTTAAATTGGGGCATTTCGACTGAAGTTCCAAAGGCATCTTGGGGGTGGAGCAACAATGGTTAATGATCTTGAGAAGGCTTGCTGTTATGGGAGGGGTTTTCAGGAGGGGAGCAGTTATGGGAAGAGGTCTGGGGAGAAGCAATGAGTGATTTGGTTCCGGGGGGGCCCAGTGCAAATCATTTAACTTCCCTGGCGGTCTGGCCATGTCAGTACAACAGAGTATTAAAGACCGCCTTATTCCATAGTTTTCAGTAGTTTAGTGGTCCCTCCCCCCCCCCCAGCCCCTGCAGCACATCATTTCCATCTCTCCTCCCCTTACTCCTCACCCTTCTCCTTCCCTTCCCCCTCTCCCTTCTCCTCCTTTCCACTCTCCCTTCTCCTTCCCTGCCCCCGTCCTTCCTCCCCCTTTCCCCATCCTCTCACTGTGTAAGCTGCTCAACCTTCCCCTGCAGCAAGTCTTCTGGCTGTGGCCGGAAATCTCTATTGACGTGACGTTTGTGTGACGTCACTCGGGACTCCCGGACATTGCCAGAATACATGCCGCAGGGGAAGGATAAGCAGCTTACACAGTAAGAGGATGGGGGAAGGAGGAAGCATGGCTCGGGCTTGCTGCTTTAAGAACTGCAAATTAACCCAAAGCCACGTTTGAAATATCGCTAGAGCGGTTAAAACAGTTTTGAATAAACCTTGCAAACAGAAAAAAAGCTTTGATATGTTTCTTAGAGGACCACTGTACTGATCTTATAAATTAATAAAAACTTGTATTAAACTTTTGCTCTGCATTTAATCAATTGCTTAATATTTTAATGACCCCCAAGGCTACCTAACTCTCAACACCTTGGATTTTGCTTTGGGGTGGAGCAACCCACACTCTGAAATACAAGAGTAGCAGGGCAGTGTAACATGAGCTGCTAGCCATGATGTACCCACTAGCTTTCCAAAAATCACCCATTACCATACTATAGCTATAGTATGCAAATTTAGATAGCACTCCTCATTTGGCTCCATGACCCTCCAATACTTCATTCAGGGGGTTGGAGGGAATTGGAGTTTATTCAGTCTGGGAGAATCAGTGAAAACAGAAATTAATTGTTTAAATGCACAGTAAAATTTTAATAAATGTGTTTTTTTTTCCTTCTAAAGTTTTACTTCATTATTTTAGGCTCTTTATAATACTACTAAAAGTGTCATTTAAGCAAAATCCCATGCCATTTGCCCTTCACTGCAGAACCCCAAATCCATTTTATACCCTTTGCCAAATCTAATTGTGTTACGCCCAAAAGACCCTAAAACTACATATGGGAAAATTGGACTGACAGGGGCCTGAACCATTACAAGTGGGCCGCTATTTCTTCCACTTTCTCTGGCAGATGTCCTCTGAGTTGGAGAGTCGGAATCCTGAAGCCATGTTGGTCATTGGGGTTGTATGTGGTATGTTGGCCATGTTGTTCACTGTGGGCCATGTTAAAATGTATTAAGCCTTTTTTATGTTCATTTATTGATGTATGAATGAAAACCCAGGCATTTTTGGTCTCAAAAGGGCCGTTCTCCACAGGGAATATTAATAATGTTACACTGGGATTCCCTGGGCTTGGGACACAGGGGAGCGCAATTGAGGGGCCACACTACATGAGAAGGGAGCTGACAGTGAGGTCAGGGGATAAATGAAAACCCAGGCATGTTTGGTCTCAAAATGGTCATTCTCCACAGGGAATATTAATAATGTTACACTGGTATTCCCTGGGCTTGGGACACAGGGGAGCACAATTGAGGGGCCACACTACATGAGAAGGGAGCTGACAGTGAGGTCAGGGGATAAATGTATATTTAGCTGGGACCAGAGTAATAGCCCTGGGCGTCCGCCATTATTGGGTTCAGGATGATGACGGTGGATGGATTTTTCATATGGCTAGGGTGGAGACTGAATATGATTGGGTACTGTGGTGTGTGCATCAATAATGATTTGTTTAGTTTAAAACTTTAAACTTATATAAGCATGGTTTATTCTAGATGGATAATAATTCCACATAAGGGAATTAATGTAACGGGGCCTGCCTGACATTTTGCTCCTTATCACTGGGTATATTACTGCTGAACTGTTTCCTGCACTTCCTGGATATCCATGGAGGTGGTATGCTGTACTGGGTTCATTCCTGCTTATAGGGATATTCCAAAAGAATCCAACAATCTACTGGGTGAGATTGATCTAGGATCTTTCTGAGCCAGTTGGATCGGAACAAATTGTATCCTTCCTTTCGCCTCTTTATTTGAGCAAACTCCAGTTATATATAATCCATTCCTCAAACCTATGCATATTCCACATCTCCGACAAGATGCATACCCATCTTCCTAAAGACACCTATCCTCTCCAAGTATCATCCTTACAGTATCATGGGCTGAATTCATAAAGATAGACGAGGAGATGAATGGGCTGCAATGCTTGTTTTCTATGGAGAACTAAGATTTTCTGTGTTCAAGTCTCCATAGGATACAGCCATCCTAGTCTTTTTCTTGCAATTTTAAATTAACAACTGTATACTCTCATGTCATGTCATGTTTGTCTTATGTATTTACAGTGTTTCCTGTAATTAGTGTTTTTGAATAGGTTCAAGCTTTATAAATAAATGATGATGACGATGGCCTCACATGCTCAAGAATTTGATCCTGCCTCAGCCCATGGAACCATTACATTAACAAACCTACAGTATATCACTTTACTGAATATCTTTTGTAAACACATTTACCCTCCAGAATATGGGTGTACAGTTATTTGTAAGTTTATTAAATTACTTGAAAAAGAGGGATGTACTATATATACACTATCACGTATTATAATTGTCAAACTGCGCCTCTCGCAAAGATCTGGCCGCAAATGCGCACCTCGCGAAGCGGGGGAAGCATTTGCGGAGGTGGAGGCTCCAACGTTGGCTGCAATGAGCCGAAGGCACATTGCAGGCCGCAAATGCGCACCCTCGCGAAGCGGAGGTGGAAGCTCTATGGCGCCTCACTGGCGGTTAAAAACAACCCGGAAAAGCGTGACTTTGAAAAAAAACAGCCACGCTGTGGGACTTAGAAATAAAAAATAAACGCAATGAGGAAATTCAGCTTAGACAAAAAAAAATTACGACCCGTGGGACTTAGAAAAATCAAAAATACAAGGTCCCAAAAATACGAAGTTAATGGTCAAAACCCGTACATCAAAAAACAACAAAAACACTTCAAAATAAAAACAAAACATAACAAAAACAACACACACAGCATGGGGGGACAGCCAGGACGTCTGGGGGTGAGGTTGTATGCAAACTAAAGTCGAATTTAAGTAATTTCGGCACTTGAAAATCGGCTAAGCGAGAAAAAAAATGGCGGCCGAAAAAAATGAAAAAGAGGCTACACACCCCGAAGCTCAGAAAACACTGACAAGGACGTACGATTTTTACAAACAACAATTACGACACGCAGAAATAAAAAAATACGAGGTCGCAAAAATACGAAGTTAACGGACGAACCGTGCACATCCACAAAACCACAACAACAAAAAAATACCACATAAAATAAAAATCACACACAGCACAGGGGGACAGCCAGGACGTTTGGAAGTGAGCTTGCACTCAAATTTAAATTGCATTTAAGAAGTTTCGCCACTTGAAAATCGGCTAAGCGAGAAGAAAGATGGCGGACGAAAAAAACGAAAACAAGGCTAAAGGACACAGAGCCGCGAAAATCACCGCCGGGCACAAAAAAGTTAGCCAGGAACGTAGCTCATAGAAAATATACTATTACAACGGACGGAAAATGCTCGCGAGCCAAGTAACACATAGAAAAAAAACGGCATTTTACAACACTAACTTACAACTCATAGCGCGCACACAGCCTATTTACACTGCACACTTGCCACATTGCTGACACTTTTTCCTCACATGATCAACACTCCAACTGTACATTTTCAGATGCAGGAAAATCCAAATAGATTGTTAGCTCTTAAGGATATTGATTGATGCATATTAAATATAAATAGGTAAAGTATATTCATTTATTAATTCATATTACTTTATTAATTCACTGTACAATTTCACATTTTACACTGCACTTATATATCTGTCTTCGCAATGACTGCCAAAGGTAATCGTTGCAAAGCCGGACAATTAAAGTTCACAAGGGGGTAGGCTCACAATGAGCGCCGAAGGTCCACAGAGGAGCAAAAGCCTTACATTGTGTGGCAAACAGCATTGCCATGGCTTAAAATGTTATTGCCCCGTAATTTTGGGCGGGTAAGTCGCTAGTATTTTTATAATGTTTAAAACATGATAGAAAAAGTTGGATTCCATATCCCTTTAAGGATTCAGCTTCGTATGGATGCTTTAGATAACCCAATATTTATAGTTTAAAACTCAAACCCAAGTTGGTAAAGCAATTCTACATATAAAAGGAAAAATGTTTGCTATTCTGAAACAGATTGAATTAGAGCACAGAACCCATTAATATATAATTAATAATCTAATTTTTGTAAACATGCGACCTTGAACAAAATCTATATTAATTTAATGGCACAAAGATATAGGTTCCATGGAAAGTACCCGATCCAGTATCTCTTAATCTGGATCTTAACGTAAAACAGGTGAAGTAAAATAGTATTAACAAAGAAGTCTTCCCATATAATATGGATCTGTATATACTGTATGTCCCACGTGTAGGCTTATTTGTATAGTGACCTGACTTGATTTTGAGAAGGAATTGACCAGTTCTGTAGTTCACTCACACAGAGCAGGGCTATTCCTTCTCAATATCAAGTTCCAGAAAACTGAAGAAATTTGCAAACATAAGGTAATTACAAAGGCCCGGTAAGGCTATCTTATTTATTATATGGACTAAGATTGCCATATTTATGATTTTTTCTAATTACACTCTATAGCGATACAGTTGTTGGCCTACACTGGTGGTAGATCTTTCTTGTTTTAGTATTGTATACTAATATAGTAGTTGAGGTTAATACAATCATTTTAGTCCATCAATTTTCTCCTCTGATCCTTGTATTATGTGAATTATTAATGGATGCAGAGAATGACAAACAAAACAAAACAACAATTGTCTCATAAGGGAAAAATCCTTCAAGAGCCCAAATACTGGAAATTGGATTGCTCCCTGGATCAATACACCTCTAACTATAGTTATCAAACATAACCCTGATTGCCCTTTCTATGAAGACATATATTCAACCCCTTTTGAAATGTATCTATTGGTTCTGCTGTCACCTACTCCTTTGGTAGAGATCTCCACAATCTCTCTGCCATTCCTAAATGTGAAATATGTTTTCTTCTAACCTCTATGGGATCCTCTTGTTAGTTGACATATGCCGGATAACTGTAGTTTCCGGTTGCTTGAGAGTCACTATACCCCTTAGAAAACCATAAACTATCTATTAAATTGCTACTACTAAGTAAATTTAGTCATTCAAAGGTAAAAATAAATACACAGAGACAAAGTTCATTTAAAAAAAGCTTTTTTTTATACATTACATACATCAGATTGGCACATACAGTTAGATGCTGCAGATTAGCACTTCCAGACAGGGACTTCCGGTGGGCACTTCCAGGCAGAGGCTTTCGATGGGCTTCTAAAGGGTCAGGATCCACTTCATTGATGTCCAGGGTCACTTCCAGGCTGCTCCTTTTGCCTGCTGCTTGAGGTTCTGGTTGCGCAGGGTAATTTCCGGTTGCTTCAGATTCCGGTTGCCCAGGGTCACTTGCCGGTTAGTTGAAAGTTTCTGGAAATCGGGGAATGGAGGTAAGTGCCGGTTGCTTGAGAGTTCCAGATAATTGAGTTCCGGGTAAATGGGAGTCTACTGTATATATATATATATATATATATATATATATATATATATATATATTATTTTTTAAATATGCTGTATTAAGGGTTATTATTCTCAGGAATTGTGAAAACAATATAGTTAAAGTCATAGTCAAGATTTATTTTTACAAACAAACTGTAACAAGGTAGAATAGGAGTATTTATTTATTCCAGAATGTTTCAAAGTGTGCCTTCTTCTTTACATAGTATTCAATTAATTCCCAGAACAAATAAATATAAATAATTCAGAGGAAATATGAAAGAATAGAATACCGGATGGGAAAATTGTGACAATAGAGCATATTCCATCTTATCCATGGTTGCTATAGGATAGAATGCTCATTTCTGACCAAAGTACAAGTTCTGTGCAGAGCTTTATAACCTTAATTGAGCTCCTCATAAGTTTGTGCCCTGGATCCATAGGCTAGAGCCAGCCATGCTACCACCATTAACCATTAACCACTATCGCTTATTGTATTCTTTATCTTCATTAGCTTTCTTTTATTTATTCTCACTTAAGTGTCTCTGATAGTGGCTACATTTAATTAATAATGGGAAAATGTGATTGTCTCCCTAAGGAATTTAGGGTAATCCAGACAAAATGTATATTTGGGATTTGTGTTTTTTCATGTGGATATGGTCAGACTGATGATAAACTATTTCCTTTGTGAGCAAAAAGTAGATTTCAGCCATGCAAATACATCACAAGGTAAACTATTTAGCACCGTTGATTCGATAAAACTCTCAACCACAACTCAATATTCCTTTGATTTTCAAAACCATCTCTCAAACCTTCTGTCTGTCTTGCCCATATAATCTCTACCTCCCCATCATATGCACATACTGTCTGTGCCCAATATTTTGTACATTCTGTACCACTAATTGCTACCGGCAATCTGCAAGGTGCACGGCTTCCACACTGGGCTATGATGTCAGGGAATGATGACCTGATGTGGATGCTTCTCAACTCTGCACTTTATCGGATGCAGTCAGCAACTGGTGTACAGTACATACTAACCTTTAGATAACCTAAAACAGAACAGAAAAGGTCAGCTGGTTTATAT
Source organism: Discoglossus pictus (assembly GCA_027410445.1). Taxonomy (NCBI): domain Eukaryota; kingdom Metazoa; phylum Chordata; class Amphibia; order Anura; family Alytidae; genus Discoglossus; species Discoglossus pictus. The sequence goes on from CM050167.1 coordinate 97,050,162, forward strand.
CAGAATAGCTATAATTAAAGACCAAAAGACAGTAAATTGTCCAGCCTGGAGGAGAGAAGGGGACCCGATAGGATATTGAACATACATATACAGATCCAGAAGGGGAAATATTTTTTTTTCAGAGAGAGAGAGAGAACTAGAGTCAATCTTGGAAGAGAGGTCATGTTCTGTATCTGGGAGATGGAATAGGGGAAATAAGCTATATTCAATAGCAGTATACATTAGCGCTACGGAATATGTTGGTGCGTTACAAATAAAGGATAATAATAATAATAATTCAGAATAGTCTGTATTTGAGGAATACATTCCAAACCAAACCATTAGAGATTAAATGGTAAGTTCCACCTTAAATTAAAGGAACACAATAGTTTTGAAACAAGCCATGTAGCTTGATGAAAGACCAGTTTGCCCCTGTTTACCTCTTGAGGGTTGCCATTTTGGACTCATCTCCTCTTCCCATTCTTCAGAGTACAATTTGTTACAATGCAGACACCAAAATGTGAAACTCTTTATACTACAGTTATTAGTCTGGGGGGCAGCACTGCATGATAATATGGACCAGTTTGGAGCCTTATGACATGCTGTGTGCACTACAAACAATAGTTTGATGTTTCACAGCTTGCTGCCAGCTCACTAACCAGGGGCAGAGCTACCAGTGGTGCAGGTTTTGCAATGCATTTTGCATTTATCTTTTTTCTGAAGTATAGGGGCCCCACACCAGCCCCCTGGGACTCCTTGACTCCCCACACCCGTGCTTGTTATGTGCTTTTTTTTTTTTAAAAGAGCATTTCTACTGAGGCTCCAAGAGGTGGAGCAGTTCTACACACTTCGAGATGTGTATCAAGGAAGAGGTGAGAGAGAAAAGAGCTGCAATGTATAGGGATGTGGTGGGTTCTGTGGGAGGGGAGGATGGATGATATGTGAGGTGGGTGCTAAGAGGGATTGGGTGCTGTGTGGGGATGAATGCTGAGAGGGTGTGGCTGCTGACAAGGACTGAGCGCTATGTAGGGATGGGCACTAAGATGGGTGGGTGCTCAGAGGGACTGGGTGCTATGTGAAAATGGCTGCTGAGAGGGACTGGCTGCTATATATAGATAGCATATGTATATGTGTATGTATGTGTAAATGAACACTCACTTATTTAAAAATTATTGAACTTGTCAAGTAGCCAGATTGCTGGCTTTCCCAGATGATCCACTTCTGGATTGGATTTCTGCTGAGCAGTTTGAGTCTATCATCTCCTTGCCCCACTGTTGTACCGTCAGCCAATGCTAGTTTTTGTTTTCATCTCTCGTGCTAGCTTAATTAATAATTTATTTTGTTTGCTATATGTCATGACCCATTGCATGTGACCTACATTATCCAGTCTGTCTGTGCCTCTTAACTTTAATTCCTCACAACTACATTAGTCCTAAATAGAGATGTCGCGGACAGTTCGCCCGCGGACTATTCGCGGCGATTTTGGCATGTTCGCGTTCGCATCGGACGGCGAACACATGCGCTTTTGGGTTCGCCCCCTATTCTTTATCATTGAGGAAACTTTGACCCTGCACCTCACAGTCAGCAGACACATTCCAGCCAATCAGCAGCATACACTCCCTTCCAGGGCCTTCCATCTGAAGGACAGCATACATTTTAGAATCATTCTGAAGCTGCATTCGTTGTGAGAGGATAGATAGTGTAGCTGCTGGAGATTTAATAGGAAAATAGATAGCCAGGCTGTGTATTTAGCTTCCACTACAGACCTGAAGGACTCATCTGATATCTGCTGCAAGGACAGCAACCCAAAAAGCCCTTTTTAGGGCTAGAACATCATCTATTTTATTTTATAATTTATTTATGTGTAATCTAATTGCATATGCCTGCCTGCCTGCCAGCGTGTGTGTGTGACAGGCTAACACCTAACAGCTTATATTGTGTTCAGTGAAATAAAACAACACTTTTTTGACTGTAATAGATTGAATAGCAATTGCCTGCCTACAGGCGTGTGTGTGAAGCCTATTGCATCTACTCTGCCAACTTTTGCCAGTGCACAGTGATACGTCATATCTGGTGCAACCGTAGTGTACAGTGAAATAAAACAACACTTTTTTGACTGTAATAGATTGAATAGCAATTGCCTGTCTACAGGCGTGTGTGTTAAGCCTATTGCATCTACTCTGCCAACTTTTGCCAGTGCACAGTGATACGTCATATCTGGTGCAACCGTAGTGTACAGTGACATAAAACAACACTTTTTTGACTGTAATCAATTGAATATCATTTGCCTGCCTACAGGCGTGTGTGTGAAGCCTATTGCATCTACTCTGCCAACTTTTGCCAGTGCACAGTGACACTCATATCTGGTGGCACCTTAGATTGCACGCGCAGTGCCCCAAATTTGAAGTAGGAGGTCCGACCAAGCATCTTTTTCCATCTCCCTGTTCCAAAAATCAATGCCGTATACATGTCCCCTAATAGTGGACGTAACAGGGATTAAACTGATAGGAATAGTACTACTTAACAGTACACACCTTATAATAACGCAGACAGAGGCAATGCAGAGAGAGGAGTCTGAAGAAGAGGAGTCAGAGGAGGAAGGTTGCTTTGAGGAGGTGGAAGACCAAACACAGCAGGCGTCCCAGGGGGCTTGTTGTCACCTTTCGGGGACCCTTAGTGGCTGGGTGGAGGAAGAGACCTTCAATGACATCAGTGAGGACAAAGAACGGGACATGGCTAGCTTGGTATCCAACCTTGTGCAAATGGGGAGTTTGCGGTTGTGCAAAGGGACTGTTTGCGGTTGTTTGCGGTGCATTAAACGGGGAGATTGGTCTGTTACTGTAAAGCGGGTGTAACCCTTACACTACCTGATCGATACAACATCATACCTGATGTTTTAAAGCATGTTATTCCAAACAATTTAGGAATGTTAGGTGATTTATGCCCTTTATGGCTTAAAACCAGACTCTGCATCAACTATGTAATTTTCCGTGGGAGTTTTGCCATGGATCCCCCTCATGCCACAGTCCAGGTGTTAATCCCCTTGAAACAACTTTCCCATCACTATTGTGGCCAGAAAGAGTCCCTGTGGGTCCCTGCCCATTGAAGTTTGATGTTCGCGACATCACTAGTCCTAAATATACCTGGAACCTGATTTGATGGGCAAGTAACTCTAGCTGAATCTGGCAGATCTGCTGCTTTTGTCATACAACCAACAGAACGAGGTTGCATGAGCTACACTTTCTGAGATAGATACATAAACAACACTGACTATGATCCCATGCCTGTCTCCAGACTATAGCAGGGTCTATAGAATGCATATCAGTTGCCTTGGAGGAGTTATGTTCTCATTTCATCATATACCTTTCAGCCTTCTAGGAGACCTATTACACTCTTTGTTGATTCATTACATAGTAACACAGTAATTGAGATTGAAAAGTCCATAAATTTCAACCTTTTTAGATCTCCTATAATCCTTATAATATGAGTTACAACTTTCAGGCTGTTATGCATCACATAGTGAAAATTATGCTGTGAAATTTGGAACCCTGTTAACTCTCACTTTTACATGTAGTCTCTTGCAGATTAGAAAAAACGATCATTGAGAATAATTGCTGTGTGCAGCACAGACAGCAGCTAGACGGCATGGTAGTGAGTCAATAAGATTCTGTAAGGTTGACAAGGGTATCTGGAACCTATATGGAGAACATGCGATCGAGGTAAACCCACAGGAACTCGATGGGGTTCAAGTCCAGAGAATTTGGAGGTAAAGGAAGTACTTGGAAGTCTTTGTTGTGCTCCTCCAACCACTCCCCGGACAATTCTGGCTGTATGACATGTTGCATTGTGCTGCTGGAAGATCCCATCAACTCCAAGGAAGACAGTCAACATGTATGGGTGTACTTGACCTACAAGGATAGATAGATAATCCAGAGTGCCTTCCAGAGGTATGAATGGACCCAGACAATGCCAAGAATGGCCAATGGCTGTCCAGTCAATGTAGCAAAACCTTTGCCAATCAGAAGTGGTCCAGTTTTGTTACTGTTGTGCAAATTTAAGCCTTTTCTGATGATGAAGCCTCGTCAGCATGGGTGCAGTGATCAGCCGTTTGCTTTAGAGTCCCATACACAACAGGGTTCACTGTACTGTCATTTTAGACACATATCTGGTAGCCCCCATTTGGACAGTGAGTTACTCAACTGTGTGTTGGCCCTCACACACATTCGCAGCTGACTTTCACATCTGATCTCAATGGCAAGTGGTGCTCCGCAGTTTCCACACCACAGTTTTTGTTTTATGCTTACAGTTTATATATCTGCTAATGTTGTTAGATTATTACATACTTCCCAAACATGTAAAATGTTTCCCAAACTACAAAGGTCCTTTACAAAAAGGAAAAAAAACATCAATCTAAATTGATGCAACCTTGGCAAAATCTTTGTACGTTCTATTAAAAATTAACTTTAATTGTTATCTTAAAAAGGAAAACTACGTAAAACAATAAAAGTTAATTTTTAAAAGTGTTTCCAAAATAGATGTTGTGAGTCCATGGATTTAAGCTATTATTTATTTTCTCTTCTATTAATGTTATACTATTAGCAGTGAATAGTATTTGCATGTATTTATTGAATACTTGATTTGGGCTTGTGGCCAAAAGCTTGTCTGTATCCTTATTGTGGAATCAAAGCCCCCCCCCCCCCCCTTGCCTATATCTTTCTCTTGCAACCTCTAATTCAATGTGATGATCTCTTACTCAAACATTAAATGGAGTTTCATTTTTTAAAGGCATCCATGTAAGATATGTTCTTTTGAAGTATTACACTTAAATTATGCAATATTTTTGCAATTTTATTTTTCACTCATCTACTTCCTGAGGTGGGAGAGTGCTTTGAATAGACAATTGAAATGTGGCAGCTACACCTGTTGATGCCATCATTAGGACTAATTGAAAGATGACTGGTTTACACAGGCATCATCCTGAGACTGAAGCTGCAATAAGCAGTCCAGTAAAGATAACGGGAACCTGCATTACAGGATAAATGGGATTTTTGTTTACTTTCTTTAATTATAAAACATTGCAGACTCCTGCCCTAGCCAGTCTTCTTATCTCAGTTTCTACTGACTGGTCTGTCTTGTCTGTCTGCTCAGTGGGTTCACCTCCTTTATATTGAAATTATATTGATTGTGGATGAGATTTTCCAAGGAAGATTACACTCTGCTTAGATCCAAGATACTACCACTAGTAGTTTGAGCTATAGATGGGAAAAAATACATCACTGGTATCATCTCCCACAAAATCAAGTCACTTATACTAGGCATTAACCTTCTTTTTGAAGTAATGTGCTTCCTACAACTATCACTACAACTATTACTAGTCTGGGAAAACACCCTCTGGTCAATTGGGTGCATAGTCCGAAGTGTCCAGCGTTGTGGAAAGTTTCTTAACATACTTCTTATGTTTTTACCACTATCATGATGTCTATGACAAAAACAACCTGGGGGTCTCCTCGCCATTTTAATGACCCTCCTGTTAATCTCCTAGAAGGATTAACACCACTCTTGGGAACTGAGTATAATTTATCATTACCTGACATTGCTACTATAAAACAATATATGCCCCTTCAATCAAACTACGTTGCCTTCATGAGTTATATCATCATTCCTCCAGGGCCTGAGATAAACCCCAAGAAAATGGCAGCAAAATGCCACTAGCCTCTACCTATGGGTTGGAAAACTATACAAGTATCACAGGGTTTGTCATTTACTATAGACAGAAGGTCCACTCTGTAATTTCTGTTTTCATAAATGAGATCCAACAATAATGTAAAGAATTACTGAATTAAAGAAAGGTTTGAGAAGTGTAGATATCTCCTGAAAGGAGTCGCTTATTCAATCACTGTTCTAACAGACCACAGGAATCCTAACTTCCTTAAAAATCCATATCGAAGCTCAACCTCCTACCCCACATCATCAATTCCCCCATTTCCTACAGACCCATATTTAAGAAAAACATGTTAGATGCTATTTCTAGCTCCTAGATCAGGGGTCACCAAACTCGGTCCTGGAGGGCCGCACCAGGCCTGGATTTGGGGATATCCTTGCTGCAAACAGGTGAGAATCTTGTTTCTTCAGCCATCCTGATTGACTCACCTGTTTGCAGCAAGGATATCCACAAATCCAGGCCTGGGTCGGCCCTCCAGGACCAAGTTTGGTGACCCCTGTCCTAGATAGTCATACCAAATGCTCAATATATTTTATTGGACAAATCAGTGGCTCAATCATTTAGATTTTCTTATCTGCATCATCATTGGTATATCCTGAAAAAGGGCTTCTCTTAGAGTATATATATGAAATATTTTTATTCTTTACATTATACTATTTCATCTATAGCTCCAGAAGGTGACACGTTCTTTGGTAATTTTTTACCTTTTGACACCACTTTTTTTGGTTTCATATATTGCCTTTTATGAGGGATCTTGGATGTGTTACTGAATAGGTCCTGAAATCTCTTTTAAGGGATGTCAATATGTCCACAGTATGTTTTTTTCATATGAAAGACATATACATTCTTTACATTAAATTTTTTTTTTTTACTGCTCTGGGGACATGCATAATACAGTCTGCCCTGCATTTCCTGCTAGTTTCAATGACATGTAAACAGGTTTTATTTTTTTCTTGTAAAAAAAAAACGTTTGTAATATTTAAAACATGCTCTTTTAAATGCACAACAATTTATTTCCATGTCCGTTAATGTATAAATAAATAAGGGTGGCCTATGTTTAAACAACTCCTTGAAAACAGTTGTTGATATCCCTTATTGCATAAGCATTTTCCATGAATCTCTCAACTATCTGTAATCTCACAACGTTAGTCACATGCAGAAGTAGATAACATTGGAGGCTTATGTAGAGAGCTTTCATGCACACATGGATATGCTTTATTTAGCTGTGTGCAATAATAAACATTTTAGATATTAGAGGAGAGCACATAAGACCAGCCAGTCCTACCTACTGTAAAGTCTCTCTAATATGTCATCATTAGTCTTTAATATTATATAACCACATTAACCATTTTCCAACACGTCAGGAGAGTATTCAGTGATTTTTTTTCACAAGTTATAAGAAAAAACAGAAGTGATACCAGTTGGTCTGCTGCATGTAGATTTAGTGATGCCCTCTGTGGAACAGGTGTCAGTATGTCTGGAGGCTATTTCTCTGAGGTGACACCCCCCAAAGACAGCTGTACTATAGGCCCCAATTATAAATGTTTTACAATAGCTATCAGGCAACTAATATACCGTATTGGTCCGAATATAAGCCACACCCGCATATAAGCCGCACCTGTAAAATTCAAGGGGAAAAAATTTAAAAAAGATAATACTCGAATATAAACCGCACCCTTAAAATTGGAGAGAAAAAGACTCTTTCCAAGTGATCAGCCATTGCAAGAAACAGGCTTTCTAATTAGTACTGTAACTTATTTTACAGGTTACAGGCCTTACAGGATGTTAGAATCACTAAAACCGTAAATCGCTATTCAATTGATACAATACCGCAGTCTCAAGCACGCAAATCAGCAGTCATTTCACGTTCGTGAATATAAATTGCACCCTTAACTCGCAAGCGCGCAAATCGGCAGTCATTTTACATTTGCGAATATAAGCCGCACGCGTAACTCGCAAAGCTCGCAAATCGACAGTTCTTTTTTTACGGTCGCGAATATAAGCCGCACCTGTAACTCGCAAGCTTGCAAATCGGAAAAAAGGTGCGGCTTATATTCGGACCAATACGTTATTGAAACTTTATTTAGGCATATCCTGGATCACTCAACTCTAGGCCCTTTAGCCATAGCTCCCCCATACAATAACATCGCTTTGCCACTGGTAACGTGACAGTTCTGGTGCCATTTGTAATTACTATATTCATAACAAAAGCAGTAGAGTCAAACAACCAAGAGGCCATGCAGGCTGTGTTTTGTAAATTCAACACAGAGAAGCTCACGCCAGACAAGACACTGGAGCCCATTACATGGTAGGTACCCACAGCAACCAGCAGTAGCCTGGGGTGAAAGGGGATTATTAATTTATTAAGGGAGAGGGACAGATAAATATTTTGATAGCAAGGTGATCTGATCATCCTGGGGTAACCAGATCTCGTACATATATTTTTTCAGCCTTTTTATTTACCCCCATTCTTATATATTATAAGAATCAAATCAGTATAGAAAAAGAATGATTGTTCATTTAATCTGCCAGTTCCTCCGATTGGCTATCTCACAAGACTATGGAATTTCAGCTGACGCATTGAGTCTCAAGGTCAAACTCTGATGGTTCCCAGATCTGACTATACCATTGTTTTGTTTTGTTTTCTACAAGAAATGTCTATGACTGAACAAATCCATTTACATAAAAGAGTTACAAATAATATTCCTTCCTTTTCCACATTTTCCTTGTCACTACAATCCCAGACTTCATGCAGGAACTCAAACTCTTCTTAGTTTTATATTTTTTGGTCCTCGAATCTTTAAATGGCATGGAACCCACACATTCATATAATATATTTAATAGAGCAGGCTTAATATTTTATTGCAAAACTAGCAATTTCAAGCTTAAATAATAAAAATTGTAATCCCTCTAAATATTGCATTTGCAACAATGTAACATGCCCTTCAGCAGACTCTACTCAGAGTCATGGCACAGCACTAGCTGATTTATGGAGCTCTACGTAAATATGGTGGTCCAGTGGTTAGGATTCAGTGCTTTCACTGCTGCAAACTGGGTTTGATTCCAGTCAGGGAACCAAGAGATCACACCACCCTGAAGCCATGCAGGGTGAGGCCTGGTCAGTACTTGGATAAGAGACCACCTAGGAATACCAGGGGCTGTATGCTATGGCCCACTGGAGAAGGAACTGGCAACCTACTCCAGTATCTCTGCCATGAATACCAAGTGGATCAGCATGATGTGTTGAGGTCCATGAGGTCATGAAGAGTCGGACACGACTGAATCAAGCAATCACATAATGCTCCTGATACTCCCTTATAACAATTTGTCAGAGGTCCTGACAGTTCATAGCTCTTATCATTCCATCTTTTCCTGTAGGCTACTAGCAGAATTGAGACCTGATGGAGGAGGTAAACACATTGCACCATTCCTTTCTGATGTCCAGAGATGCTCAACTGAGAATGAATAATGCTAAATAGTGCAACCTGTTCGATGGGCATTTAACACTATTCTATAGTATTTATTACAGACTTATGCATTTGTCATAAATGTCCCCTTTTAAAGGAGAGGTTTGGAAACATTTTTAAATATAAAGACAGGGTTGTTAAACTCAATGGGCCAATATCATGCCACATTTTCAAGATAACTTGATTGAAAACAGATGGTTTGAACATTTTACATTGGTAGGAATATCCTAAATATCAGAAATTGATACGGTCCCCAAGAACTGGTGCTGAAATCCTATTGCAAATTAGTCTGTCGACCTAATATACAATAAGATAAACAAGACATTTGTAAATAGTTATGTTGACTTTTAAAGTCCTTTTCAGTTATGTGCACTGCACGGGTGGAAATTTCATGGAAGGGCCAATGGTTCTTAAACTACTTCTGCCTCATATATATATATATATATGTGAAGGGCTTCTAGAAATAGCCTGTCTGGCTCTTATACAATTTGGCTCCTATAAAATCTTTCTGGCTTTTAAATATTAGATATTTTTGTCAATATGTTGTGCCAAATTCCCACAATACAAACTATGGACCATGTTCTATTGGCCAATTCTCAGTTACAAACACTCTGAAAATAGCAACAAATTCTATTAGCTACTCGCATTCTGATTACGGGTTACCCGCCCACTATCACTATGGGCCAGGCAGAATATTATGAGCGATAAATAATTAAAGTTACACAAAATCGATATTCTATTAGACCCAGAGCGCTAGATCGCAAATAAAGACTAACAGGCAATTGAAAAAAGTATCAAGTTTCCGTCACAAATATTATGATTACTAAATAGGACTCACAAGTCATGTTTCAATCAATTATTAGAGCCTTAACAGCTATTAAATGCGCAATATTGTACTTTAAAAATACGGGAAAGCATATAAATACATTAGAATGAATTGCAGAACAATCTTAAACCCACAAATATGCAATTCAAAAATATATTTTTTTTATGTTTTTTTTTTTGTGAGAAATGGATCCTGGGACTTAAGAGGTTAATACATATCATGGAACCCGCCTGGACTGGTACAGTTGCTTTAATTACTTTTAAGGATTTATACATTGCTGGTTTTGTGAGTCCGATCGCTAAATTTACTTATCGACACTAATTAATTTGTAGTCTCTGAGTGAAGTTTATGTATAAACTCCATGTTTTACTGATGTCATGATGATGGTCTCATTTACTATTGGCTGTGTCTAAGAAGTAATGAGAGTGTTTAAGAAGTAAATTACGGGCTTGCTTAAATATTATCAGATCATATGATCACGCCCCCTGAAATCAGACTTAAAAAGTCAGGGTTTACGAGTTTAGCCTTGTGGTCAGAATTTGTGAACTGGAATCAATAGAATACATCTAAACATTTTAAAACAAAAACACCCACAGTCAAATTTGTGAATTTGATGCATTTGCTAGCAGCTAATAGAATATGGCACTATGCTATTTAGTACAGTTCATTCACAGAAAGTAAAATTCTGACATTCTCTTGATGCCATATTGGAAGAGCATAGTTAGCTGAAAATTTGGGTGTAAGAGCTATTTGGAATACATACTTTTTTTAAAGCTTTAACTTCAGATATATTTGTTTGAGCCCTGCAATATAATTTCAGATAAGCTTTAGCTTTTCCCCCCATCATAGGTTTTTTGAAAATTCCCAAGGAGTCAGTTGTATTAATAAATATATTTTTGTTAGAAATCAATATCACTCACTGTTGTAGAGAATCTCTCTTATTTTTCCTAAAGCCTACTTATACAAGGTGATGCTCAGTATTATTATATAGCAGATCTAATCTATCACTGCACCAGGCCGGAAGGAGCTTGAGAGAACATTTCTTTTTAACCATGGCCTGGGGTTAACTTGGCCTCTTTTGGCACAGAACTCAGTTCCCGCTTCAGGGTGGGAGGAGGCTTTTGCATTCCTCTGTATATCTCCCCATATTATGCTTAAAGGGCCAGTGTATGCACTTTTCATGTTAAACCTTTTTTTTTGTACCATTAAATATATATGGGCAAATGTTACATAAAGCAAGCAATTAACAAGAAAATATGAGTTTACTTAATTAATGGCAGCTGCCGTACTACTCCCCACCTCGCTCATAATCCCGAGCCCTACTGAAAAGAGGTGAAAGATTTCAACTGATAATTGTTAACAAAAAAATAAATACACTGGTTCTACAAAAGATATCCCAAAACTGTTCTGAAAACTAATGTATCCTTGACTGAATATGCATACAATGTGTTATACAAAAATACTTTATTATGGTTAATTGCAGGGGTTAGAGTCTCTAGTAATTATAATGAAAGAATAATAAATGATTCTGTTTATTAAAAAAAAGTGTGCATAGGGGGACTGTAGAGGAATATCAGGGTAAATTGCAGAATTGTACGCTATAGCAGTGTGCAGGAGAGCCACACGTACAGGAACAGTATTGGAAAGGTAGAGCATGGTACAGAAATGTGTGTGTGTAAGATTAGTATAGGTATATCCCACCCTATTGCAGAGCTGTATTTCTATGATGCCTTGCAAACGTATTCACCCACCATGACCTTTTACCTATTTTGTTACATTACAGCCTTAAGTTCAATGTTTTGTTAATCTGAACTTTATGTGATAGATCAGAACACAATAGTCTAAGTTGGTAAAGTAAAATGAGAAAAATATATACATAAACCTATGTTTTAGAAATAGAAAACAGAAAATTGGCATGTGTGTAGGTATTAACCCCCTTGGTTATGAATCCCATAAAAAGCTCTGATGCAACCAATTACTTTCAGAAGTCACATAATTAGTGAAATGATGTCCACCTGTGTGCAATCTAAGTGTCACATGATCTGTCATTACATATAAACACCTTTTTTGAAAGGCCCCAGAGGCTGCAATACCTAAGCAAGAGGCACCACTAACCAAACACTGCCACGAAGACCAAGGAACTCTCCAAACAAGTAAGGAACAATGTTGTTAAGAAGTACAAGTCAGGGAAAGGTTATAAAAAAATATCCAAATCTTTGATGGTCACCAGGAGCACCATCAAATCTATCATAAACAAATGGAAAGAACATGGCACAACAGCAAACCTGCCAAGAGACGGACGCCCACCAAAATTCATGGACCGTGCAAGGAGGGAATTAATCAGAGAGACAGCACAGAGACCTAAGGTAACCCTGGAGGAGCTGCAGAGTTCCACAGCAGAGACTGGAGTATCTGTACATGGGACGACAATAAACCGTCCGCTCCATAGAGTTGGGCTTATGGCAGAGTGGCCAGAAGAAAGCCATTACTTTCAGCAAAAAAACCAAATGACACGTTTTGAGTTTGCGAAAAGGCATGTGGGAGACTCCCAAAATGTATGGAGGAAGGTGCTCTGGTCTGATGAGACTAAAATTTAACTTTTCATCCATTAAAGAAAACGCTATGTCTGGTGCAAACCCAACACATCACATCACCCAAAGAACACTTCCCCACAGTGAAACATGGTGGTGGCAGCATCATGCTGTGGGGATGTTTTTCAGCAGCCGGGACTTGGAAATTGGTCAAAGTTGAGGGTAAGATGGATAGTGCTAAATACAGGGATATTCTTGAGCAAAACCTATACCACTCTGTGAGTGATTTGAGGCTAGGACAGAGCTTCACCTTCCAGCAGGACAATGACCCCAAACACACTGCTAAAGCAACACTTGAGTGGTTTAAGGGGAAACATGTAAATGTGTAAGAATGGCCTAGTCAAAGCCCAGACCTCAATCCAAAATCTGTGCTCAGACTTAAAGATTGCTGTTCACAAGCGCAAACCATCCAACTTGAAGGAGCTGGAGCAGTTTTGCAAGGAGGAATGTGCAAAAATCCCAGTGGTAAGATGTCATAGAGACTTATCCAAAGCGAATTGGAGCTGTGATGGACGCAAAATGTGGCTCTACAAAGTATTGACTTTAGAGGGATGAACAGTTATGCACATTGACTTTTTCTGTTATTTGGTTCTATTTGTTGTTTACTTCAAAAAAAAAAAAAAAACATCTTTAAAGTTGTGGGCATGTTCTGTAAATTAAATGATGCAAATCCTCAAACAATCTATGTTAATTCCAGATTGTGAGGCAACAAAACACGAAAAATACTAAGGGGGGTAAAGACTTTTGCAAGGCACGGTATATGACCTTTTGTTTCAGTAAACTTCATAAAGGGCAAAATTGTTTTAACAAAAATAAAAGTACCCTTTAGATCCTTTAAATGTTTAAATTTGATATGCAATTATTCTTTACTGTGGGGCTTCATTTTTTCTTTCAGTTGATTTTAGTGCTACTTTCTTATACTAATAAGCTTTCCATTAGTCCTGTTGTGGCTGCCACATTTCTATTGTGCAGATATGGGAGCGTTTTCTAAGAGGACGCGTGATGAGCCATGATCTACCGTAGCTCATTGCGCATCAGCTCTACTCAGGTTTCAGTGCAATTTTCTAAATTACAGTATTGTTATTATAATTTGGTCTGCAATAGGGTGTTGTAATGCATGATGCAGCATTATGTATCCACCCCTTTGCACATCGGAATCAGAGTTGTACATGCATGTTATAGGGGTCAGTGCAGGAGCCATATTGGTTGGTAAACTTGCAATGGTTGTCGATATATTAATAATGATGTATATTAACAGATCTAGCCAAATTATACCAGCATGGTCAGTTGCACTACATATTAATAAAACATATTAATAAAAGATTTATCTATCGTTAACACTACATTAGCCCATTACCCCCATGAACCCAGATACCTTCCGGGACCACTATCAACACCTGGAGGAGTGGCACATTAACCCCATGGGGGTCCCTTTGGGGCTCCTAAGGATACTCATGGCAGTCCCCCATGGTAATCTAATCTATAACATCTGAGTCCTTATAGTATCTCAATCTTTCATTTTAGAGCGGCAGTATTTGTTTAGGTGGAAGCCCTTTCCAGCGGGCGAAGAGAGGAGCCAAGGGCCTTCAAGCAAGATACAAGAGGACCAATTTCTACAATCAAAACGGATGTGCCTGCGTAACCAGGAATGAAGATTGAGGACAATGGCATCGCTGATTATCGCTGGAAGGTTGTCCAAGGGAGAGTACCCTATTTTTCTGTGTATAAAATGGCCCCATGCATAAGAAGACCCCTATTTTTAGAGCCCAAAATAAAAATTAATAAAATATGCAAATGTGTATTCTATAACTTCTTATTGTGCTACACATATATTTAAGTGTACTTTCTGTCATGATTTTCACTGATTTCGATTACAGCTCAATATCCCTGTGACCACATCACTTATTACTCAGTCGCGCTGTGCATTGCATTTTTACGGTTTAACACAGTAATAAGTGATGTGGACACAGGGATATTGAGCTGGAATGAAAATCAGTGAAAATCATGACAGAAAGTGCACTTAAATATATGTGTAAGACAATAAGAAGTTATAACATACACATTTCTATGGACACAAGCACTGTAATAATAACCAATGCATTTCCAATAAGTGCGATCTTTTCTCCTGCCCTAAAACAGCGCCATCTAGTGGCCAGATGCAGCATTAGAGTACTAGATCAGGGTATGTAATTGCAACATTCCGTGTATAAGACAATCCCCCTATTTTAAACTTAACAAATTTGGTAAAAAATATAATCTTTTTTTTTTTAATATTTATTTATAAATTTTGTTACATTAAACAAAAAAAAACATAAATTCCACATATTCCAAGTCTGACACAAAGGTCAGCAAATGTCTATAAAACAAGAAAAACAAAACAAAACAAGCGTCACATAGACAAATCATATACCTCCATCATGAGGAAAGCACTCCGAAGAGAGAAGAGAGGAGAGACAACCTACTGAACTCCAACCTTCGTTATTGATGACATTTTTTTCCCCATAGGGCCCATTTAGCTCTTATATTTGGGCCTATCTTTATATTACTTATACCACATTCCAAAAGGTGAACATACTTTATTTTTCCATCTAGAGACTACAAGTTTTTTTGATTCCATAAGAAAAAGCAAGGCCATTCGTTTAACTGATGTTGAAAGACCTTCTGGAAAGAAATGTAAGATCACCAATTCTGGTGCCGGAGTTATTACCTTTTCACATATCTTTGATGAATGTTTAAAATGCTCAAACCAAAAATTCTGTATTAGCGGACAACTCCACCACATATGGAAATGCAAACCACTCTGTCCACAGCCTCTCCAACAATTGTTCCTCTGAATTATTTAACTGTCCCAATTTATTTGGAGTTAAATACCATCTATTAATAATTTTAAATTAATTTCCCTGTATGTTACATTTTTAAAAAATCTAGCCATTAAAGAGAAGGATGAGTGCCATTTTTCCGTAGGCCAAGAATTACCTATATAATTTTCCCATAACCTACAATTAAAAGGTTTCTCAAGTTGATATTGTTTCTTAATAACTTTATAGCATTTAGCACAAGATGTTTTTTATCTTTAGAAGAGATTAAAATTTCGAAATCCGTCAACCTCCTCGTCTCCTCCATATAGAAAGGGGATGAGACCAATAGTTTCTGTATTATAATATTTTAATTATAACCAATTATTTATGGAAATTGAATAACTATTAATAAGTTCTTGGAACTCCATTCATTTTTTATCCCCATATATATCTTTCAGACAAAGGGCTCCCTTTCTCACTAACATCCTAAGTAGGCTAGAATCAAATAATTTGTCCAATGAGGCCAAAGGCATAATAGGGCTGGGTAGGGGCATTAGGGAGAAGCGAGCATTAAATTTACACCACCACCTATGATTTTTTTATGTAAGACTTCCTCGTACTTTTCTATCCTTAAATTCCCCCTTTGTAAAAAACAGAAAAGGTTTAGATCCCCAAATTGTAGATCGAAGTTCTCAATTTGAGACCAATTTGAGTCCATATTATTAGTTGAGACATATGTATGGCTTGTTGGTAGTTTTTAATCAACAGATATCCAACTCCTCCCTTTTCAAAATCGCATATCATATAGACTTTCTTTATCCTAATTCTTTTATAGTTATGAATACATTTTCAATTAAGATCTGAAATTTATTGATAATGTATGCTGGAACGCACAATGAAAAACTACGTAACAAATAAGTAATTTTTGGGAGAATGTCCATCTTTACCGCCTCTAAACGTCCAGACCAAGACCTAATATTATTTCTCCGATCTTGTAGAGTTTTTTTTATCTTTGAATAAAATTGTTTGAAGTTTTGCACGATAACTTGTTTTAAATTAACATATAGATCAATCCCTAAATGCTGAATCTTATTCTGCCATTTATATTGGTATTTACCCTTCAAATCCTCTATTTCAGCCAAGGATACATTAATAGGAAATGCTTTGGATTTCAGGATATTAATTTTATAATTAGATATTACACTAAAATCTTCAATGATTTTGTGAAGGAAATCCAAAGAGCTAAGCGGATTCTCCACTGCTATTACCATATCATCTGCAAAGAGGGATGTTTTATGTATACTTGAGCCTATCTTAATACCCTTGATATTTTCTGGGCTTCTAATTGATTGAACCATGGGTTCAATTAATAGAGCGAATAAGACTGGGGAGAGCAGGCATCCTTGCAGAGTTCCATTTGAAATGTGAAATTTCTCTGAAAGAAAACCTAAAACCCTGACAGAGGCGAATGGAGACCCATATAATACACCAATGGCTTTAAGTCCAAAATCAGCCAGGCCAAACTTTTCCAATGTTAACTCCATGTATCTCCACCTGACTCTGTCAAAAGCTTTCTCTGCATCCAATGAGACAAACACTGCCGGAGTGCACTTTTTATTAAGATACTCAATCAAATTTAATAATCTTCTAATATTTGAGGTTCCCTGTCTCTCAACTATAAAACCCATTTGGTCTGTTTCAATTAATAAGTTAATTATTTTATTCAGCTTTAAAGCTAATATCTTTGAATAGATTTTTATATCATTGTTTAATAAAGATATAGGTCTAAAGTTTTTACATTCTTTTATTTCTAATCTATCTTTGGGATGTTCACTATAACAGCTTCTAACATTTCACTAGGAGCTCTACCTTCCTTTTTTATCTCATCACATATATAGTTGTGAGCATACGAGCCCGCTTGAGCCGTTGCTCACGCTTGCGGGCTCGCACAACTCACAACTCCTCCTGCCCGCTCGCCGCTCTTAACTCCTCCCCCGCCACGCTAAACTCCTCCCCTGCCGGTCGTAACTCCTCCCCCGGCTGCTCTCAACTCCTCCCCGGCTGCTCTCAACTCCTCCCTGGCTGCTCTCAACACCTCCCCCCTGCTGCTCTCAACTCCTCCCTGGGGAGGGACCGGCAGACATGCTGGGGACTGAGGTGAGAGAGACAGCCTGGAAGGAAAGAGAGACAGGAGGGACAGCATACGAGCCCGCTTGAGCCGTTGCTCACGCTTGCGGGCTCGCACAACTCACAACTCCTCCTGCCTGCTCGCCGCTCTTAACTGCTCCCCCGCCACTCTAAACTCCTCCCCTGCCGGTCTTAACTCCTCCCCCGGCTGCTCTCAACTCCTCCCCGGCTGCTCTCAACACCTCCCCCCTGCTGCTCTCAACTCCTCCCTGGGGAGGGACCGGCAGACATGCTGGGGACTGAGGTGAAAGAGACAGCCTGGAGGGAAAGAGACAGCCTGGAAGGAAAGAGAGACAGGAGGGACACAGACAGAGAGAGTCAGGAGGGACACAGACAGAGAGAGAGAGTGACAGGAGTAACAAAGAGAGAGTCAGGAAGGATACAGATAGAGAGAGTCAGGAGGGACACAGATAGAGAGAGACAGGAGGGACACAGATAGAGACAGGAGGGACACAGACAAGAGAGAGAGTGACAGGAGTAACACAGAGAGAGTCAGGAGGGACACAGACAGAGAGAGAGAGTGACAGGAGTAACACAGAGAGAGTCAGGAAGGATACAGATAGAGAGAGACAGGAGGGACACAGATAGAGAGAGACAGGAGGGACACAGATAGAGACAGGAGGGACACAGACAAGAGAGAGAGTGACAGGAGTAACACAGAGAGAGTCAGGAGGGACACAGATAGAGAGAGACAGGAGGGACACAGATAGAGAGAGACAGGAGGGACACAGATAGAGAGAGACAGGAGGGACACAGAGAGAGAGACAGGGGGGACACAGAGAGAGACAGGAGGGACACAGACAGAGAGAAACAGGTGGGACACAGACAGAGAGAGACAGAAGGGACACAGAGAGAGAGACAGGGGGGACACAGAGAGAGACTGGAGGGACACAGACAGAGAGAGACAGGAGGGACACAGACAGAGAGAGACAGGAGGGACACAGACAGAGAGAGGCAGGAGGGACACAGATAGAGAGTCAGGAGGGACAGAGAGAGACAAGAGGGACATGGATAGAGAGACAGGAGGGACACAGACAGAGAGAGACAGAAGGGACACAGAGAGAGAGACAGGAGGGACACCGACAGAGAGAGACAGGAGGGACACAGACAGAGAGAGACAGGAGGGACACAGACAGAGAGACAGGAGGGACACAGACAGAGAGAGGCAGGAGGGACACAGACAGAGAGAGAGAGTGACAGGAGTAACACAGAGAGAGTCAGGAAGGATACAGATAGAGAGAGTCAGGAGGGACACAGATAGAGAGAGACAGGAGGGACACAGATAGAGACAGGAGGGACACAGACAAGAGAGAGTGACAGGAGTAACACAGAGAGAGTCAGGAGGGACACAGATAGAGAGAGACAGGAGGGACACAGATAGAGAGAGACAGGAGGGACACGGATGGAGGGACACAGACAGAGAGAGACAGGAGGGACACAGACAGAGAGAGACAGGAGGGACACGGATGGAGGGACACAGACAGAGAGAGACAGGAGGGACACAGACAGAGAGAGACAGGAGGAACACAGACAGAGAGAGACAGGAGAAACACAGACAGAGAGAGACAGGAGGAACACAGACAGAGAGAGACAGGAGGGACACAGACAGAGAGACAGGTGGGACAGAGAGAGACAGGAAGGACACGGATGGAGGGACACAGATAGAGAGACAGGAGGGACACAGACAGAGAGAGACAGGAGGATCACAGAGAGAGACAGGAGGGACACGGATGGAGAGACACAGACAGAGAGAGACAGGAGGGACACGGATGGAGGGACACAGACAGAGAGAGACAGGAGGGACACAGACAGAGAGAGACAGGAGGAACACAGACAGAGAGAGACAGGAGAAACACAGACAGAGAGAGACAGGAGGAACACAGACAGAGAGAGACAGGAGGGACACAGACAGAGAGACAGGTGGGACAGAGAGAGACAGGAAGGACACGGATGGAGAGACACAGAGAGAGAGACAGGAGGGACACAGACAGAGAGAGACAGGAGGATCACAGAGAGAGACAGGAGGGACACGGATGGAGAGACACAGAGAGAGAGACAGGAGGGACACGGATAGAGAGACAGGAGGGACACAGAGAGAGAGACAGGAGGTACAGAGAGAGAGACAGGAGGTACACAGAGAGAGAGAGACAGGAGAAACACATAGAGGGAGAGACACAGAGAGAGTCAGGAAGGATACAGATAGAGAGAGACAGGAGGGACACAGACAGAGACAGGAGGGACACAGACCGAGAGAGACATGAGGGACACAGACCGAGAGAGACAGGAGGAACAGAGAGAGGGAGACAGTAGGGACACAGAGAGAGACAGGAGGGACACAGACAGAGAGAGACACAGGAGGGACACAGATAGAGAGAGACAGGAGAGACACAGATAGAGAGAGACAGGAGGGACACAGATAGAGAGAGACAAGAGGGACACAGACAGAGAGAGAGACAGGAGGGACACAGATAGAGACAGGAGGGACACAGATAGAGAGAGACAGGAGGGACACATATAGAGAGAGACAGGAGGGACACAGATAGAGAGACAGGAGGGACACAGACAGAGAGACAGGAGGGACACAGACAGAGAGACAGGAGGGACACAGACCGAGAGAGACAGGAGGGACACAGATAGAGAGACAGGAGGGACACAGATAGAGAGACAGGAGGGACACAGACAGAGAGACAGGAGGGACACAGACAGAGAGAGGGAGACAGTAGGGACACAGAGAGAGACAGGAGGGACACATAGAGAGAGAGAGAGACAGGAGGGACACAGAGAGAGAGACAGGAGGGACACAGAGAGAGAGACAGGAGGGACACACAGAGAGAGAGACAGGAGGGACACATAGAGAGAGAGACAGGAGAGACACACAGAGAGAGAGACAGGAGGTACACAGAGAGAGAGAGAGAGAGAGAGACAGGAGGTACACATAGAGAGAGAGACAGGAGGTACACAGAGAGAGAGAGAGAGACAGGAGGTACACAGAGAGAGAGAGAGACAGGAGGGACAGAGAGAGAGAGAGAGAGAGACAGGAGAAACACATAGAGAGAGAGACAGGAGAGACACAGAGAGAGACAGGAGGGACACAGACAGAGAGAGACAGGAGGGACACAGACCGAGAGAGACATGAGGGGCACAGACCGAGAGAGACATGAGGGGCACAGACCGAGAGAGACAGGAGGAACAGAGAGAGGGAGACAGTAGGGACACAGAGAGAGACAGGAGGGACACAGACAGAGAGAGAGACACAGGAGGGACACAGATAGAGAGAGACAGGAGGGACACAGATAGAGAGAGACAGGAGGGAGACAGATAGAGAGAGACAAGAGGGACACATATAGAGAGAGGCAGGAGGGACACAGATAGAGAGAGACAGGAGGGACACAGATAGAGAGAGACAGGAGGGACACATATAGAGAGAGGCAGGAGGGACACAGACCGAGAGAGACAGGAGGGACACAGATAGAGAGACAGGAGGGACACAGACAGAGAGACAGGAGGGACACAGACCGAGAGAGACAGGAGGGACACAGACCGAGAGAGACAGGAGGGACACAGACAGAGAGACAGGAGGGACACAGATAGAGAGACAGGAGGGACACAGACAGAGAGACAGGAGGGACACAGACAGAGAGAGAGACAGAAGGGACACAGAGAGAGGGAGACAGTAGGGACACAGAGAGAGACAGGAGGGACACATAGAGAGAGAGAGAGACAGTAGGGACACAGAGAGAGACAGGAGAGACACAGACAGAGAGAGAGACACAGGAGGGACACAGATAGAGAGAGACAGGAGGGACACAGATAGAGAGAGACAGGAGGGACACAGATAGAGAGAGACAGGAGGGACACAGACAGAGAGAGGCAGGAGGGACACAGATAGAGAGAGGCAGGAGGGACACAGATAGAGAGAGACAGGAGGGACACAGATAGAGAGAGACAGGAGGGACACATATAGAGAGAGGCAGGAGGGACACAGATATAGAGAGACAGGAGGGACACAGACCGAGAGAGACAGGAGGGACACAGAGAGAGAGAGAGACAGGAGGGACACAGACCGAGAGAGACAGGAGGGACACAGATAGAGAGACAGGAGGGACACAGATAGAGAGACAGGAGGGACACAGACAGAGAGACAGGAGGGACACAGACAAGAGAGAGAGTGACAGGAGTAACACAGAGAGAGTCAGGAGGGACACAGACAGAGAGACAGGAGGGACACAGACAGAGAGAGAGACAGAAGGGACACAGAGAGAGGGAGACAGTAGGGACACATAGAGAGAGAGAGAGAGACGGGAGGGACACAGAGAGAGAGAGAGAGAGACGGGAGGGACACAGAGAGAGAGACAGGAGGGACACAGAGAGAGAGACAGGAGGGACACATAGAGAGAGAGACAGGAGAGACACAGGCAGAGAGAAGAGACATGAGAGAGAGACAGGAGGGACAGAGACAGACAGAGATAGAGAGACAGGAGGGACAGAGATAGAGAGACAGGAGGGACAGAGAGAGAGAGACAGGAGGGACAGAGAGAGAGACAGGAGGGACAGAGAGAGAGACAGGAGGGACAGAGAGAGAGAGACAGGAGGGACAGAGAGAGAGAGAGACAGGAGGGACACAGACACACAGAGAGAGAGAGACATGAGAGAGAGAGAGAGAGACAGACAGGAAGGAGGGACAGAGAGATGAGAAAAGTGGAGTGGAAGTGACGGGAGGGAAAGCGGGGTAGAAGAGACAAGGGAAGGGAGAGCAGGGTGGAAGAGGGAAGGGAGAGGGGTGGAAGAGACGGTAGGGAGAGGGGTGGAAGAGACACAGGAAAGGGAAATGGGGGAAGAGAAACAGGGAGGAAGAGAAGGGAAAAGAAACGGGAGGGAGGGAAGAGACACAAGGGATGGGGAGAGGGGTTGAAGAGACACGGGAGGGAGAGAGGGGAAAGGGGACACATGGGAGGGAGAGGGGGGAAGAGATACAGGGGTGGAGAGGGGGGAAGAGACACATGGAGAGGCTCGCAATGAGCGCCTTTGGCGCTCATTGCGAGGCCCATGATGAGCTTCAAAGGTGCTTAGTAAAGTAGAGGGGGGAGTGGCTCTCATTGAGCTCCTACCGTCAAGTAGAGGGGGGAAAAGGTAGAGGGGGAGAGGCTCGCAATGAGCGCCAAAGGCGCTCATCGCAAGGCCAGTTAAGTAGAGGGGGAGAAGCTTGCAATTTGTGGCAAACACCATTGCCAGGCTTCAAATTTTATTGCCGTCATTTTTGACGGGCAAGTGGCTAGTTGAACATATTTGCCAGTTCCCTCACTATTTCTCTATGAAACATTTTATAGTAATGATTATTAAAACCATCCGGGCCGGGTGAAGAGTCAGTCTTCAAATCGCCAATAACCCTGTCAACTTCCTCTTCAGTAATTTCCCTATTTAACAAATCTAAATCTTCCTTTGATACTTTAGAAAGATTCCTTTTTGCTAAAAAAAAATCTAATTTTTTCTTTCTGAGTCACTCTTTCTTTATTATTCACTTCTAAATTGTATAATGCAGAATAATATTCTTTAAAGATTTGTACTATACTCTCTGGATTTTAAATGGTTTTATCCCCAAGTTTAATTTTATCCAGACGTTTATTTATACCACTTGGCTCAATCCTATATGCTAAATCTTTGCCTGCTCTATTTCCCCCAAAATAGAATCTCTGCAAAAATTTCATCCGCTTTTTTTTGTTAAATTTTTTTAATTGAGCACTGTAAACCGTTCATTTCCTCCAGAATGTTTTTATCAAGGTTATATTTATGTTTTCTATCCAATTTAGGCAGATCAATATACATCTCCCTCAACGTTCTCCCTCTATCTTTTAGCAAATGCGATTTTGCTTTTATCAAAATCCCTCTGATATAAGCTTTATGAGCCAACCACAGGGTTACACTGGAATTGACTGAATATCTATTCTCTTCAAAAAATTAATTGATTTATTTTTTTATGTTATTACTTAAATGTTCAACTTTTAAGATGTAGGGATCTAGTCTCCATGGGCAATGTTTCTTGCTTCTAAAATCTCCTTTCCAGCTGATCGATACCATACCATGGTCTGATCTTAAGGTCGGTTTAATATCTGCTAAATCTAGATATTAAAAGCTCAAATCATTAGAGAAAACATAATCCAGCCTGGCATAAGAAGCAAATCTATGTGAATAATGTGTATAGTCCCTTTCTCCCGGATGTAAAGTCCTCCATGTGTCAAAAAGATTATACTTACTAATGAGTTCATAAAATTGTTTAGCTTTACGGGTAAGGGCAGGATCTATACAAGAACCCTTAGCGAGTTTCTTATCTTCCAGTGGGTTCAAACACATATTAAAATCCCCACAAACAGTAAGTAAGCCGGAAAAATATTTTCTCTGATTCATTAGCGTCCTTCCTAAAAATGTCACTTGTTCTTTATTGGGCGCATATATATTCAATATGGTATGTTTTACGCTGTTAATCCATCCTGACCATAATGTGTATCTACCTTCACTATCTAGATCCAAAAATTCTTCTTTCAAATTAATTTTTTTATTAAAAAAGATTGCTGTTCCTCTAGTTTTCCTTCTGAACATAGAAGATCCACCACATACATAGTACGTGTCATTAAATAGTGGTGCGTTATCCCTAGCCCAGTGGGTCTCCTGTATACATCTAATATCTGCTTTTTCAGCTTTAAACATCTTAAAAAAGGCGCGTCTTTTCCATGGTACATTCAGACCCTGGGCATTTTAACTAATCAATTTGAGCCTATCCATCTTCTAACCAATGTCCAAATTCCCTATAGAGTTGCCTTCCTCTCCACTCTCCCCACCTCTCCCCATGCTGGTTACAAACAACAAAAACCATTACACAAAACATATTCATATCCAAAAATAAAAAACACACAAAACACACAAAACCACCCTCCTTGCCTGGCCTTTCCAACTTCAAAAAGTTAGACAGAATGCCTAGCTATAAGGGTGCGAATAAAAAAAAAAAAAAAGTTCTAACATGGACCTGGCGGTGGGAATCCAGCAGAGAATATTAATCCTCTCTCCTTCCCTCCCTTCCCTTCCCCTATCTTTCATACATTCCTTTATCCTTAAGTTCCCCATTACTCTTTTTTTAGGAGATATAAATTGGGTATATAAATATAAATATACATTAATATTCTTGTTCCCAAATATAAGATTACAGTACGTACAGGCCTTTATAATACATTACCAAGATGTCCCTTAGTACCCCTACCTCCCCTCTCCAAGTAGGATGGAACTACAGGAGAGAAGCAGAGAGGAGAGGAAATAACAAAAATTCACAACAAAACCCACTTACTTTTAAAACCACAACATAACCAAAATATTATATGAACCACATTGGTCATTACCCAGAGTACATAAATTCATACCTTTAAACTTAAACTTTTACCATTTACAATACATATCCATTTTATTAAGTGTAGCTACTGAACCAATTATATAATACTTCAGAAGTGTAATATGAATAAGAGATCTATTGACTCAGTCTCATTATTTACGTACTAATATTATTGACTAAATCTTAAACAATTCCTTCCATAATATTGTGTGAACGTGAGAATAAAAGTGCGCTGTGCCTCTAAGTGCAATTTTAATTTACAGTGAAATAATCATTATAGCCAAACTAACTAAACAGTACATAAAGAATGTGCTGTAAAGTAAAAATCTATCTTATCATTTTCATCATTTTTTATATTATGAATACTTATTAAAACGTGTTAAGCTTTATCCTTAATATATAGCAGAGTGCAATGGGCAACCAAGTGCATTTCATAATTCAATAATTGTTATGGCTAAAGTAATTCTACAATACATTAAATATGTGGTATGGAGTAAAAATATTTCCTCTCACTAAAATACATTAAACTCCAACCATATTATTAAAAATATATAACAAAAGTGCTCTGTGTAACAAAATACATTTCTTAATTACAATGACAATATAACACTGGATCTTATCCTCCCCTTATCCTCTTCTCGCTCCCTTCTATTTTAGTCTTTTTTTTAACTAGTTCAATGCTCCCTATGAGAGATTGAAGTCTTTTATAAATGTTCCCCCTTCCAAAGGTGTAGTAATGGGAATTTTGTTTCCATCTTTTAAGATTATTAATTTTGTTGGGAATCCCCATCTATATCTGAGATTCTTTGCTCTTAGCTCTTTTGAAATTTCTATGAACTCTTTTCTTTTAGCCAAGGTTTCCCTGGACAGATCTGCAAATATCGTTATACTGTCATAAGGAGGATTGAAGACTTTTAGCTCATAAGATTTTCTCAACAATGCTTCCTTATAAGCAAAGTAATGAAGTTTAACTATTACATCCCTTGTTAATTCTCTCTCCATGTTTGAAATAACCAAAACTCTATGAATTCTATCAATCATATACTCTTTTTGGAATTGAAAGGGAACCAGATAAGAGAAAAAGGAGGTTACATACTCAGGCAGCTCTTTATAGCCATTTTTTTCTGAAATACCCCTTACCCTTATATTACATCTTCTCGAGTTATTCTCTAAGATGTTTAATTTAAGTTTAGCTAAAATGGACTCTTCCTTCAAATTTTTTATTTCCAGTGTTGTTTATTGTTGCTCTTTTCAAGAGTTGTTAATTTAATTTCCATAATTTCATGTGGCAGCGAAGTACGGGTACTTGTGGACTCTTATGGGGAAGGTAAAGGGCCCATAAATAACCCTATAGGGATTAAGTTTAGGTACCATGGGTGTCCATAATGACTCACATAATTATAGAATAGTATATGGACTATACTTGTATAGCTGTTAATGGTATAGGTGTTAATGTGGGTCCATATGGGTCCCTATGGCTACAGGTTAGCAAACCATGGGGGTCCAAAGGGTTTATTTTTCTGAATATGAGTTTACACATAGATAACAAAAACAATGTGTTTGCTTAAATCTGTAAAAGGATGGGGATTAAGTTTAAGGAAATTTTATCCAATGGAATTCTGGAATTGTAGCTGTCCAACCCATAGATATTATCACAGTGGAAAACTAAAACTCCTTCCCACTTAAAGGACCACTGTAGCTCAAGTAAAATGTCACTTGAAAGGTTTGTAACATTAAGCAGCTGTGTAATCCATAAAGATAAAATATTTTTAGAGAAAAATCTGAATTGTTGAAGACACTGTTTATGCTTCTATGTCTCATTACTTCCCCACAGATGAAGCATGTGGGGTGTTTTTATCTCTCAGTGGAGGGAACAGAGAGAGGTGAGGATGATTTGTTAGATAATTGGACATCACTGATTTGACACTTTTGGCCGTTTTTCTGATATCTATTTTATAACACCATCTCACAGAAGGGTTCATTCAATGCGTTTTCATACTTTTTATTGTTTCTTCCCCAGTGCCCTTAAACCTCTGGATTTCAGTATTCCCATTCTGTGGTCTTTGCTAAATAGCTTCCCCACTTTATTCTCCCTTCGTCTGGATCTTTCTCTCCAGCTTCAGATCCTGCCGTTCCAGTGCAATTTCAGCAGCACCTCTGGGAAATTCTCACTGTCTCTGTTGCAACACTGCTCCTCTGGGCTCTAATCTACAACTCTTCCTCAGAGTTGCAACACTTCTCCGGCCCAGCTCAAACACACTGCCTCTCTAGGCTCTAGGCTCTAGCTGCAACTGTCTTTCAACAGACTGCCCCAGCCTGTTCACTGCTGCAGCCACATTGTAATGTAATAGAGCCTTTTTAAGACCTGCAGGACTGGATTGGGCAAATGCCTCTATCCAGCCTCAGGCTCACATATCTGAAGTCCAGGAATCCCCCATACATCTGCACGACTTTGTCACGGCACCTATCCTTTTCCCTTCCATCGATAAATGGAAGACATACTCTCCAGAAATGTAAACGCTCCTCTCATACACATAACCTTTGCAAAAGTACCATGGATGCCTCCAGGATCCAGCACAGGAGTCACAATAAGACCTAAGGTTTTCAAATACATATGTTTTACTTTGTACCATGCTTCTATAAATCAGTTGTCCTCATATGGTCTAAGGGGCCAATATCGGTCTTAGGACCAGGCTATTCCAAAAAAAAAAACTGTTTCCCTTCTAAATCTCTAGTACCTGAGGTTATTTATTGCGCTTATTCATTAACTTAATACAAAATAAAAATATTCTTCTGTGTGTCTTGAAAGAATATGTTTAAAGCAGTACAGAAAGAGAGCAGAGATTAATGATGGATCAGCATATGAACAGCAGAATGTGTTACAGGCCAGTGTGTGGGTGGATTACAGGAAAAGCAGAGCGTGATTTATGTATTGCGCAAACTGGGCATCCCTCCCAGCTCCTGCCACTCTGATGTCCATTTTGCTGACCACTTATCCAGCTTTACCAAAGGAGATTCCCTCTGGCCCTCTCTGAGTGCACACAGCACCAACATATCCTGAATTTGTATGTATATATCCCCAGGAGCATAAACAGACCTTCGCACTGCTCTGCTCTTGCTTCTCTCTTTTAATCTCATCATCTATCTTGATTCTGATAGTTTGGAGGATTTTGCAGAGGAGAATGAACCCAAAACTTGTTATCACCTTAAAAACCAAATCATGGTCCATAGGGCACCTGGTCTGACATTGTAAAGGTCAAGTCCTATGAAGCATCAGATAACAGTAGCAGGGACCCTGTGATAAAGGGAGACAGAAACATACAATTTGATAACAAATACCAATTGGCTGAACAATACATGCTTTCTTTTCCATAAAACTGGATGACCCTATATAATTCTGTTACAATATACAGGAGTTTGAATACCCTTACCAAGCAAGTTATTTGCCTTTACAACTTCTGTTGAGCAGCCATTACATAAATCTACCCCCACCCCGCAAAAACACTATTACTGTACTGAAAGTTATTATAATAACTCAGAGCTAAGCCATTTGTTTTTCACAATCTACAGATACACTATAATTTTTACTTTTCCTTAGATTGCATGATGAGGGAACTGTGTGGGAACTTTTCTCCAGTGGGAATCCCCAGTTTTGTATTCTTTTATCATTCACTTCCCTTTTTATTTATTTTTATTAAGCAAAACAACTCAGCAAAAAATAAAATAGAATTTGTAACTTATATACTAATATCCTCTTCATTTTTCTAAACCTCTCAATTTTTGTTATTGTATAAACCTATTGATCCAAGAGGCCCATTTCTTGTCGTAATGTAATATCCTGTTTCTAATGAGCATGTCTATCCAAGTAGGCTGCTTTGTCCAGTATTTCTATGATTATGCACCAGGAGAGATCACATTTTGCAATAAAAATAGTTGCTAATAGTTTTTTAATTTCAAATTTTAATCCTGTAGGGAACATTCCTATTTAAACAAGTTAGTGGTGTAAGTATTATTTGTCTACAGTAAATATCTTAATTACCTCTATTTTCTGCCATATTTTCCTAACTAGTGGAAAATTCCACCAAACATGTAAATATGACTCTTCTCCACAATCAACAGTCTGACTGCCTTGTCAATATGTTATGTAATTTATTGGTACTAGATACATTCTATGAGTCATTTTAATACTTGTTTCTAAAGTGTAATTTCTACAACTATTACATTGTAAAGCTAGACGTTTATCCCAATCTCAATCGTCTAATGAATGTTCAGATCATTTTCCAATCTTTGATAACTCATGGACGGAGTTAATCTATATATCATACTTATTCCTCCCTTTACATTTGGATTTTCTAAGCATTTCTTCTGAAAATCTATAAGTGGTCTCATTATTTTCTGTTTTGGTAGTGAGTTCATAAAAACCCTACTTGTATTAAAGGGTCTCATATTTTTTTTGTTTACATATTCTTTTAAGTTGAATTAATTGATTTGATTTTCCTCAATGTAATTTTCATTTAAAGGGAAGAAAAGAGGAGCTTCTCACTATATTTAATCCCACTATATATAATCCCACTATATATACCCACTATATATACTCCCTGTATTCACTCCGGCACGCTGCCATTTTACT
Organism: Discoglossus pictus; assembly: GCA_027410445.1. Classification (NCBI taxonomy): domain Eukaryota; kingdom Metazoa; phylum Chordata; class Amphibia; order Anura; family Alytidae; genus Discoglossus; species Discoglossus pictus. Next base: position 97,079,737 of record CM050167.1, read on the forward strand.
CACCTATAACAAGCAGCAATGCATTTTCTGAGCTAAGGACACTCTGAAAGAGGAGAGTATTCACGCTATCAGTGTCATGCTTTTAAACAGCAAGCAAACATTGGCATTGAAAGCCTGAAATGTTGAACTTAAAATTACAAATTCCACAGGAGGATAATTGTATATAAAATGTAATTAAGTTAAAAATATGTTGCATTTTCAAGTCTAGTTCTTCAAAGGAGAATTATTTAAACATATGACCATAGTAATCCTTTACTGCAATCATTTATCATACCTTTGGAGACAATATGCCTAAAATGTTTAATTTGTAGGTACTGTCTTAACTTTGTGAAATATAAACATTTTCTGCACCACAGTGTTCATAGCCACAGGGCACAGCTCTTGCATCATTATTATAGGCAGTTAAATGACATAACCAAACAGACATCAGGGTTAAGTGAGTTTACATAATATTACCAGACGTTCCAAACTCTAATGCAGCATTATTATTGCACAATTAATGTATAATAAAAGAAGAAATCCTTTTGGAATAGTCAGTGTGAAATGAGGCTTGGTGGCAGAGTTGTCTGCAGAGCTTGCAGTCTAATGTTTGGTCACTGTGACACTGGAAGTGTAGATATTGCTATTTTTTTTCTAAATGGACACTGCAGTTCCATATTTTAAATAGGAAAATGGAAAATGTTTGGAAAATGTTATTAAAAAGCTAAATTATATATTTTTTAAATATTTTATTACATGCAAATTTAGTATTTACGGATATCTAACAGCTTCACTGGCTGTGTGCTTTCTTGTCAAGAAAGAGAGGAGCTCTGACAATGGAGCACATTCACTTAACACTAAGAAAAGCTTGCAAGGAACCACAAACCTCTCAATAACCACAGTCTTGGTGGAAAATAATTTGGGTACTCCCTTCTTTCTCTCTCAGTATACAGTGGATATAAAAAGTCTACACACCTGTTAAAATGTCAGGTTTCTGTGCTGTAAAACAATGAGACAAAGATAAATCATTTCAGAAATGTTTCCACCTTTAATGTGACCTATAAACTGTACAACTCAATGGAAAAACAAACTGAAATATTTTAGGTAGAGGGAAGAAAAAAAATAAAAATAAAATAATATGGTTGCATAAGTATGCACACCCTTAAACTAATACTTTGTTGAAGCACCTTTTGATATTATTACAGCACTCAGTCTTTTTGGGTATGAGTCTATCAGCATGGCACAATTTGACTTGGCAAGATTTGTTCACTCTTCTTTGCAAAAACACTCCAAATTTGTCAGATTGCGAGGGCATCTCCTGTGCACAGCCCTCTTCAGATCACCCCACAGATTTTCAATCAGATTCAGGTCTGGGCTCTGGCTGGGCCATTCCAAAACGTTAATCTTCTTCTGGTGAAGCCATTCCTTTGTTGATTTGGAAATATGCTTTGGGTCGTTGTCATGCTGAAAGATGAAGTTCCTCTTCATGTTCAGCTTTCTAGCAGAAGCCTGAAGGTCTTGTGCCAATGATGACTGGTATTTGGAACTGTTCATAATTCCCTCTATCTTAACTAAGGCTCCAGTTCCAGCTGAAGAAAAACAGCCCCAAAGCATGATGCTGCCACCACCATGCTTCACTGTGGGTATGGTGTTCTTTTGGTGATGTGCAGTGTTGTTTTTGTGCCAAACATACCTTTTGGATTTATGGCCAAAAAGTTCAACCTTGGTTTCATCAGACCATAACACCTTTTCCCACATGCTTTTGGGAGACTTCAGATGTGTTTTTGCAAAATGTAGCCTGGCTTGGATGTTTTTCTTTGTAAGAAAAGGCTTTCGTCTTGCCACTTTACCTCATAGCCCAGACATATGAAGAATACGGGAGATTGTTGTCACATGTACCACACAGCCAGTACTTGCCAGATATTCCTGCGGCTCCTTTAATGTTGCTGTAGGCCTCTTGGTAGCCTCCCAGACCAGTTTTCTTCTCGTCTTCTCATCAATTTTGGAGGGAGCTCCAGTTCTTGGTAATGTCACTGTTGTGCCATATTTTCTCCACTTGACTGTCTTCACTGTGTTCCATGGTATATCTAATGCCTTGGAAATTCTTTTGTACCCTTCTCCTGACTGATACCTTTTAACAATGAGATCCCTCTGATGCTTTGGAAGCTCTCTGTGGACCATGGCTTTGGTTGTGGGATGCGACTAAGAACATTTCAGGAAAGACCAACTAGAGCAGCTGAACTTTATTTGGGGTTAATCAGAGGCACTTTAAATGATGGCAGTTGTATGCTGACTCCTATTTAACACGATTTGGAATGTGATTGCTTAATTCTGAACACAGCGACATCCCCAGTTATAAGAGGGTGTGCAGACTTATGCAACCACATAATTTTTCTTTTTCTTTTTCTTCCCTCCACCTAAAAGATTTCAGTTTGTTTTTCAATTGAGTTGTACAGTTTATAGGTCACATTAAAGGTGGAAAAAGTTCTGAAATAATTTATCTTTGTCTCATTTTTTTACAGCACAGAAACCTGACATTTTAACAGGGGTATGTAGACTTTTTATATCCACTGTATACAGTGCCTTGCAAAAGTAGTCACCCCCCCCCCCCCCTTGACTTTTTACCTAGTTTGTTACATTACAGCCTTAAGTTCAATGTTTTGTTAATCTGAATTGTGTATGTATATATATATATATATATATATATATATATATATATATACACACACACACACAAACAAGCTTATGATTTGAGAAATAGAAAGGGAAAAGGAGGAGCTGCAAGTGGAGTGTGAGGAACACACAAATCTGAATAGCCTAGGGCAGGATAAAATCTAAATTCACCTCTAAATTCACCCATGCCTGAATAGCAAAAATGGACAAGGATCAAATAGGATCTGAGTTGAAGAAAAAAGTGTTTGTTTTTTATACCATTTTTGGTTTGAAATTCACAAATGTAAGGTTAAATTCACTGTTACTCTAGCTAGTTACTCAATAAAGATATTGTTTTTACCTCAATTTGTTATCACAAAAGTATTTATTACTTGTTTATCTATGTATAACACGTTACTACTGCCAAATCTACAGCCTGATATGCATATATTATCAGAGGGTTACTGGGACAAGTGACTAGTTCGATGTTTTTCCTCAGCTTCCATTTTGTGCTCTCTGTCACACAGCGGGTGAATGTGGACTTTGACGCATATCTCATGTCAGGTCACCCTCAATTAATGAGGCTTCCAAGGATCTATCAGGAAGGGAACTATATGTCGGGGTCAAATCTGAGTACACATGGACTCTGCCTGCAAACATACCACATGGCATAACACGTAGGATCTGCAGAGATCTGTATGCTAAGGAGTCAGACCTCTCCTTCAAAAACACGCTATTTTAGGCAGCTGAAAGTCATACAGGCCATTGCAATTGTATGTTCATTATTATCAGTGGTTGGTTAGTTATTATAAATTTGGATACAGTGAAATAAGAGATAATAGATACACTTATCAACAGTTTTCCGCAAAACTACACAAACAATTCAGTGGCAGAGCTATTGACTAAAAGGCCCCAGTGCAACATATTTTGTGGCCCCTTGAAAACTCTCCATACACCCCGTAGGGTTCAATAAAAAAGCCAAAAGTATATGGGACGGTTAGATGACTCCTAGGTTGATAATCATCTGCCCCTATCCCTAGCGGCATATATATATATATATATATATATATATATATATATATATATATATATATATATATATATATATATTGCCTTGCAATAGTATTCACCCCCCTTGACTTTTTACCTATTTTGTTATATTACAGCCTTAAGTTCAATGTTTTGTTAATCTGAATTTTATGTGATGGATCAGAACACAATAGTCTAAGTTGGTGAAGTGAAATGAGAACAATATATAGATAAAATTATTTTTTAGAAATAGAAAACAGAAAATTGGCATGTGCGTATGTATTCACCCCCTTTGTTATGAAGCCCCTAAAAAGCTCTGGTGCAACCAATTACCTTCAGAAGTAACATAAATAATGAAATGATGTCCACCTGTGTGCAATCTAAGTGTCACATGATCTGTAATTACATCTACACACCTTTTTTGAAAGGCCCCAGAGGCTGCAACACCTAAGCAAGAGACACCACTAACCAAACACTGCCATGAAGACCAAGGAACTCTCCAAACAAGTAAGGGACAATGTTGTTAAGAAGTATAAGTCAGGGTTAGGTTATAAAAAAAAATCAAAATCTTTGATGATCCCCAGGATCACCATCAAATCTATCATAACCAAATGGAAAGAACATGGCACAACAGCAAACCTGCAAAGAGACGTCCGCCCACCAAAACTCACGGACTGGGCAAGAAGGGCATTAATCAGAGAGGCAGCACAGAGACCTAAGGTAACCCCGGAGAAGCTGCAGAGTTCCACAGCAGAGACTGGAGTATCTGTACATATGACGATAATAAACCGTACGCTCCATAGAGTTGGGCTTTATGGCAGAGTGGCCAGAAGAAAGCAATTACTTTTCGCAAAAAACAAAATTACACGTTTTAATTTTTGCGAAAAGGCTTGTGGGAGACTCTCAAATTGTATGGATGAAGGTGTTCTGGTCTGATGAGACTAAACTTTTCGGCCATGAAAGAAAATGCTATGTCTGGCGCAAACCCAACACATCACATCACCCAAAGAACACCATGCCCACAGTGAAACATGGTGGTAGCAGCATCATGCTGTGGGTATGTTTTTCAGCAGCCAGTACTGGGAATCTGATCAGAGTTTAGGGAAAGATGGATGGTGCTAAATACAGGGATATTCTTGAGCAAAACATGTACTACTCTGTACGTGATTTGAGGCTAGGAAAGAGGTTCACCTTCCAGCAGGACAATGACCCCAAACACATTGCTAAAGCAACACTTGAGTGTTTTAAGGGGAAACATGTAAATGTGTTAAAAATTATTAGTCAAAGCCCAGACCTCAATCCAATAGAAAATCTGAGGTCAGACTTAAAGATTGCTGATCACAAGCGTAACTCATCCAACTTGAAGGAGCTGGAGCAGTTTTGCAAGGAGGAATGGGCAAAGCACTCACTGCGCTGGTGGAGATCTACAGAAAACTAAAATACACAATTCACAGTGCGAGACCCGCCTGCAAAAATTACAGCCTGTAACACTTTGAAAAGGAAACCGACCAGCAAAAAATACAAAGTTAACGGCCGAACTGCGCACATCGAAAAACACAAAAAATACAAACCAAAAAATACAAAAAACATCACACACAGCACGGGGGGACACCCAGGACGTCTGGGAGTGAGGTTGCACGCAAATTTAACTTGAATTTCCAGAGTTTCGCCACTCAAAAATCGCCTCCGCGAGAAAAAAAGTGGCCGCCAAAAAAATGAAAACGAGGCTTCATGACCCCTAAGCATGCAAAACACAGCCAGACGCATACGACTTTTAGCCAGGAAAGTACGAGCTACAAATTACACTATTATGAAGGAAGGAAAATGCTCGAGACCCGCATAACACATACACAATCACCACCATTTTTCACCACTAACTTGAAATGAGTAACATTACCATTCTAAAATGCCGCTTTACACAACTAAACAAACTTTTTAGCCTCGCGCACGCAGCCTATTTACACTGCACACTTGCCACATTGCTGAAACTTTCTCCTCAGGTCACCAACAGTCCAAATGTACATTGCTGCAGCAAAAACAAAAGACATTGTTAGCTCTTCAGCATACTGATTGCTGCATATATTAATTACAAATAGGTAAAGTATATTAATTTATTATTTAATTAATTATTATAAAAAAAAAATATATAAAAAAAAAGGGGGGAAGAGGCTTGCAATGAGCACAGAGGGTGTTCAGAGGAACAAAAGTACACGAGGGGAAGGGCTCGTAATGAGCGCCGAAGGCGCCCATTGCAAGCCTTGCAATGAGCGCCGAAGGTGCACAGATGACCAATAGAACACGAGGGGAGAGGCTCACAATGAGAGCTTGGGTTGAGAATGCCTGGGTTGCCATGTTTTGAATGTTACTATCATCTAATGCCATGCTCATGTACAAATAATCTGCAGGGTTCTATTTAAATATGCAATAAATGGAGATGGGGACATGCCTAGGCAGTGTACCACAAGTTGCTATAAAGTGTCCCACCAGCTCGTACACAGGTATACCATAGATGGCAATCTGCTCTAGCTGGTGAGGTGTGGAAAGGAACTCTGTGCTCCGACTGAAATTTGATTCAGTATTGTGACAGACTTGGTGGCATCGAACCTAGGACCTTCTGAACCTATGACAGGTTCAACCTGCACAAGCTTAGAAATGTTAAATGTTGTCCTCAGAGTAAGCTGAGCTGCAATCCCAAATCTCCAAAAAGTCTAAAGGAATGCCCAGCAAGGTGTTGAGGGAGGAACTGGAGGTCGCCAGAAGAAATAAGCAGGAACTCTTGGCAACATGGGGAGAAATTTGGGGTAATGATCCAGAAGAGAAGATACAAAAGTTACTGGAGATGGTGATGGAGCAAGAAGTTTTATCACCCAGAGGGGTCCCCTGCTTTGATAGGTGAGTCAGGCACTCCCCAGCACCAGCAGGATTTCATGTTGGACAACATGAAGGATATCAGTGCTCTCCAAAATCATGGCATGGCAGATGCTAATACTCCCCAGAAGCAGATGTTATGGGACCTAGATGAGTCAACCAATCACCATAGGAAATATGAATTTATGGAAAGTGACATGGAGGATGCCAATTCTCCCTAGAGGCAGTTCAGGTGACACTAGTGCTCCCCAGCAGCAGATTGAAAGTAAGGTGGGGGAAGTTCCTTCATAACAGAAGGAGTTTCAGATATATAATGGGGATTACAAAGAGGAAGCAGAGTCCCCACAGCAGAAGCTCAACTCAAATTTTGTAGGCATTATGGCTGGCATTAATCTTCCCCAAGAGAAAATTTGTATGTAATGCAAGTGGGAACCTAGGTGATGCACCACAGGATTAAAAGCATGCTCTCTGTTTGGTCAAGGAACTTTTAAGCCTAGGAGCAACCAGGACCAGCCCCTGCATCGGCACCTGGAGTGGGAAACAGGGTCCTTCCTGGACTACCAATACAGCACCAACTGACTACAGCACAACTACGGCCCAATTCTTGCATCTAGACTGGGGAGGCAGGCCACAAGCCCTTTTCCCAGCATCTAAGCCATATCACTGGAACCGTCCAGTCAGTAGGTTCAAATATTTTCTATGGACAAAGTCTGGAACTCATTGGCCCCAAAATACATGTCAGTAGACCCATGGTGATTCTTGCTCCAAGTATGTTCTCTTTAAAAGGGGGAATTGTCACAAACCGCCATATGTCAGTCAAGTCTGCGTGAAGTATTCTCTTTGTTCTGGGTCTCTAGACTAACTGATTCACTGTACTGGTGGTACTATGTTCAGCTCTGTGTATATTTACTGTACTACAGTGGTGGTTATTTCACTGTACTGTATTACTGGGTGCATTACATCTGTGTCTAACAGCGTGCTATAGTGATTATCTTCATATTAAACATGCCTGAAATTTGTATGCATTGTTTTATAAATAATTGTATGGTAATTCAAGGTATACTGTTTGACCTCATCAATTGAGGTGTAATCAAATTATTGTTTGCAGGGACAGATATAAGAGGTACTTTGTGGAGCACAATGCTGTGGAGAGATGCAAACACCCAGCTTACTAACCAGTCACAAATTATGCAACTCAGTGATTAGATTAACTTGACTTTCTGATCTACTGATCTTAATTATATTTATAATAGTACTTAAAGGCACCACTCATTAAAGAAATATAAACACCCCTCTCTCACAAACCACTTCCATAATGTATCATGGATCTCTTCATGGAGCAGCATAGGCATCAACATTGTTTTCTTTTTCCCTGCTTATTTATGTATTTAGTAAGGCTTAAAGATTTCAAACATGTATATATTTTAGGAGATGATGAGAGGCAGTAACCTAGGAACAGTGCTTTCTGTGGGTAGGTTTCCCGGCTTCTACGATGGAGGGCTTCTATCACTCTTTTGCCCATCATAAATTAAATGATTGTTGTTGTAAACTACCTCCCCACAAACAAAATCTACTACACAAGCTAGGAAGCGGCCCCACACACATGAGAGGCAGTTACCTCAAAACAGTGCTGTCTGTGGGTAGGTTTCCTGGCTTGTGTATAATTCATCATGGGCTTTGCTTAAAGCTGTGTAATACAGCAGGTATATGCTTAAAAGGAGCCATGTTGCCATGTTTGAAATGGTATTTGAATTGAAGAGCAAAGCCTTTGTTGGCACATTTGCATGTCCCTGCCCATGTTCCCAGAATGCAGCGCAATACCTGTATTTCTCAGAATTCTGAGCAGGAGCAGATTTTTTAACTTGTTTTAGATGTTCAAATGTGATCACAAATGTAATATTTATTTACTATCTATCTATCAATCTATTTATCATTCTATATATATATATATATATATATATATATATATATATATATATATATTTCAAGGGACAGTGTTCCTTTAATCTTTGACTATTTATTCTTGATCCTGCACTTGAGATCAGCCTTTGCATACCGCCCCTAGTTTATAGTAACCTTTATCAGGCCAGGATTTAACAACCTCTTGACTCAGTAGCGGTGACTTATAGCAATATTGTGGAATCCTGATATGATATTGACTTCCCAGCACTGAGGTAGAGAATAATTGTTCTACATGAGCATAAAGGATGGGTAATACTTCTGCTATAATATATGTACAAATTAAAAGGGCTGAGTAGATATGAGACATCATTATGAATAAGTAATAATAACCCCTGAAGGCTTTGGTCATCATCTTTAGTACAAATCACATGCAGACACAAAACATTTGATTAACAACTGATCTTTGTTTTTGGATAGATCAGAAAAGCTGTCATCTGAAGTGGCAAACTTCAGTGTGAGTTTATTACAGGAAAATGCATTGTTTTAAATAAAGGTCAATAAATATAGTACTTTTTATTGTCAATAGTTTTAAATTATACCTAAATCTCTACCTAAATCTAGTTCCTGAGGACCAACAGATAAGGCCTCAGAGGCTGACATCAGTCTTAGAACTGGTTGCTGACAACCACTGAGAGAAAGAGGGAGTAGCCATTCATTTGTGGTGGAGGGAATGAATTCACTACATAGGTTTGTAATATTATGGAGGACCTTCAAATATTTAATTAAATTATTTAGCTGTGAATACATTAGATACTTAAAACATGGGGATCTTTCTTTTAGACAGAGTCATCCCAACCAAACTACAAGTGTAATGTTACTGTATGCTGACATACAGGATATCACTAAGGCTGAAAATATGTTACTCTGGAGGCTTCTTGGAAGTCAATGAAGTATAAATTGAGGATTATATTGAGGATTGTAAAATCAAATTAAAGAAAAATACAATCACAGTTAAAACATTTATATAAAAAACATTTTTGGCTAAAGAGACTGTTTATTAAAGTTATTAGATTCCTCTCCCTCTCTCCTCGGACGGTTGAAATATTATAAATATACTCCAGTTATTAGACGGAAGGGGAACACTCTGAATTATATAGATATGACTATATTAGGGGGAGATAAGTTAAAGTAAAAGGAAAGAAAAAAAAAAAAGGAAAAAAGATGATAAATTTTAAAATATGGGATTAAGGAGATTTCCCTTTTAGACCATTCGAGGATTAGAGAGAGAGGAGAAAAAAGAGAGAAAATAAGATATTTATCACAAAGAAGGCTTGTAGCAAATGTATTATATTTTTTATGTTCCCCTGTACCCCTATTTATATTCTCTGTACCCTGGATCCCTCCCCCTCGCTCAGTAACTGAGCGACATATCTTCACTTCTTAATATCTAATGCGTCTTGCAAAATATCAGCTGACATCTTTTCTCAATTTGCAGCTGGTTTTTAAGTTTATTTTGACAGTCATGTGGGGCGGCTTTTTATTATATGTATTGTTTTTTTTTTTTTTTTTTTTTCTCCTTTCCTCTCGAGTCGTGGAAACAATCAAAGAATATTGGACATATCTTTTTAACAAAGTAAAATGCAAATAAAAATAATTTCACATAACGTTAATGGTCTGAATTCTCCAACAAAAAGAAAAACAGCCTTTTTAGAGTATTACAAATTAAATGCGGAAATTTTATGTCTGCAAGAAACCCACTTAAAACAGGAAAACCTAAAATATATGAATAATACTAAATATACAAATAGATTAGACTCTACCTTTAAGAAAAAATCAAAAGGGGTTTCTATCTTATTTAAAAATAGCTTGAAAATTTCAGAAGAAGGCAGTAAGATCGACCCAGAGGGTAGATATATAATATGGACTGGACAGATTGATGGATGCTTAATAACATTGGTTAATACTTATCTACCAAATAAAGGTCAAATAGGCTTCCTTAGGAAACTTCTTAAAGAAATTAATAAAATCAAAGGAGGCTTGCTAATAATGTGTGGTGACTTTAATATGATATTTGATGAAAATTCAGACAAACAAATAGTCGGACCTAAGAAAGTAGTATTACAAACAAATAGTATTTCAAAAGCATTCCGTAAAATAAAAGAAGATAACAACTTGATAGACTCATGGAGGATCTTACATCCAGGTGTACGAGAATATACCCACTTCTCATACAGACATAACTCATTCTCCAGAATAGATTATATATTAACTGACCTTCCAACTTTAAAAGTAATTAAAAAGATAAACATCCATCCTACCCCATGGTCAGACCACTCTCTAAACGAACTAATTATTCAAGACCTACATACAAACTTTCAAAGGAAAAAGAGTAGTTGGAAGTTGGACTCTTGGTTTTTGAAGGATGAGAAATTTGTAGCATACTTGAAAAAAGAAACATTGGAATTTCTAAAAATTAACAAGCCATCAGTTAACTCAGATATAACCCTGTGGTGTACGTATAAAGCATATATGAGGGGTATATTTATTGCTAAAGCAGCCGAAGTAAAAAGGTTAAGAGGCAAGTCTTTAAGGAACTTGTATTTGGAATTAAACAAGATGAAAGATATCTTTAGGGAGACACCAAATAGTGAAAATAGTAAAGTAATAAAAGACATAAATACCCAAATACAAAAAATTCTCCAGCTTCAATCAGATAAAATATTATGGAAATTTCAGCAAACACAATTTTTTGAAGGGGGCAAATCAGGTAAATTCCTGGCTAACAAATTGAAAAAACAGTATATTAAAAACAATATTGAAAACATTCTAGATTTAAATAACATTCTACAATCCCATCCAGATAAAATAGGATTAGTATTTCAGGATTATTATAGTAAACTATATAATCTAGAGAAAGATCGTCAATTGGTTAAGCCAGGGATAGAAGAAATTAAACAATACCTAGACAATATAAAGTTTCCCAAAGTATCGGAAGCTCAACTTAGCTTTCTGAATAAACCAATAGAAAGTATAGAGATAACAAAAATCGTGTCCAAAAATAAAAAAAATAAAACACCTGGGGTAGATGGATTTAATAACTTATTTTACCGATATCTTAGTAAAGAATTAAACTGTACTTTATGCAATCTCTTTAATGAGATAAAACAAGAAGGAAGGATGCCTCAAAAGCTAACGGAAATAAAAATAGTTAACATATTGAAACAAGGAAAAAATCCCGAAGACTACAAAAACTATCGCCCAATCTCCCTAATTAATGTCGATATTAAAATCTACTCTAAAATTTTAGCTAATAGACTAAGCAAGATTATACCTTCTTTAATACATTTAGATCAAACAGGATTCATTCCGAATAGACAAGCGTCAGATAATACCAGACGTCTGTTAGACACCTTATACTATATAAAAAGAAAAAGGATCTCCTCCCTGACCCTGTCATTAGATGCAGAGAAAGCCTTTGACAGGGTCAGGTGGGATTTCCTAGAGAATGTTTTGGAGAGTTTTGGCGTGCAAAGTTTTGCTTTGTCAGCAATTAAACCCCTTTATTTAAATACTATAGCACATATCTCATCTTCACAATTTAGCTCTGACAAATTCCTAATATCGAACGGCACGCGTCAGGGCTGTCCATTGTCTCCATTGCTTTTTGTCCTATTTCTTGAACCTTTATTGATCAAGATTAGAGACTCTACAGAAATTAGAGGGATTAAAATAGGACAAGAGGAATATAAAATAATGGCATATGCTGATGATATAATAATGACAATAACAAACCCTGAACACTCCTGTAGAGCTCTACAGACCAGTTTGGAAGAATTTGGTAAATTCTCCTATTTTAAAATTAACCAACAGAAAACGGAAGTACTGACCTATAATATTCCATTAGAGGAAAAAAACAGGTTAGTAAATGTATACCCCTACTGATGGAAGTCCTCTCATATAGTACATCTGGGGGTTAGATTCCCAGATCATATAAGAAATATCTTTAAAGATAACTATAATGATATACTGAAAAAAATAAGAAATCAGTTGAATGATTGGAGACCTTTACAGATATCATGGTTATCTAGAATAAATGCAGTTAATATGAGTTTACTCCCGAAAATCACATATATTATGAGATGCCTCCCGGGTAAAATACCGGCTTATTACATAAAGATCATGCAAGAAACATTGGACGACTTTATATACCAGGGGAAAAAACCAAGAATTAAAAAAATTATAATTTGCAAGAAATTGGAGAAAGGGGGATTAAGTTCTCCCTCTATCAAAGAGCTAAATAAAAAAATTATACTTACACAAGCAGCTGGATATAACTATAAACAGAATACTCCAAGATGGCTAACAATAGAGGACTCCCTAGCGGGAAGATCTCCAATAAAAAATATATTATGGAGTACTAAGTATAAACAGAAGGGGAGTTCAGAATTACCTATTAATATTAAATATATTATTAACATATGGCACAAAAATAAAATAAAACTCGCATTGATACAGTCTCCTTCCTTGGCAGCACCAATTGACTTCCTTAATAATAAATCGAATGGATTACTCTTGTCTTTATTAAAACTACATAATATTAGAAATGTGGGAGATCTATTTGAAAAAGGTAGTCTAATGGAATTGAAAAGACTTAAAGAGAAATTTAATCTAGATAAAATAACGTGGTTAGAATACGAAGGACTACAAAGATACCTTACTCTACAAGGATATAAAATTAATAATATGAATAAAATCTGGAAAATGGAAGAATATCTAATCAAAGGTGAATCGTCACATATAATTTCCAAATTTAGCAATATAATTGACGAAAATACTCCCTTGGAAAAGAGTTTGGGTATATTAGCCTGGGAAGTTGACCTGAAAACTATAATAAAAGAGGAAGACTGGACTAAAATTTTTGGTATTATTAAGAACTCATCAATTAACTCCTCATATAATGAAATGATGATCAAATTAATCCATAGATGGTACTATGTCCCCAATAAACTAAAAAGAATATATAGTAATTTAGATGGCTTATGCTGGAAACAATGTGGACTACCAGGTACAACTATCCATATGTGGTGGGACTGTAAAAAAATCAAAACATTTTGGTCGAAAGTAAGCAAAGAACTATCGACTCTTACTGGTAAACAAATTTCTTGTAACCCGTTAATGTTTATATTACACTCGCAATTGGAAATCTTCCCATTAGGGGAAAGACTATTAATATCACACATATGTTTAGTTGCTAAATGGTTATTAGTGAAATATTGGAAACAGCCTCAAGTACCTTCTTGGAAAGAATTAGAGATTACTATTTCAAAGAACAGAGAAATGATGAGATTAGATTGGTGTGATAACGCCAGAGATAATTTCCCTAAGGCCACTCGCTTAATAAAATGGCAGCTGTGGGACCAATTTCTGACAATATGTTAGAAAAGTTATGATGATGAAACTTTCATTGATAGTGTTTCCACGACAAATCCTAAAGGAGAGGAGGAAGAAGGGGTAAAGAGGAGGAAAGAGGGAAGAATTTCTTTTTTTTTTTTTTTTTTTCCTTTTTTTCTCTCTCTCTTTTTTTTCTGTTTTCTGTTTTCTGTTGATTCTAAAACATACTCAAAACTCGAGAGATATCAAGGATGTGGCAATGATAAGATTATGTTTTTGTATTGTTTGTTACCCTCTCTTGTATGGGGTATTTACATATATGTTATTAGCTGCTCCACTTCTTTATATGTAGAAAATAAATGATAAAATTAAAAATTAAAAAAAAAAAAAAAAAATAAAGTTATTAGATGAAAGATAGTTTCTTACTCTATTAAAAAAAAAAAAAAAAATATATATATATATATATATATATATATATATATATATATATATCATGCTATACTTGTTAAATTAAATATTGTACTTGTATAACATTATATAATTATCATATGACATTTATGTATTCTTTTGTCTGATTCATCATTCAGTTTTACAAAACATTCTAATTGTTTTTTGATAATTGAATTAGTACTGTAGAAAATAAAAAATAAACTATCATTATCTATAATTACTTTTATTACATCTTTTATTTTGTTTGTCATTTAAAGGGCCACAGTAGTTCAAAACATTCTGTTAGTTTTAAAAGAGCATGGTTAATAAAGTGCAAACTTGTTTACCCATAGAAACTAAATTATATTAATTGACGATAATGAACAATAAAAATAACAGACAGGCAGATACAGAACAATGATCCACCTTTGTCTTACCAGTGAGGTAAGAAGAAGAATAAACAAGGACTCATAGAGAACCTGTCCATTGTGTTTTATAATCTGATTTACAGTGGGAACAAAAGCACACAATGTTTCAGTTCAGACCCATAAGACTCAATGCTATTCTGTTTCTTTACACTATACATAATTTCTTGCACAAAATAAATGTATGTTTTAAACTTCATTTTTTAAATGCATGGTTGACATGTTTGAACTAGAATGCCCCTTTAACCTTCCTGGCGGTATGAATATGTCAGTATTTAGAATGTTAAAGCGGTACATTCTAAAATACGGATATAATCATACCACCTTTAGACACCATTACCTCTTCCCCTCTCCTCCTCCCTTTCCCCTTATCCTCCTCCTCCTCCTCCATTTCCCCCCCCATCCACCCCTTTCCCTCCTCATCCTCCCCCCTTATCCTCCTCCCTTTCCCCCTTCATCCTCATTTCCCCTTCATCCTCCTTTCCCCCTCATCCTCCTTTTCCCCCTCATCCTCCTCCTTTCCATCCTTCTTCTCCCTCCTTCCCATCCTCTCCCCATCCTCCCTCTTCCCATCCTCCTCCTCCCTCCTTCCCATCCTCCTCCTCCCTCCTTCCCCCCTCTCCAATAACATCCCTTTCCCCTCTCTTCTTACTAGCCTGGGATCAGCTCCTGCTGCTGATCGGAGCTCCACAGGGCGTCTTATGCCCTTCATCGGAACCGGCATATGCTAATGACGTGATGTGCTTGTAACGTCACGTCATTGGCATATACCGGTTCCGATGAAAAGCATAAGATGCGCTGCGGGCTTCGATCAGCAGCAGGAGCTGATCCCAGGCTAGTAAGATGAGAGAAGAGAGGGGAAAGGGATGTTATTGGAGCGGGGGGAAGGAGGTAGTATAAGGAGCGAGGAGGAGGGAGGATAAGGAGGGAGGAGTAGGATGGGAAGGAGGGAGGAGGGGGATGGAAAGAAGGTAGGAGGAGGATGGGAAGGAAGGAGGAGGAGGAATGGTGTGCTGAGGGGGTCCAGGCATTTTCAGCAGCACTGGGCCCCCTCCAGATTCTAGCGTTAAAGGACTGCTGCATTTTAAGAACATCTTTACATTTGTGAAGTATGTAGCAAACTAACAATGTTAGGAGTTGTGTCAGTTATGAACATATATTTTAGAAGGTTCTTTTTGTGTATAGAAAGTTTCCATTTAGTCTGACGTAGCTTGGACCCCGAAGGCTAGTTCTTATCTACTGAACAGTGTACTGAGGGGAGAGGAAGGAGGGAGAGTGGTGGGGATTTGTTACATATTTAGACTTTTTTGTTATTAGATATGTTCTCCTTACTGTAGCACATGTCAAGGCTCCCAGTCTGTTTAACTTCAAGCCATGCTTCTCTAGAAACGAATTCAGAAACTTTATTTTATTTTGGCCATTTCTTCCACAATGGACACTGTCAAAGATCTGAGAGTCACAATATTCATGGGCAACGTCCTTTGACATTAGTCCATGTAATTAAATTACAGCCTAAATCCAAAAATATGTGTTTTAACCCAGAATTATCAATTGAGCTGTGTTATTTATTTGATGTCACAGTGTGAATCTTATCTCTTCACAGCATCACAGTGCTGTTTATCCTGTATCTGTAATTTAATGTAATGCCAGATCATGATGAATATATTATAAGAGGTTTTTCCTTTTTTCAAGGCATTGCTGGACGAAGGGATTATAAAATCCCAAATGCTTGCACTGTAATTCCTTTTAGTTATTAAAAGTATCACATTTTAGTCCACTTTGTTGCAAGGCAGCCTAACCAATGTTATAGCAGTTGAAATCGCCCACTTCCCTTCAGTACTAATTAATTAATTCATTAATGAGAGAGGGGTACAACATTGTCAATTAATGAGGTAAATTGCATTTTTAGATTATATTTTCTGGCTAAAGACTTGCTTTAGTGCTGTTTTAACATATATGTTTCATGTTAAACTTAAAAAAAGGTTTAACATAAAAGTGCTTACACAGACTCTTTAAAAATATATATGGAAATGGTAGTCCTTTAATCCTTCTATTCATCTCCTATTGTATTTTTCTATCACCCTATCTGCCCATGTCATGTCTTCTTCTTTCCCTCCTCCTACAAGGCTTCCATTTTCTTGAATAATCCACTCTGATCTATTTCACATGCTAGGCCTGGCAGTGTCCTTGGTCTAGGGTGACTGAGTGATTAAATCTGACCCAAAACTTCAGAGAAAGCGTCTCCTAACACTATAGGCTGTCTGAGAATTGCTGAAGGGACAGGTTACAGAGCAGAACGAGTAAGAGATTTGTGAGGAATGTGGAATCTCCAGACTAAGCAAGAATTCCTGGTCAGACAAAGTGTTTTCATGAGGAAATTAGGTGTAAGAATCACAGGCAGCTGTTCATATCTCAGAAGCTGCTCTGAGTGTTGGAAGAATCGCTTGTACAGTCCAAAGGTTACTTGGCACAATATTCTGTTACTACTGACTTATCCTATGATCTGCCCTTTTTTGCTTTCTATCAATATAATTTTACAACTGAGTTATCTTCCCCTTACACCACATTTCTCTTAATCAGAGCACACCTGTTCTATTTAACTTTCACATCACTTGACAACATTAAATTAATGAAGTACACCAAAGTTCAGTGTTTTTGAGTGTTTAAGAATTTCTGGTTATTAAACAAAAAATTATATCTGAAAATGTTTGACTCCCTCTTTGCACCCCACCTTAGTGGCCAATATGGTATGCAGTGGTGAAGTTAGTGAATAGGGGGCCCTGGTGCAAAATAGTTTGGAGTCCCCCTCACAAATTCTCTTTATGAGGTAGGTGATCCTAGGGGTCAAACATATATAGTTAAAAATATACGTAGGTGGTAACATCACCCCTATGATAAACAGATCACCATTATGTAAAATAATTATCTGCCCCGCTCCCCTAAAAATAAGATACTGCTGGTGGCAGGCCCCTACAACATTAAAAGTTGCCATGAATACCAGGATTATAACGATATCATGTCAGGCTTTTCAATGATTATCACCATTTAACTTACATCTGACTGCTAGAAGAAACTCCAAATACACTTTTTCATTTAGAAGTTTCTAGTGTAACACAGAACAAAAAGTGATGAGAAGTATCGGAGATACAAGGCTCTACAGATATTATAATAATGTTTCTGAGAATATGCACACAAGAACGTCTAGACTATTCTATTTGGCCCCTGTTCCTTTTTCTACAGATGCCTGTAATATCTAGATCACTAGATATTGTCCAGTTATATCTATTATAGCCACACACTGAAGATCGTCTAAGCCAATCAAGTCTTGATCTTATGTCCAGTCATCTTTGCAGCTAGGGGCAAATGTAATCTGCTATTGGTCTGTAGATATCAGTATGGTTCAAAGAATGATAGCTCTCATCTTTCTTTGTCCCCAGCATGTCTGGGTGAATGTTATTCCTAGAATTGTGTCCATAAACCCACCTCTGAAGGTTATTTAGACCATTTGGTGTTTGATCACAAGCGGGGTGTCAGGTGGGAATGGCTCCATCCATTGTCTGTGTGAGATATTATCAGATACCAAACAGAGGTCCCAGCCTCTTGACTTACTCTTATCTGGCTATGTAAAGTTAGTTTCTGTTGGACAATTGCATTACTATTTTTTAGGGAACAATTTGGCTTCTGGAAATCAAAGATGAAAATTAGTCTTGTCATGAACCACCCTGTGCCAGTCAGGAATGTTTGGATGATTGTGCTTGGACTGGGCCTCTAGGCTAAGGGATTTGCTTCTGTGTATATTTAGTGTACTATAGACGTGGTTGCTTTGTAAGAGAAAGTGAGTTGCAATCTCTGATCTCTTAGCAGTCTAATGGAAAGCCCAGCAGGGAGTTGAGTGAGTAGGTGAGTGTCCCCAGGAGAAAGAAAAATCAACTCCTTGCAACAAGGGAAGACATTCTGAGAAATGCGCCAGAAGTTTGATGGAGGAATTACTGGAGCTGTGGGTAAAAAAAATAATGGAACAGAGTTATGCTGATACCTAGATGAGTCTCAGAGCTATCTATGTCCTAGAAGTAGTGTAATACGAGCATTATTTAGTTTTGATTTTAATCCAATATAACCAGATTCTGTAGGTCATTGGTGGTACTCCGTTACTTGGAGTCTGATCCCCCAGAGGGGTCTCCTGCTTTCAGGAAAATGGCAGGATTGCCTCCAAAGAATGGGAGTCATATAAGCTCTAGACAAGTAGTATATTGGAGGATGCGTTGACATTAGCACTTCCCAGCGGCAGAAAGATTTCTTAGGAGATATCATGGCAAATGCTAACACTCACCAAAAGCAGATGGGAGGTGGCTTAGGCGAGACACATGGAGGATACTTACTCTCACCAGGGGGAGAATGGAGGCAGTACAATTAGCACTAGTGCTTGCCAATAGCAGGAAGAGTTTCATATCTTTAAAAGGAAATCACATGGAGTAAGTAGAGTCCCCACAACAACAGCTCAACTCTAGTTTGAGAAGCTGGTACTAGCTTGTGGTTGGTAATAGCCTTCCTCAAGTGAACATTGGAAGTGAGTTTGTTGGAGATGGTGCCAAGGGTGATAGCGTTTAATGCACCATTTTTTAGAAACTTTATGTTAATGTCTAATGTTACCATTGTCATTTACCTGTAGTATGTACCCTGCTCAACAAAGGGTGTTTTTGGTTGGGGCATAAGTGGTAGAACTATGTTTTTACCTGGATGCTGGGATTCCATTATTTGTGGCTGTTTGATCTGCTGAAAGGCTACCAAAAGTCTGATGTCTGCTCCAGACAGTGAGGTGTAAAAAGGAAACCCATCCAAAAGAGGAGAGTTCATCGGGGTTTCATCAAAGCACCACCAAATTAAGAGATACAGGAATAGTAAATATATGCACATGGATTGAGGACTGGATAAAAGACAGGAAACAAACGGTTGATGTTAATAGAACAGGGTTCAATATTAGATCTGCTCCTTTTTAAAATATTATTAATGATTTAGAGGTAGGACTAGAAATCAATGTCTGCATATTTGCTGATGACACTAAGTTGTGCAAAGTAATAACATCAGAAAATTAGGTGCTTTCACAGCAAAAAAGTTAAAGTTGTGCATTTAGGAAGGAAAAATAAGCATGCGATTTATAATCTGACAGTAAGGAAAGTCAGACTGTGGAACTCTCTACCAAAGGAGGTTGTGACAACAGATTCAATACACAACTTTAAAAAGAGGTTGGATATATTTTTTAAACAAAAAGGACATACAAGGTTATGTAACATAACTAGAGACTTAGCAATATTCATCCTGGGAGTAATCCAATTGCCAGAATTTGGGGGATTCTGCTACTCATAAACAGATTCTTAACAAAATCTGATTTTTCCCAAACATGTCTGTGGTTTACATAGTTGTTCATGCTAGTTTGATACATGCTTCACAAACCAGTGCATTATTGAACTACAGCAGTCTTTTAATAGAGAAACATTTTTAGAAATGTCAATATGTCTTAAAAAAATGGTAGTTTTGATCATGACTGGACTGATCCCCTTTATTGAAAAGACTGATGATCTATGGGAAAATGTGGCCCTAAAGATTTTAGACAAAAATATAAATCCCAACTGTCCTTTTTTGGAGGAAAATCCCTAATCCTCCTCAAGTCTTAACCATGTGTGACTTCCTTTGACTTGTTCCCTAGTTGTTTTATCTTGGAATCCAGTAAAAACAGTTAAAGGGGAAGATCAATTTAAACACAAGGTGCTCTAATATGAAAGAGTACACTTATAGAAGCTCATTTGCATGTAGAAGTTTTAGTATTTGCCTTGCTGCAAATCTTCTCTGTATTAGGAGATGCCAGCAGAACCCAGATCATGAATGTAACTACCACATCACAGAACTACAGATGTTGTTGATTGGCTCTTGAACTTTGGACCCAGTCAGGTCAACATTCTAAGTGTTATTGACAGAAATGGAACTACTAATGGTTGATCTTGTTAAGGTATAATAAGCTAACTAGGAAAATGTCATGAGTTTTACATAAATGGTTAATGGTCCACTGTAGGCCAAACATTTCTAACATCCATTTAAGATATTTTAAACATTACAATTTGTTTTTCCTTGTATGATAAATAATAGATCTACAGTGTAGAAACAATTTCATTAAATATAGCAGGTGTGGAATTGTTTTCTCCTGCTTTGTCCTGATATGTAACAGGAAGCATTTAGGCATTTAACCTTATAGATATCGGAACTGCAACTTTTTTTAGTTTTATTTGGTTTTAATGTAAATCAGATAAGAAAACAAAGTTAAAATAGTCGCCATGAGTACTTGTTTACACTTCCTCTTAAATCACTGGTGAGATAAAGACGGATCAAACACATTGTTTCTTTATATGCCAATCAGTTTTAGTGTTAATTTTGTTACTTTATAATGTACAAAAGCATTACAGAAAGTTTAGGACTACAGTTTTCTCCAAGAGTGTTTTTTAATCAACTATAATAGTTGTAACACAATGTTAAAAATTGTGGGCCTTGCACAGTGAGGTCCGCAACTGTCTTAGGACCAAAGGCCTGTAGGATTTGGGCCGAAGCCCGTAGATGCAACTGCGGGCCTCGCAAACCTATACTTAATTCCGAATTTAATGGCCGAACCACGGAACTGGAAAGACCAGGATAAACCCCCAATTATGCCTCAAAATAACTTACACACTCACGCATAGCACAGGGGGAGAGCAAGCCAGTAACACTTATCCCAAGTCAGTAAGACTCATCGCAAGGCCCCTAAACTACAAGGGGAGGAGAGACTCGCCATGAGCGTCGAATGTGATCATTGCAAAGCACCAAAGTTGCGGGATGGACAACGCCTGCAATGAGCACCAAGGCCTGTAAAGTAGACGGAAGGAAAGGCTTGTAATGAGCGGGGCATGCGATGAGCACTGAAGGTGCTCAGAGGGGGCAGAGCCTTGCATTGTGTGGCAAACAGCATTAGTACCCGGGAGGAAAGGCTCGAGATGAGCACCGAAGGTGATCATTGCAAAGCAGAAAAGTTGCAGCTTGCCAAAAACGGCAATGAGCAGCAAAGCCGCTCATCGCGAGGCCTGTAAAAGTACAAGGGTGGAGAGGCTTGCAATGAGCGCTGAAGGTGTTCATTGCAAAGCACCAAAGTAGACGGGGAAGAGGCTTGCGATAAGCGCCGAAGATGCTTAAAGGGGGCAGAGCCTCGCATTGTGTGGCAAACAACATTGCCAGCCTTAAAATGTTCTTGCCGTCATTTTTGACGAGCAAGTTGCTAGCATAAAATAAACCTAATGTTTGGGTGGAACCTGCCCTTTAAACCCTAAGTGTTTATTCTACTGAATATGTATATAGAGCAATGTGCACATAGTATGTGTATGGGAAGCAGTTACACATCATACAGAATGGTGGCAATAACACATGTTTATGCATCTTCTGCAACATAAATGTGCAGTTTTGTCACTTGAAATTAGTGGTATTCAAATATTTTAATTTGCATATCATGTAAAACATTTATTAATTAAATGCAAAAATAGGCCCCTGGCATTCAATTTTTCTTCAAAAAATAGTTCTTGGTAATGTCCACTGGTCAAAAAACACATCTTCATTTGGATGATATAATATGATAAAAAAGGGAATGGGGATGAGAAGCGCACACCTCCAGATGGTGCAATAAAAGGAGTTTAATCAGAAAATAATATACAAAACAATCAAAGCACTCACATTTGAAGACCTCAGTCATATGAGGTATTTGTATCACTTATATATCAGCTATAGTCCTCATAAGTCCAGCTCAGTTGTGGTCATAACGCTGGACTGATTTCTTTGATTTATTCTCATTGACCTTTTTCACATTATTATATATTTTTATGTTTTTTGCTTTGCACTTACATATCTAATTTCTATGTGATTAGATTAGTTAATTTATTTTGCTTGCCCATCATTATAGACACTAGTCTCTTGTTGTACACCTTTTAGTATTGTTTTTCTTTACAGATAAACTCTGGTAGAGCCCTTTTATTTCCACACACTCTTTTTGTGATTGTTAGGCGCTTCTTAGATTGTATATTCCTCCCCTTATGTTAGGTTGGTTTATTGATCTATTAGACTGTGTTTTATTTGGATGATATCATACTAGATTCATACACTTATTTCAGTCCTGCTATGGATACTCAGTGTAGCTGCATTTATCACATGGAGGTCTGAAGTAATGGGCACAGAGCAGAGTACTAAATATAGATAGCAATGTCAATGGTCCAAAATAGATACAAAAATAATACTTGCTCTTCAGGGGGTAATTTAGCAAGTCACGTGTAGTGCCAACATACAGCCTTATATAATTGCTATTTGGCCAATTGAATAGGGCTCTATATAAGCACAGAGCATATAAGTAAACAAATATGCTCTGGGCTTATATAGAGCCCTATTCAATTGGCCAACTCGCAATTTCATAATGCTGATACAGTGTAAACATGTGAAGCAAGCGGAAAAGAAACAGCAACCTTATAAAAATTAATACATTATAAGAGGGGAGCAATAATACAAAATGTCATACTAACACATGGCTATATACTGCACTTTACACTGTTTTTTTTTATATGCTAATATATGCTTTTCCCCTTCTGGAACGCTACCTTGTCGTGGAGAAGGGGCTTGTGAACGTCAATGAAACTGTGAGCTATACCATGTATGGACACCCAAGATGGGCAGGTCATAGCTGAGAGTTCAGACAAAGCTTGGTCCAATGGAGAAGGAACTGGCAACCCACCCCAATAACTTTGTGGTAAAAAACCTTATGGATAAGCACAACCGGAGACATAATGATTGTGCCTGTTGTGCTGTGGTCCATAGGGTCACAGGGAGAACACAACTGAACAGCATAACAACAATATATAATTTATTGTGTTAATTGATGGCACTGTGAGTTATATCAGTTTATCACAGGTAATCTAACCACAAAATAACCCTGTGTTATTGCTCTGCATGTCTGCCTGATTAACCCCTGTGTTGCAATTCCCCATGTCTGTTTAACCCCTATGGGCAAGTCTATCCATTTAAACTGTTGGTCCATTCCCACGTCTGCCCATTCAGTCTGTTTTCATATTCCCCATGTTTGCTTTTTAACAAGTGCACATATCTGTACTATTGACTCGACTTTCCGTTCCACAGGTGTATCTGATTAACCCCTTTCTGGAAGTTCCCCAAGTGAATTCCACACTCCTTTTTATATATATTTTTTTTAAAGAAGGCAGGTGCCACATTGAGCCCATCTTTACAACCCTCCATTTTCTTGTAAACTCTTGTAAACTCACAAAAGCAACTAATGATTTGCTCGCTGCCAAGCCAAAGCGTCACTTTTCTATTCTACTTCACCTGAATCTCTCTGCTGCCTTTGATACAGTTGATCACCCTCTACTAATCCAAATTCTCCACTCCCTTGGAATCAGAGACACTGCTCTCTCATGGTTCACATCATACCTACAAGATTAAACATTTAGCGTCTCCTTCTCTGGCACCTCTTCTTCTCCTCACCCTCTGTCTGTTGGTATTCCCCAAGGTTCAGTCCCAGGCTCCCTCCTCTTCTCCATCTACACATCCTCGCTTGGCACCCTAACACAATCTTTTGGACTTCAATATCATCTTTATGCAGATGACACGCAAATCTACCTCTCAGCACCTGATTTATCCCCCTCTTTTCTAACACACGCCTCCAACTGCCTCTCAAGCATATCCTCCTGAATGTCCGCCCACCATCTCAAACACAACTTGTCTAAGACCAAACTCTTAATCATCCCACCATCTACTACAGCGTCAATTCCTCATATCTCTCTTACTGTCAACAATGCCATCATCACTCCCACCTCACAAGCCCATTGTCTTGGGGTTTTACTGGACTCTGCCCTCTCTTTCATTCCTTACATACAGTCACTGACATAATATAGTCTTTTCAATTTAAAAAGCATTTCCAAAATACGTCACTACCTTACATAAGACACAACTAAGATTCTAATACATTCCCTCATCATATCTTGTCTTGACTACTGCAACTCCCTTCTGACTAGCCTACCCACCACCCGTCTACCCCCCCCCTTCAAGCCATATTGCCTCCGCTAGACTCATCTACCGTATTAAACACTCCGTGTCTGCAGCATCTCTCTCTCAATCACTCCACTGGCTTCCCATAGCCTCCAGAATAAAATTTAAAATCATGACCCTAACTTACAAAGCCCTCAACAACACTGCACCCCCTTATATCTCTGCTGTCATCTCCAAATATTCCCCCACCTGCTCTCTTCGCTCTGCTAATGGCCTTCTTCTTTCCTCCTCTCTCATCACCTCCTCTCACTCCCGCCTTCAAGACTTTTCTTGCGCTGCCCCTACTCTCTGGAACTCCCTGCCTCGCTCCACTAGACTATCCTCTTGCTTCAAATCCTTCAAAACCTCACTAAAAACACACCTGTTTAAAGAAGCCTATAACCTCCCTCCTTAACATGCACACTGCATTTCTCACCCCTCCTATACCACACCCTAAACCTTTAGATTGTAAGTCTGCAAGTTTTCAATCTTGCACAGTGCTTTGGGGAAAGCACTATGGTCACCGGATTCTAAGCTCAAAGACAGGGCCCTCCATCTTTGTAATGTGTTAATATTGTTTTGCCTTGATCACAATTTATGTATTGCGCTACGGAACATATTGGCGCGTTACAAATAAACGATAATAATAATAATAATAATAATAATAAACCCAGCAGGCTGCCAGGAGATTTTAGAATATATCTGGATGAGCATGGGTATCTTGATAATGAAATGTTTGCTGTATATAGTAAATTACCCCATACTCCATATTTATGGCAGTATCAGTTCCGAACAGTTATGAATTCAACATGCTTGAGATGGACATAGGACAATCATGAAGACCAAACATATAAGATTTGAAATTGTAATAAAAAAAGATAATACAATGGGTAGGTCGCAACAGTCCAGTGTTGAACACTGTATAGGATATCAGAATCTTCCAGCTCTGCACATGTGAGACAATCAGAATTACTAAGGCAGTGATTGATCCTGAAAGCACTATCTGTGCTCATCGCACAAGGACCACTGGACTAGATGGAGGAAGGGTCTCTTACCTGCAACACAAATTGTATATTTCTGTGGCTCATCCAAATAACCATTTATTGTAGTGGTATAACAATGGACCCTAGCCTAAACAGTTCACAAACGTTTCTAGAACTGAAAGTTTACAAGTGCAGTAAGTGTGCTAAATATATTCTGCACTCACTACAGTCTTTCCAGAAAAGCATAAGCCAGCTGTTTGACATAGTAATATTCTGAGTTCTCTAGCTTTCCTAAAAAGGATCAGGGAGTCCTTGGCAGATACAGAGAGTAAATAAATATATTTTTATATGTGTGGGAATGAACTCTGAGCTTAAATTTTTCCGTGAGGTGCAGTGATAGCTACAAACTGTTTCCAATTGTGTTATCAATTACACTACAAGGACAGGGATACAGAAACTGAGTGGAACTTTGTCAGGAATGAGTTAAGGGTTTTAATATGATGTGCTCCCAGCAGAGACAGTATAGCATAAGACACTAAGAGAATTTAATATGGTTTTGAATAGACACAGGGCTATTACACTATAAAAGAAGGATAATGATTAAATAGGGCCTGATGATTTACTGCAGACAGGGAGTGGGCCAATCAGTTGTTTATCATACAGCTTCTGTTCCAGACACAACGCTGGATGATCACTGCAGTGCAGCTCATGGGATATAGCAATTGTTTTTATTCCCAGAGCACTGCATCATTTTTTGTTCTGAGGTAACTAGACACCCAGTGTCATTTTAGTGCCCTTTCTGCAAAATGTTATCAGGTGCAATAAGTATGTATATGGATCCACAGATAAAAATTATAAAGTGTGTTAGAGAAGGATTTACCAATCAAACGATCATTATTGCATACCTCACTGCACCTCTTTTGGAGGAACAGACCCTCCTTTCAGTGGAAGCCTCCCCTGTGCATCTTTGACCCTAAATGTAGCTTTTTTTGAGGCAAGGTCTACATTTGATGGCAGATCGCTGTTTTCAAGCCACAACCATGCTTCAATTTCTGAGGTTCCTCCCATTGCTTTCTATCTAAGTCTAGGGGAAAGGTGTGTCATTTTTGCAGAATATATGTTTGCATTTAACATAGCGCACATATGTCTGTATCTCTAAAACAAAGTTTACATATTATACAGAATAGCTGTAACACTATCTAATAGGGTATATTTTTTCAAGAAAACAAGCTTTCCTCTTTTAATCTTTTGAAATGTTGGAAGGTATGTTATTGTATTTGGCGTAGTTATATATTACAGCAAGGATGAGCAGACTGGTGCTTTTCAGCCTGGGGTAACACACAAACATCATATTAGCAGTGATACTGAAAGGGGAGAATTTAAACTATTTATATATACGGTCAAGTACATTTTAGAGGAAGAAAAATAAACGACAAGGAAGACAAAGAAAATGTAAGAGGGATACGGCAGAGTCTAAGTAATCAGATCTTAGTCTTTCCTTGTGGATGAGAGGGAGAGGCCCAAGAGGGGTTGCAACTACATTTATGAAAGGAGGGGGGACATGGGGCTAGAACAAATACGTTACCAAAACTGATACTAAATATAGCTTCACAATGACACTGTCATGCACAAATGTGTAGTTTGATACACATTGTTATAGGTTGTTACCAGGATTATATTCTCACATATATATACAATATATGCTGTGTCACTGCCTCTGCTCTCAGTGCATCTAGATCCACGTGCCAGCTCTTTGTTTCATCAGCACACATCCTGCAGAAGGAAAATCCGCAGAGCTGGGCGGGGGGAGCGATTGTATACCTTTCACACAAAATGGACCTATTGAAAGAAATGCAGAACTAAGGGTAACTTTGCCAGGGATATGCGGAGCATTGGAGCATAATGAGCAAGAATAAAAGATCTGCAAAGCAATATTAATAGCACCAGTCATGGATTATTGCAGATTTGACACCCATACAGATCTGCAAATCCATGCATAGAAAAAGTACATTCATAGGACATCTGCAGAAGTGAAATAAAACCGTCTAGAAATCAGCAATACGCTGCAGGGCAAACATTAAGTATTTTATAGATATGTATGGCACAGGTTACACATCTTGCAACTGCAAAGACTGATCCCTTAAGCAAAAGCAAGCAATGATAGTACTATTTAGGCCAAATATAAAGCAACTATAACAGATTATCGCTGATGCAGAGCTTCTTACAGTAGACGCCATTGCGAATCTGGCTGGAGACCACAAGGGGAAGTTCTGCAGAGAGGACAAGCAGTGTAGTATTTATACAGGATAAGAAATAAATCCTTCTTGCCAAAGTCCACACAAAAAAAGAAACCTTCCAATGCCATTTTAACTCTCTCAATCTCTGCTGATCTCTTTAGAAAATGTTTCTCCAAGGCTTTTTTTGTTTGTCAGACACTCGAAAAATCAAGTGTGAAATTAGGAAATGTGTTCATTCAATAAATGTGCGTTATTACCGGTTTATAAATACAATTCTTTAATTTCTGCTCCCTTCATTTTGCCTGTTGTGCCATTTACACATTCAATTGCAAGGCAGAACTATTAGATCTATTTTAGAGACTGATCATGTGAAAAAAAGGTGTTTTACAGAACATCCACAGCTATTTCTTTGCAATTTCTCCAGTTGTAATATTGATTCTGTGAATTGTAGTTAACATGGTTACAGTAATTTAAATAAACATATACAGACATGCATGGCTAGATATATTATATGGCAAAGTACTGAAGAATGCTTGGGGAGCCTTTTTATCCCCATGTAATTCAAAGGATTTAACAATTCTAAGAAACACCTAAACTCATTGTGTAAGCAATGCATCATCTTGTGGTTCTTGAACGCATACAATAATGTTGTTTTATATATATATATATATATATATATATATATATATATATATATATATATATATATATATACTTCCTAGACATACATACATACATATGATGCAGAAGTACAATTTTAGACTGGAAAATGTACATCCCTGAGTATTTAACACACACACAATATATATATATATATATATATATATATATATATGCAGCAATACCCCATTTAGTGCTCCACATGACATGAGGTTTAGCATTCAGTGGGAAATTACACAAAAAGAGCAATATAGTGAATCAACGCTCAAAAGGATAGCATTAAGCGGGGTACATCTGTATTTATAAATATATATCCCCTTCTGGATCTCTAACTTGTTACAATGAAAGGGCTTGTGTACCACACTGAAGTTGTGAGTTAAATCATGTAGGGTCACCCAAGATGGTCAGGTCCTAGCAGAGAGGTCAGACAAATTGCAGTCCACTGGGGAAGGAAAGGGCAACCCACCTCAGTATCTTTTCCATGAAAACCTTATGGATTAGCACAACCAGACACAAGCTTTCCCTGGCGTGCTGCGGTCCATAGGGTCAAATATGAATTTATTTTGGCATGTATGTATCTGTGTGTTTGTATATATATATATAATTACACATTTTAATTGACTAAGTGTAGCCTCAGTTTATCAAACCCTGAGCAATACAATAATTCATGGAGATACTAATAATTTATATTAGAACAGGATAATATAATATGTTATGTCTAAATAATGAAATGGGGTATGGCCATTTGAGAAGGGTGGGTGAAGTAACATGTCTCTCTGGCCTTAGTGAGTCTCAGTGATACCTTACACCTATGTAAAACTTTATGACCACTACTCCCCGCCCCTCTTACAATCTCAACAATCTAATCGGCTCCTCCTCCCGCCATTTACACAAGTATATAGGATTGTACCAAGACACCATACGGGGTGCATATTGTTTTTGTGCAATGTTACGTTTTTTTTATCACCTCTAACTAACCTTATGCATAATATGTGGAAATTAAAACCGTTAAGTATAAAAATAAAGTTACGCTTAATACCAAGGTACTTCAGATGTCATGAGATTCTCTCCCTGTACAGCGATTAATGGTACACGCCATCAAACCCCGCCCCCTCTCCTCAGGGTGACGTCAGGCCTGGAAGGGGTAGGGGAATGGCCGAAGAGTGTCGCGCGGGATCTCTGACGTCAGCTAAAGAGACTGTATAAAAGCTACGCATTAGACGCCATTCCTGCATTCCAACCGGCGAGGACCAAGAAGAGGCAATTACCTCACAACTGCAGCTACAACAAATAAAACCGGCATCATGAACGGACAAATGCTCAACGGTTTTCACGATGATTTCATCGATGAGGGCAGCTTCCTTTTCACCTCCGAGTCCGTCGGGGAAGGGCACCCTGGTGAGTTCAATAGACGTGATGCGGGAGGCGCCTGTGATCTTAAGCTTTTTAACGTAAATATGAGTAGGGAGTCGTGAAATGACGCTGCGCACAACCTGTGCTGTGTCAGTGCGGGCTCTGGCCTTGTACGAGCGCCTCCGCATTGCAGCTCCGAACACGTGGTCTGGCGAGCCGTCTAAGGCCGTCCAATGACACCACGTGCCTCCTAGTGCTAATGGCGCGTGTACAATGTCTTATACCTGGCTAACCGATAGAAGTTATGTGAATCATCTGACTAGGAAATATTGGTCTCTTGATCTGGGGACTCGAAGTGAGTGCCATTGGCCATGTCTCTGGGATAATCAGGGTTTTGATTGGTTCTGGTCTCCACACTCCACCACTTATAGTGGATTGTATATAGTGTTAAAACTAAAAGCCTTACCCTTCTGCATATGTCTTGTACTGACCCTCTTTGGAGATATTAACACGTGGTTGTAGATGTAAATACAGTGGCATATGTAAAACCACCATTTAGTTACATCTCTATAGTTGTGATTGCCACCATATCTAAAACTGCATGTTTTCGTAAGATCTATTTAATAGGGGTGTAAAAGCCACACTAATAATGGTTTTGTATCTTTCACTATTTATACCAAACTGCAAAATATCTTAAACCCCAATTCCTGCACCCACGCCTTCGTTCCTTTTTTGTACCACAGGAAAGTCTGTTTGGATATCTGTAAAGTCGTGTAGATTTTTTTTTTCTATCCCTTGCTGTGGGTGTGTGGGGGCTAGTCCAATGGGTGACCAGCATGCACTATGATGGGTCATATTTCATGGCGCTTTACAGTAACAAGACAATGGATTCAAACAGGTCATGTGACCTTCAGTAACATTACCTGTCCTGTTTCCCGTATTGGGAGAAACAGGTAATGGTACTAAAGGTCATGTGACCTGTTCGAATCCATTGTTTTGTTACTGTAAAGCTCCTGCAGACATTTATTTACACAAGTTATGTGACTATTTGACCAGCCTGGAAAGCTTGGCACTTTATTGCATGTATAGGCTTGCTCCTGCACCTCTAATAAGCCTATGAATGCCCTGTTATATTCTGATTTATGTGATCATAGATAACCTCCACTGGTGGCTAAGCCTACCTGCACACTATCTGTGGAAACACTATGTATATAGGTAGAAGCTATTGATGACCTGTAATGACTCCAACACATGGGTTGAGTGTCAGTGTTGAATGTCACTAGCGTGAGGTACAGCAGTAACTTGACTCTTCACATGCTAAAAGCAGGTGTGGGGATCCCTTCTCCTTATATGGGAGAGCTCTTAATTATAGCCACCTAGGGACTCAAATGGCCTTGGACAAATTTACAACAAGTAAAAACTGTACTACCTGACAACTACATATGAACAACCTGTGCTCAAGCACATCTGTTCTAAAGATGACAAAACCTCAAGCCAGTTATTGCCGACATTTAACATTCAACGGAAATGCGTGTTTTTATTTTATTTTTAGAGCTGATGTTTTAATCTACTTTGAGGAGATAACCTCTCAACTCGTTTGGTGGGGTGACAATCTGGTTTGTTATACGCTGATTGAACTGGCCATTTTCTATTATCCCTAAATCTCACCTTAAATTAGCTGTGGGGAATCAATATGTAATAATGTTCAAGCCAAATTATCTGAAGCTTTTAATTGGACTTTTTGCAACTTGCCTTTCTGAAATGGCCTGTGCCTTTGTTGCATCAATTATTGGTAAAGCAAACTCCATGCTGTGAGTTTAATTTTTATTGTTATGTATTGTCCACATTAAAGAGTAAGCTCTTCCTGCATTCTTGGCACCAAATGCTTTCATACTGGGTATTTGAGTGCCTTAAGGCAGGTCTGATTTTAAGTCTTGCATAAAATTATCAAGGTGCAACTTAAAGGTCGGTTGAAGAATAGAGCACATACAAAGTTAAATTACAATGTCTGACAATCGTACAGCATTAACTATGCAAGCTTACAACATTCCAGCCATAGTACCCTTCCACACAGCATGCTGCAGGTTGGCATTAGTAATCGTCTTAATGTTACCCCCTTTTCCTGGAGGATAGTAACAGCCCTATTTGAACAACTGTTAAACCCTTTCTGCTTAAACATTCACTTGCTGATGTTTGCTCCTGCATAATTTATTGAACTAAATAACTTAAAGCACTTCCACTGGTAACCCTGTAGATTTCAAGTAACAACTGATTCTTTCGCAGACAAAATTTGTGACCAAATAAGTGATGCAGTCCTTGATGCTCACCTGAAGCAGGACCCTGATGCCAAAGTTGCCTGTGGTAAGATTTAGTTTTTTTTTTTTAAGTTTGTCAACTGATGTTTTTTTTTTCTCTCCCTTCACATTTTACAATGTCACAATAATCCATCTTCTCTGCTTCTACAGAAACTGTGGCAAAGACAGGAATGATTCTTCTCGCTGGTGAGATCACCTCCAGGGCATCTGTAGACTACCAAAAAGTTGTGCGTGAAACTATCAAACATATTGGTTATGATGACTCTTCTAAAGGTGAGTGCAAGGGATTAATAATACAGGACCACTAATACTTTAAGAGGAGCTAGTTTGCTTGATCTATGCATTTTTCATGACTATTAGAAATTGTAATGTAATATATTGCTTAACTTAGATTATATAATGGCCCCCAGCTGAGTTTATCTAATCCATGATATTTTTTTTTATATATGCCTAAAGGGTTGTAGGGTCTTCCATAGCAAGTTTAAATGGATGCACACATTTAAGATAATTACACACCCTTTCCTAATAATAATAAATAAAAAAAAATCCCCTCCTTTTCAGGTTTTGACTACAAGACTTGCAATGTACTTGTGGCTCTTGAGCAACAATCCCCTGACATTGCACAAGGGGTTCACTTGGACCGTAATGAAGAGGATGTTGGGGCTGGAGATCAGGTAGGAATAACATGGAAATTCTATGCACAGCTTGATGCCATGTTGAATACACTTCTCAAACTAACTTGTTAAAGATCAGACTATAGAATGGCTCACTCTTTTTCTTCCCTGTCAATAGGGTTTAATGTTTGGTTATGCCACTGATGAGACAGAGGAATGCATGCCCCTGACAATTGTTCTTGCACACAAGCTGAATGCAAAGATGGCAGAGTTGCGTCGCAATGGGACTCTGCCCTGGCTGCGGCCAGATTCCAAAACCCAGGTGAGTAAAGCTAGCCTTTGACTTGGATGGTGTTTGAAGGCAAGCCAGTAGAACTGGACTGTCAGTATCCCAATCAAAGATCCACAACTATCTACAGATAACAATGCCTCTCCATCCTCCAGGTGACTGTTCAGTATATGCAGGACCGTGGGGCAACAATTCCAATCAGAGTGCACACTATTGTGATATCTGTACAGCATGATGAGGGAATATGTCTAGATGAGATGCGTGATGCTCTAAAGGAGAAAGTGGTAAAGGCTGTTGTACCTGCTAAATATTTGGATGATGACACTGTTTACCATCTGCAACCCAGTGGCCGTTTTGTGATTGGAGGCCCACAGGTGAGTTTAGGGGCAACTTATATTACAACACATTATGTGATGATTCCATTCAGAACAAAGCAAAAAAAGTTTTCATTTTTCAGGGTGATGCTGGACTCACTGGGCGTAAGATTATTGTGGACACATATGGTGGATGGGGAGCCCATGGTGGTGGTGCCTTCTCTGGCAAGGACTATACAAAGGTGGACCGCTCTGCTGCTTATGCTGCCCGCTGGGTAGCAAAATCTTTGGTTAAGGCTGGGCTGTGCCGTCGTG
This sequence comes from Discoglossus pictus, assembly GCA_027410445.1. Taxonomy (NCBI): domain Eukaryota; kingdom Metazoa; phylum Chordata; class Amphibia; order Anura; family Alytidae; genus Discoglossus; species Discoglossus pictus. The sequence continues at coordinate 97,113,587 of CM050167.1, forward strand.
TCTTGGTCCAGGTGGGTAAAATGCATATGAAGCATTAACCTTCATGTTCCCTCAAGTTGTGTAAATGTATTTAAAGTCTAAATGATCTTGCAACTTAGCATCTATTACTTGTCAGAAATCTAGGATGAAATACTAAAGTTTTAACATTAAGTATGGGAATTTCACATTAAGGTGTAGTTATAATAACACTAGTTGTCAACTCTTGTTTAGGTTTCCTATGCCATTGGTGTTTCCCACCCTCTGTCTATCTCCATCTTCAACTATGGGACATCCCAAAAGAGTGAGCGGGAGCTGCTGACAATTGTCAAGAAGAACTTTGACCTTCGTCCTGGTGTCATTGTCAGGTAAAGTTGGCGGCAAAAAAAAACTTTATTTGGCTGGGGGAGGGTGGATACTAGCAGCTGCTCTTTAATGGTAATCCTTGGATAGAGCTAGTCTGAGTAAGGGCTTTTCTCAGTTGGCTTGTCCTACTATGGTCTGAGCACTGTAGGCCCTGATCAGAAGATTGGAAAAGGGGTTCATGCTACAGGAGGGTCCTACAGCAAGCCTAGTGTGGTACGTATGGAATTCTCAGCAGTGTGCGGGGTAAGTGCCCTGTACAGAACCAAAGGGCCAGGTCCTCCTACCTAGATCAGACAACCTTAATATAATTGATCATTTTAATGCATGTCTATATTTATGCTGTGTAATAACTAGCGGACTTGTATATTCCAGGGATCTGGATCTGAAGAAGCCAATTTACCAGAGGACTGCAGCCTATGGTCACTTTGGTAGGGACAGCTTCCCCTGGGAAGTGCCCAAAAAGTTGGAATATTAAATGTTAGGCTTTTTCCCCTTCAGACCTGCTGGCGTTATATACAGAGAAGCCTTCAGGCTCTAGAGGGAGGAAAAGACCCTGTCTAACCTCTTCTGTTATTTCTCTTGGCTCACTGTAAAGTCTCCAGTGCCATGTCTAGCTTGTGAGGAAAGGGGACCATGTATGAGCTGTAAACACCCCCCCCCCCCCCCCCCAACTGTTTAATCAGCTTTGTTTAGTGTTGCTGCTCCTGGTAGCCTTAGCTGCATTTTCTAAAGACCAAGCATACCTTCCATTCTAGGATAGTCCTTGCACAGCAGATGTCTCACACACTACTCCTGGTGCCTAGGAAAAACCCTAGTTATTTTATTCCTGTGATCTAAGCATAGCTTGTTGCAATCTCAAACTCCTCCCTTAAGTCAACATGAGTTTAACACTCAGTCAGACTTTCCCTTCTGTTTTTGCAGATATTTAAAGTCTGAATAAAGTCTAGATCATTGTGCTGGATAAGTGTATCAGACTTGTCTAGAATGAATGTTCAAACTTCACCTGGCATTCCTTTTAGCTAAATGTGCTGATAAACATATCTTATGTTGATCTATAAAGTAATTTCTAGCATTGTTACAGCTAGCTGCTATCCCCTGGTGCTTCTAAAACATGTGACTTGGTTACTTCAAGGACCTCCTCCCATATATTTTTTTTTTTTAATTTTTTGTTTATTTTGCCACGCTGCACAAATTCTCCTCCCTGCCTATTTTTAAAATATTTCTTTAGCACAAGCCAGTGACATGTCTGCTTTATTCCCCCCCCTCTGCAATTGGCTGGTGTGGCTACAGAGAAACCAGCACAGTGCAGAGGTCAGACATAAGCTGGTCTGTGGGGCAGGGAGTGAGCAAAGAATCTTACTTGAACTATGTAACTGCTTTATTTATTGTGTTGCTGGGCTCAGGCGTAAGTACAGAGTAGCCTTTGCCGCAAGTGACATGACACTTTTTTAATGAATGACAACAAATTATGCTGTTCTTATACTCCATGTTTCCAGTACCCTCTGGCAGGTCAAGGTGTTGTACAGAAAAACCTTGGCTGCACCCTGCTGAGGTCCTGGCTGGTGTACATGTTAGTTTGCCCCCTACCTCAAGAGCCTCTGCAGGAGTAAGCCAACTTTACCAGTGTTGTACAGAGAAACTGGCTGTTTACAAGCCCTCCTGCAGAGATCTTTACTGAGGAGAGGGAGCAGTCTGCAAAACTCCTTTTTTATTTCTGAGACTTATTCCATATGTTTATTTTGGTCAATAAGTAACACTCACATAAGACTATTTCGTGAATAAAGTATTAGGTTCTCCCTCTATTCATGTGTCCTCTCATTCTGTGTTTTTTTTTTTTAAATATATAAATCAAGCTGTGAGACTACAACACCAACTAATGAACACTCAAGTTTCTCTAATCTGTAACAAAGAAAAAATGGTTCTAGCCTCTTTTTTTTTTTTTTTTTTTCAAAAACGTACAGAAAGACATGTGTAGATATAGATCTCAAGAAGCATCAACATTTATTATAAAAAACAAACTTAGAAAATATCTGTAGAAAAGAGGTGGAATTGATTTAAAAATAGAGGAGTTACACAAAATCCAGGTTTAACAGTAAACACCTCATGCTATTTCATGATTTATAGAGTATCTTACAAATGTAGTTCTTCCTTCATATCTATCATACTTGAGCTAATGAACTGACTTCCATGTGTAAATAAAGATGACTAAAGTTGGTGCAAGTCTTGCCATTCTTGGTCTCACTCGTCCATAGACCTTATACCAGTCCAATTGGTAAACTGCTGACAGCACAGGTCATAACTCAACATGCTCTGACTCCTTTGATTGGGTATCAGACTTCTTATCTTCTCTATATAAGGGATCCTCATATTTAATACTTGCAAATGCTACTTCCTTTGCCAGCTGCTCCAGAGGTGGAGGTCCAAGTACAAGATTCCTGAGTGCAATTGTAGTCATAAGGAAACTAAAGCAGATCAGAGGGAAAATGTAATATCAATTGCTTATAGCAGTGTTGTATGCAACCTCCCCCAAAACCTCTATCCCTTCTATTCTATGAACATGGATATTTTAGTGCACCTGGAAATTACTGGCTATGGGGTAACTTCATTTGTAATATATTAGAAACTGCCAGAATATAACTTTTCAGAGGATAGAAAATTGATTTTAGCAGACATGGTTGCCATGGCAGTAAAATGCTACACAATTTAGTCAAAACTTGTGCTCCAGCCCAGAAGATGTTATCTGGATTGCTTTAGACGAAGCTTGAAGGGGAAAAAATGTAGATTACATAAATCCTAATGCTAGAATTCTTTGTTAAAGCTCTTTATAGAATTGTGAAGTATACAAGCATCTATCTGGATCTGCTTTCTCCACATTCATACATTTTTAGGTATGATGTTACTGGTTTAGAAACCCACATACTATCAGTAAAATGCATATTGAGTGGTGTTTTGAGTCTGTTACTAAAATTATGGCTAGACCAAAGCAGCCATGCATTGATTGGGTCAGTTCTTTAACACATTGATGTGTTCTATAGCTATTTGTTAAGGGTTGGCTTTTTAAAATTAAGGTGACAGTCAAGGCTCTAAATAGAGTATGGGATCATTTAAAACTATAGATAAGTAACTTTTTATTTCTACTATTTTCCTACATCCATATTTTGTCAGTTAGCTTTTCTGATCCACCCACAACCACATTGAAATATCCTTTTGTTAATAAAAGATAATTTCCACTAAAAGCTGCGAGACACAGGGTTAATCGCCTTGAGTACAGTCATTCCAGTCTGGACATGGATCTAACCGTTCATAATGACATTAGAAGAAAATAAAGTGTTTAAATTCCATTTCGAAGTATTTGTCATTACCTATAGTTTTACATTTATATATTTGGAGTCTTCCATGTGTCACTTTAAACTACTTACAACCTTCTAGTAACCAAACACTCACCTACGTCTTAGAAGATAATACTTCTTGTTGCAGAAGCGCTCAAAACGTTGTAGTAAAGTTGCATTGCGTCTTCGCTCTGCCTCTGCCACACGCTTCTGCCTGCGCAAGTAGGTGAGAACTAAGGGGTCTGTGATGTTGATATCGTCAACTGTTCCAGAGAGAATTGGCTGTAGCTCTGGAGGTAATGAGGTCTCTAGAATAGATTATTAAAACATAATACCGCCTGGCTCTCTGATTCTAATGTTGTAGCACTACTTGATCCTGATGCAAGCAGTTTAACCCTACAAATACTGCCATCTTGCTAATATAGCAGAATTGTCTAATACAAAAACTCGTCATGAATGTCACATGACCAACTAAAATATAAAATTGTGCGAATGAATGGATACATTTGTAAATGCAGACTTGGCAAAATGGTGATCTTGCTAATGAAAGAACACCAAATAGCTACACTACTAATGTCAAATGGATTAAAGTACGGGTTAGTTATTATTCATAGAACAAAGTTTCTTTGGGGCACAAGATCAATAAAAGCCCTAATCTTTCACAGTTTCTTAAACAACTTCCTATGCCTCAAGTGTGAAAACAGAATATCCTGAAGTTGGCCTCCAGTTCATTAAAGTGCCCTACAAGGAGCATGGTTACCCACTTGCCAATCCTATATACTCACCGCTTCCATTTTCCACCTTCTCCTTCAACTCCTGTAGCCGTGTAAGATTCTGTTCCAGGGCTACTGCTGTTGTGTTCACATAAAGGTACATATAACATGAGGGGCCCGAAGACACAGTGTAAACCTTGTGGTATTCACCAGCTGGCAACTTAAAAAGAAAAAAAATATATGTAGAAAAGTAGCACAAGATTTTCTCATCACTTAATGGAACTCATTCTGAAAAAAAAAAAAACATTCCCAGTACACCAACATATACCAAACAGGCCGGGACACCACATAATTTCTCACTGAACAATGATACCACTGCCGCTAAGGATACTGGGTGGTGTCAAGCAAATTGGTCTCCAAACACACCACATGTTGCCTCTTAACATGGGATCCTTCTAGGCTTATGTGCCCTGCTTGAATGTAGCTTTCAGGACAAAGCCTTGGATATTGGAACAGTACCAGAAACCCACTCTCACAATAGCAAATTTAACCTTTAAGGGGGTATATTATGAGCCTCACATGAATGGCAATACCCAGAATCCTTAGCAACATTGGGAGCATTGAGAAATTCAATGGAAACACAAGTGTCTTGGCCTGCTTGGTACATGTTGGTGTATTCAGAATGGTTCTCGCTTTCCATACTGTATATATTGTGGAGAAATTTTCAATCACCCTTTTGCCCACCAAAAGATACTATAATTTAGTGGAGTTTATCCCCTGATCACCTACAACTCTAATAAAAGACAATAATCATTGGATTTATACTTTATGGACAGTGGGTTACAGGTGAAAATCGTTCAAAGAAGATGTGAGGTCACATATTCCATAACATCAGCCTAATAAAGGCATATAGCCAAGGGCTGCAATTACCAGGGTTAAGAACCAAAGGTCAGTGGCATCACTTTTTTAAAACATCTGCAAACGTCTGAGGAGGAGGAGGAACATGCAAGTGCCACAGAAGGCAACCAAATGGGTAGTTCAGTAGATAGTACATTGGACAATTAGCTCCTGTTAATTTTCTAAAAAGCATATAAAAGCGTGTAATCTTTCCCAATAACGTACGCGTTTGTTTTGGTACCTTGGCATCTGTTTCAATGTGGAAAATAGACCTAAGCAAATTTCTAATGATCCATGGAGATGGCTGCACAGTCTAAACCTGGTTCCGGAGACACTACCCTAGCATGCTTGGTCTGCACATACAACGGGCACTCAACCACATTGTCAGATCCAGTTATTTCTAGGAGTATCATTGCATCCATGTGACTATGCACGTTACCTGCATACGATCCCCCACTTTTAGTGTGATGTTTCTGGATTCTTTCACAATCTCCACATTGACCACTCCTTGCAGAATATGAATGCTAGTATTGCCAAGATCTTCACTTACAAAATTCTCCAAGTGCAAGCCTGGAAAGAGACAACAAGAATAGGGACAAATTAAATATAAGAGCTTTCAATGCATGTCTTAAGTTTCCAAGCCCTTAATATATGATGATTATATACATGCTTATATTTGAGAGAGCATGTGCTCATTCATAACCTATACTGCCACCCATTGCATTTGTGACCATGCACAATTAGGGAGTGCATAAGGACCCCTTACTTTCACCATTGCCTTTAAGTGAGGCTCCAGCCTGAGGAAAGGGCACAGGTAGAGGTGTCTCAACATTCAATCATAGCCATAGGCAAGGTCAGTTCTAGTATGTGCGCACACAGTCCTGGATTTCTTGATTTACCTGTTGTGCACAGGTGAGTCAGTCAGATGCTAATGTTAGATGTCATGTTTGTCTCCACAGTACACAGATAGCAAGGGCTAAAATCCAGGACAAACATTGTCTATCCATGGTCTGTGGATGGATCTCTCTTTAGGTCAGTGTATGTTACAATATATTCATGTGATGGTCTTATGGAGCCCCTGTAGATCAGGAAAAGCTTTACTTGTCTAGGAAATATACTACCAACAACATTAGAAGCAATGTAAGTTGTTGGCATAAAAGCATTTTTCAGATAAAATCATAATTTTTGAAGATTCTGCTTGTGCCTGAAAGTAGCCATGGCAATAATACTTCCTCTTCAAAAGCATAAGGGGGCAATATATAGCATGTTAATGTCATATATGTTCTGCCTATGACTGAGCATGTGTAGGGGGAAACCAATCAACCAATCAACCTACAAATGCCTTGATCTCATCTTCCCACTTCAGATAAATACAAATTAGCACAGCACACTTCCTTTAGGCTCCAAGCCAGAAGGACGATCATGGCATCCTTCAGGCACAAGCAGTGTCTGCTAAAATAAAGATTTTAGCTGCAATGCTTTTATATTTATGGCTTATACAGCATTCAATTTTTTTAGTTAATTACATAGTTCACAAACTACAGTGGTCCTTTAAACCTTCCAAAATCTGAGATAGTATTACATATTGCATCTCTCATGACTAGATGGACTCTGCGTCATTAATGACCCGCTCATGGTAAGTTATGCTCTCATGTTACTCCGGGACAGCTGTAAAGATATCTATGAATTCAAGAAGAACTGTCGCCTTGTTATTAATAGTATGCACTTTCAGAGTTAGATAAGGGTCATACGTTTTTAGAAAGTAAAAAAAAAAAAATTTGACGAGTTTTAATTCAACTGTAATTTCTTAAAGGTGCGTGGAAGGTCCCTATTTTTAATATTAAAATAATCTAAGTATTTATTTGCATATCTCAACATAATTTTATTAACAAATTCTTAAACTCTCACTGAAATCTTCCAAACAGTCACTGCAAAAGTCTGTCCCCTGTGGCTCATGCATACAATATTTCTATTGGTACTAGATATACCAGCAAATCAGACTGTCTTTCAACAGCAAGTTGTTGAAATGCTGCTGAGACAATATGTGACTGTCTAGTACATCTAGCACAATAGCAGCACTTTGTGCGCAGGGGGTGGATCTTTGTAGGGACTATTGGAATATTTCAGTGAGCAAGAACAGAGTGTTTAAGCATTAATAAAATGGTGAGATTTGCAAATATATACTTAGTAGATTATTTTAATATTACAAACAGTGAACTTTCCAATGCTTTCAATAGGACTTCGGGAAAATTTACCAGTGCCAAAAAGGTATCCACTTACAGTAGAATTGCATGTCATGGTTAAATAAATAAACACTGAATGAGAAAAAAAAAAAGGTCATATTTTTGGCTAAGTCTGCAACAAATTAGCAATATTAAAAGCTGTATAAGTAGTGGACATAAGATCATTTTTAGGTAAAAATCTTTATTTTAATAGATATTGCTTAAACCCAAAGGATGCCATGTTTGTGTCTTCTACATTTTCTGCTGGACTCTAAACTGAGGACTAAATTCAAGAGTGGAAGGAGGAGGAAGATTTGATGATTCACAGTTGGATTCCCCTTCTTCCTCCCATAGGCTTTCACATATACTTCCAAGCCTTGCTTTCCCTGCTCTGTAACCAGCATTATGGGGTTTGAAAAAGAAGTATGACTATGATGGCAGCTTTCATGCCCTAGCAGAGCATGCTAAAATGAAGACAAAAGAACCCAAATACAGGTATAAATCCAAAGCCGTTTATTCCTTTACAAAAAAGAAACACACTATTAAATATTATCAAGTGCAAAGAAAAAAATCCCTTTAAGAACATAGCATTGCATTAAAGGTATAGTGTCAGAATCCCACTCCTAGACTGTAGTTTAGACCTTAAATGAGGCTCCTCAATGTGCAATGGTTATGGTTATGGCGGGTATAAAGGGGATATATCATTCTTAGTATACGTACATTTCTCAAGCTGCCAGGATACATCATTTCTTTTCAAAGAAATTCTCAACATTTCCACTGTAGCAAAAGGATGCTCGGCAGCAACATGCAAATGAAGCTCAGAACATGCCACCTTTTAGCCTCCAGCTCAGTTAATATAGGAATCCATTAAGAACTATGTGCCCTGTTCTCCGGAAGACTTAAGAACAAGAACAGTTCCCTCTAAATCACTACCAAGCTATCACATCACACACGTAAACCTAACCTCCGAGAAATGCCATCCAAGTACTCCAAATGTCCCTAATATCCTAGGGTAAGCACTATGTACTAAAGACAGGACTCTCCATTCTTTTGCAATGTGTTCAAATAGTTTTTGCCTTCTACTTACCTGGATGCCTTAAATTCATTGCTATGAAAAAGCCAATACCTTAATTTTGTTGGATTTGTGGCTTGGACACAATTAAGAGGTTAATACAGATACCTCCAATGAGCCAGATGATCTCTAGGATCCCACCACAATATCCAATACCCCCTATGAGCCAGGAGCCCCCCATGACACCAAATATTAAACCATTACCATGGGGCTCCATAAGGATTCCTATGGCATTTGGATGCCCATGGTATAGAGGTTAATATTAAGTGTCATAGTTATACTTTGCATTGGGGGATAACCAGGCACATAGGGCATAGCAAGTATTAAGGGGGGAATCAAGCAGGATACCCAGCTCATAGGGCATAGCGGGTCATAGGCAGAAGGGTTCATAAACCATCTGCATTTGTTTTTATTATTATTTAACCCCTTCCCTACCATTGGGTTAATGTAAAAGGGTTAGGTAGATAGATAGATTCTGTACTGGTGCTATGGAGACTACAGAGATTCGGAGTCTCCTGCGAGCACACTTTAGAACTAGAGAGCACCCAGCAAATCCCCCTGGGTGTGAATCAGTCAGTTTTACAGGGTTCTTTTTTGCGGGACCCTTACGATAGTCATGGAATAGTGGTGGAAAAATTCTCCACTGTATAACCAGTAAGGAGAAAAATATTAGCAGCTGGCGGTCCAGTAGTTAGGATTCGGTGCTTTCAACGATTCCAGCCAGGGAACCAAGAGGTCACATCACCCTGAAGCCAAGCAGGGTTGGACCTGGTCAATACTTGGATGGGAGACCACCTAGGAATACCAGGGTATGCTGTGGGCCCCTGCAGAAGGAACTGGCAACCCACTGCAGTATCTCTGCTATGAATACCAAGTGGATCAGCATGACCATGTACATAAAGATGTCCTGGTGTGTAATGGTTCATGAGGTCATGGAGAGGTGGACATGGCTGAACGAGCTGGATCATGAGTGTGTATTTATATCAGTGGAGCCAAGGATGGGGGAAGAGAGAACAGGGAGAGGTCAGATGGCTTTGTTAGGTAATTAGATCAGACTGAAATGGACACCATATCCCCCATTCCCATTGATGGGGATGCATGAAGAAAAAAAACTGCAAGAGCTCATCTCAAGAAAAGTTTTTGCCTATGTGATTATGCTTAGTCAGGCTCAAGTTTTCAGACATATATTTTTTTGTATTTTACATTGGGCCCACCAATGCCAGCAGTCAGGCTCCATTGAGAGGCCACTTTGTATTCTATCTATGTTGTTGTAGATAAGATTGTTTTTTACACAAGTGACTACCAAACAAACATTCTCCTCTTGACAATAGAATAGAACAGCAGAATAGGCTACACACAGGAACATCAAAGTTGCATTACAAGTCTGTTTTGAATACATGCTAATATTGTTATTTTGTGACATATTTCACAAGCATGTGATGTTTTTACCAAAAATACAGTTGATGTTTATGTCACAAATTGCTTTCATTTTAAAATGAAGTAATGTATCATTTTGAGCACAGATGGATTACAAGGAAGCGGACATTGCAAAATTATAAGTAAAACCCAGCTTCTTGGTGGCATCGGGCCTGTAGTTGAACTGAAAGTGAGCATGTGTGCACGGGTAATTGAACAGGGCAGCTGTGAAACGTTATTCAAGTGCCAATACAATGAGTCTCCCTGAAAACATCCTCATGCGCCGGCACCAAACACCAGAGATCAGCTGTTTGTTGTTGACTGTGTGACAAATTAACAAGGTTGTTAAATGCATGCGCCCAGTTTGTTCCTTCTCAACACTGCCCTCTGCTGGTCAGTTACCAGTCTAACAGCTTCCCTGTACCTCAGCTACATGGAAGCAGGATTATGGATGAACGTCCTCTCTACCCAGCAAGATTATTATATTTTGTAGAGCTATATAAGGGTTAGGTACAAGTACTGTATTGTGCCTCAATGAGTATTGTATCATTAAAGGGGCACAGAAGTCACCAGATGTGCTCTGCACCATCAGGTAGAAGCTTAAAAAAAAAATGTGGGAAAGCTGTTTAAATAAAAAAATTATAATCAAGAATGAAATGTTTTATGTATTTGTCTGTATAGCCACTGAAACTCTTCCAAAAGAATATATAAAACTAGCGAATTGCCCGTCAAAAAATGACGGGCATGAAATCGTAAGGCAGGTAATGTTGTTTTATCCATTTTTTTGGGTGAGGACCTTCTGTTTTGCTTGTTATTAGAGGGGCTTTTTTTGTGTATATGTATTGTTGTATGCCAATAAATTAATGAATAAATTAATATCCGTTATCTATTCCTAAGTAATATATGCAGGAAGCATTGTGCTAAAGAGCTGACAATCTGTTTCTATGTTCCTGCAGAATCCACTGTAGTTGTGCACGGTTCTGGAGCTGAGGTGTAAGTGTCAGCAATGTGTGCAGTGTGTAGTGTAAATGTGGTGCGTGTGCGAGGTAAAGCCGTTAGTGTAGCTGTGTACTTCCGCATTGAGAAATGGCGCGAATGTGTATGTGTTACGCTGGTGTGTATGATTTTCCGTCCTTAGTAAAAGTGTATCTTTACCTCGTACATCTTTTTGGAAAAGCCGTATGTGCTTGGTGCTGTTTTGCGTGTTTAGGGTCCTTTTGCCTTGGTTTCTTCGGCGGCCATTTTTTCTCTCGCTTAGGGGATCTGCGTGTGTTTAAAACTCATGAATTTGGACTTAAATGGAGGTGTAACTTCACTTGCAGAGGTCCTGGGTGCCCCCCTTGCTGTGGGTAAGCTTTTTATGTTGTGTGTATTTATTGTGTGTTGACTGTTTTCTGGAGCGCGCGGTTCGGCAGTTAAGGTCGTATTTTTGCGAGGTCGTAATGGCTTTTTTTCTATGTCCAGCGTCTCAAATTTTTGTCTGGTAAGTCCGTAAATTTCCTGCGGTTAGTATTGTTGGTAAAGTGCCGGTGTGTGGGTGTTTGTAACCGCGTGTGAGGCGCTGTAGAGCCTCCTCCTCCCCAAATGCGCCCCCTCACTTTGCAAGGGTCAGCATTTGCGGCCTGCAATGAGCCTTTGGCTTCGCGAGGGGCTGCATTTGTGGACCAACTGCGTCCCTTGCTTTGCGAGGGACGCAGTTCTTGCGAGCTCGCGAAGCGTGACGTCGATTTGTAGTTTGACATTTATAATATGTGATGAATAAAGGTTGAATTCTGTAATCATGACACTATTGGGGTTTTTAGGTTTTACGCTGTTCTAGGCCACTCAGATTTGTGCACCCCCAAGCTGCGCTTTCAGCTCACACACCTCTCATCTAAGTCTCTGGGTGCTCATAAGTAAAGCCACACAAATGGGCAAATCTTTTGTTTGATGCTGTAGCGACTTACATTTGTTAAATGTGCAACTGCTCAAATTTATGACCTCCCACTCCTCTGAGGTATTAGGGTCACTATACAACGGTTGATAGTTGTTGCAAATGGGTTCAAGCTGCCAACTTGGTTCTGTAATTAATATATTGGAGAATAACAATTCAATTGGTTATTTCTGTCGTTAAGCCCGTTATCTAGTGTACATTGTCTGATTTTTGGGGATTTGGGCTGAGGAAGTAAAAGAACGTTATCATTATAGGCATAAGAAATTCAATACAGACATTGCAAATGTCTCTTATTAATGGTTACATCAAATCTGCTTGTAAGCTATTGAAAAATATATTGTTGCAACAATTAAGAGGTTGGGGATTGATTTTTTTATTATGTAGTTTCCTATTTTTAGTGCATAGTAATAACATATTTATTGTTAAGTCCTTTCATTATATTAATTACTTTAAAGTGAACATAGAGTCTTTGTGTTGGCTTCCCACATTTCTTGTGAGTACGGACATTTCAAATAAAAAATAACCTAAGTACATTTTTATTGTTGTCAATTAAAAAATAAATAAAAAGTACCAATGAGTGGATTTGAACCTGCAACCCCAGCAACGCAATCAGCAATGTAGCTCACTGTGCTATTAGGGGAGGTCATCGGGTAATTCTATGCGGCAATTATCTGGGGTTGGGGGAGCACACGGGACAATTCTCTGAGGTTGGGGGGCAATTCTCTGAGGCTGTGGGGCAATTCACTGGTGCTGGGGGGAGTATCACCTGGGATGTAGATAAAACAATCAATGAATAAAGGGACAAATATAAAGAAAAGGAAAGTGTCTGACATCATGTGACTTCCCACAGTAGGGCAGACTTCAGGTGCTAACTGAGCACGTCTGCACAATCCCCAGGCAAAAAAGAAACATTGTATACTTATAGTAGTTATCCCTGGGAATTTCTGGGGGTGTCAACATTGAGAGAAAACTCTTTGCAAAAGCAAGAAATTCAGCAAACTTCAGGCTAACGGTTTAACTGTTTAATTTGGAATTTATTTTGTGCAAACAATTTTTGCAGACACTATAAATTCTGCTCTATCAGATGCATTAATAACCCACCTCACTTACATATACCTTTAAGTATTCAAATAAGATAAAGCTCTTCTGTACACCAAAGGACAACATTTAGCTACAATTATGGGAATGAACAAGCATTGAAACTGTAAATGATGACATTCTAAGTAAATATTATTTGAATAAGGTGGTTTCAAAAGGTCATCAATGATTTAACTGAAAGGTTATTAATCGTCGTATTTTAAAAATGTGTATTTTATAGAAACAACAAAAAAAGCTATATATTAATTTAGCAAACATTATAGGCTTTACTTAAAAAGATATTTCTATTTTGACTGTACCTTTTCAGTCAAATTTTAGTTATATATGTAATAACGATCCCTTGGTTTTAATTCCAAACAACAGTCATATATATACAGCGTCTGACGGTTAGATAGAGGGTGAAAAATCATGTGGAAAAAAACGGACGGAATTCATGATCAATACAAGTCAGGGTATTTCAGAGTGTTGCTTCTGCCTGAAGGAGTAAGGAGCTCTGCACAGACAGTGATGGGATGAATATTAATTAGAGTAAGGTGTAGGGCCATTGAATCAGACAGTGGCTATGTGATGTGTAAATACTTGATGATATTCTATCAGCTTGAATAGCAATGGAACAAATAGCACTGGAGGTTAACATGCAGTCTATGCTGCTGAAGTTGTTGTTTTGTTTTTAGGTTATAAAATAAAGCACATGATAATGAGACAACTGTTTTTGTGTTAACTATTTATTTTATTTTTTTAAGTAAGATAATAACATTTGTTTAATTTATTACAGATACAAAAAAAAAAAAAATAGAAAAAAAGGTGGCTCTAGGTATAAAAAGATTATGGTGAAAAAAAAGGGGTGCTACTAGAGGATATAAATTGTGTGTTGGGTGTGTTGTTAAGTCTGCCATTTCATGAAATGTTTTAATTGTTAAAGTCATTAGTTCTAATCCAAAAGCCTCAATTTTGTTTTAATTAAATATATATCAAATCTCATTATATAGTTTAAAACAGAATGTGTATCAGTTATAGACTCAGCCTATTTATTTACTAGGAAATTGCCTGTCAAAAATGACGGGATTAAAATTGTAAGGCTGGCAATGAAGTTTGCCACACAATGTGAGGGGTTTGTTCCTCTGAGCACCTTTGGTGCTCATCGTGAGCCTCTCCCCCAGTGTACTTCAACTCTCCTGCTTTGCACTGATCACCTTCGGCGCTCATCGCGAGCCCCACGCCAAGTGCCGTCGACGCTCATCACGTGACTCGCAATGAGCACCTTTGGCGCTTATTGAGACCCTTTCCTTCCGCCTACTGTACGGTGCGCTGCAAGTTTTGTGCTTGGGAAAGCCATGTTTGTCTTTCCACCATCTCCCGTCTGTGTGGCTCAATGCATGTGGCGCGCGCTGACTGCCGTTGGTATTATTTTCAAAGTCCCGCGTGCCTGGCTTTGCTCAGCCTCGTTTTCATCCAGTTTCAGAATTTTTAAGGTTTTTATTCTGCCATTTCCCCCCCTCACTTAGCCGATTTTGTACTGACAAAAAACCACAAATATAGCTCAAATTCGCTTGCAACCTCACTCCCAGGCTTCCTGGCTCTCCCCCTGTGCTGTGTGTGAGTATTATTATTTTTGTTTAATTATTTTGTTTGTTTGTCGTGTTTTTAGAGTTACACCCTTCAGTTGCAGTTGCGACCCTCGCAGTCGCATGCCTCAACTGCTCGCAAGGCTCACAGTCGCGTGAAGCTGCTCGCTGCCCAAGTCCCTCAACTGCTCGCCTCGCAATGAGCACCTTCTGCGCTTATTGCAGCCTAAGTTACGCGTGCCTCAACTCCTTGCCTCGCTTTGCGAGGCGAGCAGGGGAATGAGCGCCTTTGGCGCTCATTGCAGCTTAATGGTCGACGGCTCACCTCGCTTTGCAAGGCTTGCAAAGTGTGACCAACATCGTAAGCGTTCCCAACACTGGCAAGTATACATGGGAGGCAGATTCTTACGGGAGGGCTTCAAGGGCAAAACTAAAATGTCAATATCAAAATCAATTCTTGATCAATTTACAAACATTTTAAAAATTTAACTTTTGTGCATACACACACCAAATTCTCACCTGGAAAATCTGCAATGAAAACTACATCTGTCTGATTGTCCAACGTGTTCTCAACTTCCTGAAACTTTGACCTCCAGGGTGAAAGGTCAACCAACAGCGGCTTCAGCCAGGGTGTTTTACGGAATGGAGACCATTCTGCTTTGACAATGTCCACCGTCGGATCAAACAGCCTAGGGGGAAATGGTAATAAATAAAAGATATAGATTAGATCTGTGAATCCGAAGCACTTTTCCTTCATGTAAAAATATTATTTATCACAGGGAATCTCCAGAAAGTGTTGCCAGTGTGCCATATTTCTGTGAGAGTCTGGAGACTTGCACATGTTGGTTCCCCTTTATTATTATTATTATTATCTTTATTTATATCGCGCCAACATATTCCGTAGCGCTGTACAGGGGGGTTAGTACATGGCAAAAAACAAACTTAACACCTTAAAGAATGGAGGGCCCTGTTTTTGAGCATATAATCAAATGTACATAGTGCTTGTTTCCAAGACACGGACACACAATTGAAAACTCGCAAACTTACCCTTTAAGAACAGCAGCAGTTTTTGTTGAGTTTTAGCCCATTTCAAGGTTTACTTACCAATACTATGTATCTAGGTATTTAAAAGGTTACACTGTATTAAAAAAATATATATATTTATGAATAATTTTGTTTATTTTATTTGCTATATATTTTACATAACATTTTTGTGGCACAATAGTGAGTCACTGCAAATCTTTAGAGATCCATTGAATTAGACACTATAAAGTTGTTGGATGGGATCCAATCTACCTGGTTACTCCCTGGAATCTGCACAAGGTCACAAACAATACAACCAGATCAGCTGGTACTTAGCACCTGTAGGAAATAAATACCTTTACAAATAATATAATAGCATAGTAGTGAATGGGTGGATCAGAAAGGCTGATTGACACATAACTGCAAACTTGAATATTTGACTTCGATAAGAAAGTGTATTTTAACAACATTTCATTGATTACACACTTGTTCTTATCTATAGTTCTAAATAATACACCATAACTGGTACAATAATGTATTTGTATTTAACCCCTGTATTGAGCTACAGAATATTTTGGCACATTTAAAATAAAAGGGATGATGGCAACAACAACCTCTGACTCTTCTATATCTTCGCCTCACCCACCAGCTTCTCACCTCTGCTGGAACCTGTCATTGATAGACACCCACACATCAAAGTATATCTCCGGCTTAGAGATGTTATATACACCCAGGAGGCCATCAAGACAAACCGCATATTGCTTCAGCATGTCTGCGTGATCCTTCCAGCGCCTGGTCTGTGTGAAAACCTATAGGAACAGATAGATATTCTTGGCTACAATTTCAAAATGTCAAATAGAACAAGCTGTGCTGAGTTAGCCATTAGAACACCTAAAAGCACATTTAACATTTTGCAAAAAAGGTTGCGTTTTCTTCCTCATCAGTTAGCCTTTAAAGGTCCACAGTATACCTCATCCAACAGGGCTTAATTTGTTTGTTAAACAGCTGGCAATAAAATCTGTATTTTGAAGAAAACAAATTCAATGTATCCTTTAAAACTTAGCTTTAAACTCTAGTATTACAGGGACTAGGAGAGCTGCTTCCACAGGATATGAAAGGAGGCCGTCATATTTTTTCCTGGCTAGTTTGCCAGCAGATAGATAAAGACCTCTATCAGAGCAGCCTCCTGGGCAGATGCTCTCTTAGCCCCTGGACACTTAGCAGGGACTGGAGGGATGCTGATCTCCTGAAACAAAGTTTAAAACACATATTTTCTTTAAACTAAGGTTTCATTTATTTATTTAGGAAGTCATTAGTAATTAAATTACTATTTTGAAGAAACTAAAACAACTTGGCCTTTAAAATAAAAAAATAATAAAATGTGAACTTCACTGTTGCAGACTCTAGAAGAGCTGCTTTACTCAATTCCTTATTAGAAGGTTGTCATAATACAGGGCGGGGCATGATGATCTCCCGCATTTTGAAGGGGTATAAAAAAAATGAATGAATCTATCTAGAAAACATTTTGTAAGAAATTTGTGAAGAGTACACAAAAACAGTTTTGTTTTAATGGGCTTTAAAAACCCCATCAGACAAATGGCGGCTGTCGTTGGCAATGCATTGCTGAAGACATTCCCGGATTTTCCCCATCACTCTCCGGGACATCTCAGGCAAAATGGCGTAGTTTTCATGTATGATCCTTTCCTTCAAATCCTCAAGAGATTGAGGACGAGGTTTGAAAACCTTTTCCTTTAGGTATCCCCAAAGGAAAAAAAGTCACAGAGGCTTAAACCTAGTGACAGGGCCGGCCACCCCAAGTCTCCCCTTAAAACGATCAAATGAGCAGGGAACATTTCCCTTAACTCTCCAAGCCTCATGTTGAAACCACATGTTCTGTATCCACATAATCCAGTTTGGGGTGCAGAAAGGTTCACAACATTTGGCAACTGCACACCACACAGTTATGAGAGAAGAGTGGAGAGGTTGTTCTTGGAGTTCACAAGGGTTATGTTCAGCCCAATAGCGAAGATTTTGCTTGTTTACCGCTCCACTGATATGGAAGTGAGCCTTATTGCTACTCAGCAGAACAGCTGCAGCAGAAACATGTTCAAACATTTCCACACTTAGGGCTCTGCCGTGGCGTGCTTGGGAGCGGAACGCCTTGGCGATTGCTAAATGGATGATCTTACCGCTTCCACATTTTCTGGCGTTCTAACGGTCCTAGTTCTGCCAGGTGATTTTGTTTTTAGTGTGGATCCAGTTGCAAAATTGTTTTCCGATCTGGTACAGATGCACTTCGACCGAGTGCGAAACGTATACGGAATGCTCTCTGCGTCATTATCACAGAACGGTTGTTCTCATAATACGCTTGAACAACAAAGCCATGATGTTCAATAGTTCAAATAATGGTGGGTACTGAAAACGGCAGAGCCTAACCTACCAAATTAGACCTACCCCACCTATACCCCCACTACAGCTCACATAGTGCCGCCTTGAAATAGAAGTGATCTTTATGCGCCACCCTGTATTTCTACTAAACTTGTTTGTGTGCCTGCAATGGCAATAGTAGGGAAAGATGCAGACAAATACTCCTATCAGGAGAGCTTCCTTGGCAGATCCCCTCCTACCCCTTGTACTCCTACAGACCCTGTAGTTCAAACTTAAGTTTTAAAAACTAAAGCAAAAATGTTTATTGCCAATCAGTTATTAAATAAACAAATGAAACTTTATTTAATTAGCATTACAGTGGCCACTAAAACGCTTGTTAAAAAAGGTCTGAGCATATTCTATTTAAAAAGTCAGTGGATAAAAGGCTTGATAGCTGCCAACACATGTTGTGCAGTGTATGGAGTAAAGCTCAGAGTGTAAAATTAATCACACAAGTTATTGTGTCTGTTTAATCAATGTGCAAAATACTAAGATTACAGTGAGATATGAATGTTATTAGATACTAAGCTTTGCATAGTTCTCTTTTCCATAACCAAATATTTTCCTGAGACTATGAATCAAGGCCTGGACATGTGCAATAAGGCACTAACTATACAGACTCACCCCAGGGTTCAGATATCCAACTTCACCAGTAATCCCATCTCTGTAGGTAATTTTCACGTGCTGGTGTGAGCGGGAGTGAACCATCATATCCCACGAGTACCCATACAAGCCATTTGTCCAATTATTGTAACCCTGAGAGAAGAGAATCACATTAAATAAACAGTGAATATTGAAAAAAATAAATAAATATATGTTTCAAAAAATTAAGTCTGACTAAGAGCATAATTAAGCAGGGAAAATTCATACAGCTAGGTTTATATCAGAAAAAAAATATTTACAGACAGAGCAGGGCTTGAAAGTTAAAACTTTTGCTTTCAATAATTAAACTTGATTATGGGCAAAGTGTTTTTAGAAAACGATCCAGAGGAAAGCAAACACTGAAACATTGTCAAATTGTCTCAACTTCCTACCTGACCAAGTACTGGCTATCACTCCCTGGATCAATATATTCTTCTCTAGTTATCCAAGATGATCCTGAATGCCCTTTTTATTCAAACACATATCCCCGCACCTTTTTAAAGTTATCTATTGAATCTGCTGTTACTATCTCCTTTGGGAAAGAGTTCCACAGTTTGAAACATATTCTTTCCTTCTTTTAACTGAAGTAATGGAAATATTACTCAGCCTCTACCTGCTGAGAAAGCAATTGCACAAAGGATGCAATAGCTACCCAAAGTAGAAAATAACAAAATATCATATATAAATGCTTTAGATAACTGCACTTGAAAATTGGGTATTTAAGAATAAGTTATTTGAAAGATTTGAGTATCAGCCCCAGATGAATGTTAGTCTTCATCCTGATAAAATCATTAAGAAAAGGGCTTGGCTGAGAGAAAACAACAACAACAACAACAACAACAAATCATTGGCAAGTTTCCCCAACAGCAAACACTCATAGGCAAGGAAAACACCTTTAACCCTCCTAGTGGCTAAGAAGAGTTAAGCTCATCTCAGAGAGTTCACTTCTCTCGGCAAAGAAGAGGAGATGTATTTAAAAATATTATATATATATATATATATATATATATATATATATTTCATTGTTTTATTATTATTTTATCCCTAGTGGATTGAAGTGTTATATTTTACGTACAGCGGAGGCCATCTATTACTCTTTTGACAACCATAAATTAATTTTATATTGTTGTTAATAGCCTCCCCACAAAATCCATAGCATAAGTTAGGTGCCAGACCCAAACTGCTGAGATCCAATCAGATCAAAACAGTGACGGTCCGTGGGTATGTGTTCTAACTCATGAAAATCCATCCTATGAATGAAAGCAGTGTTATAACAGCAGGCATATGTTAAAAGGAGCCATGTATAAAGTGGTATTGGAGTAGAGTGAAAATGCATTGTGGACTCATTTGCAAAAATGCAGTGCTAGTGCAGTTCAAAAACTGTATTTCTTTGAATTCTAAGCAGGAAATAAGTTTAACTTATTTTTAGACATTCAAATGTTAACTCCGATATATAAATTTCCCAAAAGATAGATAAAATCATAACAGTTTTGTGACTTACTTTGCCACTTAAAGGGTAAATGCAGCAAGTCTTCAGCCAATGCTGGTACACTATGTGTAAATTTAGCATTTACCTGCTAGACAATCCCACTTAACCCACTATAAGGTCATTGGGTTAATACCAGAAGCAGCTGAATCTAAACTTTGACATGAATTATAATATTGAATATTGCATTTTTAAATGATTGAAAAGAAATGTTATTGATGATCATTGTTTGGTTAAAACAACTAGCACATATTATTAGGTCATTGCAGTGGTTCTTTAACTCTGAGAGTGGGGGTAAGGGGATTGAAAAACCCCACACTTAGAGATAATTAATAGTCTTCGATAAATTAATTGCAGAGAAGGAAAATCTTTTCACAGAGATTAAAAAAAAAGTGCCATCTTTATAGCATGCTTTATTTTCAAGAAGGGCTCCATGGTGGTCCAGTGGTTAGTATTCGGTGCTTTCACCACAGCGACCTGGGTTCGATTCCAGTCAGGGAACCAAGAGGTCACACCACCCTGAAGCCAAGCAGGGATGGGCCTAGTCAGTACTTGGATGGAAAACCACTTAGGAATGTGAGGAGATGTATCCTGTGGCCCAATGGAGAAGGAACTGGAAACCCACTCCAGTATCTCTGCCATGAATACCAAGGGGATCAGCATGGTCACGGTGAGTAAGACAAGACTGAGCGACGCAAACACTTTTTTCAAAAATGTTACTTATTATTGGCAAAAATCTAAAATAAATACACTTTCATTTTTAGCTACTAAATTACATTTTGCTTTAATGATGATTGACATGTTGTCTTTGTCTGTAAATATTAGAAACATTGGAGGAGTGGGAGCAGATATGCAGCCTTATTAAAAATTGTGATTTGGCCAATTGAAAAAGGTTCTATATATGCACATAGCATTTTTTTTTTTGCAGAAGTTTTTAGTTAGTGAACTTTTATCCAAAAGCAAAGTCTTCACTAACTAAAAACTTCTGTAAGAAAAATATGCTCTGTGCCTATATAAAGCCCTTTTCAATTAGCCGAATCGCAATTTAATAAGGCTGATGATCTGTATTCAGTTCAATCATCCACTTCAAAAAGCCTCTTGACAATATAATAGAAAAGGCAGAGTAAGCTCTCTATAGACTGCCCCCTCAAACTAGTTTGACTAGCAGTCCATCAGTCATCTAAATAGAAGCTTTTCTTTTTCTAAAATGCTTTTATGTTTTTGTCATGGATATCTGCTAATGTTGTTATTTTGTTATTTCACAAGTAAGTGAGGTTTTTAACCAAACTACAGTGGTCAACTATGTAACATACTCCATCTAACATTTCCACTCAAAAAAACACATGTACTTACCATTATTTATATTTATATTTATACCAACCTGCAATCACTGGGAGCTTTGCTGTGCTACTCCAATGTTTTAGGGGTATGGCATCTACTCACAGGAATGATTGGTATAAGTTTGGCTTGTAAATGGAATGTACCATTATGGTGGGGATTCTTACCTGAGTGATGAAGTGTGAATATGGCAGGAATAGTTGTTCTATTATATACAGCACAGTGAAGGCCGTGCCTAGCTTATGTCTCAGTCGTGGCTGTGATGCTGCCTTCCCTTTTCGCCCAGAATACAAGCATTGTGTGCTGTCCTGTGGGGACTTGGTACTGGGCAGGATCCTCTGCAGGCAGTTGGGAAACTTAGCTACTACCCGCCGGGGCCAGTCAGGGTAGCAAAAAAGTGGACTGGTGACTAACATAGTGTATGAAAACATACCTAAGGAGGGAGGAGAGGAATTAGAGAAGAAGATGTATGAGAAGGAGTCGAGAGGTCCCACCGCTCAAGTGTTTATCACTCACCAATACTGAAGAGCTGAGAGTTCATACAGTGGAAATAAGAGACAAAGAACAAGGCAATGGGGCGTGTGGCATCAAAAAACAGCAAGTAACCTGCAGTCAGGTCCAGTATCAGCCCTCCCCAGTGTACAACTATAAGATTGGTCATCTCCTCTGACATGACAAACCTGTGAGGGAAATATTCAGAAAAGTGAAGACCTCTTAACAGTATATTAACCACAACAGTGGGAGGACACACAGTATAATATGTGTATTATAATCAAAATGTATTGTAGTTACATTCTAGGACATGTTAAAAAGACACAGAATTTAACACTGCTCTACAAAAGAGAGAGAGGGAGGAACATAAGGGCAAGTTACTATTTGGGTTATAAAATATACTCTTTTGACTAAATGTACTTTATACATTCTAAAACATTTTGCTCAAGTTAGACAGATAATATAGCCTTAAATAAATTACATTTTGTACGCAATTATGTTGCTTTAGAATGTTGGTTTCTGGTGATCAACTGCAAGAGAAGGGAAAAGACCATGAATGCACAGGAAGCTTCTATCTGCACAACAGGAACGTGTTTGGTTAACACAGTTAGTGCGGTTGAAAGTAAAGAATAATTATTATTCAAAAGGTCAATATATGCCTTTATTTGTTTGACTGCAATGACAAATTCCATATCCAAAGCTTTAATATAAATATTAAATTACTGTATTTGGCAGTACCTGAAATCAATATACTGAAAAAGCTATGGCAGATACATTTCAAAGACATGGTCATAGTCATCTTACAGAGATCAGACTATCTAGTCTACTTCTTACTTGAATGGATCAAACAGCCAATGGCGTGACAGAGTTCCCATGGAGTACCCTTCCACCCAATCAGTATCAAGCTTCTTGATGCCCGCAATGAAGTATACAATGAAGATCTGCAAGAGGTGTGAAACAAGCCACAGTGAAATGACAGCAAGCTACACTGCAGGATATTCCACTTTAAAACCTTTTTCGGCTGATGACAGACTTACCTGTGTTCGAAGCAGGGTGTAATTCCACAGAGGGACATGTGCATTGCGTTTGCGTGAATTGAAGAGACCATCAATAGACCTAAGGAAAAGTGGAGAGAGATTAAAAAATAAAAAAAAAGTTTCTAGGACCACCTTAGTTCAAGAAAAATAATCACTTGTTTGTGAAGTATGTAACAAACCAATGACTTTAGCATCCATGGGTATAAAAACATTTTAGGGAGGAACAATTCGAATTTCCAAAGACTCTGTATAATGAGGGTGGGGTGGGAGGGGTCAAGAGCCTTTGTCAGATACTTGGATCTGATTGAAATTAAAAACATATCCCTTGTCCCTCAGTGGCCCAGAAGGAAATTCAAGCATAGATTTCTAGAAATGTAAATGTCCCTCTCACACAAAGAATCACTACTTCCACTGGGTGCCTCCAGGTGCCAGGAGAGAATTTTTTTTTCTAGTTTAAAACAAGCATCATGCCTTTTTTCTTACTTAAATATCCTCTTCGAGTGAATGTTTTATTATATTTGTTTCACTGTACAGTGGTCCTTTAACATATGTATATATGCATGGATCTGTGTATCTATATGGATTTTAGATCCAACTGATTACTACATAAACAAAAGAAACCTACTGTATGACAACTAAAGTGGTCATGGAGGGCACATGCCTCCTTGGAAGAACAAAGTCACTTGCTTACCAGTATCGATTTGCATTGATCAGGGTGAGCTGGAATCCGATCAGTCCATATAGGTATGAATGGTTGTTCCAGGTGGTCTTGTCCAGGAAAAAGACGTACCAGTAGGGTATAAGAAACAGAAGACAACTGAGGCGGTAGAAGCATCCTAGAGTGATCCCCAGAGCACCTGGGAGAGAGGGGAAGGATGTTAAAAGTCATTAAGGGGTGGGAAAAAAAAATCATGCAGGAGCCAGCTAGATTTTCTGAGCCAGGCAATATTTTAGGAGCCAGAAAGTGATTGCAATAATAAGTAAAATTTGGTGAGCCTGAGATTCCAAGTTCCTGGGATTTTTGCAGTCTTGGAGTGATGATGAAAAATGTGAAATGCAAATAGAAACAGAGGTCCATTCATATTGATGATAGTGGTGAGGGCCAAGAGGCTGAACAGGAAGAGAGTGGTGGCAAGGGCCAAGAGGCTGAACAGGAAGAGTGGTGGTGAGGGCCAAGAGGCTGAACAGGAAGAGAGTGATGTGAGGGCCAAGAGGCTGAACAGGAAGAGAGTAGTGGCACACAACAAAATGGGTTTCCTTTCTCCCTCTAATTAGTTCCTCCACAAGACTTATTTTGTTCCACTCCAAACTTTTGGAATTTCCTCGTCCCTAGCTTTTCAGAGCTTTGCAAACCTAGGAACATCACATACAGTCCTAACACTTACAATCTGTACACATTACACATCCACTTCCCTTCAGACTAAGCCTTCACCATTACACACACAGCCACCACTTCTAACCTACTATTGATTATTCACCTCCCCAATTCCTTTTGTATTACTTACCCAACCGTCTCATTTAGAATAGAAGATCTCAGGAACCTCTATTGCTTTTAAACTATAGTGTCATGTATTACAATCCGTGTTTACCCTGGATACACTGTCAACTAAAATGTCGGTGCTTTATATATAAAAGTTATTATTATTGTTAATAGTAGTTCATAGAGGAATCCTGAAGGACGTTGTAGAAATAAACTGAAAAGAGACAGGGAAATATATAGAATGAAAGAAAAGATAAATAGGCAGTGAAATAACATAAGGGAAAGAAGAGAGATTCTTGCCGAGTTAAAAAACCCAAACTAGAACAAAGAAAACAGTGAGCTGTCCATTACCCAGAAGCATGACTACATAGGTCAGGTACATCCAGTCCAGTGGCAAAGGTCGCAGGTTGTTAAACAGAGGAAATCTGCAAACATCCAGTCCATCCAGATATTTGTAGTCCAGGTAACTGAGACCTCGCTCCTGAGGGATGTCCAGGAACATCAGAAAACCTAGGATGATATCCAAACAGGTATAATAACTATGCTTGATGCCACCAGGGTTTCCATCTTGGACTGCTGTTCTATATGTTGCCTGATAGGGAGAGTTATCCTATAGTTGCATACCGTATATACTCGAGTATAAGCCGAGGCACCTATTTTACCACAAAATACTGGGAACAAGAGTATCAGCCGAGGGGGCCCTTTTTAGCCTTAAAAAAAGGGCTGAAAAACTCGGCTTATACTCAAGTATATACAGTACTTTTCAATATATTTCTATTGCTAAGTGTTTTTTTAAAAGACAACTGAATTGGGATCTTATCTAAAAACACATTTTCTCCCTAATCCTGCTATAAGCAAAGGCAAAAATAGGACAGTTGAAAACCACAGGCTATATTTATTCATTTAAACATTTTGTACCTGCTCAAGTCAAATTCTTCATAAGAGCATATTATAAATATGACACTTCAATGGTCATTCAAATAATGTAGATGAAAAGAATATTCACATGGGGAGGGGGGGGACTGTGCAGTATGGTAATAAGTAATAATAATGAACATACCACATCATTATAATGAGGAATATAATGAATTAGCAAATTGCCCGTCAAAAAATGACGGTCATAAAATTGTAAGGCAGGTAATGCCGTTTGGCACACAATGTAAGGCTTTTGGTCCTCTGAGTAACTTTGGCGCTCATTGCAAGCATCTCCCCTGCTCTTTTTTTAAATAGAAAAATATTTTTTAATAGTAATTAATTAAATAATAAATTAATATACTTTACATATTTGTAATTAATATATCCAGCAATCAAAAAGATTGTTAGGTCTTCAGGATATTATTTTCCTGCAGCATACAATGTACATTTGTACTGTTGCTGACCCGAGGTGTAAGTCTCAGCAATGTGGCAAGTGTGCAGTATAAATAGGCTGCGTGCGCAAGGCCAAACCTTTTGTTTAGTTGTGTAAAGTATCATTTAAGAATGGTAATCTTATTAGTTGCTAGTTAAGGTTTTAAAATGGCTTTGATTGGGTATATGTTACGCAGGTCTGGAGCATTTTCCGTGTTTCCTTATAGTGTATTTTGTACCTTGTACGTTCCTGGGTAAAAAAGTCTTATGTGCCTGGCAGTGTTTTGCGTGGTTCGGGGTGGTGTAGCCTCGTTTTCGTTTTTTTTTCGTCCTCCATTTTGTTTGTCGCTTAGTCAATTTTCGAATGCCGAAACTCAGCAAATTGCACAACAATTTAAACACAATCTCACTCCCAGACTTCCTGACTGTCCCCCCGTGATGTTTATTTTTTTAATTTTATTTGTGTTTTTGTTTTTTTTGATGCTCGCGGTTCGGCTGTTAACTTTGTATCTTTTTGACCTCTGATTTTTTTTTTTTTAAGTCCCGCTTTCCAGTCTTATATGCCTGGCGGTATTTTGTGTAGTTAGTGGTCTTGTAGGCGATTTTCGAGTGCCGAAACTGGGCAAATTGCGTTTAAAATTCTTGTGCAACCTGATTCCCAGATGTCCTGGCTGTCGTGGTGTGTGTGATGTTTTGTTTATGTTTTTTGTGTGTGTGTTTTTGTATTGTGCGCGGTTCGGCTGTTAACTTCGTATCTTTATGGACCTCGTACCTTTTCTAAGTGCCGCGGGTCGTATTTTTTTTTTCTAAGTTCCGCTTTTTTTCAAAGTGTTACGGGTCGTACTTTTTCCACTTGATTTTTTCAAAGTGCAAAGGGTCTCGCATTTTGAATTGGGATTTCTGTTGATCTGTAGTTGCATGTGTCGTATGGATGAACGCGTATGGCGCTCATCTGCACCAGCACAGGGAGCGCCTTTGGCACTCCTTGCCAGCAACTTGCGAGCCCGCAAGTGTTAGCAACAACCTGCAGTGCTCTAAACTATATACAGTATGTTATTGTGAATCTTTCAGGTTAGTCAGACAAAAAGTCAGTCACCCAAAAAGTGTGTGTGTGTGTCTTAGGTTTCAAAAAGATAAGATTGTAGACTGACCTTTCACCCCCTCAGATAACCTCGCTTGCTTCTGTGTTTGCAAATGTACAACCCCCATGTGTAAACAAATCAAAGATCAGACTAACATTGCTCCAGATCGGCCCCCTCTTCCTACTAACTGGACGCTGCTAGCATCCCACATGCCACATGGCTGAATATTACACGTTGCTTGTGCAGTGTTCTCTCAGCCTGATTTAGGTTGGAGCTCCACCAGCCAAGCGTGGGGCGCAACCTAAAGTTTTAGGAGCAGTGGCTCATTGGCTTCCAGGATTTGTCAAGCCCTGGTCCAGTATGTTGGAGTGCAAGCTCTTGATGCAAGGAGTGTACATATCTTATCTTTACAGAGCTGCATATACAGCTTGATCTTACCAACTCACCAAAGAGAAATCTGAATACTCCAAGTGCTGCAGGGTCAGTGGGCCGGTTCATGAGACACACAAAGCGTTGCCAACTGGACAAGTCTGACCACTCAAAACCAAACACCCGGCTCATGAAGCTGCCCTTCTCCTTGTGAGGCTTCGCTCGCTCCTTCCCTTGTGCTCCTGCACCGCCATCCTTACGCCGTCTTAACTGTGATGCATCCGCTCTCAAGGCAGCTGAGAGAGATGGAAAACGTGCAGGACACTCGAAATTAATATAGCAGATTATAGAGTGATGCTGAGTATTTGTATGCTCTGATATACCACATGCAACACTTATTACTAATGCTGAATACAGTCAAGCTCTGTATACAAATAAGAAACATGCCTGCCGGTTGCTCGGAGTTTCAAAAATATTACTGAACGGCTGCTGTTATCAACCTACACACTCAGCACATACGCCTTCTTATCAATGGGTAATTAGCAATTATTGTAAATAACCACCTATAAGAAACAGATAACAGAATACGCTTAATTGATCAGAGTCTTTTTTTTATGTTCAAAATCCACTTCCATTCAATAAGTATTTATAGGAGTATTGCATGGGTGGATCGAGTAGCTCCCCTGCCTTTTTCCCTTGCCATTCTATTATACATTTTCCAGACTTTACCTTTTTTTCTCACGCTTTTCAGTGTTTAATATAAACTAATACTCAATGAAAATCTGGGACTTATACGCTGCAATGTGAACATACTCAACCACAATTATAACACAATAAGTTATGGAGCTCGTCATCACATGTCACTGTTTAATATTTGGATCTTATAACCAGGATTATTGTGAAATCTGTGAGTACATAAAACACCAACTTGGCCCTTATCATGACCACTGAAACTGGCTAAGTGCCATAATTGTGCCCTTCACAACACAACTGCCACAGTATTCCTTTCATGCCCACATGGTTTGACACTTTGCTTGCACAAACTGCCCCAATGATCTGATCTGCCCCTATTGCTGTGCAATCCAACTGCCCCCGAGCCCTGATTCATTTCTAGAAACTACCTAGTACTCTTATCCTACCCATACTAAAATGCCTCAAACCATACCAGTTCTACACATACAAAAGCTGCTTCAGTGCCCTGGTCCACTTTCTTGATACTATTAAAGCACAATCTGCCCTAGTGCCTCGATCTTACCCATACACAATCTGCCCCAGTGCCCTGGTCCTACCCATACACAAGCTGCCCCAGCGCCCTAATCCTACCAATACACAAGCTGCCCCAGCGCCCTGATCCTACCAATACACAAGCTGCCCCAGCGCCCTGATCCTACCAATACACAATCTGCCCCAGCACCCTGATCCAACCCTATACACAATCTGCCCCAGCACCCTGATCCTACCAATACACAATCTGCCCCAGCACCCTGATCCAACCCTATACACAATCTGCCCCAGCGCCCTGATCCTACCAATACACAAGCTGCCCCAGCGCCCTGATCCAACCCATACACAAGCTGCCCCAGCGCCCTGATCCAACCCATACACAAGCTGCCCCAGCGCCCTGATCCAACCCATACACAAGCTGCCCCAGCGCCCTGATCCAACCCATACACAAGCTGCCCCAGCGCCCTGATCCAACCCATACACAAGCTGCCCCAGCGCCCTGATCCAACCCATACACAAGCTGCCCCAGCGCCCTGATCCAACCCATACACAAGCTGCCCCAGCGCCCTGATCCAACCCATACACAAGCTGCCCCAGCGCCCTGATCCAACCCATACACAAGCTGCCCCAGCGCCCTGATCCAACCCATACACAAGCTGCCCCAGCGCCCTGATCCAA
The DNA here is from genome assembly GCA_027410445.1 of Discoglossus pictus. Taxonomy (NCBI): domain Eukaryota; kingdom Metazoa; phylum Chordata; class Amphibia; order Anura; family Alytidae; genus Discoglossus; species Discoglossus pictus. Next base: position 97,142,799 of record CM050167.1, read on the forward strand.
CCCATACACAAGCTGCCCCAGCGCCCTGATCCAACCCATACACAAGCTGCCCCAGCGCCCTGATCCAACCCATACACAAGCTGCCCCAGCGCCCTGATCCAACCCACACACAAGCTGCCCCAGCGCCCTGATCCAACCCATACACAAGCTGCCCCAGCGCCCTGATCCTACCGATACACAAGCTGCCCCATCGCCCTGATCCTACCCATACACAAGCTGCCCCATCGCCCTGATCCTACCCATACACAAGCTGCCCCATCGCCCTGATCCTACCCATACACAAGCTGCCCCATCGCCCTGATCCTACCCATACACAAGCTGCCCCATCGCCCTGATCCTACCCATACACAAGCTGCCCCATCGCCCTGATCCTACCCATTCACAAGCTGCCCCATCGCCCTGATCCTACTTATACACAAGCTGCCCCAGCGCCCTTATCCTACTCATACACAAGCTGCCCCAGCGCCCTTATCCTACTCATACACAAGCTGCCCCAGCGCCCTTATCCTACTCATACACAAGCTGCCCCAGCGCCCTTATCCTACTCATACACAAGCTGCCCCAGGGCCCTGATCCTACCGATACACAAGCTGCCCCAGCGCCCTGATCCTACCCATACACAAGCTGCCCCAGCGCCCTGATCACATTCCTCCAGAAACGCCTCTGTGCATTAACACAGTGATTCCCAACAATCATTCCTGAGATCTTATCTACCGATCCACAGTAAAAGAGGGATGATAAGAGTCTATCACTACTATTAGATAGTTATAGGCAGATTGAATCAATGCATTTACAGTTACAATGTATTCTAATGAAATCAGTGCAGAACTACATGAAACTTTATTGTGACACATGGAATATATTTAGTTGTCCCACTGATAACCAACACATTGCAGGATTATTCATACACTATTAACCCATTGAGTTATGCTATATGTACCCTACCTGCATTATACCACTGCTGACACTTTACCATGGGACACTGTGCCCACATAATGCCCCTTACTGCTCCACTCCTGACACATTATAACTCATGCTCCTCTTATGCCCCTGAATACATTTATATGCCGTTGCCCGTATCTGATTATAACCCCACATTGCAGATGCCCGGTTACCTGCTGCCCTCTCACGCTCCATCGCTGCCAATATAAGAGGCTCTTTCACAAAGTGCCACTAAGGCGCCTCCGTGTCCCCCTCTCCGCGCATGCGCACACCGCAAGCTTCCGGGTGCGTTCCAAGCCTGGTGTGTTCTGATTGGTCAGATTATTTGGAAGGGGTCTAACTAACTGCAAGGTACTGGATGGTACTTATGCAATCTGTGAAGGTGTAATGCTGGCAGTCTGAGAAATCTGAATACTCCAAGGGCTGCAGGGTCAGTGGGCCGGTTCATGAGACTGGATAAGTCTGACTACTCAAAACCAAACACCCGGCTCATGAAGCTGCCCTTCTCCTTGTGAGGCTTCCCTCGCTCCTTCCCTTGTGCTCCTGCACCGCCATCCTTACGCCGTCTTAACTGTGATGCATCCGCTCTCAAGGCAGCTGAGAGAGATGGAAAACATGCAGGACACTCGTAATTAATATAGCACAATATAGAGTGATGCTGAGTATTACTATGCTCTGATATACCACATGCAACACTTATTACTAATGCTGAATACAGTGAAGCTCTGTATACAAATAAGAAACATGCCTGCCGGTTGCTCTGAGTTTCAAAAATATCACTGAACGGCTGCGGTTATAAGGAGTGATCAGCCTACACACTCAGCACACACGCATTCTTGTCAATGGGTAATTAGCAATTATTGTAAATAACCACCTATAAGAAACAGATAACAGAATACGCTTAATTGATCAGAGAGTCTAATTTGAATCTAAAAAATGCTAACTTCAGTGTAACTTTAGTGTGAGATAATGCACAGTCTTAATATTATTCAGTTCATAAAGTACTTGTTGCTGCATACAGTTTTAAATGAAACCATATGTGAAGCTCTGTTGAGTTCCTTTGAAGCAGATGTTTGTTCCACCCATAACATATTTGTAAATGGGTTGGAGTGAATGTTGTTCTACCTTGCCTGCTACTGATTTTAATAATATATTTTAAAGGTATTGAAATTATATTTTCAGTGTTTCTTAAACATTTGATGAAACTTTAATGTTATTTGATTTAAAAAAAAAGTGAGGCAACTTAATCTGTAATAAATCAGAGTATTTGTATTAATATAGAGCCTATGGCCGCCAAAACACTCTTTTATCATAATGTATTGGCCAAGAGGAATTTTGGATTTCATCATTGTGGCTTCTAAGTGAGGCCACCACTGGCAAGTATGATTTAAAGAGAGATCGGTTAAATACCTTAGGCCTATCATTTGTGCCCTTGGACCAACAGTGATGTCCCAAACATAAAATTTTCGGTTCGCAAACGCGAACCGCCGCAAATGTTCGCGAACCGGCGAACCCGGCGAACTGCTATAGACTTCAATGGGCAGGCGGATTTTAAAACCCACAGGGACTCTTTCTGGCCCAATAGTGATGGAAAAGTTGTTTTAAGGGGACTAACACCTGGACTGTGGCATGCCGGAGGGGGATCCATGTCAAAACTCCCACGGAAAATTACATAGTTGATGCAGAGTCTGGTTTTAATCCATAAAGGGCATAAATAACCTAACATCCCCCTCCATCATCATCCTCCCCTGTATCTCTTTACCCCCTCCCTTATCATCCTCCCCTGTGTCTCATTCCCCCCTTCATCATCACCCTCCCCTGTGTCTTATCCGCCCTCCCTCATCATCCTCCCACCTCCCTCATCATCCTCCCCTGTATCTCTTTACCCCCTCCCTCATCATCCTCCCCTGTGTCTCTTCCCCCCTCCATCATCATCCTCCCCTGTGTCTCTTCCCCCCTCCATCATCATCCTCCCCTGTGTCTCTCCCCCTCCCTCATCATCCTCCCCTGTGTCTCTTTCCCCTCCCTCATCATCTTCCCCTGTGTCTCTTCCCCCTCCCTAATCATCTTCCCCTGTGTCTCTTCCCCCTCCCTCATCATCCTCCCCTGTGTCTCTTTCCCCCCTTCCTCATCACCCTCCCCTGTATCTCTTTACCACCTCCCTCATCATCCTCCCCTGTGTCTGTTTCCCCCCTCCCTCATCATCCTCCCCTGTGTCCCTTCCCCCTCCCTCATCATCCTCCCCCCTCCCTTGATGATAAGGGGGGGAAGAGACACAGGGATAAGTGTGAGGGGTGTTAGGGTAAGGGGCGAGGGGGCTAGGTGTTAGGGTGAGGGGTGTTAGGGCTAAGTGTTAGGGTGAGGGGTGTTAGGGATAAGTGTAAGGGGTGTTAGGGTGAAGCATGTTAGGAATAAGTGTGAGTGGTGTTAGGTCTTAGGGATAAGTGTGAGAATGTTAGGGTTAGGTTGATGGATAATGATAAGTGTGAGGGGTGTTAGGGAAAGGGGTGTTAGGGATAAGTGTGAGGGGTGTTAGGGATAAGTGTGAGGGGTGTTAGGGTTAGGTGTTAGGGTGAGGGGTGTTAGGGTTAGGGTAAGGGGTGTTAGGGATAAGTGTGAGGGGTGTTAGGGTTAGGGAAAGGGGTGTTAGGGTTAGGTGTTAGGGTGAGGGGTGTTAGGGATAAGTGTGATGGGTGTTAGGGTAAGGGATGTTAGGGTTAGGTGTTAGGGTAAGGGCTGTTAGTGATAAGTGTGAGGGGGTATTAGGGTTAGGTGTTAGGGTGAGGGGTGTTAGGGATAAGTGTAGGGGGTGTTAGGCTGAGGGATGTTAGGTGTTAGGGATAAGTGTGAGGGGTGTTAGGGTTAGGGTAAGGGGTGTTAGGGATAAGTGTGAGGGGTGTTAGGGTTAGGTGTTAGGGTGAGGGGTGTTAGGGATAAGTGTGGGGGGTGTTAAGGTGAGGGATGTTAGGGTTAGGTGTTAGGGATAAGTGTGAGAGGTGTTAGGGTTAGGGTAAGGGGTGTTAGGGATAAGTGTGAGGGGGGTTAGGGTAAGGGGTGTTAGGGATAAGTGTAAGGGGTGTTAGGGTTAGGGTGAGGAGTGTTAGGGATAAGTGTGAGGGTGTTAGGTGTTAGGGTGAGGGGTGTTAGGGTTAGGGTAAGGGGTGTTAGGGATAAGTGTGAGGGGTGTTAGGGTTAAGTGTGATGGGTGTTAGGGTAAGGGATGTTAGGGTTAGGTGTTAGGGTAAGGGCTGTTAGTGATAAGTGTGAGGGGGTATTAGGGTTAGGGTAAGGGGGGTTAGGGATAAGTGTGGGGGGTGTTAGGGTGAGGGATGTTAGGGATAAGTGTGAGGGGTGTTAGGGATAAGTGTGAGGGGTGTTAGGGTTAGGGTGAGGGGTGTTAGGAATATGTGTTAGGGGTGTTAGGGTTAGTGTAAGGGGTGTTAGGGATAAGTGTGAGGGGTGTTAGGGTAAGGGGTGTTAGGGTTAGGTGTTATGGTGAGGGGTGTTAGGGATAAGTGTGAGGGGTGTTAGGGTAAGGGGTATTAGGGTTAGGTGTTAGGGTAAGGGGGGTTAGGGATAAGTGTGGGGGGTGTTAGGGTGAGGGATGTTAGGGATAAGTGTGAGGGGTGTTAGGGATAAGTGTGAGGGGTGTTAGGGTTAGGGTGAGGGGTGTTAGGGAGAAGTGTGAGGGGTGTTAGGGATAAGTGTGATGGGTATTAGGGTAAGGGATGTTAGGGTTAGGTGTTAGGGTAAGGGGTGTTAGGGATAAGTGTGAGGGGGTATTAGGGTTAGGTGTTAGGGTGAGGGGTGTTAAGGATAAGTGTAAGAGGTGTTAGGGTGAGGCATGTTAGGAATAAGTGTGAGGGGTGTTAGGTCTTAGGGATAAGTGTGAGGGGTGTTAGGGTTAGGTGTTAGGTGGATGGGTGTTATGGATAAGTGTGAGGGGTGTTAGGGTTGGGTGCTAAGGTGAGGGGAGGATGATGATAAGGGGGGGGGGGGAAGAGACACAGGGGTGTCCTTGCAGCAGAGATCAAAAGAGTCCTTCAGGACTGTATTGCACACTGTGTACAGTAGCCTAGCTATGGTTTTCCCTATTGATGCAGTATCACCTACACTCAGCCTCCTCTCAGTAAGACTGCAAGTTAGTTATGATTCCAAAATGGCTGCTGTGCATGAGGTTAAAGTATAGAGGGCGGATGGAACATCGCATATGTTCGCCGCGAACGCGAACATGCTATGTTCGCCGGGAACAGTCCGCCGGCAAACTATTCGCAACATCTCTATGGACCAAGTCATCGAACCAACCAGATTCATTTTTTTTTATGTTCAAAATCCACTTCCATTCAATAAGTATTTATAGGAGTATTGCATGGGTGGATCGAGTAGCTCCCCTGCCTTTTTCCCTTGCCATTCTATTATACATTTTCTAGACTTTACTTATTTTCCTCACACTTTTCAGTGTTTAATATAAACTAATACTCAATGAAAATCTGGGACTTATACGCCGCAATGTGAACATACTCAACCACAATTATAATACAATAAGTTATGGAGCTCGTCATCACATGTCACTGTTTAATATTTGGATCTTATAACCAGGATTATTGTGAAATCTGTGAGTACATAAAACACAAACTTGGCCCTTATCATGACCACTGAAACTGGCTAAATGCCATAATTGTGCCCTTCACAACAAAACTGCCACAGTATTCCTTTCATGCCCACATGGTTTGACACTTTGCTTGCACAAACTGCCCCAATGATCTGATCTGCCCCTATTGCTGTGCAATCCAACTGCCCCCGAGCCCTGATTCATTTCTAGAAACTACCTAGTACGCTTTTCCTACCCATACTAAAATGCCTCAAACCATACCAGTTCTACCCATACAAAAGCTGCTTCAGTGCCCTGGTCCACTGTCTTGATACTATTAAAGCACAATCTGCCCCAGTACCTTGATCCTACCCATACACAATCTGCCCCAGTGCCCTGGCCCTACCCATACACCAGCTGCCCCAGCACCCTTATCCTACCAATACACAAGCTGACCCAGCACCCTGATCCTACCCATACACAAGCTGCCCCAGCACCCTGATCCTACCAATACACGAGCTGCCCCAGCGCCCTGATCCTACCAATACACAAGCTGCCCCAGAGCCCTGATCCTACCAATACACAAGCTGCCCCAGCGCCCTGATCCTACCCATACACAATCTTCCCCAGCGCCCTGATCCTACCAATACACAAGCTGCCCCAGCGCCCTCATCCTACCAATACACAAGCTGCCCCAGCGCCCTGATCCTACCAATACACAAGCTGCCCCTGCGCCCTGATCCTACCCATACACAAACTGCCCCAGCACCCTGATCCTACCCATACAATAGGGTTTTTTAGGGTTTTTAGATTTACGAGCTTGGTTCGCAGTTGCAACCCTCATAATGCAGCCTAAGTCCTGCGTCCGTACATGGCTCGCCTCACTTTGCAAGGCTTTGCAGAGCCTAAGTCCTGTGCCGTACGCGGTTCGCCTTCCCTATGTGCTCTCTGTGAGTGTGTTATTATGTTTGTTAAATTTTTTTAATTTGTTTTAAGGTTTTTAGATTTACGCCCTTGGTTCACACTTGCAACCCTCACAATGCAGCCTAAGTCCTGCGCCGTACACGGCTCACCTCGCTTTGCAGATGAGCACCTTTGGCACTCATTCAACCTAAGTCCTGCACCATACATGGCTTGCTTTGCAGAGCCTAAGTCCTGCACCGAGCCTAAGTCCTGTGCCGTACACGGCTCACCTAGCTTTGCGAGGCTTTGCAGAGCCTAAGTCCTGCGCCATACACGGCTAGCCTTGCTTCGGGAGGCTTCGCAGATGAGTGCCTGTGGCGCTCATCCAGCCTAAGTGGTGCATCGTACATGGCTCGCCTTGCTTTGCGAGGCTCGCAGTGACGCACACTGACAAATATATATTATTATTTGCAGAAAAGCACTGTGAATTACACACACACCGCATTTGCTATGAATATGTTATGTTGTATAATTCCAGTAGGCAACTACAGCCACTAATCATGAATATGTTACATTGCATAGTTCCACTGAGTTTTTTTTGTGTTTTAGGGTTTTTAGATTTACGAGCTTGGTTCGTAGTTGCAACCCTCACAAATGCAGCCTAAGTCCTGCGCCATATACGGCTCGCCTCACTTCTCGTGGCTTTGCAGAGCCTTAGTCCTGCGCCGTACACGGCTCGCCTCGCTTCACAGATGAGCGCCTTTGGCACTCATTCAGCCTAAGTCCTGCACTGTACATGGCCTGCTTCGCAGAGCCTAAGTCCTGCACCGAGCCTAAGTCCTGCGCCGTACATGGCTCACCTCGCTTTGCGAGGCTTTGCAGATGAGCGCCTTTGGCGCTTATCTAGCCTAAGTCCTGCGCCATACACGGCTCGCCTCCCTTCACGAGGCATCGCAGAGCCTAAGTCCTGCGCCATACACGGCTAGCCTTGCATCTGGAGGCTTCGCAGATGAGTGCCTATGGCGCTCATCCAGCCTAAGTGATGCATCGTACACGGCTCGCCTTGCTCGCAGTGACGCACACTGACAACTATATATTATTATTTGCAGAAAAGCACTGTGAAATTACACACACGCCGCATTTGCTAGGAATATGTTACATTGTATAATTCCAGTAGGCAACTACAGCCACTAATCATGAATATGTTACATTGCATAGTTCCACTGATTTTTTTTTTTTAAGTTATATGCCGTACATGGCCTGCCTCGCCTTGTGAGGCTTCGCAGAGCCTAAGTCCTCCGCCGTACACTGCTCGCCTCACTTTGCAAGGCTTTCCAGATGACCGCCAATGGCGCTCATCCAGCCTAAGTCCTGCACTGTACACGGCTCGCTTCGCAGATTAGTATCATCGGTGCTCAGCCACCCTAAGTGGTGCATTGCACATGGCTCGCAACTTTGCCAGGCACGCAAAAGCGTGACCAACACCGCAACGTGACGCACACTGACAACTTTATATTATTATTTGCAGACAAGCACTGTGAATTACACGCACACAGCATTTGTTGTGAATATGTTACATTGTACAGTCCCACTAAGTAACTACAGCCACTAATCATGAATATGTTACATTGTACAGTTCCACTAAGTAACTACAGCCACTAATCATCAATATGTTACATTGTATAGTTCTACTGAGTAACTACAGGTACTCATCATGAATATGTTATATTGTATAGTCCCACTGAGTAATTCAGCCACTAATCATGAATATGTTACACTAGAGAATTGCCCGTCAAAAAATGACGGCAATGAAATTGTAAGGTAGCTAATGCTGTTTGGTGTATAATAATGAAATATGTAATACATTACTAAATGTTTTTTTGTCTCAAAACTCTTTTATTTCGAGTAAAATCGAGGTCTAAGTTGCATTTTTGAGGTCCTGGGTGCTCCCTCTTGGTGTAGGTAAGGTTTTTATGTATGTGCTGTGTGTATGTATTGTGTTTTAAATGTTTGTATGTCGGCGTGTTGCGTCCGATGTTTGCGAGGTCGTAATGTGTGGTAACGTGTTTCGTAGGTTGTTTGCGTTCCTCGTAAACTTTAGCGAGTGTCGTAATTTGTGTGTCGTATTTTTTGAGTAGTGACGTGAAGTTTGCGAGGGTTTGAGGCCCTTGCCCAGTGACCTCGCCAGCAACTGAGTCCCTCGCTTCGCGAGGGGCCTCAGTTGCTGGCATGGAGCGCCTTCGGCGCTCCATGCCAGCAACTGAGGCCCGTGCCCAGTGACCTCGCCAGCAACTGAGGCCTTCGGCTCTCCATGCCAGCAACTGAGGCCCTTGCCCAGTGACCTCGCCAGCAACTGAGGCCCTCGCTTCGCGAGGGGCCTCAGTTGCTGGCATGGAGCGCCTTCGGCGCTCCATGCCAGCAACTGAGGCCCGTGCCCAGTGACCTCGCCAGCAACTGAGGCCCTCGCTTCGCGAGGGGCCTCAGATGCTGGCATGGAGCGCCTTCGGCGCTCCATGCCAGCAACTGAGGCCCTTGCCCAGTGACCTCGCTACGCGAGGCCCGCGGCTCGCTGCGCGAGCCACGGCCCTCGCTTCGCGAGGCCCGCGGCTCGCTACGCGAGGGCCGCGGCTCGCTTCGCGAGCCCGCAAGCGTGAGCAACGACCCGTACGCTCACAACTATATATGTGATTGTATAGTTCCACTGAGTAACTACAGCCACTGATCATGAATATGTTACATTGTATAGTTCCACTGAGTAATGACAGCCACTGATCATGAATATGTTACATTGTATAGTTCCACTGTTATTTCCACACGGTATATGCCGATGTGTATGTATATTTAGTAAGGATTTAAATATTGTCCATTTATGTTGAGTGTTTTTACCTTTCAGTTCTCTGTCCCAGTCTATACTTTGTATTGCTGCCCTTAGACCGTTAAAATCTACCCTTTCAAAATTAAGAGTTTTCGTTGGCCCCTTTTGTTTTTTTAATTCAATTTCAAATGAGACTGTTGTGATCACTGTTTCCCAACGGTTGCCCTATTCCAACATTTGATGCTATATCAATATTATTTGTGATGAGTAAATCTAAGATAGCTTTATTTCTAGTAGGCTCTTGTATAACCTGGGCCAGATAATGATCCCTGAGTGTATTCAAGAACCTGCTCCCCTTAGATGAACTGCTGGTCTCATTTATGCAGTTTATTTCAGGGTAATTAAAATCTCCCATTATTAGAACTTGCCCATGCTTAGCTGCATTTCCAATCTGTAACAATAATTGTATTTCCTCACTTTCAGCTATATTTGGGGGGGAATTTGCTGCTCCGCTATTTAACTCTACCCACAAACATTCAACTTATCACTAGGTCCACCATAAATATCTTCTCTGACTATAGGCTTAAATTCAGGCTTAACATACAGACAAATCCCTTCTCCTTGTTTACCATTGCCTATATCTTTCCTAAATAGGTTATAACTAGTGATGTCGCGAACATCAAATTTTAGGTTCGCGAACAGCAGATGCGAACTTCCATCTAATGTTCGCGAACGGGCGAACCCGGCGAACCGCCATAGACTTCAATGGGCAGGCGAATTTCAAAACCCACAGGGACTCTTTCTGGCCACAGTAGTGATGGGAAAGTTGTTTCAAGGGGACTAACACCTGGACTGTGGCATGCCGGAGGGGGATCCATGGCAAAACACCCATAGAAAATTACATAGTTGATGCAGAGTCTGGTTTTAAGCCATAAAGGGCATAAATCACCTAACATTCCTAAATTGTTTGAAATAACATGCTTTAAAACATCAGGTATGATGTTGTATCGATCAGGTAGTGTAAGGGTTACACCCGCTTCACAGTAACAGACCAATCTCCCCGTTTAATGCACCACAAATAACCGCAAACAGTCCCTTTGCACAACCGCAAACTCCCCATTTGCACAAGGTTGGATACCAAGCTAGACATGTCCCGTTCCTTGTCCTCACTGATGTCATTGAAGGTCTCTTCTTCCACCCAGCCACCAAGGGTCCCCGAAAGGTGACAACAAGCCCCCTGGGACGCCTGCTGTGTTTGGTCTTCCACCTCCTCAAAGCCACCTTCTTCCTCTGACTCCTCTTCTTCAGACTCCTCTCTCTGCGTTGCCTCTGCGTTATTATAAGGTGTGTACTGTTAAGTAGTACTATTCCTATCGGTTTAATCCCTGTTACGTCCACTGTTAGGGGACGTGTATATGGCATGGATTTTTGGAAGCGGGAGATGGAAAAAGATGCTTGGTCGGTCCTCCCACTTCAAATTTGAGCCACATATTCCATGCTTGGCAGCCGTCACCAGGTTTACCCAATGTGCAGTGTAGGTGATATACCTGCCCTGACCATGCTTTGCAGACCAGGTATCAGTGGTCAGATGGACCCTTGCCCCAACACTGTGTGCCAGAGATGCCATTACTTCCTTTTGCACAATCGAGTACAGGTTGGGGATTGCCTTTTGGGCAAAGACATTTCAGCCGGGTACCTTCCACTGCGGTGTCCCAATGGCTACACATTTTTTGAATGCCTCAGACTCCACCAGCTTGTATGGTAAAAGCTGGCAGGCTAAGAGTTCAGACAAGCCAGCTGTCAGTTGCCGGGCAAGGGGGTGACTTTGTGACATTGGCTTCTTACGCTCAAACATGTCCTTGACAGACACCTAACTGTGGGCAGATGAGCAGGGACTGCTCAGGGCGAGACACGGAGTGGCGGATGGTTGAGAGGGGGCAAGCAGGGCAGCAGTGGTTGACGTGGCTGAAGATGCTGGACCATGAGGAGGATTGGGGCTTGACCTTTTGTGCTGCTTGTACTCATGTGTTGATCCCATAGACGTTTGTGATGTGACATCATGTGCCTTCGCAAAGAAGTTGTATCTAGGTGGGTGTTGGACTTCCCACGACTCAGTTTCTTTTCGCACAGGTTGCAAATGGCATCGCTGTTGTCACAGGCAGACACACAAAAAAATTGCCACACTGCTGAGCTCTGCAATGACGGCATTCTGGTGGTGGCAACAGCATGCGTTGACTGGTGTACTGTCTGGCTGACCCTGTGTGCCGATGCATGCTGTCTGACTGTGCCACTAGCTACTTGCGACGACCTCCCCCTGCTTCCAACTCGTCTCCTCCTCCTCCTCTCTGTCTCCCCATCTGAACTTTCCTCCTGTTCTTCTTCTCTTATAGCGGGCACCCACGTGACATCCACGGACGCATCGTCATCATCAACCGCTTCACTTGTATCTGACAACTCAACAAAGGAAGCAGCACCGGGTACAACATCATCATCATCAGACCGTACGTCCATGTGTGTAATGCTGTCTGACTGGGACATATCCCTGTTATCTACATCCTCTGGCACTAATGTTTGCGCATCACTCATTTCTTCCAACAGATGTGTAAATAACTCTGCTGACGGATCAAGTGAAGCGGCTGTGGTGCTAGTGTTGGTGGTGGCGGCAGGCGGGCGAGTGGTAACTGGAGAGGTGCCCGAAGCTAAGCTGGCGGAGGATGGTGCATCTAGGTTCCGAGCAGAAGCTGTAGAAGATTGGGTGTCCTGTGTTAGCCAGTCAACCATGTCCTCAGAACTTTTGAAGTTAAGGGTACGTTGCCTCTGAAAACTGGGCATTATTCAAGAGCCAAAGGGAATCACAGCACCACGACGGCCCCTGCGGGGTGGCCTGCCTCTGCCTGTCATTTTTTTCGATTAGTGGTACTATGCGTGCAAGCTACTGTGACACCAGATATGAGTGTCACTGTGCACTGGCAAAAGTTGGCAGAGTAGGCGCTGTAGGCCTCACACACACGCCTGTAGGCAGGCAACTGATATTCAATCGATTACAGTCAAAAAAGTGTTGTTTTATGTCACTGTACACTACGGTTGCACCAGATATGACGTATCACTGTGCACTGGCAAAAGTTGGCAGAGTAGATGCAATAGGCTTCACACACACGCCTGTAGGCAGGCAACTGATATTCAATCTATTACAGTCAAAAAAGTGTTGTTTTATGTCACTGAGCACAATATAAGCTGTGAACCCGACACAGGCAGGCAACTGAAATTAGATTACAGGAAAAAAATGGTTGTTTTCAATGTATGGTACACCACCAGGTATGAGTAGTGAAAATAAGCACAATATAAGCTGTTAGGTGTTAGCCTGTCACACACACACGCTGGCAGGCAGGCATAGATTACACAGAAAAAAATTATAAAATAAAATAAATGATGTTCACAGTTTCCTCAATGATAAAGTATAGGGGGCGAACCGAAAAGCGCATGTGTTCGCCGTCCGCTGCGAACGCGAACATACCAAAATTGCCGCGAATACTCCGCAGGCGAATTGTTCGCGACATCTCTAGTTATAACCATCCAGATTAACCGTCCAGTCATGAGATTCATCCCACCACGTTTCAGTAATGCCTATTAAATTACATTTTTCATTAATTGCTAATAATTCTAACTCTCCCATTTTTCCTTGCAAGCTTCTGGCATTAGCAAGCATACACCTTATGTTATGAGTCTGTAGTTCTGAAGGGCCTGCCACTGTACTTGAATGACTTAGTACTACCTCCCTATTGACTATACTCCCCCTCCCCCCATCTCCTCCCCTGAGTTGTTAATTCATCCCTTATACCCTCTACACTTTTGACCCCATTACTTATATCTAGTCCCTCCCACCCACCTACTAGTTTAAAAACTCATCCAGCCTTTCTCCCATCCTATCCCCTAGTACAAAAGCTCCCTCATCATTAAGGTGCAATCCATCCCTGCTATAGAGATTGTACCCAAGTGAGAAGTCAGTCCAGTGCTCTAAAAACCCAAACCCCTCCTTAGTGCACCACATCTTTAGCCACTCATTAATCTCCCTAAGCTCCTTCTGCCTCCCTGGGCTAGCACGTGGCACTGGTAGTATCTCAGAAAATACTACCTTGAAGGTCCTTGCCTTCAGTTTATTACCTAGTTCTCTAAAATCATTATTTAGGACACTCCATCTTCCACTAACTTAGTCATTGGTACCAATATGTACCAAGACCGCCGGTTAATTTACAGCCCCTCCCAATAATTTGTCTACCCGATCCACAACATGACGAATCCGAGCACCCGGGAGACAGCAAACTCTTTGATTGCTGGGATCTGGGTGACAAATCACCCTGTCTACCTTCCTAATAATAGAGTCCCCTACAACCAAAACCTGTCTGTTGCTCTGCCTATTCTGCCCTCCCTCTCCTCCAGTAGAACTGTTCTCCTGGCTGTTAGAGGGAACAGCTTTATCTGGCATTGCCATTCCTGAATGGACATCCCCAACAGTTTCACTCAATCTGGCAAATCTGTTGGTGTTTGCCAACTCAGAACTGGCCTAAATATGTTACATTGTACAGTTCCACTAAGTAACTACAGGCACTAATCATAAATATGTTACATTGTATGGTTCCACTGAGTAACTACAGCCACTATTCAAGAATATGTTACATTGTACAGTTCCACTAAGTAACTACAGGTACTGATCATGAATATGTTACATTGTACAGTTCCACTAAGTAACTACAGGCACTAATCCTGAATATGTTACATTGTACAGTTCCACTAAGTAACTACAGGCACTATTCAAGAATATGTTACATTGTACAGTTCCACTAAGTAACTACAGGTACTAATCATAAATATGTTACATTGTATAGTTCCACTAAGTAACTACAGGCACTAATCAAGAATATGTTACATTGTATAGTTCTACTGAGTAATTATAGGCACTGATCATGAATATGTTACATTGTATAGTTCCACTAAGTAACTACAGGCACTAATCATTAATATGTTACATTGTATAGTTCCACTAAGTAACTACAGCCACTGATCATGAATATGTTACACTGTATAGTTCCACTAAGTAACTACAGCCACTAATCATCAATATGTTACATTGTATAGTTCCACTGAGTAACTACAGCCACTATTCAAGAATATGTTACATTGTATAGTGCTACTGAGTAATTATAGGCACTGATCATGTATATGTTACATTGTATAGTTCTACTAAGTAACTACAGCCACTGATCATGAATATGTTACATTGGATAGTTCCACTAAGTAACTACAGGCACTAATCATTAATATGTTACATTGTATAGTTCCACTAAGTAACTACAGCCACTGATCATGAATATGTTACACTGTATAGTTCCACTAAGTAACTACAGGTACTCATCATGAATATGTTATATTGTATAGTCCCACTGAGTAATTCAGCCACTAATCATGAATATGTTGCATTGTATAGTTCTACTAAGTAACTACAGGCACTAATCATTAATATGTTACATTGTATAGTTCCACTAAGTAACTACAGCCACTAATCATCAATATGTTACATTGTATAGTTCTACTGAGTAACTACAGGTACTCATCATGAATATGTTATATTGTATAGTCCCACTGAGTAATTCAGCCACTAATCATGAATATGTTGCATTGTATAGTTCTACTGTATAACTACAGCCACTGATCATGAATATGTTACATTGTAGAATTCCACTAAGTAACTACAGCCACTAATCATGAATATGTTACATTGTATAGTTCTACTGAGAAACTACAGGCACTGATCATGAATATGTTACTTTGTATAGTTCTACTGAGTAACTACAGGCACTGATCATGAATATGTTACATTGTATAGTTCTACTGAGTAACTACAGGCACTGATCCTGAATATGTATGGTCTTGCCCATCATGCTGCAGCTCAGTTTCAGGGTACTGGCAATCTTTTTATAGCCTAGGCCATCTTTATGTAGAGCAACAATACAGTCAGGTCCATAAATATTGGGACATCGGCACAATTCTAATCTTTTTGGCTCTTTACACCACCACAATGGATTTGAAATGAAACGAACAAGATGTGCTTTAACTGCAGACTTTCAGCTTTAATTTGAGGGTATTTACATCCAAGTCAGGTGAACGGTGTAGGAATTACAACAGTTTGTATATGTGCCTCCCACTTTTTAAAGGGACCAAAAGTAATGGGACAGATTAACAGTCATAAAGCAAACTTTCACTTTTTAATACTTGGTTGCAAATCCTGTACAGTCAATTACAGCCTGAAGTCTGGAACGCAAAGACATCACCAGACGCTGGGTTTCATCCCTGGTGATGCTCTGCCAGACTTCTATTGCAACTGTCTTCAGTTCCTGTTTGTTCTTGGGGCATTTTCCCTTCAGTTTTTCCTTCAGCAAGTGAAATGCATGCTCCCGCGGATTCAGGTCAGGTGATTGACTTGGCCATTACACAATATTCCACTTATTTCCCTTAAAAAACTCTTTGGTTGCTTTTGCAGTATGCTTCGGGTCATTGTCCATCTGCACTGTGAAGCGCCGTCCAATGAGTTCTGAAGCATGTGGCTGAATATGAGCAGATAATATTGCTGGAAAAACTTCAGAATTCATCCTACTGCTTTTGTCAGCAGTCACATTATCAATAAATACAAGAGAACCAGTTCCATTGGCAACCATACATGCCCACGTCATGACACTACCACCACCATGCTTCACTGATGAGGTGGTACGCTTTGGATCATGAGCAGTTCCTTTCCTTCTCCATACTCTTCTCTTCCCATCACTCTGGTACAAGTTGATCTTAGTCTCATCTGTCCATAGGATGTTGTTCCAGAACTGTGAAGGCTTTTATAGATGTTGTTTGGCAAACTCTAATCTGGCCCTCCTGCTTTTGAGGCTCACCAATGATTTACATCTTGTGGTGAAACCTCTGTATTCACTCTGGTGAAGTCTTCTCTTGATTGTTGACTTCATCACACATACACCTACCTTCTGGAGAGTGTTCTTGATCTGGCCAACTGTTGTGAAGGGTGTTTTCTTCACCAGGGAAAGAATTCTTCGGTCATCCATCACAGTTGTTTTCCGTGGTCTTCCGGGTCTTTTGGTGTTGCTGAGCTCACCAGTGCGTTCTTTCTTTTTAAGGGTGTTCCAAACAGTTGATTTGGCCACACCTAATGTTTTTGATATCTCTCTGATGGGTTTGTTTTGTTTTTTCAGCCTAATGATGGCTTGCTTCACTGATAGTGACAGCTCTTTGGATCTCATATTGAGAGTTAACAGCAACAAATGCAAATAGCACACTTGAAATGAACTCTGGACCTTTTATCTGCTCTTTGTAAATGAGATAATGAGGGAATAACACACACCTGGCCATGGAACAGCTGAGCAGCCAATTGTCCCATTACTTTTGGTACCTTAAAAAGTGGGAGGCACATATAAAAACTGTTGTAATTCCTACACCGTTCACCTGATATGGATGTAAATACCCTCAAATTAAAGCTGAAAGTCTGCAGTTACAGCACATCTTGTTCGTTTCATTTCAAATCCATTGTGGTGGTGTATAGAGCCAAAAAGATTAGAATTGTGTCGATGTCCCAATATTTATGGACCTGACTGTATATATATATATATATATATATATATATATATATATATATATATATATATTATATTCACTTATTTAAAAAAAATAAAAAAATAAACAGAAATGGAAGACAGGGGATTCAAACCCATGACTTGGTGATGAAAAATAAATTTAAAACAAGGTTTTTACCACTGTGCCACCATACACTGTTTATAAAAGCTGTGTAAATTCCTTATACAATGTGTTGTAGTTACAGACTTCCCCTTCATTTATTCAGGCTCTTGTGGGATGACTTCAAGGGCTAAACTACGATTACAATATCTAAGCCAATTCTTGATCAATTTTAAAAATGTAAACACATTTTTCACATGATTTTACCCCCTCTAACTGATGGTACAGAGCACATATAGTGACTTTTGTGGTCCTTTAAGATCAGACGCATTATATTTTGGGGAAATAATTCTGTAAAGGTATTGAGTGTCATGTTCACTAAGTATAGTCACTTTTTATGCTAGATGGTTTAATATATCATAATCCTGATGACGCAGGACAGAGCAAATGGTTTGAAAAATCATAAACATTAATCCTAATCCTTTATACTGTTTGTTCTAGGTTAGTAACAAACAGTATATTGCAGGTAATTGGTAGCCTCACGTATATACGTCTTTACCCGGGCTAAAAAAACTGCAAATTATATTACTGCTATTCAATTTAAATCTATTTCAAATTGTTACTGTTTACTGCTCAGGAAAAGCAAATAGACTGTATAATGTTTATTGTTAAGTATTATAACGTAGTTACTAAGTACACTTCATACACAAACTGGGTGACAATGTAAAGGACAGCTGTGAGATTCATTGAACAATTTGAGACATCAGATAAATACAAAGGAAATGTGATAAATATTTCCCTCTTATTAAAAATAGAGCTTTTGATGATTTGGTTTATAACTTGCTTGCAAATTACACTTGATGTGAAACTGCTTTATGTCCAATACTTCAATTGTTAGAGTCTAGATATCTTTATAATACTGGTAGTACATTTTGCATTTAATAGTACTTACAGTCAGGTCCATAAATATTGGGACAATATCCGGGGTGTATACACTTTGGTAGCCATCCAGGACTTCCATATGTTTTCTAACAATATGGGCTCCCTGCTAGACTATATGGGGGTCAGGACTAATTGACACATTCAATTATATATACCAAGTGGAGTTTAACTGCAAGACAAAGGTGTGTCACTTACAAAGCACTTGACATCACTTGACCTTTTGTCTATTGAAAAAAGTGTCTCAATCATTGTCTGAAAACCTAGTTAACTATACCTGATGTTTCAATCAGTTCCGTGCATCTCCCAATAGAAGTCTACGGAGCCTTTTATGCTGCTACCACGAGTTTGCACCCAACCAGAAACCTGACCAGATCCCTTTAAAGAGAGCAAACTCGGTAAACACATTATAAACATATGAAACTGCCAAAAAACTTAAAAAATGACATAAAGCACTCTGGGCTTTTTTTATCCAGTGAGGAAGGGTTTTGGGGTCTGTGGGTGTAAAACCAGGGGCTTGGGGGAACATTAGGGACGTATGTCTACAGTGAAAGTCACTTTTGGCTCTATAACATATACAAGTGTTATATATAGTCTTTTAAAATAAAGTCTTTTTGGCTATAAAAACAGCCTTTGTCCATATTGGTTGAAGTAGCTATGGATTGTAGAGGCCTGCTTGCCTGTCCAGAATGTGCTGTGGGTTGTGACAACTTATAAGTCAATTCTCTATTAAAAATCAGGGTAATGGTTTATCCTTCTGCTTCTTCTTCTACATCATATCCTTGGAGCAATGCCACACTCACCATCTTCAGCTATGTTTAATCACGGCCTCAGATCTGCTTTACTCGGGTGAAACACTTCAACTCCAGAGGCCATCCCCAATCAACTTCTTCAAGCTCCTTGCCACCTCTCTCAGTTTCTCCCGCTACATGATCTTTGGTGGCTTGCTGTTGGGCCTGACCTGAAGTTGGATCAGCTGGGAGACTTAAAGCCTAAAAGACTGCTTCTGACCTAAAGCTTTGTTTATGTTCAAGCGACCTGACCGGGTCAATCTGTGACTTTTCAACCTTGTTGAGCCCCAGGTTCATACTATGGCTATCTTTATAGGCCCTAATGTTTACTCTTTCATATAATCTTTAATTTTCATACTATGGTTATGCAAATAGAGAAGAGGAGTTCATCTGAGAATGAAAAATACCTCAGTGGGTTTTTTCTATAGGTCTGGTTAACTACTCAGAGAGCAACCTCTATTAACTTGTTTTGGCCTCATCCATGAAGTGCAGCTTTACTCCCTAAGGCACAGTGAGCAAGGAGTCCACGTCTGGTTCCCCCTTTCACCCATAAGGTGAGGAAAATGTATGCAAATAGAGTAGAGGTGCTCATCTGAGAACGAAAAATACCTCAGTGGGTTTTTTCTGTTACCACTACTATGGTTATCTCTATAAGCACTACTGCTTACTCTTCCATATAGCCTTCCATTTTTTATGCTCGCCGATCCTAACCTAAGCTAAGGATAATTTTTGATCACCCTTTATAACTAACTGGTTTTGAATAAGGTTGGATCGATCTCTCTATTTGTACTAATAAGCGAGTTTGGTAACGAAAATGTAATTTTTTGTATTATTGTTACTTTTTCTATTTTCCTCATATAAGAGGACAACATCACCTTATTCACATGATCCTTTTTATCAATTCCCTAAAATGTCATCCTCCAGTCTTGTGCTTTCCACCAGGGGTTCCATAAAAATATCAAAAATTAATGGAGAGTGTGGGCAACCCTGATGAGTCCCATTAGCAACTTTAATTAAATCTGTTTTAAAACCTAATCCCCTCACTGATGCTTGTAATACCTCTTCAGTGTATTCCCAGTTGACCCTGTCAAATGCATTCTCAGTGTCTAATGACAGGGCCAACATTGTGATTTTACATTGTTTGGCATGAGACAAGATATTTTAAAATCTTCTTGCAGAAGTTTGTCTATTTTGAATAAAACCTGTTGGGTCCTTATTAACTAGTTCTGGTAGTAAGTTATTTAATCTCAAGGCTAGAATCTTTGAATATAACTTGATATCAGTGTTCAGTAGTGATATCAGCCTATAATCAACACAATTAGTCCTAAATAAATATAGGATTTGGGGAATATTAAAATGTCTGCTTTGATTTTTTAAAAACATGAGGAAAATTTGCTTTGTATAATAGACCTATAGATCTTGGGATTTTAATTCCTAGATAAGTTATGTGTTTGGGGGCCCATTTGATGGGAAAGCTCTTCTCTAGGTTATCTTCTAGTACTTGAGGTAGCGTGATGTTGAGGGCTCCACTTTTATTTGTATTGATTTTGAACCCTGTAACTTGGCCAAAGTTCTTGAGCAGGTGGAACAGGTTAGGTAAGCCGGTTGATGGTTCAGTTATTGAAAGCATAACATCATCTGCAAAGAGATTACCTTTGTATTCTTTAGGGCCTACCTGCATTCCCCAGTTCCTAATTGCCGCTGCTAGCGGTTCGAGACATAGTGCAAATAACAAGAGTGATAGTGGGCAGCCCTGTCTAGTACCCCTAGTAATGTTAAACCGGTTGGAAACAAAGCCCTGGTATGCAATAAATGCTACAGGACCAGAGTATAAGGGGAATATTGCCCTTCCGAAAGCCTTCCCCAAGGCCAAGTTTTGACAGTGTCTTCAACATAAAGGCCCAATCTATCCCATTGAGTGCCTTCTCTGCGTCTAAAGATAAGAGCATTAATGGAATTTCTTCTTTAGAAGCAATATCTATCAAGTTTAAAATTCTCCTGGTTGTTATCAAGTGCTTCCCTACCTGCGATAAAACCTACCTGGTCTGGATGGATCACGTCTGGCAACAATGGGGCCAATCAATTTGCCATTATTTTAGAGTATAATTTAATGTGTTAATTAATGACATCAGTCTATAACTACCACATTGTGCAGGGTCTTTCCCTTCTTTGGGGATCACAATAATTTTTGCCTCCAGGAATTCTGGTCTAATTGGGGAGCCTGAGAGAAACCCGTTAAACAGCCCCTGGAGGTGAGGTAGTAAGGGATCTATGCATTGTTTGTAATAGTAGTTTGTGAATCTGTCTGGACCAGGGCCTGTGATCTTGTGGCACTAATTGCCCATTTAATTTCCTCTGTCGTGATGGGGCGTGCAAGGGCCTCTACCTGAGATTTATCAATTTGAGGAATTTTAACAGAAGAAAGAAAGTAATCAATTTGTGATTTATGGGCATGTGATCCCAAGTGGGGGGGAGCTGAGTATAGCTCTGTATAGAATTGCTGAAAAGCTTCAGCAATCTGGTATGGCTTAGTGACAGGTACTCTTACTTTACTAATTATTTTTGGAATAAATGAGTCCGCCCTTTGTGCTTTAAGCTTTCTGTCCAGCATACTGTCTGGTTTATTGGTGCTTTTGAAAATGCTGGCCGGCGTACGTTGTAGGATGGAGATCATCTTTTTCCTAAGTACTGTATTTAAAGTTTGTTTATATTTCAAGATCTCATCGTAATTTTGCGGGTCATTCTGTGTGGCAAATAGAGATTGCAAATCTGAGATTCTACTATTAAGGTGGCTAATTTGCGCCCGGACTGCTTTTTTCGCAGCTGCCCCCAACTGAATACAAACCCCTCTAATCACCGCCTTACGGGCTGCCCACACTCCCGCCTTGTCTATCTAGCCATCACTATTAATTGCAAAGTATTCTATAATTGCCTTGTTAATTGTATCTTTTATGATTAGATAATTTCGTAGGCAGGGATTTAATGCCCATGAGGGGGAGAGACCCGCTGGTAGGAACCCAGACAAGGAGGTCAGGACTAAGTCATGGTCCGACCATGAGATGGGCTGAATGGATACTGCTGCTAAGTTTAGTGACAATTGTTGCTGGATTAACAGGTAGTCAATTCTTGAGTGAGACTTATGTCTGGGGGAATAAAATGTATACTCCCTGTCAGAAGAATTCATTACCCTCCAGGCGTCTATCAAACAATCAGATTTTAAAATATTTTTAAGGGCCTTGGTAGCTGTGGGAGTTGTGGATGCAGAGGAAGCAGTTGATTTGTCTTTAGATGGGTCTCAGACTGTGTTTATGTCCCCTCCCTATGATCAAAATAGAGTGTTCTCAGCTCGTGATTAAGTCTGACATTTTATTGAAGATTTTTTTTTATCAGTATTTGGCTCATATAGATTGAGGAAGGTTATTTTATTTTATTTATGGATGGTAAAATGGACTGCAAAAATTCTACCCTTGGGGTCTGTCTGAGTACGGGTGTGGCGGAAATTAAGCCTGCTGTGAATTAGTATTGTCACCCCTTTCTTTTTCTCTTTTGCCGTGGCGTGGAATGTTGGTTTGTATGCTTTCCCCCAGAATTTGGGGACCGCTAGTTTCTTAAAATGCGTTTCCTGCACCAAAATCACACCCCCCCCAGTCTTCTTTATGGCAACCCCCCTTTTGACTGGTTCATTCAGGCCCTGAGCTTTGTGTGAAATAATATTGATATTCATGACTCCTTCTAAATCTAAAGATTCGGGAAGATATATATCGAGGGAGATATGCAGACGCCTTGGATTAGTTGGTCAGATGAGCCTGCTGGGACCTTCCTAGGACAACACGAGGCGTCAACACTCTGTACAAATTGGTACAAGAAGAAAAAAAAATATCAGGACAGGCCGACAAAAGAAATAACGACCATGTAGAGAAAAATATAGTTGCCTACAAGTTAGTCTGGTGTTGGGTAACTGAATTTAAGCTGTCAAAAACCCTTCAGTAACTTTGAATAGTACTAAGCTATTCTAAAAACAATCTATAATAGAAATATATAACAAAATGTGGATGTGTCCTCTTCACTAAGTTGGTGAATCCAGTAGTATTAATAACTAATACTGACTGGATTCGCTGGTGGGTGAACATATAGTTAAGCCCTTAAGGAACACTATTAATGAGCACTACAATTTTAAAGTGAAAAGTGATTATACAGAAATCTGACTAGCCTTGGCTAACGGCATCTGGAGTTAAAAAATTATAAGGCAGATTTGAGTGGAAAAACGGAACAACAACATGCTACACAACAATACATTACAATGTCATAGTGATTACCGTATATACTCGAGTATAAGCCGACCCGAGTATAAGCCGAGGCACCTATTTTACCACAAAATACTGGAAAAACGTAGTGACTCGAGTATAAGCCGAGGGTGGGAAATGTGCTCCCCCCTGTGTCCCTCTTGTGCCCTCTGTGTCCCCCTCTTGTGTGCCCTCTGTGCCCCTTCCTTGTGTCCCCCCTCTCTCTCCCCTGTGTCTCTTCCCCCCTCTCCCTCCCCTGTGTCTCCCCCCTCTCCCTCCCCTATGTCTCTTCCCCTCCTCTCCCTCCCCTGTGTCTCTTCCCCCCTCTCCCTTCCCTGTGTTCTTCCCCCTCTCCCTTCCCTGTGTCTCTTTCCCTCCCCCTTCCTTCCCTGTGTCTCTTTCCCTCCCTTATCACCATCCTCTTCCTCCCTCCTCAACCCCCCTCTTCAACCTCAACCTCCCTCCTCAACCCCCCTCCTCATCCTCAATCTCCCTCCTCAACCCCCCTCCTCAACCACCCTCCTCAACCCCCCTCCTTAACCTCCCTCCTCAACTCCCCTCCTCAACCCCCCTCTTCAACCTCCCTCCTCAACCTTCCTCCTCAACCTCCCTCCTCAACCCCCTCCTCAACCTCCCTCCTCAACCCCCCTCCTCAACCTTCCTCCTCAACCCCCCTCCTCAACCTTCCT
Organism: Discoglossus pictus; assembly: GCA_027410445.1. Lineage (NCBI taxonomy): Eukaryota > Metazoa > Chordata > Amphibia > Anura > Alytidae > Discoglossus > Discoglossus pictus. The sequence goes on from CM050167.1 coordinate 97,166,480, forward strand.
CCTCAACCTCCCTCCTTAGCCCCCCTCCTCAACCTCCCTCCTTTATACTCGAGTATATACGGTACGTAACTGTGACGAGACCAATCTTGCCACTGTACATTGGAGGAGCCTGGTTGCCCGCCTGGTGCCTTTTGACTATGGACCGGCATTTAAATACTTTATTTTCCTATGCCGAAAGACTTTGGTTCCATGGCCATTGAACTGTATGTATGTGGTCTGAGCGTCATTCAGTAATAATGTGTGCTCAGACCTAAGCTATCTGCAGATATGTTCTGGGTTATAATATGATGTGGTTATATCTGTAAAAATATTGTATTGTGTGGTATGCAGTCAAATATCTTTGGTCTCATACACTTGGTGAGGAGTTGCCCATCTGCCTCTTAATAGTATCTGCTAAAACACACAAGAGATAGCAGAACAAAAGGGTTTTAGCAGACAAGATGGCACCATGAACAATGGGGTTAAGGACTCTTGAATAATGAGATGGCCTGGGGTTTCCCCATACTCCCAGCAGGGGAGTAAGTGAGCTAGAGATGTTAGTCTCTCCACCGCCAGAGGTAGAATGAGCAGTTAGCCATGCCTGGTGGGCGTCTCCTGGGGGAGGGGACCCCTGGTTCCCACGCCTTAACCCTGTCTGATTGGCCAGAGGTAATTAGGGGTTGACCAAAGGTAGTCACTGCCCATACTGTTTATGTGAAGTGTTTAAAAATGTGTGTCGTTTCAATAAATAGGAGTTCACTGCTTGACCCTCAAACACAGAGCTTATGTCTCGTTCTTGGGGGGATTCATGGGATGCTGTTACAGACTGACTGCCAGGAGTGTAAGCATCTTGGGGTGCTTTTCCTGTTCAGCTGCTAGCAGCTATTCGTGAGGTTCCAGTTCCAGGCTTGGAGCATTTTCCCCTTGGATCCAGTTTGGGGAAATGGGTATCCTGCAGTAGCTGTCCCTATATCACTGGACGGGCAGATCGACTAAAATGGCCTGGTCGCCCCCTTTTATGTGTGGGGGTACTGTTACAGTAACATTCAGCTTGCTGTGGGCCCTTTCTTGTTGCCCTCTGGGAGGATGGTTAAGGTCTCTGCCACGGGATTGGAGACCAAGGGTTCTCTCTCAGATGGGTCGACTTTCAACAAGATCTCTGGGGGGAGGGTCTGTTAGATGAATGTCCTGGGGGGCCAGGAGGTTGATACCCTCCTCTAAGGATCTGACGGTAAAAAATTAGCTGACTCTGGAAATAGTCAAACAAAATGAAAAGCCACAAGAATATTTCCAGCCGTTAGCCAGGATGCTGTCCAGTAATGGCTTCATCGCTTTCCTTTTGGATAATGTTAACTGAGATAGGTCAGAAAACACACTAGGTTGGCGACCACGACGTTGGGGATACCACCCCTGGATGCTCTCATGAAAAGTTCTTTAGTAGTGAAGTGTGCCATGATATCTCTGGCACGTTCAGTCATGGTTGAGCGGCCTCCAAGGGCTCTGTGGATCCGATCAAGCCTATATTGCTGGTAAAAGAAATTCACAAAGCTCAGACATATAGTAGGAGGTCAGTCACTGATTCCGGCACATTTCTTAGCCTGACGTTCTGTCTTCTCGACCTATTTTCGAGGTCTTCTTGAAACGTCAGTTGGCAAGCTTGTTCGTCTCTTAAAGTTATATGAAAACATGCTAACTGTTTTTGCAATATTATAAAATATGTGCTGGGGGTGATTTAGACACCCCCAGAAACTGTGATTTGCATAAAAGATATCTAATTTTTAATGAGATGTCCATTATGCAGCACATGCGCATGCTGATTGGCTTTCAGCAAGCATCTGTGACACTGGATGGCAAAAGAGAGTTGGGGAGGGGTTGATAAGCGTTGTAGTTAGGTCTGACCTGAGTAAACACACATAAATCTCTAAATAAGCTGATGCTTAGATAAAACAATGATAAAGCAAGAAAAGTTGAACAAAAATAAATACATTTTGATTTGATGTGACAGTAAAAATATATCACAAAACTTTTTATAAGGTGAGATGGTCACAGACTTTAAAAATATAAATTATACAATAGTCTCACAGACAGAACACAAGAAATAACACTGCATTACACAATATTCACAGACAGAGCTATAGAAATGTTATCATAGGATTACACAGAGCTCACAGACATAACACAGGAAATAACACTGCATTAGACAGTGCTCACTGCAGAGTTCAATACATTATAACAAAGCTTTACATATTCAGTAAAGGAAGGAAATTACTCTAAAGGAAAGGAAAGTGTCTGAGATCATGTGACTTCCCACAGTAGGGCAGACTTCAGGTGCTAACTGAGCATGTCTCCAAAATCCCCAGGCAAAAAAAGAAACATTGTATAAGATATGCTAATAATCCCTGGTAATTTCTGGGGGTGTCAACATTGAGAGAAAACTCTTTGCAAAAGCAGGAAAATCAGCAAACTTCAACGGTTTAACTGTTAACTTTGGAATTTTTTCATGCAATTTTTTTTTCCAGACAATATAAATTCTCCTTTATCAGATGCATTCAAAACATTCAAAACCCAGCTCCCTTACATATAACTTTAACGCAGCAATTTCCTCCTCAAGCTTATGGTGGGATTGTCTCAGCTCATTGTATTTCCCTTCAAGCGAATCAGTTTTAGTGTCAACTTTTTTTATTTCAGACGTCAGGTCTGCTGAGACTTTTTGGATTTCCGCTTTGATGTCCTCTCTGAATGTGAGGATCAGGTCCTTGAGGACTTGGATGTCACCTTTGGTGCTTGGAGCCATGTGTTCCATCGTTGCTGTAGAGGATGTTTTTGATTCAGTTTGATTTTTTTTGAGATGCTGGAGGGGATGATCTTGGCAAGTAATAAGACTGTATATTCTTGCTACTTTTCCTCGTGGATACTCCAGCCATGACATAGGATAATTTGCTTTGTCATTTTAGCTTTTGCAAGTGTCCCAATTACACGTGCATAAGAAATAAAGTATTACATCTTAGGGAATGTTGGTTGAATAATGTGAATAGGCGCACAAATCAAAAACTTCATTGTGTTTAAGTCCATTTGTGAGTTACTACCTCTCTACACTAGGTGTCAGTGTCCAACCAATGAATTATCAGACTCGGGAAACTGCAGAGTTGGATCTGCAAAATGTTCTCAACAGAAAATAAATTAGGTAGCAAGCAAATGTAAAAGGAGGAAGAGCTGGATAAACGTTTAAGAATATGAAATACAAATAACTAAGCAAGATATGTTAAGCAAACTATGACGTTTTTATTTTTTCAGTCCAAAGTTAAATGGCTGTCAGTGCCCTCTGGGATATGATATACTTTTCCCTTTAAATTTGCAGCATTAGGCGTCTATTAGGCCTCAGATTCTTAATAGATCAGTCCACTTATGAAAAAACAAACAAACAGTGCAGGCTGGCAATGGAGTTGCTGCTTGTTTATCTCTTCTAAAATGGCCACTGTGAAATTGGAGAGAAAACGTAGTGTGCTCCTGTTACGGCTTTTAAAGGCCTAAAGAGTTCTTTTGGTTGAAGGAGGCAACTGGTTGAAGGAGGCACGGTGGGGATTATATATTAATATCCCTAATGATTGTGGGTTTCAAGGGTGACAATAAAGGGCCCTTCCCTTTACCTTACAGTCCACGGCTTTACTCCTTGCGTTTCAGGGAGGCCTAGACGCTGGTTCTGGGACCCTCAGCCTCCCTGGGCTTACTGGATGGCGGTGGATGGCTCTCCTGACGGTCCTGGATCAGCACCGCTCATCTGTCACTCCACCTCTGCCCTTGGTGCAGGGATCCACTCTTGCCTGTTTCCCTTCTGGGTGGCATGGTACGTACACTTGGCTTCTTCAGGCCCTGTTGCATGCTTGCACGTATGAGACTCTTGTGGAGCTCCTGGGCACTTCACGTTCCCCTGGTGCACCCTCTCTTGCTGGGAACCTGCTCGGGTGGGAGGCCTGGTGAAGTTGGCATCGGTGGGCGGCCTGGTGGAGTGGGCCTCGACCACGTGGTGGTGCCTGGCAGCTCTTTTTACTCCAAAATTTGGTAGTGGAATATGTGTCCTGGTTCCTCCTGATGACAAGTGAGGTGCTTTTGGGCTAAAATGCCCCAAATTACAGCCAAAAATATACTTTTTATAAAAATGAGAGAAGAGCAGCATATGAGCACATTTGCTCTCTCTCAGTGCTGAACCTTAAACATTCGTTTTTTTAACTTGTGTCAACTATATATATATATATATATGATCAATAAAGGTTATATTTTATCTAATAATTCTTGGTCTATTGGTTACTTTATACACTATGGATGCTGTACCTTGAGATACATAGCCAAGATTTAAAGGTTTACTTTGTTAGGCACTATCTCTTGCCTTATTCCTCTTTAGGTTTTTAACCTCTTCCTCTAGTATTTTGACCTGGGAGAGTGTTTCTGTGTATTCTTTAGTTAGCAAATCAAACTTAATTTCTAAATCCTTCAATCTTGTGTTCATACAATTAATTGCTTTGGTGTTTTCCTCTATATCTTGGGTTACAGAGAGATTTGAAAATCTTCTAACAATTTTTTTCATGTTAGTGATAGTCAGTTGATCTGATTCTGTCTCTAACAATATTTTAGGTGTTTTTGTCATGATATCATACTTCAATTCCATGTTATTAAGAGATATTTCTGACGTACGTATTGAATGATCTAAATGTGGTCTATTTGCCTTTTCCCCCTTTTCTACTGGGGAAACAGGCAGAACTGACCCTAGGACCTGCCTTTTATTCTTTAGATTTGTTTTTAACTGACTGTCTTATATCCAAGACTGTTCAGGAACCTATGCTGTAATTAAGCTAGATATACTGGTTGAACAATGCTTACCCTATCCTTTACATTCATTCTTACCCCTTAAATCAAGTAGCAAGAAGTGGAGAACAAAAACCACTATATAACGCTTATTTAAACTAATTTACTACACCAGAAGTAATCAGATAAGCTCAGGGTATAACTTGTATGTAGCATACAATCCTACTCTATATCAAAGGAACTTATCTAATTTATAACCAGGACAGCGTTATTAGACTAAATAGTTTGGTGCATTGCACTGCGCAATATCAGTGGGTGGAACTATGATCAGTTCTCGATTCACTGTACAAGGCATGTATACATAAAATGTCTTTCAATGTTTAGCCAATAGGGTCATTTCAATAAATGAATTCTATGTATAGTTTACAATGTCTCAATTCTCTGTATTAAGCAAACTTAAACTGGTTTCATAGACCAGAATAGTTAATCTTCCACCCTTCAAAATGTAGCCAATAAAGCCTATACACAAACTATATACAACTAATGTGTATTATATACATTTTACAGATTCTCAAACCATTATAACAAGCTTATTTAAGCTGATTTACCACATAAAAAAAGCAGGTAAGCTCAGGTTGTAACTTATATATAACAAATAGTACTGCTCATTATTAAAAAAAACGTATCCTTTAAGCGTTTTCAGTTAAATAATTTGGTGCATAGTACTACGCACAAACAGTGGGTGGCACTGTGATCAGTTCTCAATTCACTATACAAGACATATATAATTCACTATACAAGACATATATATATATATATATATAGGGTGTATTGCAATGTTTAGCTGAAAAGGCCTCTTCAGAGAGATATGCCAACAATTAATTCTGTATATAATTTACAAGTCCCAGTTATCTGTATTAAGCAGACTTAAGCTGGTTAAACCAAAATAATTGGTCTTCCACCTAAAGCAAAGCAATCGATCATGCACAATATGTATGATGGCATTGTCTTTCAATTTAAGGCAAATTAAGCCTTTTTAGATGAATAAATCAAAAGGTAACAGTTAGATATGAACCATGAGATCCTATGGAATTATATCCAGTATGAATAAACGTAAGTCTTTGCAGGGTAAATTCTTATTTTTACTAGCTGTAATAAATAGGTAGAGTCATGTAACAGTTCCAGTTGACAGTTCAACCGCTGACACAGCTGATACTAACACAGCTTGTACTGGAGCTCTTTGTCTCCCTTCTCAGGGGCGTTGTAACATCAACCCTCCAGGTAGATCAAAGGCAAGCTCACCGCTGGTGTCGCCATCAGAGTTTCCACAATCATACAGGGATTTGAAGCTGCAGGTGAAGACTGAACGCTCCAGCTTCTAATGCTTCTTATTGTATGTTTTATTTTATATACTGTATGCTTTTTTTATTTTTGTAATTTTTATTTTTTTATTTTTTGTAAATTATTGTTTTTTTATTTTCAGTAATGTGGATTTTATTTTATGTAGTGTTCTTTTTTTATTTTCTATACTGTTCTTTTTTATTTTATGTAGTGTTCTTTTTTATTTTCAGTAATGTATTTTTTTATTTTTAGTAATGAGGTGTTTTTTCCCGTCCTGTAATTAGGTGATTTTTTTTCATTTTTGTAATTAGTGTTGGGTAGGTAGTGTAGGTGTTAGTAGGGTAGGGTAGGAGGGGGTTTATAGGATAGGGGTTTACTGGGTACATTGGGGGTTAAATAGGCCCAGTTAGGGTTATTGGGTCCAGTTAGAGTTAAATAGTACTACATAGGCTTACGTATGACTAGATATGGTTATTGGGTCCAGATAGGGTTAAATAGGACTAGATAGGGTTAAGTAGGACTAGAAAGGGTTATTGGGTCCAGATAGGGTTAAATAGGACTAGATATGGTTAAGTAGAACTAGATAGGGTTACATGGTTAGTGATAGGGTTAATTAGGTATGGTGAGGTTAAATAGGGTTAACTACTTAGATGGGGTTAATTACTTAGATGGGGGTTTATTACTTAGAGGGGGTTTATTAGTTAGAGGGGGTTTAATAGTCTAGAGGTGGGGTAAATAGTGTAGAGGGGGGTTAATAGTGTAGTGTTTAGACTTTGTGGCATGAGGGTCCTGTAGGACCTTCGTGACACTTATAGTGTTATTGAGACTTGAAACCTTGGTAGGAAATATAGGCCCTAGCGGCAGAATATAATGTCATAATGCTTCCTACAAAGTTTTCACTAAGGCCAAATTTCATATAAGTCCTGTCTAACGCTTTCTCTGCATCTAAAGATAGTAGAATTAGTGATATTTTTTTATCTGAAGCGATATCCATGAGGATAAAGATTCGCCTAGTATTATCAGGCGCTTCCCTACCCGGGATAAAGCCCACCGGGCAACAAAGAGGCCAATCTATTTGCAATGATCTTGGTGTATAATTTGATATCATTCTTTTTTAAAGATATGGGTCTATAACTGCTGCACTGCATCGGGTCTTTGCCTTCTTTATGTATTACTATAATTTTTGCCTCCAGAAATTCAGCTTTTATAGTTTTGCCTGAGAGGAACTCATTAAATAGATGTTGGAGGTGAGGTAACAACGTTTCCATGAATTGCTTGTAATAGTAATTAGTGAATCCATCCGGACCAGGTGCCTTATGAGTCTTAGTGGCCCCTATTGCTCTTCTAATTTCCTCTTCAGAGATAGGGGATGTGAGAGAATCTCGTTTACTTTTATCAAATTGGGGTATCATAATGGATGACAAAAAAGTCTCTATTTGGGATTTATGGCTTTGTGACCCAGAATGGACAGGCATTGAGTACAGATCGGTATAAAATTGTTGAAATGCCTTAGTAATCTAGTCTGGTTAGTATACCATTCGATTTTCTTTAGTGAGTAATTTAGGAATAAAAGAGTTTGCTCTCTGTCGTTTAAGTCTTCTAGCTAACATTGGGCCTCATTCAAATGTGATTTCACCAATTGAATAGGGCTCTATATAAGCACATAGCATTTTTTTTTTACAGAAGTTTTTAGTTAGCGAAGACCTTGCTTTTGGATAGAAGTTCACTAACTACAAACTTATGTAAAAACAATATGCTCTGTGCTTATATAGAGCCCTATTCAATTGGCCAAATCACATTTAAATGAGGCCCATTGTATCTGGTTTGTTGGAGAATTGAAACAATTTAGATTGTGTACGCTGCAATATAGTCACCATTTTCTTTCACAGTACAAAGTAGTCCACCAAAGCCTTATTAATCTTATCTTTTGTCAGAGGGTTATTAAGAAGTGCCGGGTTTAATGTCCAAGATGGGGAGCCACCTTTTGGGAGCAAATCACACTCTTACAAGGTCGTGGTCAGACCATGAGATGGGATGAATTGTTGCGTCAATCAAATTAGAAGCTATTTGTTGTTGTAGCAATATATAGTCGATGCGTGATTGGGATTTATGTCTGGCTGAGTAAAGGGTAAAGTCCTTCCCTGTCGGATTCATCCCCCTTCATGTATCAAATAAGCAATTTTGGCTCAGGATTGATTTAAAAACCTTAGTAGCGGTGGAGATTTGTGATGAGGTAGAGGGTCCAGATCTGTCTCTGAGTGGATCTAGAACTGCATTCATATCTCCTACGAGGACCCAAGTAGAATGTTGCCAATTGAAAATTGGATTAGAGATTCTGCGAAAGAAAGTGTACTGGTCTGAATTTGGTCCATAGACATTGAGAAGTGGCACTGAACTATTGTTAATAATTCCATGAACTGCAATATATCTGCTTTCAACATCTTTTTGAGTGTTAGTGTGTTGAAAATGAAGTCTTTTGGGAAACTAAATCGAGACACCTTTTGTTTTAGCTGTAGCAGATGCATGATATGATTGTGAGTATGTTTTCCCCCAGTATTTGGGTATTGAATTTTTTTTAAAGTGTGTTTCCTGTATCATGACAATATCTGCTCCCAGTCTATGGTATTCCTGAAGGGCTATCCCCTTTTTAACAGGCTCATTTAAGCCTTGTGCATTTTTGTGAAAATATTTTAATGTCCATGACTCATCTGGTGCTGAGATAAAGGAAAGAAACTGAGGATATCAACTAATCAGTCAGGCTTTTTACTAGACTGAAGCAAGATGATCTCCTGGCTGGGACATGAGGAGCAAGAGACTGAGATCTATTAATTAAGGACTGATTCCCTGAGAAAAATATGGATATGGAAAAAAAGACAAAAAGAAGTCAGAGCAGGATAAACCAAACTTAGATAATTTAGGCAACAACGTTGTGATCTAAAATGAGATTCATAGTTAACTAGCTTACTGGTACCTCAAAGGAAATAGGCAATTTAGTTATAGTAACTACGTAAGTGAGTATAGATATATTTCTATGGTACACTAGGGAAAAGAAAGAAAAGGAAGAAAAAGAGAAAAAAATAAAAAGTAGAAATATCAGTAGCTTAAATTACTTAGAGGAGAGCAATAGCTGTCCTCTTAACTTTAATCGGTGAGCCAACTAGTATCCAGATCAATGAATACTGAGAAGGTTCACCTAAAAATTCAACTATATTTACGCCCTATAGGGGCACTTTTAAAATATTTGGTAACATTATAAGTGACATTGCAGGATAAAACCTATGTGTAAACAAGCATATAACTGCGAAAAAAGGATATAAATGATAGGTAGCACTTCAGGGTACTTCCAATATGTAGACCAATATGCTTAAGTGAAGTCCCCTAGTATTGATATGTCCATTAGACAAATAATGAGAGGCATATTTAGGTTGTTGTAGTAGCTTGGTTTCTTGGACCAGGAGGAGGGTTGACATTTTCTGGTAGTTGAATGTTACATGAAGAGAGAAGTGTAACTCCTTCTTAAAAATATTGTACAATTTCCCCTCCTTGGAGATGTTCAGCTGGAAAGGAAAGCCACAGGTGTATTTACAACCTCTGGCTAGAATAAGTTCCAGAATGGGTTTTAGCATCTTCCTCTTAAATAGGGTTATTGCAGACAAATCTGAGTAGATACTTGGTTGGCAGCCTTCTACTTCAGGGATATCGGTTCTAGCCGCTCTCATAAATTTGTCTTTGGTGGAAAAATAATGGAAACGTGCTATAACATCTCTTGGTCGATCAGAGTTGGATGACCGACCTCCCAGCACTCTGTGGACTCTGTCCACTCTATATTCGTCTTCACACATGTCTGGCAGAAGAAATTTGCATAATTCTGGCAAATATTGCGGGATATCTCTCATTGACTCAGGGAGCTTCCTTATGCAGACATTTTGTCTGCGGGATCTTTTCTCTAAATCTTCTTGGACAGAAAGTTGAAAAGATTGTTCCTCCTCCATTAGGACAATCTCCTCCTCAAGTTGCGTATGTGCACAAAGAAAATCATTGTAATTGTCCTCCAGTAGCGTTGTTTTGGAGTCCACTGCGTTTATCTCTGTAGACAATTCCGTTGCCACCTTTTGAATTTCCGACTTGAGCTCCGTTTTTAAAGGAGGATATCAGTTCCTTCAGGTCTTGAATGTTCGCCTTCGTACTTGGGGTGGATGCCTCCATATTTGATGAAGTGGTATTCTTAGTTGTCGTCCAGGAACTGCACTCTCAGCCAATAGATGGCGCTGTAGGGCTTGGTGATGCAGTTCAATAGCAATAGATGGTGCTGTTGAGTCTAGGAACTGTTGTTTTTACATGCAATGGCAAGGTGGAGTACAAAGCAAATAGATGGTGCTAATGATCTTTATAAGTATAGGTAGTATAGGCAATAATCAGAAAAGTATTTACACAGTTTATTGATTGCCTGATTTATCAGGACAATAAAAGTTGTGGTTTTGCAAGGAAAGTCAATCATGCTTTAATTATGAGAAGCTGTTATTGGGGGTACTGTTTGGGGTGTTGGTTTTGTAAAGCTTCTTCCAGTAAAGGTCCCTATTAACTGAGGCTTGCAGAAAGCTTTCTCACATACCCTTGCATTAGGGCAATATAGGAGTCCCCTTCCCCTCAATCCCCAGTACCTGCATATATAGTTTTTGCTTCAATGACACTTGGAGCAGGTCTCCTACTGCTGAATCCTCCAAACAGAAAGACAAGTTGTAACAATGTCCTGCCACAGGGTTTAAATATGTCTGTCGCTTTCCTCCAAAAGTCTTTCTCCTGCTTCAACACATAGATACCAAATGTGTGTTGTGTTTGGGGTCTGATTCAGATTGTTCCTTCATGTATATCCATCCAGTACCTTTTATTCCTGTCGATTATTTAGATCTGTTGTTAAAGTAAAGTCCAAAAGTTGCTACACAGTTTCAGAGCATTCCAGACTGTTCAGTCACTGTAGCCTGGTGTTGTAGGTCAAATATAATCCAAATTGCTTGGTATTTTCATGTTTTTTAAAACCTTATGACAGAGAGCTGTGTTGTTTTGCTTCCTCTCTGTTTGCTTCCAGCCACATCCTCCTATTCAACTTATAATTTGAGACAAAGCCCTAGTTCTCAATCAGTTTTAGGACTTGTGATAATGATGTGCTTGGAGCTGTGAGCGTTAAAACAATGTCGTCCGCAAACAAGGTTGTCTTGTGCTCTCTCTCTCCCACCCTTACACCTTTTATACTGGCTGTACTTCTTATAGCTTCTGCCAGAGGTTCTATCAACAATGCAAACAGAGTGGGAGAGAGAGGGCACCCTTGTCTTGTTCAGTTACTAATCCCAAACATTTGGGAATTAGAACGTGTACAACTCACTGATGCTGACGGCAATGAATACAACGATCCTATGGCATGAGAGCCAAATCTATCAAACCCCATTCTAGCTATTGTTGCTTTCATGTACTCCCACCCTATCAAATGCTTTCTCTGCATCCAAAGACATGAGCAGGGTGGGAGCCCCGAACGTTTTGAGTGATCATTTGAGATAAGTTTATCAATAATTTATTTCATTCTTACAGCTAAAATGTTTGAATACAGCTTTAGATCAATGTTCATTAACCTCCCTGGCGGTATGATTATGTCAGTATTTAGAATGTTAAAGTGGTACATTCTAAAATAATTATATAATCATACCGCCTTTAGACACCATTACCCCTTCCCTTTCTCCTCAGTTTTCCCTTATTGTCTTCCTCCTTAATTTCTCCCCCTCTCCCCTTATCCTCCGCATCCCCCCTTATCCTCCTCCCCTCTCCCTTATCCTCCTAATCCCTCCCCTTTTCCTCCTCATCCTCCCCCCTTATCCTCCTCATCCTCCCCTCATCCTCCTCCCTCCTCATCCTCCTCCACCTCCCCCTTATCCTCCTCCCCCTCATCCTCCATCCTTTTCTCCGTCATCCTCCTCCTTTTCCCCCCTTATCCTCATTTTCCCCCTCATCCTCCTTTTCCCCCTCATCCTTTTCCCCCTCATCCCCCTGTCCTGGCTCATCCCCCTTCCCCCCTCATCCTGCTTTCCACCCCTATTCCCCCTCATCCTCCTCTTCCCGCTCATTCCACTTTCCCCCCTCATCCCCTTGTCTTTTCCACCGATTTAGGAAGAGCAAATTAACCCTGAGCCACGCACAGGATTCCCGCTAGGAAGGTTAAAGAAGTGGGTCTATAGCTCTTGCAGTACTGCAAGTCTTGGTTACTTTTTGGGATCATAATAAAATGTGCTGTCAACATCTCTTGTGGTATTTTGCCAGATTCTTAAAATTCATTACACAATCTTCCTAAATAAGGAGTTGGATGGAACAATTTATAGAAAGCATTAGTATAACCGTCCGGGCCAAGGGTTGTATAAGATTTTGAACCATTTATAACTTCAGCCACTTCCTTTTCTGTAATCGGTTCCTCCAATTTTGAACCAGATATCTTGGGTAATTTATATTAATCTAAGAACCTATAGATATCCTCCTTAGTTGGATCTCTAAAGGTTTGGTCCTTATTCAAATTATATACATTTTGGTAGTATTCAGCAAAGGTATTAGCTATTTCTTTCGGTCCAGAGATATATTTTACTTTACTCAGCAGATATTCTATTCTGGATTGAACATTTTTTTTAAATTTTGTTTGCTAAGATTTTACTTACTTTGTTATCATGATAGTAATGCCTTTGCTGCATACACCATAATGCTTTGTCAGATAGTGATTGATTGATTGTATTTATTTGATTTTGCGTTTTTTAAATTTCTATGTAAGTAATGTTATTAGGGTTTCGTTTATTAATTTTCTCCAGATTATAAAGTTGAATTAGTAATTTACATAGTGGGAGACCTCTATTCTTTAACAGTAGAGCATTTTTTAAAATCAAAATACCCCTCAGGAAGGCTTTTTGGGCTATCCGTACCATACTGAAAGAAGTTACTGATTTTATATTTCTTTCCTCAAATATGCTTTAGTCTTTTCATCCTCTAAAATTGAATCGTCTAATTTCCAAGGGGGTCTGATAAGCAAATCTTTGTCTAATTTCAAAACCAATTTAATATAAGCATGATCCGATAGTGTAATAGGGCCGATCTCAGATTTAAACACATAATTCAAGCTCAGTTTGTCTACAAGAAAAAGGTCTATCCAGGAATAAACTTTGTGGGTAGGAGAAAAACAAGAGTAATCTTTTTGTGCAGAGTGTAAAATCCTCCAGGTATCAAATATATGGGCCCTCATTAAATTAGCCCTCGCAGTTCCCTCGGTCCTCGCAAAAGGCAGTTTTTTGCTGTTTGCATGGACCGATTCCCCAATACGTCCCTCGCAGCCTGCTTTGCGAGATGACTCCGAAAAATGGGCAAGAATAAGCTCCGAGAGAGCTACGGAGTTACATGCAGCCTTAAATCTATGAGGTGAATCTCACACCTCGGAAGAATCCCTACGGGCATAAAAAAGTGCTAGCAAGGGATCCTAAGCCACATACGTGCTGCCTCGGAGCAGCCCGAGACAGCTGTGTGATGCTCCCCCATGCTCCCTAAACACATCACCACATTAACCCCTTGCAGTGGGGGCCCCCGATCGGCATAGATCAGGCCCCCTCTGCATTTAAAACTTTAAAATTCCCTGCTTTGGCTCCTTAAAGGGCCCCCGGCACACTATTAGCCAATCCCGGCCGCGGCACCTAGACAGTCCCCATAAGCCTTAATTAACCCTGTCACTCATGGGGGTCAATACAAACGCCCCCTAAGCCCTTAATTAACCCTATAACTCATGGGTGTCAATACAGACCCCATAAGCCTTAATTAACCCTGTCACTCATGGGGGTCAATACAGACCCCCATAAGGCCTTAATTAACCCTATAACTCATGGAGGGTCAATACAGACCCCCATAAGCCATAATTATCCCTGTCACTTATGGGGGTCAATGCAGACCCCCATAAGCCCTTAATTAACCCTGTCACTCATGGTGGTCAATACAGACCCCTATAAGCCCTTAATTAACCCTATAACTCATGGGGGCCAATACAGACCCCCATAAGCCTTTAGTTAACCCAATCAGTCTCATAAGGGTCTATGAAGACCCTCATAGGACAATTAGAAGCCTATTATTAACCCCATAAGCGCCATGAGGGTCCTCCAGGACCCTCATGACACTAAGTAACACTACACTACACTTTTGCCCCAATAAACCACTAAATCTAAACTAACACCCCTCTATCCTAACCTATTAACCCCTACCTACCTAACAGGACCTACCTAACCCCCCATTAAAACCCCCACCCTACTAATTACATAAAATAAAAAAACCTAAGGTACATAAAATAAAAAACAAATCACAACCCCCACTACATAAAATAAAAAAACCTAAGGTACATAAAATAAAAAATAAATCACAATACCCCCCCTACACACTACATAAAATAAAAAAAGAATTACACACCTGCAAAGGAAAAGGAATACACAAATACACATAACAGTCATGAATACATTATAAATATACACATAACTACAATACATTTCCCCCTATCTATACCTAACCCCCAATCTAAACACCCCCTGTCTATACCTAACCCCCAATCTACAGCCCCCCGTCTATACCTAACCCCCAATCTCAACACCCCCCGTCTATACCTAACCCCCAAACTAAACACCCCCTGTCTATACCAAACCCCCAATCTACACCCCCCCTGTCTATACCTAACCCCCAATCTACACCCCCCAACTATACCTAACCCCCAATCTAAACCCCCCCTGTCTATACCTAACCCCCAATCTAAACACCCCCCTGTCTAAACCTAACCCCCAATCTACACCCCCATCTATACCTAACCCCCTAAATCTAAGCTAAAATATAATAAATAAAACCACCTACCTTTGCAGATGTCCCTTCTGATTGCACCTCCTAGGAAAAAAAGAAACATCAGATTATTCCAACAATAAACATTAGATATAATAAATAGATATTACAAATACAGTATTAAACTTACCTTTCCAGCATATCCCACGTCCATTTTCATCTGTTCTCCGGCTCGGCTCCTGGAAAAAAGATACATACCATTAGTATAAAACATACATTCAGCAAGGGCCCAGAGGGGGCAGAAGAGAAGAAGGCCACAGACATCAGGGACAGGTAAGTTTTCAATGTGTAATATTTATATGTATTTTCTTTTGTGTTTGATGTTGTGTATGTTTGATACTAATGGTATGTATCTTTTTTCCAGGGGCCGAGCCGGAGAACAGATGAAGATGGACGTGGGACATGCTGAAAATATCTCCTTGTTCTGTCTTATAGACACTTTTAAAAGCATACTGCAAAGAAACATCTCCCATCAGAAGTCCACCTGAAAGCAGTCCCCTCCCACCCTGCCCCTCTACCCACCCACCCTTGTTTACACTTAATATATTGAGGCATACTAATTACCTGCACATGTTCAATCAGTGACATCTGATTATCACCTCTAACCACCCCCTTCAAGAAAACTTGCTTACACAGTGCCATTATGTTGCCTATTACCACCTTCCTTATTATAACCTCCTGCCTCTTTCTCAGACTCTCTTATACTGTCTCTACACATCATGTCTCCAATAATATAACTATCTCACCTTCCCTGCTCTCCTCTCCTCTTCTCTGCTCCCATGAGCTCCTCTCCTTCCTTCAGTCACTATCTCATCCCTCCCTTAAAGCTGAAAAGCAGAAATGCTCCTGCAAGTCATATTCCCATCTCCTTTTACTCTCTCTCCTTCTTCTGATGGCTTGTGGGGATATATCCCCTAACCCAGGCCCCTCACTCATTCCCACCTGCTGTCAGCCACGCAGAGTCCCCAGGGCAGCAAATGCCCAAAACACCCATAATCTAATACCCATCACTTGTCACAAACCATCTACTTTGCCCTTCTCATGTGCCCTCTGGAATGCAAGGTCTGTTTGCAATAAACTTACCTTCATTCATGACCTCTTCATTTCCAACTCCCTCAATTTACTGGCTATCACAGAAACCTGGCTCACTCCATCTGACTCTGCCTCCCCTGCCGCACTCTCTTATGGTGGTCTGCACTTCAGCCACACTCCTAGACCTGGGAACAAACAAGGTGGAGGTGTGGGCATACTACTATCCTCTCGCTGCACTTTTCACTGCATACCCCCTGTTCCCTCCCTCCAATTCTCATCTTTTGAAGTCCACACTATCCGCATCTTCTCTCCCATCCCTCTGCGAGTAGCTGTGATCTATCGCCCGCCTGGATCACCCTCTCAATTTCTGGACAACTTTGCTGCCTGGCTCCCTCAGTTTCTCTCCTCCAATATACCTTCACTCATTCTTGGCGATTTCAACATAGCCACTGACACCCCCACCTCCCCAACAACTGCAAAATTACTTGCACTTACCTCTTCCCTTGGCCTCTCACAATGGACAGATTCTGCAACTCACAGTGGTGGACACTCCATTGACCTTATTTTTACTAATCTCTGCACTATCTCCAACCTTGACATCTCCTCACTTCCCCTATCTGACCACCACCTGCTAACTTGCAACCTCACCTCATCTTCCGCTCACCACCCTTCTTCAAATCCTGCCATCAGAACACGCAGAAACATGCAAGCACTCAACCCACAACAATTGTCAAATGTACTAAAACCCCTTCTCAGAGCCCCTCACCACCCTTGCCTGCCCTGACATCGCCACTTCACAGTACAACACTACTCTAACTTCCACCCTTGACTCTCTTGCCCCCATAATCACAAGGAAATGCCCTCGCTCTCACCCACAACCATGGCACACCACACAAACACGCTATCTACAGAGATGCTCACGCACTGCAGAACGACTATGGAGGAAATCTCGAACCTCAGCAGACTTTCTCCACTACAAGTTTACCTTGCGCTCCTACTTGTCTGCCCTCAATCTTGCCAAACAACACTACTTCTCATCACTAATATCAAACCTGTCCTCCAACCCTAAACGTTTATTTGCTACATTTAACACCCTCCTCTGCCCACCCCCACCTCCTGCCCCTTCCTGTCTAACTGCTGATGACTTTGCCAGCCACTTTAAAACTAAAATTGAAACTATCCGAAATGACCTCTCCTCCCAGCTTGGCCCTATCCCACCATCCTTTCCACAAGCAGACAACACCCAACATTTACCCTTCCCCAATCCCTCCTCCACTATGGATTCCTTTGACCCTGTTACCAAGGATGAAGTATCTACTTTACTATCAACCTCTCACCTTACCACATGCCCACATGATCCTATTCCTTCACAGCTAATTCCTTCCCTATCCACCGCACTTATCCCAGCTCTCACACATCTATTCAACCTCTCCCTAAACACTGGCAGGTTTCCATCCTCCTTAAAACATGCCGTAATTACACCCATTCTCAAGAAGCCCTCATCTGACCCAGCTTCTGCCTCCAACTACCGCCCTATCTCACTACTTCCCATGGCTTCTAAACTGCTTGAGCGGCTTGTTTACAATCGCCTCACTCAATTTATTTCTTCCAATTCCCTTCTTGAACCCTTCCAATCTGGTTTCCGTGCCCAACACTCAACAGAAACAGCCCTCACAAAAGTCACCAATGACTTGCTAACTGACAAATCAAAGGGTAACTTCTCCATGCTAATTCTCCTGGACCTCTCTGCTGCCTTCGACACAGTTGACCACCCTCTTCTAATCCAAACTCTTCGTTCATTTGGCATCCAGGGCACAGCTCTTTTATGGTTCACATCCTATCTAAAAGATCGTACATTTAGCGTCTCCTTCTCTGGCACCTCTTCTTCACCTCTCCCTCTGTCTGTTGGCGTTCCCCAAGGTTCTGTTCTAGGCCCCCTCCTCTTCTCTATCTACACCTCCTCCCTTGGCACCCTCATAAAATCCTTTGGATTTCAGTATCATCTCTATGCAGATGATACTCAAATCTACCTCTCTGCACCCGATCTATCCCCCTCTCTTTTAGCTCAAGTTTCCAACTGCCTCTCTAGCATATCCTCCTGGATGTCTACCCGTCAACTCAAACTCAACATGTCTAAGACTGAACTCCTAATCTTTCCAACCTCTACTATAGCTTCCACTCCTCAAATATCTCTCACTGTTGACAACACCATCATCACTCTCACCTCCCAGGCCCGTTGTCTTGGGGTTCTACTGGATCCTGCCCTCTCTTTTATTCCTCACATCCAATCGATAACTAAATCTTGTCAGTTTCACCTAAAAAAAATCTCCAAAATTCGTCATTATCTTACACAAGACACAGCTAAAATTCTAATACACTCTCTCATCATATCTCGACTCGACTACTGCAATTCCCTCCTTGCTGGCCTACCCATCTCTCGTCTGTCTCCCCTCCAATCCATAATGAACGCCTCCGCTAGACTCATCTTCAATACCAAACGATCAGTGTCTGCAGCTCCTCTCTGTCAATCACTCCACATGCTTCCCATAGCTTCCCGAATCAAATTTAAAATCATGACCCTAACACATAAAGCCCTCAACAACAGTGCACCCCCTTATATCTCTGCTCTTGTTTCAAAATTCTCTCCCAACCGCCCTCTTCGTTCTGCTAACGACCTTCTTCTTCCCTCCTCTCTCATCACCTCCTCTCACTCCCGTCTTCAGGACTTTTCTCGTGCAGCCTCTACTATCTGGAACTCCTTGCCTCGCTCCATTAGATTAACTTCCTGCCTCAAAACCTTTAAAAAATTACTAAAAACACACCTATTTAAAAAATCATATCACCTTCAGCCTTTATAATTACAACTGCACACTCCACAGCTTAAAAACACTCCCACCCACAATCTACAGTACAGCTCACAGACCCCTCCAATTGATTAAACAAATTGCATTCACGTTGCCATTTTGTATTTGTCACCCTCTTGTATCACACCTAAACCCTTAGATTGTAAGTTTGCGAGCTTCATTTGTGTGTCCGTGTCTTGGAAACAAGCACTATGTACATTTGATTATATGCTCAAAAACAGGGCCCTCCATTCTTTAAGGTGTTAAGTTTGTTTTTTGCCATGTACTAACCACCTGTACAGCGCTACGGAATATGTTGGCGCGATATAAATAAAGATAATAATAATAATAATAAAAGGTAAGTTTAATACTGTACTTGTAATATCTATTTATTATGTGTAATTTTTATTGTTGGAATAATCTGATGTCCCTTTTTATCTAGGGGGTGCAATCAGAAGGGACATCTGCAAAGGTAAGTGGTTTTATTTATTCTATTTTAGCTTAGATTTAGGGGGTTAGGTATAGATAGGGGGGTGTAGATTGGCGGTTAGGTATAGACAGGGGGTGTGTAGATTGGGGGTTAGTTATAGACAAGGGGGTTAGATTGGGGGTTAGGTATAGACAGGGGGGGTGTTTAGATTGGAGGTTAGGTATAGACAGGGGGGTGTAGATTGGGGGTTAGGTATAGATGGGTGTGTGTGTTTAGATTGGGGGTTAGGTATAGATAGGGGAAAATGTATTGTAGTTATGTGTATATTTATAATGCATTCATGACTGTTATGTGTATTTGTGTATGCCTTTTCCTTTGCAGGTGTGTAATTCTTTTTTTAATTTTATGTAGTGTGTGTGTGTGTGTGTGTGTGGGGGGGGGGGGTGTTGTGATTTGTTTTTTATTCTATGTACCTTAGGTTTTTTTATTTTATGTAGTGGGGGGGGGGGGTTGTGATTTGTTTTTTGTTTTATGTACCTTAGGTTTTTTTATTTTATGTAATTAGTAGGGTGGAGAGTTTAATAGGGGGTTAGGTAGGTCGTATTAGATAGGTAGGGGTTAATAGGTTAGGGTAGAGGGGGTTAGTTTAGATTTAGTGGTTTATTGGGGGGGGGGAAGTGTAGTGTAGTGTTTGTACTTAGTGTCATGAGGGTCCTGGAGGACGCTCATGGTGCTTATGGGGTTAATAATAGGCTTCTAATTGTCCTATGAGGGTCTTCATAGACCCTTATGAGACTGATTGGGTTAACTAAAGGCTTATGGGGGTATGTATTGACCCCCATGAGTTATAGGGTTAATTAAGGGCTTATGGGGGTCTGTATTGACCCCCATATTATAGGGTTAATTAAGGGCTTATGGGGGGTCTGTATTGCCCCCCATGTTATAGGGTTAATTAAGGGCTTATGGGGGGTCTGTATTGACCCCCATTAATGACAGGGTTAATTAAGGGCTTATGGTGGTCTCTATTGACCCCCATGAGTTATAGTATTATTAAGGGCTTTTGGGGGTCTGTATTGATACCCATGAGTTATAGGGTTAATTAAGGGCTTATGGAGATCTGTATTGACCCCCCATGTTTTAGGGTTAATTAAGGGCTTATGGGGGGTCTGTATTGCTTCCCATGAGTGACAGGGTTAATTAAGGGCTTATGGGGTCTGTATTGACCCCCATGAGTTATAGTATTAATTAAGGGCTTATGGGGATCTGTATTGGTCCCCATGAGTTATAGGGTTAATTAAGAGCTTATGGGGGTCTGTATTGACCCCCCATGTTATAGGGTTAATTAAGGGCTTATGGGGGTCTGTATTGACCCCCCATGTTATAGGGTTAATTAAGGGCTTATAGGGGGTCTGTATTGCCCCCCATGAGTGACAGGGTTAATTAAGGGCTTATGGGGGTCTGTATTGACCCCCATGAGTTTTAGTATTAATTAGGTGCTTATGGGGGTCTGTATTGATCCCCATGAGTTATAGGGTTAATTAAGGGCTTATGGGGTCTGTATTGACCCCCATGAGTTATGGGGTTAATTATAGGCTTATGGGGGTCTGTATTAACCCCTATGAGTGACAGGGTTAATTAAGTGCTCATGGGAGTCTGTTTAGAGCACCATGAGTTATGGGGTTAATTTTAGTTGCCTGGGGTTAATATTTTTTAGCGAGAGTCCTTTCAGGACCTTTTTTTAGGGACATTTTAAATGTTAAATGCAGCGGAGTCACGATCGGTGACGATCAGGGACCCCCGCTGCAAGGGGTTAATGTGGGGGGGCTGCGGGGTCCCTATGGACCCCTGCAGCAAGGAGTTAATGTAAGGACACTTCGGGGGTCCCGATGGGGACCCCCAGCATACAGGGGGGGTTAACTTTAAGTGCCGGGGGTAGTTGGAGTACTATCCACGGCAGGGCTTATGTTTGGGACTGCCGCAGTGGTCCTGTTCAGGACCCCCGCAGCAAATGATGAGGTGTGGGAGCCTGCGATATCATCTCGCAGGCTGTCACTCATGTACATTTTCTCTGTGTTGATATGGACGGCCCTGCTGCGTAGCTCACACGTTGCTCGCAGCAGGGCTAATTTAATAGCGACATAACTTTTATAAATTTGCAGCATGTAGGGTTTAAGTAGAAGTATCGGATCTACGAGGCTGGAATTTAATAGGGCTATTGGTTATCACCTATAAACTTAGAAAACTGTTGGGAATTCTTTTGTAATTTAGCAATATTTTTAATTGATTTCTGAGCTTTTCTGTCATATTCTGTATTAATG
Source organism: Discoglossus pictus (assembly GCA_027410445.1). Taxonomy (NCBI): domain Eukaryota; kingdom Metazoa; phylum Chordata; class Amphibia; order Anura; family Alytidae; genus Discoglossus; species Discoglossus pictus. Next base: position 97,188,109 of record CM050167.1, read on the forward strand.
ATTAAATTGAAGTCTCCAGCAATTATTGTAGAACCAAACGCATATTTTTTAACTTTTTTGAAAATGTGTTTTATGAATGAGTTGTTTATCATTCAGTGCATATAAAAGTAATAGCGTACATTTTTTGTCATTTATCTCTCCCACCCATAAAATGATCTCAACTTGTTCTTCTTTAACCTTCAATTTTTTGACAAAAAAAAATAGAAACCCCTCTAGAATTTTTTTTAAAAGTTGAATTGTATTTACAGTCAAATAATATATGGTCCAAATTTGGAATACTATTCTGGGCCCAGTGGGTCTCCTGTAAAAATATTATGTCCGATTTTTCTTGTTTAATTAATCTCATTACTGATTTTCTTTTACTTGAGTTCAAGACCCTGACATTAAAACGTATAAAATGTATTAACATAATTGCTATCTTATTATCCTAATGTTCTGTTTACATATCTTCCAATTTTTAAGAATTGCAGTGAAAACTCTGGAAGGAATAGTGCTTCTTATTAAACGCCTTTTTAGTGATACAAACATTAAATCACCCCTTGAACAAAAATTTATATAAGCATTCAAACAGACATTGATACTTACTTGCTCGCTATCAACTGCCATTGCTAGCATTGGCAGGAAAACTTACAGGACTATACGCCTATGTAAAGAAATGTTAGGCCTAAAGTGAGGGAGGGAGGGCCTAATCAAAAACTACCCCCTTCATTTCCTTGCTTACTTTAGCTCCAAGCTTTATGTTTCTATCATTACTGTGTTAAATCCTTGAATAACTATTATGTTAATTATTCAATTAATGTGTGCTCATTACTTTGCAACAACAGTGCATTTAAGCTTTCTAGCCTTCATTATAAAATCTCACACTCACCTGAATGTGTAATTTGTGCAGTTCAATCTTGATAAGCTAAAAACTATTTAAATTTCACAATAAATTCTATAGTGCATACATTCTCTATCTAACTTGGTACTTGGTAACCAATTCAGCCAATTAATTTAGTTGCCTTCTTAGCCAAGTTGTACTCGGATCTTATATTTAAACAGAGTATTTATATTCAGTATTTTTTGGATTTGAAGAGAAAGTTATAGCTGTAATTGATCCCCTTTCAGGAGATGAGTAAAAGCTTACTTGTGATTTGTAACATGCTCCTCATTGGGTCAATAATTACAGATTAAGTTTTGTGCCACTTGTCTATAGTGAAGTCTTTTGTCAAAGTCAGTTATGTAGTGCTGCACTTGCAATCTGGTAAATGCCACATATAGCACAACTACTGCAAAAACAAAAAAAATAGTCCTTGCATCAAGGTAATAATAAACGTTTTACTTAACTCTTGATCTTCGTTAGTTGTTGTATTTGGATCTGGGAATCCATGGAGCTCTTTACTGCAGCCAGTCAGTCCTAGCGGGAAAGTTTTTATACACCCACCTCCGCCGCCCAGATATACAGTATAGCTCCGTCCTTCCGAATCCACAGCTCTTGTAACGGCTCGCTATTAGACAGTGCGTGAGCTTGTTGTTAGGTCATTAGCTTATCCCGCTGCTCTGCAAATTACAATCTGGAGGGTTCGTTGTACCACGTTGGACCACCCACGCACCTCTCGTTGGATTCAGCTAAATGCAGGACATACTCAGCACCGCATTAACGGTATCTCTATAGCAGTAATCCCGTCTTTAACCGCTTCTGTCTCACTGCATATTGACAAGTGGCACACATTACCTCAGGCTGCACAAAAAAGCTTTTGGCGTTCTCTACAGCAAACTGCTTCAGAGCACAAGGTCAGCTGCTGTCTCTCAAGCACCCTCCCTCCATCGACCTGCTGCCGCTTCAAGCAGTCCTCACGCCCATTTCCGGTCCTCCCTCATCTCTTAGCCAAAAAAATTAAAGGGAAATGATGTCAATCAAAAATCTTCCACATTAAATCCTCCTCGGGTGACATTACGGTTAGCCCTGAGAAAATTCTAAATATTTTCCGTTCCTTTTATCAGAAACTTTACATGCCTTCATCTCACAAATTTGAATCTCTTACCACCTCTTTTCTTGATTCTTGTGATCTCCCCTCACTCGCCCCCAAGATTTAAACTAACCTAACCTAAACTAACCTAAACTCTAAAGTTACCATCCAAGAGGTTAAAAAAGTCATCCAGAATGTAAAAATCGGTAAAGCTCCTGGCCCTGATGGATTTTCCAATGTATATTATAAAAAAATTGCTGATCTGCTAGCCTCCCACCTCACCAACTTATTTAATCAGATCCTGGAAGGACTCCCATTACCCCCTGAACACAATCAGGCCAATCTTATATTCTTTCCTCAAGGAAGGCAGGGACCCCTACGAAATTAAAAATGACAGGCCCATTTCTCTCCTAAACGGAGATATAAAAATTCTAGCCAAACTCATGTGTAATAGAATTAATGACTTCCTTCCCAGACTGATTCACAAGGATCAAGTGGGCTTTATGCCTTTTAGACCGGGCACTGCTTTGGTCATCTAACCAGAGGATCGATATACAGAGGAACCTATTTTTATTTCCATTAGCATCAAGCTGCATCGTATAAGGGGCCAAGTGAACCGCAAGTATATGCGATAATGAAATAGCTAATTATAATAGGACAAGCAGAAAGTCCTGTATTTTTCTAAAAGGATTATACCCCCTATATATTTATATTTATGCTTTTGATGCTTTTTTATGGAATTTACATTTATTGTATTCCCTCTATTGATCGAATGTTTTTCTGGTAGATACCTCAGTATTCTGTTGCTTTGTTTTTAACACCGTTGCTTTTTAACCTAGATATAACTCAGTGTTTTTTCACTAATATAAGCTATACAAACCCGATGATTAGCAGATTTCTGCATTATATGAGGAATTGTCAAAACGTTATATGTGGACTTGCTAACACACCATATAGAGTCATTAGAATATCCAATAGGGTTTATATTATGTAGCGCAATTGCAAAATGCACAAAAAGCAAAATTATTTGTGCTCAAGTATTGGATTTAAACACTGTAGTCAATATCTAATTTTACCACCTCTTTCCACAGCTATTAATAAAGTGTTCCTAAAACAAATCAACTTTTAGACATTGAGGTGTTAAGCACCAGGAATTCTCAGTAAAGTCAAGACCTAGTCCCCTTTTAGACAAGCAGGAGATAATATCCGACTAGTCCTTAACTCAATTCACTGGGCTAAAGAAGCTCAAACTCCTGAATGTCTACTCGCATTAGATATTGAAAAAGGCGTTTGACTCGCTGGAATGGTTCTATTTAGAAAAAATCTCTTGCTAAATTTGGCTTCTCCAGTCCCTTTATGAATTTTCTATATATATACTACCGTAATCCTAGAGCCTAACTCAAAATGCCAGGGGATTCAATAATGTTTATTTGCAACCAACGAGCTAATAGGGAAGGATGCCCCCGCTCCCCCCTGCTGTTTGCACTAGCAGTAGAACCCTTAGCCCAGGCAATCAGATCCAACTCCTCTATCCATGGTATTGATGTGGGATATCATCACCTCAAGTGTTTTCTCTTCGCGGATGACTACTTGTGCACTTTATCTCAGCCTGTCACCTTGACTCCGATTCTTCTGCAAATTTTGCACAATTTTGGAAAGATCTCGGGTCTGAAAGTAAATCTTGATAAAACGGAAGCTTTAAACTTATTTCTCTCCCCGAGGCCCTACAGTTTCTACATCTAAACTACCAGTTTTATTGGCCTTTCTCCCACATTAAATACTTGGGTATAAATCTTACATGCCAAATAAAAGACCAAATACACAAAGCTAATTATATACCTTTATATTAACATTTTCAAATGCACCCCTACATTTTGGCACACTATTTTATGGCTCCCCAACCCTTACAGGACACTAGGGACCTGGCCAAACCATTTTATAAAGCTCTCGCTTACTATTTGGCTATGGGCACATCGTACCCTTGGTCTCACTCCTGAACTTCCACCCTCACTAGACTAATCCCCCACCCACAGCTCACAATTCAGATTTTTTCCCTCTCCCTCAATTGGTGGAAGTCCTTGGGTCTTCTTCATGTTGGCTCTTGGTATAAAGATAGTGAGGCCCTTACATTTGATCAACACAATACTCAAAATACTCGTTATCTAATTCCACCATGAGAACACTTTACTTACCGTCGCTTTCGACACTTTATCCTGACCCAGGAACTCACACATGGTGCACCTACGACATCTTGGCTTACGAAAATCTGAGATAAAGCCCTTCTCATGAAAGGTGTTGTCAGTCCTATTTATGACTCAATTAATGTTGACTTAAATCAATCTAAACTCAATTATGTATACAATTGGGAGAGAGACTTAAATTGTAACTGGACCCAAGATATCTTTGATTCCACTTGGGTAAATTTAACTAAAGGTTCTTTCAACAGTAGTGTCCTAGAGACTTCGATTAATGTCCTTCAAGGACATACTATACCCCCGACAAGCTCTATAGATGGAAATTAGCTGCTAATTCTGACTGTTTTAGAGAATGTGGGGGAGTAGACTCTTTTTTCCATACTTGGTGGGATTGCCCCAGAGTTGCATTGCTATGGCGTGAAGTGTTTACGCTTGCCATACTTGGTGGGATTGCCCCAGAGTTGCATTGCTATGGCGTGAAGTGTTTACGCTTGCCCAACAGATCAACCCATCGGCCGAGGTACCGTATATACTCGAGTATAAGCCGACCAGAGTAAAAGCCGAGGCACCTATCTTACCACAAAATACTGGGTAAAATGAGTGACTCGAGTATAAGCCAAGGGTGGGAAATGTGCTGCCCCCTGTGTCCCTCTTGTGCCCTCTGTGTCCCCCCTCTCTCTCCTGTGTCTCTTCTCCCCTCTCCCTTCCCTGTGTCTCTTCCCCCTCTCCCTTCCCTGTGTCTCTTCCCCCCTCTCCCTTCCCTGTGTCCCAACCCCCCCTCATTCTCAACCTCCCTCCTCATCCCCACTCCTCATCCTCAACCTCCCTCCTCATCCTCCCTCCTCAACCTCCCTCCTCAACCCCCTCATCCTCAACCCCCCCTCCTCAACCTCAACCCCCCTCCTCATCCTCAACCCCCCTCCTCATCCCCCCTCCTCATCCTCAACCTCCCTCCTCATCCTCAACCCCCTCCTCAACCTCCCTCCTCATCCTCAACCTCCCTCCTCAACCCCGTCCTTCTCAACCCCCTCCTCAACCTCCCTCCTCAACCTCCCTCCTCAACCCCCCTCCTCAACTTCCGTCCTCAACCCCCCATCCTTATCCTCCCTCCTCAACCCCCCCATCCTCAACCCCGTCCTCAACCTCCTCCTCAACCTCAACCCCCCTCCTCAACCTCCCTCCTCATCCTCAACCTCCCTCCTCATCCTCAACCACCCTCCTCAACCCCCCCATCCTCAACCCCCTCCTCAACTGCCCCATCCTCAACCTCCCTCCTCAACCCCCCCTCAACCTCCCTCCTCAACCCCCTATCCTCATCCTCCCTCCTCAACCCCCCCATCCGGTATATGCTAATGACGTGGCGCGCATGTGACGTCACATGCGCCCCAGGTCAAGAAGGAGCGGAGGCCGGAGCAGAAGCAGGTAAGTGAGAGGAAAGGGAGAGGGGGAGGTTTAGAATGAGGAGGGGGGTTGAGGATGAGAAGGGGGGAGGGAAAGAGACACAGGGGGGTTAGAGAGACACAGGGGGTTAGAGAGACACGGGGGGGTAGAGAGACATGGGGGGGTTAGAGAAACACGGGGGGGGGGGGGGGGGAGAGTGACTCGAGTATAAGCCGACGGGGCCCTTTTTAGCCTTAAAAAAAGGGCTGAAAAACTCGACTTATACTCGAGTATATACAGTAAGTCTTTTGGGCCATCATATCCCTTCATTATCAATGCACCAAAACAAATTGTTGCAATGTATAATGTTGGCCACCAAAAGTCACATTGCACATTAATGGAAATCTTCTTCCCTTCATTTGCGATTGTCATCTCCAAATTAAGTGATCTCCTAATTAATGAGCGACTCTCCTGCATTCTCAAGGACTCCTTACTCCACTTTTTTAGCACTTGGAGTCCATGGTTAACTTCCCCTCAAAGTATTCCCGTCCCCTAACATGTCTATTGACCTCTAAATTGATACCAGACTTGACTGGCTGAGGATCCCTTCGGAGATGGAGGTTGGAGGTAGGTCTTGAAATCTATGGCCCTCATTCAATTGCGATTTGGCCAATTGAATAGGGCTCCAAATAAGCACATAACATATTTTTTTAAATAAGTTTTTAGTTAGTAAACATCTATCCAAAAGCAAGGTTTTCACTAACTAAAAACTTCTTTAAAAAAATATGCTATGTGCTTATTTAGAGCCCTATTCAATTGGCCAAATCACAATTAAATGAGGCCCTATGGCAATATGTATCTGAGATACACTTTTAAGTTAATTTAGTTTATTTTCCCCCCTTCTTGTGTATACCGTTTTATTTCATTAATACCTTGTGCTTTATCTTCTAAAATAGAAAAATTACTAGTAAGAATGCCTTCAAAAATATTACTTCTCTGGCAGAACTTTCATATTTAGACATTGTTATCTATGTTTTTTAGGTACTATTAATTTGTACAAAACTACAGGGTAGTTTATTGGTTTATTTCAATGACTCAATTTTCTATTATGTTACTCCTTTGTAATTTGATGTACTATTTGTATTTTAGCATTTTTGCTAGATAATAAAACTGATGGAAAAAAATCAATAAATCAGGGGAAGCAAACTGAGCGATAGCATGATCCCTGAACTAGTAGCTGGTGCTCTCAGCTTTTGCTCTCTCAATGATAGCTTCTTCAAAGAGGCAAAATGGAGCCAATTGATTATTTCCTTCCTTTTAAAAGTGTAGCTCCGCCCCTAGTATACGTCACATTTGAATCGATCAACCTTTATGTAAGTACTTGAAATATATATATATCAACATATTCTTTGTTACACAAAATTATGCAACTGCATTGATAAATATAACCTTATTACTGGGTTTAACTAATTATTATATTCTTGTTGTTATCACCCAAAATTCTAGTAGTGTTAATAAATTTACATCATATATAGATCTCTTTATTCATCACAAAGTATTATGATGTTTAAAAAGTGTGTTCAAAATAATAATGGATATCCCAGAAGAAATAAATTGTAAGGGGAATAATTGTGAGTCCGATTAGAAGTAGCTTCCCATGTTTTACATGTGACAGGAGACATGACAGATCATCCAATCTAATTTAGGTAGGTTAGTAACTTGTCAGTCATAAATGACGGTATCATATGTTATGTTCAATTGTCTATTCTGTCTCTCTTTGTGCTGTCTCTCTCGCAGTGTCTTCGGTATCACTGTATGCGCTGTCTCTCTCTCTCTCTCTGTCCTCTGTCTCACTCCCTGTGCATCCTCTATCTCTCTGTGCACCCTCTCTCTCTCTGTGCGCCCTCTCTCAGTGTGCCCCCTCTCTCTCTGTGCACCGTCTCTCTCTGTGCACCGTCTCTCTCTTTGTGCCCTCTTTCTCTCTATGCGCCCTCTCCCTCTCTGTTTGCGATCTCTCTCTGTGCCCTCTGTCTCTCTGCGCTCTCTCTGTGAGCCCTCTGTCTCTCTCTGCATGGTGTCACTGTGTGCTGTCCCTTTCTCTGTGCACTGCCTCTCTCTCTCTGTGTGCCCTCTCTCTCTCTGTGCGCCCTCTCTCTTCACCCTCTCTCTCTGTGCACGCTCTCTGTGCCCTCTGTCTCTCTCCGTACCCTATCTCTGCACTCTGTGTACACTCTGTCTCTCTCCCCTACACTCTCTGTGCGCCCCCTCTCTCTCTCTCTCTGTGCACCCTCTCTCTGTCTGTGAACCCTCTCTTTGCGCTCTCTTCCTGGGACCTCTGTCTCTCTCTGTTTCCTCTCTGCACTGTGTGCTCTCTATCTCTCTCTCCCTCTCTCTCTCTCTCTCCTACCCTCCAACTCTTTCTCCCACAATTTCTCTGCCTCCCTCCCTCTCTCTCTGCCTCCCCTTTTCTCTGTCTCTCTCTCTCCTCCCTCTCTCTTCCTCTACCTCCCATCCTCCCTCTCTCCAGCTCCCTCTCTCTCCCCCCTCCCCCCTCCACCCCTCCCTTTCTCTGTTTCCCTCCCTCCTTGCCTTCCTCTCCACTCCCTCTACCCGTCTCTCTCTCCTATCCCTCTCTCCGTACCTCTTCCCATCCCTCTCTTTCTCTACCACCTCTCCCCCCCCCTCCATCTCTCTCCTTCCCTCTGTTGCACAGTTGTGAAACCATTTCACAAGTGTTACTCACAACTGATAACTTTTATAGAGGATTTTAGGTAGACATGATAAATCACTAGACCTATCCTATTGGTTCCCTGGTAGATACAGTAAGTAAATACTTAAAAAAAAGGTTGTGTGAAGAAGTATTCACTACAAATTGTAGATGCTCTAGCTTAAGGGATACAGTAGCTTCACTTATTATCTGTGAAACAGATAGCACAATCTACCTTATATAGATTTTACATGTGCATGGTAGATCATCAGATCTATCCTAATACAGTTTTGTGGCAAATAATTGGTGCTATCCACTCTCATGAATAGTGTGTAGATAAATATCCACAGAAATTTGAGGATGTATTTTGAATCCAGTTTAAAGAATAATTTACATGTTATCCTGAGACAATAAATATCACAGATCGATCTCAAATAGGTATATCAATTAATTAGACCATAATGAAATATGGGTAGATATCACATGTAAATTATCCTTATGTAATGAATCCAGCTTCAAGAGTAACCTTCCTGTTTTAATGAGACAGCAGATTAACAGATTATGTACTGCACTTTGCACCAATCCCATTTAAGTATGGCCAATCCTTCATCTCATGACATGACCGCCTTTGGGCCTCATTCAATTGCGATTTGGCCAATTGAATAGGGCTCTATATAAGCACATAGCATATTTTTGTTACAAAAGTTTTTAGTCAGTGAACTATCCAAAAGCAAGGTCTTCACTAACTAAAAACGTCTGTAACAAAAATATGCTGTGTGCTTATATAGAGCCCTATTCAATTGGCCAAATCACAATTGAATGAGGCCCTTGTTCAGCAGAGTAAATATTGCTTTTACCAGAGATTGTTTCTACATATCTATGTGAAAACATTTTAACCGAAATCAAACAGTAAGATGAATTAATCCTATTATGTTTTACTCAGTAGCTACATATACTACTACATATACTTCTTATATGTTAATGATTTTTCATAAGGTCTTCACTAGAAGCTATAATATTACTAGCAACTTGCCAGTCAAAAAATTATGGCAATAAAATTGTAAGGCAGGTAATGCTGTTTGCCACAGAGAGTAAGTGTTTTGGAGGCTGGCGCTGAGCGCCTTTGGGGTTCAACGCGTGTTGGTGTATTTGTTGTTATTATAGGCGCTATTGCGCTTATTGTAAGGTCTGCAGTGATCTGGTTTTGTCGCTTATTGCAAGGCTCTCCCCTGGTGTAGTTTGTGTCCTATGAGCACCATTGGCACTCCTTGTAGGTGGCGCAGTGAAAGTGTTTGTGGCTGTTTGCGATAGTGTGGTGTTAATTTGTTTTTCTTTTGTGTATATTTTTTTTAATGCTAATTAATTAATTAATGAAATTATAAATTAATATACTTTACCTGTTTGTAATTAATATATGCAGCAAGGAATGTGCTGAAGAGCTAACAATCTGTTTTGATGTTCCTGCAGCATATACTGTAATGTAGATTTGCAGTGTTGTTGAGCTGAGGTGTAAGTGTCAGCAATGTGTGCAGTGTGTAGTGTAAATAGGCTGCGTGCGCGAGGGGAAACCGTTTGTGTAGCTGGGTACTTCCGCATTCTGTAAGTTAGTGTTGTAAAATGGCGGCAAATGTGTATGTGGTAGGCGGGTTTGTATGATTTAGCGTCCTTGCTAATGGTGTATGTAGTAGGTCGTACGTGTTTATGGAAAAGCCGTATTTGCTTTGTGGAATTTTTCGTCTTTAGGGGTCGTGTAGCCTCGTTTTTTTTTTCGCTTAGGGATCTTAGAGTGTCTAATGTATAAACAACATAGGGATAATTGAATAGGTCTATTAAAATCTTCTTTTATTAGGCTCAGGTAACAACGGCGAATTAAAAGATATAAAAAATCCAGGATTGGAACATAAAGTTTAAAAGTAGGCTAGGTAGTATGAGATAAGGTAACCACTAAGGAATGGTATTGTATTCAACTCTTAATAGAGGGGTGTCCTTATCTCTCCTAATTTTACTGTGTTTAGTTGTGATGAAATAATATTTCAGACTGGTGTGTGTTCCTCCTATTGGAGTATTTTGCCAAAGGATTGGTATAGGGTTCTTATGGCTGACAGTAATGAAAGGATAAGAAGAGGGTTACAGCAGGCAACAGGGAACTGCCAAAGGCAATATTCCAAAAATTAAGAAAGTGCTATGTGACTGAGAAAAGTGATCTTATCTATATTGAAGGTGTCCGCCAAAATGCGGTTTATAATCACCTAATATAGTTCAACTGCTATGTGGAAGCTCCTTATCACTGTTTTGAGCCCTTCCAGGGGGATAGAGCTAACACTTGAGTTTTTTTGATATACAAACTACCTGCTGGTAGTAATTTTGTGCTTATTCAGTTTTGTCACTGCATGAACCTCTACCATAGGAATAGAGCTAGTATTTGAGCTCTTAATATCCAAACTACCTATTGGTAGTAATTTGTGCTCTCTCAATTGTTACTGCATAGGCCCATGCCAGTGAAATGAGACTGACACTTGAGCTCTTAATATACACACTAACTGCTGGTAGTAACTTGTGTTCACTCAGTTGTTACTACATGAGCCCCTGCCAGTAAAATGAGACTGATGCTTGGGCTTTGAATATACAAACTACCTGCTGGTAGTACTTTGTGCTCTCTCAGTTGTTACTGCATAAGCCCCTGTCAGAGGGATGAGACTGGCACTTGAGCTCTTGATATACAAACTACCTACTGGTAGTAATTAATGCACTCTCAGTTGTCTTGTACACTCAGTGAGCCCCTTCCACGGAAAATGGAGCTAACACTCTAGCTCTTAATAAACAGACCACCCGTTAGTAGTCATTTATGCATTCTCAGTTATGTTTGCACTTCATAAACTCCTTCCTGAGGAATGGAGCTAATACTTGAGCTCTAAATATATGCACTACCTGCTGGTAGTAATCTGTGCTCATTAAGCTGTAGCTGCATGAACCCCTGCTAAGGGATTGGAGCTGACTCTTAAGCTCCCAATATATAAAACCCTTATTGTTGGTTATCTGTACCCTATCAGTTGTCTTGAGGAAACCCCCATCTTTAAATAAGTATTAAAGAGCTTTCCACCCCATCATATAAACGATCTTTCAGCCATTTGGATGAGGACAGGGAGGGTTATCACACACACCAAACTCATACACACAGTTAGTAGGAAAATGAACGCCAGCGTGCCCTGTGCATATGGGCAGGCTACGTCATCAACAGCCTATCTTAGAGTGTCTAAACTTTGTAAATTTGACTGAAATCGAGGTTTAAGCTGTGTTGCAGAGGTCCTGGGTGTCCTCCCTTGCTGTGGGTAAGGTTTTTTATTTTATTTTTGTCTGTATTTTTGTGTTTTTTTAATGTTTGCCCCTGTGCGCGGGTTGTCCGTTAAGGTCGTATTTTTGCGAGTCCGTAATGGATTTTTTCTAAGTCCCGTGGGCTGTATTTTTTTGTGTTAGTCCGTAGTTAGTCATTGCGTATTTATTGTTTTTTTCCAAGTCATGCTTCTGTGGTCTTTTGTAACCGGTTGTGAGGCGCCATAGAGCATCCACCTCCGCAAATGCGGCCTGCAATGAGCCTACGGCTCATTGCAGCCGACCTGGGAACCTCCACCTCCACAAATGCGGCCCCTCGCTTTGCGAGGGTCCATATTTGCGGTACGAAGGTCGTGGAGATGAGCGCCTACGGTGCTCATCTCCACCAGCGCAAGGAGCGCCTTTGGCGCTCCTTGCCAGCAACTGCGGCCCTCGCTTAGCAACAACCCGCATTGCTGAGAACTATATATGTGATAGCTCATACCTTATCAAGTAATGATAAGAGATGAGCTATAATAAATTAATATATATAATAATTATTATTATTATAGTTTATTTATAATGCGCTGACATATTCCGTAGCGCTGTACATAAATTGGGTTCAGACAGTGATAAATACAGATTAACATTTAGCAAAGGAAAGAGGGCCCTGTCTTTGAGCTAGAAATCCAATGTCCATTGTGAATTCCCAAAGTACTTAGGATAGAAACTCGCAGACTTACAATCTAAGGGATAGTGAGTGGTAAAAGAGGGAGAGAGAGATGCTGAGTGTGTTAGGGTGGAAGGTGATACGCTTCTTTAAAGAGATGCGTTCTCAGTGAGGTTTGAAATGTTTTGAGGCAAGGGGATGATCTGGTGGAGCGAGGCAAGGAGTTCCAGAGACTAGGGGCAGCACGAGAAAAGTCCTGGAGGCGGGAGTGAGAGGAGGTGACAAGAGTTGTAGAAAGAAAAAGGTTATTAGCAGAACAAAGAAAGCGGGTGGGGAAGTATTTGGAGTTGAGAGCAGAGATGTAAGGGGGAGCATTATTATTGAAGGCTTTGTAAGTTAGGGTCATGATTTTAAATTTTATTCTTGAGGCTAAGGGAAGCCAGTGGAGTGATTGACAGAGAGGTGATGCCGACACTGAACGTTGTGTACAGAAGATGAGTCTAGCAGAGGCATTCATAATGGATTGAAGTGGAGACAGTCGGGTGGTAGGTAGGCCAACAAGAAGCGAGTTGCAGTAGTCTAGTCGAGAGATGATGAGAGAGTGTAGTAGGATTTTAGTTGTGTCTTGTGTAAGATAGTGACAAATTCTGGAGATGTTTTTTAGATGGAGAAGACAAGATTTAGTTAGTGATTGTATGTGAGGGATGAAAGACAGAGCGGGGTCCAGTAGATCTCCAAGACAACGGGCTTGGGAGGAGGAGGTGATGATGTCGTTGTTGACAGTGAGAGAGATGTGAGGAATTGACGCTGTGGGAGAGGGAGGGAAGATTAGGAGTTCAGTTTTAGACATGTTGAGTTTGAGATGGTGGGTGGACATCCAAGAGGATATACTAGAGAGGCAGTTGGAGACGAGAGGGGGATAGATCTGGTGCGGAGAGGTAGATTTGGGTGTCATCTGCATAGAGATGATAATGAAGCCCAAAAGAGTTTATGAAGGTACCAAGTGAGGAAGTGTAGATGGAGAAGAGGAGGGGGCCAAGGACAGATCCTTGGGGTACACCAACAGACAGGGGGTGAGAAGAAGAAGAGGTGTCAGAGAAGGAGATACGGAATGATCGATTTTGTAGGTATGATGAGAACCACGAGAGAGCAGTGTCTTGAATACCGAGGGAGAAGAGGATATGGAGTAGGAGTGGATGGCAGCAGAGAGATCTAGAAGAAGAAGAATTGAGAAGTGACCTTTGGACTTGGCGGTAAGCAGGTCATTGGTGACTTTAGTAAGAGCTGTCTCAGTTGAGTGTTGGGGCCGAAAGCCGGATTGTAAGGTGTCAAAAAGGGAGTTAGAGAAAATAAAGTTGGTAAGGCGGTTATAGACGAGCCGCTCCAGCAGTTTGGAAGCCAGGGGAAGCAGAGAGATAGGGCGGTTGTTAGATGCAACGTCAGTGTCAGATGAGGGTTTTTTGATGGTGAGTATAACTATGGCATGTTTTAGAGAAGACAGAAACATGCCAGTAGTAAGGGAGAGTTTGAAAATATGTGTGAGAGCTGGGATTAGTGTAATAGAGAGGGGAGATATGAGCTGAGATGGAAAAGGATCCTGAGGACAGGTAGTGAGGTGAGAGGATGATAGCAGTTTGGAAAAGCAGTTCAAAGTGGCATTGGGATTGGGTAAGGGAGAAGACTGGGTGTTGTTGGTTAGTTGAGAGGGTGGAGTGCGTAAACCACTATGAGATGAGAGTTCATTGCGGATGTTTTGAATTTTATGAATAAAATGGTTGGTAAAGTCTTCAGCTGTAAGAGAGGAAGGGATGGGAGGAGGTGGTGGGCGGGGGAGAGTATTGAAAGTGGCAGACGCTTGGGGTTAGAGGACAGAGTTGATATTAGTGTTGTAAAGTACTGCTGTTTGGCAAGGTTAAGGGCAGAGGAATAGGAGCGTAACATAAATTTGTAGTGGAGGAAATCTGCTGAAGTGTGTGATTTCCTCCATAGTCGTTCAGCAGTGCGGGAGCACCTCTGGATGTATTGTGTTTGTGTAGTGTGCCATGGTTGTGGATGAGAGCGAGGGCATCTGCGTGTGGATATGGGGGCCAGAGTGTCAAGGGTGGAAGAGTTGTAGAATGAGGTGGCAGTGTCAGGGCAGTTGAGGTTGGTGATGGGACTGAGAAGGGGTGGGATAAATAGTGGAGAGCTGAATAGGGTCAAGTGCTCACAGGTTTCTATTCGTGATGGTGGTAGGGATTGGATAGGGGTGGAGAGAGGGTGATGTGGTGAGGTTGAAGGTAAGGAAGTGGTGGTCAGATAGAGGGAGTGGACGGATGTCCGGGTTGGAGGTTGTGCTGAGATTGGTGAAGATGAATGAATAATGAAGTATAATAAACCCCAAACAGAATTTCCTTTATATGTATTCTCAGGATGCTATATTATTCCAGTGGTCACGTGGTGGACACATTATGTAGATTACTTAGATAGTTAATGTGCACTTCATAATGCCATATAATTTATACTTCAGATAAGTAATAGAAATTGTTATGCCTCAATAAAACAAAAAATAGGAGAATATTTTCCATTATCTAACCCTCAGCTGTTATGTTTAAGATTGAATTATTGTTGTGCATAGGAGCATCATAAATTATGATTTGCTGAATCTTAAGCAAAAGTAAGATGCAAAAGATGTAGAAAATATATAACGTATTTATTAATTATGTTGGATTCTAGTTTCTTATATCTGTCAGTATCCTGTTAATAAGATATAGCTATATGATGTACGTGGTTCTTCATCCATGAGTTCAATAGGTAAATACACTTTATCTCTTTTTAAAACTACAGCTTCCAGAATTCAGCATTTAAGGAATTTTAGGCTCCCTACATGATGTTTCAAGAAGTGACTAGCTAAATATGTAATTTGTTTTCTCTGGTGTGTATCTTTGTCCGTCAATCTAATATCCTGATACATTAAGTATCACAGACCGATCTTAAATAGGTATATCAATTCATTAGACCATAATGGTATTAGATTGACGGACCAAGATACACACCAGAGAAAAACAAATACACAGCCTTCTCAGGATCATGTAATATCTACCCGTATTTCATTATGGTCCAATTAATTGATATACCTATTTGAGATCGATCTGTAATACTTAATGTATCAGAATATTATATTGACGGACAAAGATACACACAAGTGAAAACAAATTACATCTATAGCTAGTCACTTCTTGAAAGCAGGGAGCCCAAAATTCCTTAAATGCTGAATTCTGGAAGCTGTAAAACCCAATATCAGGGGAAGTGACATAGAGAAACAATTGTTTTAAACAGAGATAAAGTGTATTTACCTATTGCACTCATTAAGACCTCATGGATGAAGAACCACATACATCATATAGCTATATCTTATTAACAGGATACTATCAGATATAACAAATTATTGTGCAAACTAAGGGATACAGGAATTGCAGTAAATATCTGCTCATGGATGGAGAAGCTGGCTAAAAGACAGGATGCAAAGGGTTGTGGTAAATGGAACATACTCAGATTGGTATAATGTGGTAAGTGGGGTTCCTCAGGGTTCAGTATTAAGACCTCTCCTTTTTAACATATTTATTAATGACTTAATGAAGTAGGATTGGAAAGTAGGTTCTCCATTTTTGCTGATGACACTAAGTTGTGCAAGGTAATTAAATCAAATAATGATGTACTTTCCCTCCAAAGGGACTTACATAAAATAGAGGAATGGGCATCTAAATGGCAGATGAGATTTAATACGAATAAATGTAAAGTTATGCATCTGGGAAGGAAAAATAACCATGCAATGTATATTCTTAATGGAGCAAATCTAGGAGTATCAGATATTGAAACGGATTTGGGAGTACTTGTGGACAACCACCTAGGTAACAGCGCTCAAAGCCAAGTAACATCTGCAAAGGCAAATACAATATTAGCATGTATTAAGAAGGGTATAGAAGCAAGGGAAGCAAATATAATTATGCCACTATACAAATCTCTAGTATGCCCTAATTTGGAATATGGAGTACAACTTCATAAAAAGGACATCTTAGAGCTGGAAAAGGTACAGAGAACAGCTACTAAACTAATAAGGGGAATGGAGGGGCGTCTAAGAGGAGATACGATTACCTTATATGAATACATCCTGGGTCAGTATAAACATTTGTCAAGTGAGCTTTTTGTGCCAAGAGAGTTCCAACTGACACAAGGACATCCTTTGAGGTTAGAAGTAAAAAGATTCCACCTTAAAGAAATAAAAAGGTTCTTCACAGTAACGGTGGTTAATCTGTGGAATTCTCTACCAAAGTAGGTAGCAACAGCGGATTCGATAGATAACTTTAAAAGGGGACTGGGTTTATTTCTAAACAAAAAAAGGTTATTCAGGGTTATCCTGGATTTTTAGAGAGAGAATATTGATCCAGGGAGGAATCCGATTTCCAGTATCTGGGGTCAGAAAGGAATAAAAAAAAAAATTCCTTTGAGAAGATTGGCTAAGTTTAACTTGTTTTTTTTTTTCTGTTTGCCATCCTCTGGATTCAATTAAATAACAACTAATCCGCATATTGCAGATCAGAGGAGATCTTAAAAGGTTGAACTTGATGGACTGAAAGTCTTTTTTCAACCTCAATTACAGTATAACTACAAACTATGTAATTACTCTTAAGTTCTGTGATTCTCTTCCTTAATTGTATAGTTGACATACCCACATAAAATATACAAGGCCAAGATATCCAATAAATTATGTTATCTTTGCAGCAATTGTCACAACTAGCCACAAATGTTTCTGGTTGTGTATTTGGATGTTTATCCCTGGTATAAGATGGTACCTCATGTACTAGATTTTTAAAACTGCAGTCCAAGTATTCACTTGTGATTTTACATAATGATCCCCTGCCAGAGACAATGGGACATCCATGCGGTTTGTCTATTTTTGCAGACATTTAGGAATACATAAATAGAGGCTGCTTTTGGATTAGTAACTGTTAGGAATTGTAATTCCTTTTTTGTGATTCATTTCAAATTACATGCTTTGTCAATCATGCTATTATAGCTGTAGTGGGGTTGCTAAAGAGAGGCATGTAACCATTACGGTCATCCAATTGTCTCATGGCCTCTATTTTGTATTGATTCTCAGGCCAAATGAGCACATTTCCTCCATTGTCACTCATTTTGATTATGACATTGTCCACAGTTTTAGGACAATGTGTAGGAACTGGGGAGGGGAGGGGGGATGGCGACAAATCCCCCCAGATTAAATAACTTGTTGCATTTGTGTAGTCCTATTGAGACATATATCAATTGGTATAATTTAGATCAATGTACACTGATCAGAGATAAACCATTATAAAGTCATACCAAGTAACTATATAAACAAATTAGAAAGTTTATAAGAGGGCAACTAAAATGGTGGATGCTCTAAAATACAACATTAACAAGGAAAACAACTTTATGACCTTCATATATAAAGGTTATAGGACAAAGGAGAGAGGGATAATATGATAGAAACCTTCACATACTGTATATCACAGGGGTCAATACAATTCAAGAGAGAAGTATTTTCAAGAAAAAGAGGAATACAAGATATATACGATTTGAAATCAGAAAATGTAAGGGTAATATGTGAAAATGTTTCTTTCCAGAAACAGTAGTAGATAAGTGGAACAATCTTCCAGTGGAGGGATAAGGGACAAACAGTTAAGCAATTTAAGAGTTCATTGGATACTTTTATGGCTATCTTGAGGCATAATTAACTCAACCTTTCAGGTCAGTGGTGGGCAACAGGTGGCCAGAGGCCTCACAAAACCCTCAGACACATCCCATACTGCGCCCAGTCTCTTCTCTATAGTTGGAGAGCATGTCCCTCTTCAACAATACAGTGGGAATGATTTCACACCACAAGTAAACAAGTAGCAAATCACTCTCTCTTCCATTCCTAAACATATATCCGCATTATTTATACCTCTATTATCATTTAATCCATCTCTACCTCACTCTCACAGTGATTTTAGCAATTCTTCTACCCATGAAACAAAAATATAAAAAAACATTTTGCAGTCCTATATGTAGCCCTTCATGTCAAACAGCTTGCCTGTCACTAGATGGCAGACTACATGGATCTTTTCTGCATCAAATATATTTTCTATGCCACTACATACAGTATGTGATATGGTTTCACTGAGAAACTGCATGCACTTACATTGATAAACAGTTACAGTATGTGTAATCCCATGAAAATTGTCTAAAGTATGTGATACATAGTGTAGTGGCACAGAGTAACTACACACACTGGTCATGAATGTGATGCTTTGTATTCTACCACTGAACACCTTTAAGGGCACTCGCTTAGTGACCTGGCACTGTACTGTAAAATGCCTGAGATTTACAGTAATTACTTTTCACACATTCTGTACAGGACAAGATATATTCCTTATTACCTCCAGGGCAATATGAGCATGGATTATCTCAAAAAGTATGTGTTATGGGATTTTTGCTTCCCAAAATATGTGGTTACACAACTCTATAAGGTTTTTAACAATGAAAAGGAATATATACCTTCCTAATCTCTTAACAACCTGCTGTAACTGTGTGTTTTAAAGATATCATTTGGAATAAATGCACAAAAGGAAAAGCTTCTGAAATCCTATGAATAATAAAAGACACATTTCAGTTTCCTGTCCCTCCTAGCATTGCATGGCATAGCTCAGTGCTCCCATTGAGGGAGATTACCTGAGGATGCCTGTCAGCACTGTATAGTGTTTACACAGCTGAGATTGCATATAGTTTGAGACAGATAGGTGATGGGCTATATTTATGGGTTTAGGAGCTTTCCCTTTAGTGGGATAAGTCTACTACAGTTTCTATGTTAGTCTAGAGATGCTTTTTAATCTGGATCTTTATGCTACTTTTCTGATTTAACTACATATAGTTATAGGAACTGGATAAGTCTGACCTTAACGAATATGGCCCAACTGTGTGTAAATATACCTGGACTAATGTACTGCGCTTCTTGGTAGGTGCTTCCTCTGCTCGTGACACTATCTAACTATCTATCTATAGTTCTATCTATTTATCTATCTATCTGTCTCTGTCTAGATGGTCTGATAGTAGAGATTGCAGGATTTCTATCAAACACAGGAAGAGTGCAGGAGTGTACCAAACAGGCTAGGACAGATGCTATAGCGAGGCCCCTTGGAGGAAACTAGTCATATTGGAAGAGCCAGATGAAAGATAGAGGGATGTGCAGGGCAGGATTTATACAGTGGTGCTCACAAGTTTGCATACCCTTGGCGAATTGGTAATATATGTACCATTTTTAAAGAAAACATGAGTGAGCAGGCAAAACACATTTATTTTATTACTTATGGGATTCATATTAAACTGTAGGTTATAACAGAATGGCACAATCATAAAACAAAACATGGCAACAAAGAAAAAAAAAGAAATGACCCTGTTCAAAAGTTTGCATACCCTTAGTATTGCCCCCTTTAGCATCAATGACACCGTGCAGTTTTTTGTAATAGTTGTCTATGAGGCCCCTAATTCTTGTAGGTGGTATAGCTGCCAATTCATCTTGGCAAAATGCCTGCAGGTCATGCAAAGTCTTTGGTCGTCTTGCATGAACCGCACGTTTGAGATCTGCCCAGAGTGGCTTGATGATATTAGGTCAGGAGACTGTGATGGCCACTCCATAACCTTCACCTTTTTCTGCTGTAACCACTGAAGGATCAACTTGGCCTTGTGCTTAGTGTCAATGTCATGCTGGAAAGTCCAAGAGTGTCCCATGCGCAGCCTTCATGCAGAAGGATGCAAATTGTCTGCCAGTATTTTCTGATAACATGTTGCTTTCATCTTGCCATCAGTTTTCAAAAGATTCCCTGTGCCTCACCCCCCCCCCCCCCCTCCCCAAACATCAGTGAGCCACCGCCATGCTTCATAGTGGGGATGGTATTATTTTCACTATATATCTATTTTGGTCTCATCACTCCAAAATTACAGTGTGCCAGAAGCTGTGAGGCAGGACAAGGTTTTGTTTTCTTTGTATTCCAAACAAATCTTCTGGCAGTTGTGGCTGAAATCTTTCTTGGTCTACCTGACCTTGGCTTGGTATCAAGAGTTCCACAAATGTTCCTCTTCTTAATGAGTGATTAAACAGTACTGACTGGCATTCTCAAGGTTTTGGTATCTTTTTATATCCTTTCTGCTCCCCATGGCACAGTAACTAGTCTGTTCAGTGCATCCACGTGAGAGCTAACAAACTCATTGACTATTTTTACACAGACACTAATTACAATTTAAAAAGCCACAGGTGTGGGTAATTTGATTGCCATTTTAACCTGTGTGTGGCACAAACATTCAAGGGTATGTAAACTTTTGATCAGGGCCATTTGGGTTATTTCTGTTATCATTATGATTTAAAAGGAGCCAAACAATTATGTGATAATAAATGGCTTCATGTGATCACTATCCTTCAATAAAATTTTTTTTTTTTGCATCAGTCATATTTTCAAAATATGTGCCAACATTTCACAATTTCTGCCAGGGCATGCACACGTTTGAGCACAACTGTATATCTGGCACCCCTAGACACAAACGCCTTAGCTACCCTCTGGGTCCATAAGAACATGTGCCTCTCTGTTATGCCATCAGCTGTAGGTCTAATGAATCATATATCACACATACAAATGTTATTGTCTACACACAAGAAACTGTTAATAATATAATATATAATTTTACATTTCAACGTAATACCTACTGGTAGTGGCTAGAGTATCAAGTAACATATTCTGGCACATTTTGTTATATTATTTTCTTTTTTAGAGTTTTATCAATTCCTTATAAATATATATTTTTTGCAACATATTGTCATTGCTTTTAAAGGTGTGATATACTTTAGTATAGGTACATATGCCGAGAATAAATGTGAAGAACCATCTATCTGATGAAAAATGAAACTGCCAGCTGGAAAAGGGAGAATGTGGATATTCAAGTGGATACAGGCACAAACAAAACATCATAACATATAAAAAAAACTTAGTTATTCAACTCACAATATAAATAATGATTCTTCTTACAGGAAATGCTAAGAGACATTATTTACTAACCAAATATGAGAAGGTGGAATTTTAGTTGGCCATTCTAAGGATCATTAAATAAGAGGAGTGGGAGGATGCTGTATTTTTAATGGAAGCCTGTCAGTGAGTTGTTTCTGGTCCTTTCAGGACCTAAGGGAGCAAGAAAGCTTGACAGACTGGAAATGAGATGCAGAGCTAGCGCAAACAACTGATCCCTCCAGCATGTCAGTGTGATGGAGGAGTGGTGTGGTGCAGACACTTGGCCATGAAATCCCTTGTCTTATTTGTTTTGCTATAATGTAGTACATTGCAAGCTTGCCACTTCATAGCCACTTCCTCCCCTCCACCACAAAATACATGGCTGGAGAGGGCAGGGTCTATTTGTGAAACATAAAAAATAAATTTTTATGTATTGTCATGCAAATGAGACATTCCTCCCAAGAAGGCGCCCCTAGGCCGCTGTTTGCCTAGTTATAAATCCAGCCATGGGGAAGTAATATGCAACTTGGCAAGATAAATAGAGAAAGGAATACTATATTCTGCTACAGTAAACTGAAATGAAAAATAAGTATAAAGATTGAGAAAACAGTTGTTAAGAGCAGTTGCTCTTGAAAGAGTACACTCATATAAGTTCAAATATATATGTAACAAATTTAGGACTTGCCTTTTATTGCTACAAGTTCTCTATATATTATGTGATGTGAGCTGCTGAAGAACACAGACATTTGACTAACTGCCAAAGCTTAGAACTTAGCTGTAGTATGATTGTCTCTTGACCTGGCTCTTGAAATTTTGAACCAATCAGCTCAGCTTTCTGTGTATCATTAACAAAAAGGTAAAATTGCAGCTTCTGCTCTCCGTTTAATTACTTTTAGATAGACTTGCTCTTTGGAACTAAAAATAAGAACAGCATTAATAACTTGTTTTGCACATACATCATCTGATACTTCCTACTGTGTGGTCACAGCTCTCTGTTTTGCATATCGTTCCAGCAGCTTGTGTTTGCTAAGTTATAAGATCAGACATCATATACAGGGCAGATATGACACGTGTATTGTGTAATAAAATTAACAAATACAAACCACAAAATGAAGTAACTTTGAATGCAGAAAACTAGCCTGCGGCTTCACCTGCAATGTGTGATTCTTTAATATCAGTGCTTTCAATAGAATTAATGGAATTAATTCATACCACTTCCTGTTGAGAAAGCAGCTAAAACTAACATATGCATATATAACTGTTAATAATTAAGAAAATGTATTTATACTTTTTAAGAATATTTTGATATGATCTATTTCTTTAGAAGGGCACACTGTAATAAAGCAAACCTAATGTCTCTTTAATATTATTTGTTGATTTCATCTTAAAAAGTATTAACAATTGCACTAGCAGTTTCTCTCTACTGTAAAATTTGTTTGACTCATTTATGCAGATATGTGGCTAGATATCGTAGTTTGTATCTCAAAGTGCTTGATTTGGGTGGGGGGCATGATCTACTGTAACTGCGAGTAGCACTAGTGAAAATAGTTAATAATTAGCACAACAACGCAGCTAATTAGCAATGCTGCATAGACAGTGCTCGATATCTCAGGGATGATTTATGCAAGAAGAAATGGCTACAACAATCTATTTGAGAATAACTTAAAGAACCAGTAAAGTTAAAAACACTTCTTTGTCAAAAATGTACCAAACTAACAATATAAGCAGCTGTGTAAACCATGGACATAAAACATTTTCTTGGAAATTCTGCATTTTTGAACTCCGTTTATAAGTACAGGAATTTATTTAGCTTTTCTGTTTCACTTTGTCAGAGCTGAGTCATGAGGGTGCATTTAAGCTATCAGTGGAGAGAGTGATGGAAGAGAAGGGACAAGAGAGTCATTGCTGATATGATTGGATAAGACTGAAATAGACATCACAACGCTCCCCCTTACTGGACCAGAAGCAGACTTCTTGCTTCAGGAAATGCAACCATATCTTTCTAGAAGTGTAAATGCCCCTCTCACACACATGTATATTTCTAATTAAAAAATTAAAATCTAGCTGTTTTACTTTAGACTAAAATTTTAAAATGAATATTGTTTTTTTTCCGTTGTGCAGTAGTCATTTAAAAAAACAATCTTATTTTGGAGTGACCGAGTCCCTGTAAATCTAATTCTTTAAACTAACATACTGCACTTGTGGGATGATCATATCTCTTTAACTTCTGCATTTAATGCTTTTCTGTGTTGTTCAGGAGGATGTTACCATTTCTATGCACTGGACATAAAACAATGTAGTTCTTAAATTAAATTACATTTCAAAATACACTATATGAAGTATATATAGCTTACACATTTTTTTACTCATAAGTATCAAATGACTACTGTACAATGAACAAAAATATGTTTAAAAACTTAGAGCATAATTAAAGGACAGATACAGTTTAGAAAAAAACACACTTGTTTGTCAAGTATGTACCAAATCAACAATATTAGCAGCTGTGTAATCCATGTACATAATGTTTTTTTTTGTGGAAAAATCTGAATTACAGGAATCAATTTAGTGTTTGTTACATTACTCCCTCAGAGAGGTATTGTGAGGGTGTGTGTTTTGCTATGAGTACAGAGAAGGGTACAGAAGGAGAGAACTAATAGACATTGTAAAAATAATTGGATAATACAACACCCATTACTTCTCATTGGCCCAGAAGCAGATCCCTTGCATCATTCACTACAACAATAGCTCTCCACAAATGTAAATGTCCCTTTCACACATATAACTTTCACCAACGTGTTATGGATCTCTCCAGGGTCCTGCAGAGGCTTTACTTTTTTTTTATATATATAATTAAGAACTTGATGTTTTCCTGCTTAATTATTCTCAGACTTTTCAAATAAATATTTGGAGAGACTTGAGTGTGTGAGGGGGTTTAAATTTCTGGAGAGCAATGTCTGCATCTGTTGATGCTAAATAAACTGCTTCCTGTGTCTACAATGGGGAAGGGGTGTGAATTTAATCAGATCCAATTATCCAACAAAGCTTCCTGCACAATCTTCTTAATGGTGAAATAAAAAATAGATTTAACATGGAAAGTGCTGACTGTTTAAGTAGTGTACACTGAAATTACTTACAAGGAGTCAATCAGCTACTCATATTGTATTATTCATCTCACTGACAGGAGGTCACATGTGCGCTAGAAGAGGCTGACAGAGGTTAGGTAAACCAGTTAGGTAATCTTCCTCGACAATAGACAGGATTAAAGGTGTGTCACTGTCTCCAATTGACACTTACATACACTCAGTGGCACTGCATCCTGAGTGACAATTCCACCCAGTGAATGACAATGTCTTCTAATCAGAGGCAGAGCTACTGCACCGGGCCCCCTATGCCACTGCTTTTAATGAATGACACTGTTAAAGGGGAAGTTTCATCTAACTTACTTTTATAAAATACAGTACATTTACAGAAGTTGAAATATATGTGTAAAGGTTTTAGCACTTGCATTTTATTGCTTCAAGGCGTCTGCATGTTGGGTAATGCAAACTGCTGAATAAAACAGAACAATAATGTAACACAACTTAGACCTCAGCATTAGCTTGGCTGGCTCTTGAGCTGTCACTTGAACATTCACCCCAATCAGTTCACTGACAAAAAAATGAAGGGACACAGAAACTATATTTTTTTAATTCATTTCAAATAACATTCCTTTAACATTACCAGATGTTTTGCACAAAAAATATTAAGTAGAACACGTTTAAACCTCATTGAATGTAACACCCTTATATTTAACTGTATACAAATATGAAAAAATATATATTACTACTCAGGGGCTGACAGGGGCAAACACCCAGATCAATTAAACATTTGAATAATGTGTTTCTGCTTTGAGAGCATAATTTGAAGAAAAAAAAATATTTTATTGACACTTTACTATCCTACCATAATTAGAACCTAGAACCTCTGCTTTAATTAAACACTATTTTTTAATCATGCCCCTAGGCAGTATGAGCTCCTTATCTCTGCGCTCAAGCATGATGTATTGTTTCTAGAGTGGAAGCCACCCGGAGGTTAATGCTATCTAAAAAAGGCATACCGTATGTCACGATCTGCTTCTTCAAGGGGGCTTGATATGAACGTAGTTCAAACCTACCCCAGCAGAATAATGTAGTTCCTGTCCTCTGTGGCACAAAATATGGCTTCTGAAGAGGGCAAGGCCCAAAAGGTACAGGCAGAGAATACTGCATACAGGTTATTAGTGGCCCATGGCAAGACCACTCCCCAAGTCAGAACACAACACACAGAAATAGTCTCACACCTTGTTTATGTGAAAACTATCTCTCAACCTTTATTGAATGATCAAAACAACCTATTTATACTCTCCAATACCACACCCTAGTGTACATTTGTGTATGTGTGATGTCAGACCATTTGGCTTGCAACCTTGGGCTCTCAAAGCTCTTGAGATCAAATTCACCAGATATCTATAGCTGGCTAGTGAAAAAACCTATACATAATAACCATGTACAGGCAACATATAACCACATATTAACACATAGTCCCAATGCAACAATGTCATGCTCCCTTGGCCATATTCATAAATTACTGGCAATATGAGATCTTAAACAATTAAATCATGACACCGTACATGTATGATAGTGGGTTGTGACTAGAAAGTGTATTTGTGAGCAGCTCATGTTACACTATTACCTGTTACTAATGTGTATTTTACAGAGTGACTGCAAAAGTTTTTTTATTTGGTACTTCTCCTGGGTGGGTCCACAGCAGTATTTATAACTAGGTGTTTACCAGGGAGGGTTTTGTTAACTGGCACATGCTTTGGTCTAGAGACACTGACTTTTGTTAAGTAATATTGGCTTTTGCCAACTGAAACTAGCACAGGTTTTTGTTCATTGTTTTACAATAAAAGGCAACGGTTATTATTGAATGATAGTGGCTTCTAAAGAGTTAAATTTATTATTATAAATACTATTAAGTGCCAACATTTTCTGTAGTGCTATTTACAACAAGGGTACATAAAAGCCAATTATAATGGAAAATATACCTGGGGTACACAGATACACAAAAGCAATATAATATAATAAAACATCATAACGAGTTGAGGTCCAGTTAGTAGCAAATGGAGATATTGTGTTTTATAAGCTGTGGTTGAGCCAGCTGGATAAAATAAGGTGTGCAGAGAAGCTACTGAAACAGCTCTATAGATTAGATGCTGCAGTGGTGGCAACAATAAAATACACAGGTGTATTGCACAGAGAAGGTGATGGTTGGGGGAGAAATTGGTGATAATGGCTTTATATGTTAGTGGTAGGATTTTAAACTTAATTGTAGAGACTATTCTAGCTAGTTGACTGATAGAAAGTTGCTGTTCACACTGTGGTTTACTAGATGAGTCTAGCAGAAGCATTCAATATGGAGATAGATGAGTTGCGAAGAGGCTGACCCATTAGGCAAGGAGGGATATGATGAGTGGAGTAGGTTTCTTTTGCATGATAAAGTAACATATTCTAAAGTTGTTGTTTTGTTGAAGGTGCCATAGCTTGGTTAGTGATTGTGTCTGATGAGTGAAAGAGTGGGCAGAGTCCAATATAATTCCAAGACAGAAGGCTTAGGGTTTGGAGTAATAATGATGTTTTCAACAGGTAGTATACAGTATTTGTGCAGTGGAAGCTGTAGTAGAAGAGGGGAACAGTAGGAGCTCAGTCTTTGAGTTGTGTTTGAGGAGATGCTGGATGGTATGATTGATAGGCAGCTGATTACATGTACTAGAAGAGATGGAAATAGGCCAGCTTCATATTCGGATGCCAACTGCTTATTGATGATACTGAATTCTAATATTAGAATATTAGGGTGCTAATGAACTATGTATTGAAAGAGACCAACATAGAAGTGAATTGGGGTATGCCAACAGTGGGTGTTAATGGGGCAGAAGTTGTGGTAGAGGAGGAAATTCTAAATGCTCAGTTTGAGAACCATGAGTGAATCCATCACTCATGCCAAGCTAGTAGACAGTCTGGAACAGAAGGATATGGTCAACTGTATCAAAGCCAGTAGATCAGGAGTATTAGGAGGGAGATAGAATGATAATACAGTGATAGTGAGCAAGTCATTTGTTTAGTGAGCGCTATCTCGGTGAAATGTTTGGGATTAAATCCAGACTGTAGAGAGTCAAGTAGCAAGTTGCAAGAAAATAAATTGATTAAGGGTTTGTAGACATGTGGGTGATAGCTGGATGGAGAAGCTGGGAAGAATACTTAAGGCATGTTTGGGAGGTGGTGGAAAGTTACCAGTGTCCAGGGAGAGGTTAAAGAAATGTTTGAGAAGTGGGATGATTGCATTAAAGAGGTATCAGATTAGTTGTGAGAGAATCAAGTGAATAAGTTATAAGGTGAGAGGATGATTGAAGCTCAGAGACCTCATCCTCTGTTACAGGATCAAAGGATATGGGATTGGGGAGGGGCAAATGAGATTTTAGTGGTTTGTTGTAAGTACAGTGATTCTGAGATATTGTGAGAAGAGGTTGTCAACTCTGTAGAGGAGGGAGGGGGAAAAGAGGGAGGGGGGGAAGAGGGAGGGGTTAGAGAGAGAGAGAGAGCGAGGGAGGGAGAGAGAGAGAGGAAGCGGAAGATGGAAGAAGAGAGAGAGAGAGAGGGAGGGGACTGAGGGAGGGGGCAGAAAGAGGAGGCAGAGAGGGAGGGAGAGAGAGAGGTAGGGAGAGAGAGAGGGAGGGGGAGAGAGAGGGAGGGGGAGAGAGAGGGAGGTTGGCAGAGAGGCAGATAGACAGGCAGGAAGGCAGAGAGAGTGTGAGGGGGAAAGAGAAGTAGGGAGAGAGGGAGGGAGGCAGAGGGAGAGGGAGGGATGTGGAGAGAGGCAGGGAGGGAGGCAGAGCGGGAAGGAAAGAGAGAATGTGAGGGAAAGAGAGGGGGGGGAGAGATAGAGAGCACACAGAGAGCACACACATAGAGTGCACACACAGAGGGTGCACTGACAGAGATTGGGCACACTGAGAGAGAAGCACACTGAGAGAGAGAGACACCGCATAGAAAGACAGGGCACACAGAGAGGACACGCAGAGAGAGGGAGAGAGCTCACAGAGAGAGGGAGAGGGCGCTCAGAGAGAGAGACAGAGGGCACACAGAGACGGCTGAGAGAGATAGAGGGCACACAGAGACGGCTGAGAGAGACACAGCACAAACAACTGAACATAACATATGAAACCATCATTTACAACGGGCAAGTTAATAGTTCATAATAACCATTCTCATTTATTTTCGCCTGTTTCAGTGGGCAAAAGCCAATATTATTTAACAAAAGTCAGTGTCTCTAGATCAAGCCTGTGCCACTTAACAAAACCCTTCCTGGTAAACACCTAGTTATAAATACAGCCATGGACCCACCCAGGGGGAAGTACCAAATTAAAAAACTTTTAAGCTTACTCTGTAAAACACAAATTAGTAGCAGGTAGTAAGATTCCTGATTTTTCTATTACAAGCAATAGATCAAGGGAGTTATATTAAGGGAGGAATAAAGAAGCAACTTTGTTGTATGTTTGTATTCCCTGTGTTATGCTCATGACAATACATATTATGGTACAGGGAATTCCCAATGATGTGATCGTATTACCTGTAGCAATGTGATGACCTGTGATTCACTTAAGTGGGGAAGCAGGGGGTATAAAGTATAGGGATGGTGCTCTTTATTAACTGCACACTCTGCCGCCACCCCTAGTCCTGAAGCTTCCCTCCTAGTGTGCTATACTTAGGATAAGGACAGACCCCTGACAGGACAAGCTGGCCCACAGAGCTAATCAGAGAAGCAACTACCAGAGAAGCTCCTGATTGGCTTAAAGGATGATGTGTAGGCAAAGTAACCCACTGTTTTATGTTTTTTGAGAGTACAAAAAGCCTAGAGTTTTAACAAAGATTATGCTTTCTTTGGGACACATAGTAATGGTGTGTTTTATTGAGAAAAGGCCTGGTTAGACTGGTTGTGACTCCTGCTTTCCTATTCCGCCAGTTTCGAATATGGGTAGGATTTGTCTTTCTGGCCTTTTCAAGCCTAAAGAAGAATAGATCATGACATAGGAGGTAAGTTGTGACAAGTGAATATTATTAGTCTATGTTTTTATGTCTTTTAAAGTACCACTGAAGTCAAAAAGAAATGTTGGTTTAATCAATATTATACTTTAAAAACAAAATCTTGTATTACTACATTATTAAAATAAAGGGATAACACTACTTACTCATGTAGTAAGCTTTATACTTTCCACTATGGGTGAAACCATTTTGCTATTAACATTCCTTTCTTAACAGCAAGATCTCCATTTTGCTAATGCTGCAGTTGCTTATTTATATGCAACATGGTCCACATCTGCGTTAGGTCATGTATTTCACTAGGCTTGTGCAATATGACCAGTTAAAAAACGCCTCCTGTTGATATTGCACCACCAAGTGAAATGCACAGGATGATATGTATGTGGGTCAATGTGGCATATAAATCTGCAACTGCAGCATTAGTAAGATTGATGTCTTGCTATCAAAAGACGACTTTGAATAGCAAAATGGCTGCACCTATAGTGGAAACTAGAAAGCCTTAATCATGAATAAGTACTGGTATCCTTTTATTTTAATAATGTAGTAATTCAGTAAATATTTTATAAAGTAGAAAGTTGATTAGACTTCAGTGGCACTTTAACGAGTCATACTGATTTTCATTTTGTGACACTAATTTCCAAGTTACATTGGGCATTTTTTGACTGAAGGACATTGGTTCCCAAAAAGTGACATTGCGTGACCCTGACTTGAATCACACTGACTTTACGTGCGTAACACTGACATTCAAGAGAGTAACACTGACATCCACTGAGTGACTCTGGTTTCCGTGATTTACTCTGTTTTACTATTATTTCCAATGAGTAACACTGGCATCTAATATGTGACACTGGTTTCTAGGCAGTGACAGTTGGCTCTATTAAAGGGATATGTAAGTTTACTAGATTATGAATACATCTGATAGAGGAGAACTAATAGTATATGAAATAAAAGATTTGCATGAAAAAATTCCAAAATAAACATTTAAACACTTACCTTGAAGTTAGCAAAATCTTTTATAATTTCTGACAGTTTAAAATTAAGGTTAACACCCCCTCCATAATTTGTTTTGGCCAATCCGGTTAGATGAAAGATTTGAGACATAGCACTATGTTAGTTGCTATGGCAACACCGCACATCATATACAGGAAGCAGGGATGAGTCATATCCCAGCAGTGACTGGGAGGCTGACAACACTGCTCTACTATTGGCTGAGCAAGCAAGAGCAGGTAAATAGTGGGTTAATATTGCTCCCCGGATGCTGCATGCTGATTGGGTGGGGATCAGGAAGTTGTGTAGACATCCCCTGTAAGTGACACCAAATTACAGCAAGTGACACTGGCTTCCATTGACATTGATTTCCAATGAATGACACTGTTTTTTGTTGAGTTACATTGACTTAAGTTAGTGACACTGATCTGCAATGAATGACAGTTTTTTTTATTAAGTGACACTGGTTTCCAATGAGTACCTCTGGCTTGCAATGGGTAACACAGCCTATTCCTGAGTAACACAGGCTTGCAGTGAGACACACCGCCACTTATCGAATGAGGCTACCTACCAATGAGTGACAGACATTTCCCAAAGAGTGGCACTGGCTATTATTGATTGACATTGATTTCTACTGAGTGATATTAGCTTTTGTTAAGTGATATTGTATTTATTTGAGCCACATTGGATATCAAATCGCTATACTGGTTTTATCTGAGAGGCACTGGTTTCCAGTGAGTGACACTGACATATTGAGTGATACTAGCTTGCAATGAGTAATTTATTTGATATACACCACCTTCCTCTGCGTGACATAAGTGAATAAGTGGTTTATCGATAAAGGTTACAGACAAGATACTTTCCTGAGAATAACATAAAAATACTAGAACACTACTATTTGTGCTAATAATGGAGTGTAATACTGTAATAAAAATAATACCCAATACTGCAATAATATGTTTTATAGAAACTACTGTGCTCTTTTCTTTTAATTCAAACAAACAGAACATAAAAACCAAATCATACAAAAAGCCTTGGGACCCAGTTCTTATGTATGGGTCGTCTGTAAGTCAGGTCATCTGTAACCTGTGGATGTCCTGTACCTCCAACCTCTCATCTTCAGGATTACAGACATTTAATCACCTCACAAACATTTAAAAGTATTCAGCACTTTCCCTTATTAGCAGTGCAAAAGTAAATATACTTTGAAGGAAACTACCTATAACTTCCAGACGACATGGAGAGTCATTGCTCTACCCCTTCTACACAATATGAGACAAGAGAAATGAGCAATACACATGACTGTTTTATTGTCCTTTTTGTGCACAAACAGAGCAACCTGGAAACCAGTTTGCCTTTTAATAACCACTGCTGGCTGGAAAAGCAATATCCCTACTGTAAATATTTAATTTGATATCAGATAGGTGGTCCCTACACTTTCTTTGCTTGGGGAATAAAATGTAGCTTTCTAGACTATGTCACTTGTTTGTCATAGAAGACCCTCAAACCTTCTGTAATGTTTCATACAATACCTTCCCTTTTACATGCATGATAAAACTGTAGGACTCCGTAACAGCAGTGTGGAGGTTTCAAGACTTTGCAGATTCTGAAAGGAAAAATAAAAAACCCAAGCACGCTCAAATGCTAATACACTCTGTTTGCTGCAACAAAAATATCAGCTTACTTTATTCATTTTTTTTAAAAAACATTTTAACTCCACTGAAGTGTATAAATGCAAAGAAGAGAGTATATAAGCATTTAGAGTGACCTGCATTTGGGTACAGGTTTTCACCCTATACTAATCTTCAGGCCAACAGCAGCAGAAAGATCTACACAGCAATGTCTGGGCTCCTACTTGCCTCCTTGTGCAGGGGACTGCACATTCCATGATGCCTTGCTGCACAAACTGCCATTTCAGATGATCAAAAACAATGTATTAGCTGCCTGTGATTGGCCAAAAACAAATTATGAATTGTATGCTCATTTTAGCAGGGTTTACCAGGGGTGTTAACTCTCAAAATCAACTGCTTGCAAACACAAGAGATTTAGCAAACTTTATGGTAAGAATAATGTTTATTTTGGTATGTTTTCATCAGATGCACTCATAATCCATGAAACTTAAATATACCTTTACATTTTTGGACCTTTCCTGTGCGGCCAAGGTTTTAGTCCATTTTGGCAGAGATTTTAGTCAGTTTCCTAGATTTAGCGTTAGGGTACTGGCAGATGATTACGTTTACACTAACAAGAAATTCATTAAAATGAACTTAGTGTCAAATAGCCCTCACAGCTGGCGATCAGCTAAAAAGAAAGATCCATATAAAAAAAGAAATGATAAAGCCCAATAAAAAATCCTAACTATGTGTGTGACATCACTTTCTTATTTATGGCAGTTTAATACTGATACATTCTTCTGGACCTGTTGCTTTAGCCATGACTCAGTAGAGGCATTTAGAGAGTTAAATGTTAGTCACAAAACAAGTATTTTATTTCTCCTCGCATGTAATACTTTGCTGATAACTAAGCTGGATAGTCCTGGAGTTTCCTCATAAGGTGCTCAGTCCCCGCCTTAATACCTGTGAGAAGGTGATCTACTTACAGCCCTTCCCCTAAAGGAGGAGAGACAGACGGTAGCAGGAAGGGCTGGTTTCATAACTCGGAGAGAACAGGAAGAGACTGCTTCCCTTTCAGAGAGACACAGAGCAGGGGGTCTGATAGAGTGACAGGCATGGAGAGAAGACCGGTGAGTGTTGGGGAATGGGGGAGAGAGTGCTGAGGGGGGAGAGTGGGCTGAGGGGGGAGGGGAGTGCTGGGGGAAAGAGAGTGCTGGGGAAGGGAAGTTATAGAAATTATGAATGTTGGGCTAACCTATACCTATTGGGAATACAGAGACTGTTTGCATTGGAAGAGATGGCATGAGATGAGGATAGTGTAGGGAGGGGGCCTAAAGTCAAAGTGAAGTGGTAATAACTAAACAGAAGGAGGGGGTTGGAAGAAAAAGAATGTGAAAACTGCGATTAAAAGATTGAGAGGGCTAGCAAGGAAGTAGTTTAGAAAGAGAGATCAGGCCGGCAGCCAGGAAGTACTAGGAGCTTTGTGCTGTTGGACTTTGGAGTGAGTTGTTTGTTAGATTACAGTTCTAGCTGAAGCAGAGAGAGGGAATTAATGGTGTGATAACAAGAGATCATGTTGGGGAGGGGTTCTGTTTTTCATGTGTTCCTGGTGGAAATAGTGTATCAAGGTGGTGTGTTGTGATTGGAAGTATGTTAATGACAGATAAAGTGTATCACTTTTGTATGTGTTGTGACATGTAGAAAGTATTATAGTGCATCGTATATGTCTGCCTGGGGGTGGCTCGAGCTCTGCGTGCCTCTTGTGCCCGGGGGTGGCTCGAGCTCTGCGTGCCTCTTGTGCCCGGGGGTGGCTCGAGCTCTGCGTGCCTCTTGTGCCCGGGGGTGGCAGGAGACATGTGTATCATTCTCAACTGTTTGAGGTGTTTAGTGACAGCAGCAATGTGTTGCTTCTGTATATGTTTTTTGTGGATAAATTGTATCACTTCTATGTGTTGCAAGAAACACACTCTAACTAATATATGTATGTTTTTTTTATTATTATACTGTTCTACACAGTGCACTTGCAGGACAGGATTTCCCAAAAGGGAAAGAAGGCCTTGTTCCAAGAGCAGGACATATTCATATACCACCCTCATTACCAGTCTCCCTTGCTTTCCTTTTATCCTCTCTCTGTTCATTTGCTCTTTCTCTCACTCTCTCTTATATTTCCCCTTCTCATTTGCCCCCACCGACCATATCACTCTTCTCTTTCCAATGACCATTTATACATCCTGTTGACCCTTATTTACATCCATGTCCTCAATTCTCCTTTAACCCATTTTGAATAATCTTAGTCCCTTCTCTTTGTTTGCCAGCACTGGCGAACTGCCCATAAGATGATTCTGAGCTGGCCTAGGGTGGTAGAAGGCTATATCTGGCCCTATGTTCTGTTTTGTGGGCCCTTGTTCTCTTGGATTACCTCTGCGTTATGTTAGTCCATATGATGATGTACTGATTTCAGTGCTCCATTGCACACCTGTTGGATACCTTTGCACACACAGCAGGGCATCACATGAGCACAGCAGTGAGTGTGCACATTCCTTTACATTACATTATAATGGGATTTGGGGGCAAGGTCCTTCCTGGGTTGTTTATATAAATACCCCCCCTCCCAGACAGTGTCTTGTGCCAGGGTCCTTTGCGCAGGGCCTTGTGTTATCTGATTCTGGCAGTGCAGTGGTTAACCGTACCTCCCGTGACACAAAACATTGCAGAGTTTCCAGGACACAGTCTAGGTGTGTGCGTGAGGTGACGTCAGGGCTTCTGTGAATGTGATGGTGACACATAAGACAGGTAATAACTGTTTCACTGCCAGAACCTTGTCACTGTGTGAGATTTCTATGTAGAGAAGCCTGTACTGTGATTATCAGCGTTGTACACAATGCCCCTCAGACTTTTCACTCATATCATTTTTTTTTATCTGACAAAGGGCATAATTAGGCATTTAAAATATTATAAAAGTAATTTATAATATGGAAAAAATGTATTTTGTATTCCTCTACTGATCCATGGGGGTATCTACGGTACATTGGTGTAGGTTGCCTCGGTAAGTGCAATGTTTATATTTCTGCAGGAACAAACATTTAATGGAAAAGAGATAGCATGCAAATACCAAAAGATCAAATTAGATGATAAATCCATAATCTGTCCTTCCTTCCTCTACTGTTCACTATATCAGCACATACACTTAGGCACCAAGCTAAAAGGAACTGTTATAGACACAAGATAGAACTTTCCATACACAAACATATCCTACACAAAATAAGATTTTCTCTAAAAAGCAGTTTCTTTTATCTGCTAGCCTTAACCCTATGCTATGCTATTCCTCTGTGCACTGCACTCAGATATCTCCTATTCCTCCGCTAACACTGTGCACCATGTACTCCTATACACTTGAAAGCACCGCATCTCAAGCTCTCCCATGTATTTGCTAGCCCGGCCACCTGTGCTCCCTTATGACTATCTCTGCAGGCTGTCCGCTTCTTTGATCTCCATCATACAGCCTAGCTTATATACTAACACTGTAACCTGTGTTCTCTTATCTTTCTGCTAGCACTGCACCCTCTCTCCTTCTCTCTAGCCCCCCCCCCCCCCTCCCCATGGTTGCCAAGCCGTGCAGCACCATTCTCAGGTGAACAAAGCTGCTATTACTGAATAACCTGTTTGTTATGAGTGGATTCTGGGGGTGTGGACAATGTGTCTGTGTCACCGGTGGTTGCATTCCTAATACTTAGAAACCGAGATTAATGGAACCAGTCATTCCTGGATCAATTTTTATAGGGGTCACCTCTGAGTGATCATTTGCTTGTGGGTCATTTTGTATGTTCAGTGTGTTTAGATCCTTATTTAAAGTCAATATGGGATGGGTACTGGGAGCAGATTGGGACTCTTCTCTCTCATATCATGTTGAAAGGGCCACTGTTTAAGAAAAAATTCACATTTTTGAAGGGTGTTACAAACTAACAATGTTGTCTGTGTAAGCTATAAACATACATTTTTTTTATTTAAAGAAATCCTTAAATTGTTTGCGTATAGGCAGTTCCATCTTGTCCGGCTTCAGCGCTTGCTGGATGCCAGAGTCAGTGTGTTTTATTTATTTATCAGTTGCAGGATTTTTATATGACTGGAACTTTGGTATTTTAGCTATACTCCCTTCCACCTGCATATTTTCACACATAGTCACACTGGATAGCTGAAAACCCTGCTTCTGCAGAAATGTAAATGCTCCTCTCACAACTTGACCAACGCATCATGGATGACTTAAGGGAAATTCATCAGCATTGTTGTATATTCTGGCAAGTGCATTGAAGCTGCTATGACGTTAATACTTATTTTTCAAGTCATGGGAGGGGGGTGGAATTACAGAGTGAGGCAAGCAGATCTTGTAAGTTTCCTTGTGACTGCCTTCTACTGATCATATACAAGAGTTGCAAGTGCTAAAAGCTTATCCGAACTAACCAAGTAAACAGAAACCCCCTTCCTTTTCTCTCGCCCCCCCCCCCCCATCCACTCTAAGATGTCAATGTGCGTAAGATACAAAAAAAGCATTTTAGTTAAAAAAATATTTATCGAAGTATATACTCCTAAAAGATCCAATTTGTTCATGGCTTACATAGCTGCTTGTATTACTTTGTTACATACATCACAAACATATGATTTATTTTCTCAAACGGCGTGGTCCTTTATCAATCCTTTATACAGATCTGAATTTTCTTTTAGTTAAAGGACCACTGTCGTGTTCTTAAAACATAGAGCCTCATTCAATTGAGCTTTCGGGCAATACGAGTTTCGCAAATGTAGCCTGAAAGTTATTTTGCTATTCAATTGGCATCTTTTTGCGGGCTCCGATTGAGTTAAGGGCTCCGGCCTCTGATTCACTGCAATGGTTCAAATTGCAAGTTTAATGGCACGCCAAGCCTTTGATCTTTCACGGCCGCAAGAGTAGGGAATGCTAAAATCGCAAATCGCTATTCAATTGCTTTGATTCCCCCTCGCAAAGCAAGCCGTCAAGCCCGCAAATGGCACAAGTTACTGGTACCAAGGAGGACTCGCATAGGGCTTAATGACATGTTGGTAGCACTGTAACTGCACATATACACACACACTACTGTACTTTTATTGAAAGTGATATTAGGTCTTAGAGTTAATAGCATACCATTCTCACGCTTGCAAATCGGCCCCAAAAAATACTTGATTTCATGTTTAATTTATGTGTCATATTGATCCTGGCAATCAATGTGTTAATACATACAGTGCCTTGCAAAATATTCACCCCCCTTGACTTTTTACCTATTTTGTTACATTGCAGCCTTAAGTTCAATGTTTTTGTTAATCTGAATCTTATGTGATGGATCAGAACACAATAGTCTAAGTTGGGGAAGTGAAATGCGAAAAATATATACATAAACATTTTTTTAGAAATAGAAAACAGAAAATGTGTGGCATGTGCGTGTGTATTCACCCCCTTTGTTATGAAGCCCGTAAAAAGCTCTGGTGCAACCAATTCCATTCAGAAGTTATAAAATTAGTGAAATGATGTCCACCTGTGTGCAATCCAAGTTTCACATGATCTGTCATTACATATACACACCTTTTTTGAAAGGCCCCAGAGGCTGCAACACCTAAGCAAGAGGCACCACTAACCAAACACTGCCATGAAGACCAAGGAACTCTCCAAATAAGTAAGGGACAATGTTGTTGAGAAGTACAAGTCAGGGTTAGGTTATAAAAAAATATCCAAATCTTTGAAGATCCCCAGGAGCACCATCAAATCTATCATAAGCAAATGGAAAGAACATGGCACAACAGCAAACCTGCCAAGAGACGGCCACCCACGAAAACTCACGGATCGGGCAAGGAAGGCATTAATCAGAGAGGCAGCACAGAGACCTAAGGTAACCCTGGAGGAGCTGCAGAGTTCCACAGAGACTGGAGTATCTGTAAATAGGACGACAATAAGCCGTACGCTCCATAGAGTTAGGCTTTATGGCAGAGTAGCTAGAAGAAAGCCATTAATTTCAGCAAAAAAAACAAATGGCATGTTTTGAGTTTGCGAAAAGGCATGTGGGAGACTCCCAAAATGTATGTAGGAAGGTGCTCTGGTCTGATGAGACTAAAATTTTACTTTTCGCCCATCAAAGAAAACGCTATGTCTGGCGCAAACCCAACACATCACATCACCCAAAGAACACCATCCTCACAGTGAAACATGGTGGTGGCAGCATCATGCTGTGGGGATGTTTTTCAGCAGCCGGGACTGGGAAACTGGTCAGAGTTGAGGGAAAGATGAATGGTGCTAAATACAGGGATATTCTTGAGCAAATCTGGTGACTTGAGGCTAGGACAGAGGTTCACCTTCCAGCAGGACAATGACCCCAAACATACAGCTGGTTTAGGGGGAAACATGTAAATGTGTTGGAATGGCCTAGTCAATGCCCAGACCTCAATCCAATAGAAATTCTGTGGTCAGACTTAAAGATTGCTGTTCACAAGTGCAAACCATCCAACTTGAAGGAGCTGGAGCAGTTTTGCAAGCAGGAATTGGCAAAAATCCCAGTGGTAAGATGTGGCAAGCTCATAGAGACTTATCCAAAGCGGCTTGGAGCTGTGATTGCCGTAAAAGGTGGCTCTACAAAGTATTGACTTTAGGGGGGTTAATAGTTAATTACATTGACTTTTTTTCTGTTATTTAGTCCTATTTGTTGGTTGCTTCACATTTTAAAAAACAAAAAAAACATCTTCAAAGTTGTGAGCATGTTCTGTAAATTAATTTATGCAAATCCTCAAACAATCCATGTTAATTCCAGTTTGTGAGGCAACAAAACACGAAAAATGGCAAGGGGGGTGAATATAATGGAACTTGCATGTAATAGAATATCATATTTATGGCTTTATCAATATTGCATTATATCTGGAATGTGAATCGTAACTCGTAATTCAAGCCCGTAGGACTTTAATGAAAAATGGAGGTTGGATTTCAAAGCCCTACGCGCTTAAATTTACGAGTCCCTATTGGACCCACATTTCATTGGCTGTTTCTAACTGGGAGTTACGGCCTTATGTCATCGATCATGTTCAAGCTCGCAATTGCTACGTTCAGTAGCGCAGATCGCATGCTATAAAACGGGCGCTTGCGGGCCCACAGACTTACGTCCTATACCTCCATAACTTGTGCCTCCCAATTCAGTGAGGTCATAGTATTTTTAGAACTACATTGAAAAATAGCCATCATGTTTTTAGAATATAAAAAAAGAAAACACAATCTCAAATGTTATTATCTGCATTTATGCTGCTTTGCAGTCTTCCATGTTGGCTTCAGCTGCTCAGCTTCCTGAAGTGAGAGGAGCCTTTGAATATGCAGCAAGTATCTGCACAGTGGGACATTAGCAGTTACTTCTATTGCTCTCAGGAGGGTTAAACTCACTTGTGTCCTTCACAGGGTGAAAAATCCTGTAGTATATGAGTCTGGTCTTAATCACTAGAGTGATCCAGCCCCGAAAAAACAGGCAATT
Organism: Discoglossus pictus; assembly: GCA_027410445.1. Taxonomy (NCBI): domain Eukaryota; kingdom Metazoa; phylum Chordata; class Amphibia; order Anura; family Alytidae; genus Discoglossus; species Discoglossus pictus. The sequence continues at coordinate 97,227,600 of CM050167.1, forward strand.
CTACCCTGAACAGGAGAAACAGCAAAGCCCAGACAAAACATTTATATAAAAATAAATGTTTTGCCTGAAGAGTCCTTGTAGAAATATTACGATAAGTAAGCCATGAGCATAAATGTGTTTTTAAACAAAATATTAATTTTAGCAAACTGTTCTTAAGAAAAAAGGTTTCATGTTCTGTCTGCAGTTGATAGCTTTTAACATGAGGGGATGTGCTTTTCCATTGGTCAGTAAAGCAAGGGTTAATGGAAGAGGGGGGATTTTTGTTATATCATTGCAGGTTTTAGTATTTGACCATTAACTCTGGTTAACTGCAAACCCGGCTCCTACAGGGATTAAATGGATCTTTCACACATAGCATTAAACTCTTGTCCTTTCCACTCTTTTCTCTGTTTTTATTAGATGATTTTGCTGAATCCACACAAAAAAATAACAATTCTACACTTTTTAAAGGACAACTGTAATTGTTCATCTTTAAGTAGTAAAGATGAGTATAAACAACTTTTTTATATTGTGATTTAAATATATAAAATATTTTGTGACTAAACATATAGGGCCTCATTCTATTATCGGCCGTAAGGCTGCAATTCCTTGCTGGGGTTCTGTTACCTCGCAATTCTATTATACGGCCCCGCAAGGATCTCCCCTTACGGCCGGCCGCATATCTTGGAACCGGCCATAAGCTCCAAAATTTTTAAAGTCAAATATAAATTGAAGACTGCACTGTAAATCTTTGTAAATGCTAGGGATCATATTGGGGGACATGAGGATTAATAGCAACCCCCTCTCAAGCTTGCACATCAGCCCAAATCCGAGTTTACATTAACTGTTTATTTTCCAGCCGCAGCGTGGGCGGGTCTGAGGTGCTCCAAGCCCTCGGGACTTTTTCCATGGATATTTGACATATTTAATAAAAATTAGTTTTTACGGATTTGAGTATAGGGGAATGTTGTGCTATTTTTGCTAACACCTACAATCTCTTTATAGTCTCCTCAAAGTGCAGGATGGCTTTATTTGGGCTATTTTATGTGCTAGCGGGACCTGTTTGCTGCAAGTAAGCTGCGGCTCTTTTAGCCTTGCAGAGAGGGTTCCCGGAGCAATTGAATAGCAACCGGGCTTTTCTTGCGGCTGAAACTCTTGAGGCCGTTTTAGATCAAAGGCTTTCCTCCGGCGCGAGCGGCCGCAAGAGATAGCAAGGCGCCGGCCGCAAGCCTGCCGGAACCCCCGGCCGGAGGGGAATAGAATAGGCAAATAGCTTGCGGCCGGCCCCGCAGCTCCTACGGCCGATAATAGAATGAGGCCCATATTGTATTGCTTGTTTTTCCACCATCTATGGGTCATCGCTCTACATAACCCTTTTTTTTTTTTTTTTTTTTTTATACTTTTTACAAAGGCTGCATCAGACTTCCCTTGACTATAAGTTGTGTCCTAAAAGTTACATTTTCTATAATCTGTATAGTTTGGAAAATTGCTTTTGAGCTGAACTGTGCCCCTTTAATGCTTTTGTTTTGCTGAAATTGTTTCTTGTCAAACAGCATTTTTGTTATGTTCCATAGTTTCAGTACGATGATGTGCTGCACCTTGGCGGTATCCATGATACTTTACTGATGGAAGTATTTATGTGAGAGGGGCATTTATATTTCTGGAGATCAGGGTTTGCATCTATTGATTCAAGTTGTCTTCTTCTAATCATGTCGGGGAGGGGGTTGGTGTTTGGTTCAGTCAGCTACAACGATCTAACTCTCCTACCTCTTCCCCACCCCTCCATCCTTTGATAGATAAAACACATGCCTGTCTTGCTAATGCTCTTAAGAAGTGATGAAACAAAGACAAGATTGAGTGTCCTACACATAAACCGTCTCTCTATTTCAGGTTTGTTTTTATACTCATGACTAAAACAGCTGCTAATGTCAGTCTGTTACCTCAGTTTCTTGAACTGCAAGGGTCATTTAAATCCTTTATTTATTAACACATTAAGGAAAAGTTGTTTAGCAACTTAATTTCTTTTAATCCACATTTCTTTGAGTGCAGTAACATAATAAATAAATGGCACAACAACATGCTTATTTAGCTGCCGGCACTGGGGAGCTACAGTTTATTGAGGGAACCATGAATGCCAACATGTACTGTGCCATACTGAAGCAGAGCATGATCCCCTCCCTTCGGAGACTGGGCCGCAGGGCAGTATTCCAACATGATAACGACCCCAAACACTCCTCCAAGACAACTACTGCCTTGCTAAAGAAGCTGAAGGTAAAGGTGATGGACTGGCCAAGCATGTCTCCAGACCTAAACCCTATTAAGCATCTGTGTGGCATCCTCAAACAGAAGGTGTGGGAGTGCAAGGTCTCTAACATCCACCAGCTCTGTGATGTCATTATGGAGGAGTGGAAGAGGACTCCATTGGCAACCTGTGAAGTTCTGGTGAACTCCATGCACATGAGGGTCAAGGCAGTGCTGGAAAATAATGGTGGCCACACAAAATATTGTCACTTTGGGCCCAATTTGGGCATTTCCACTTACTCACTTATGTTGCCAACGGTTTAGACATTAATGGCTGTGTGTTGAGTTATTTTGAGGGGACAGCAAATTTACACTGTTATACAGGCTGTGCACTTACTACTTTACATTGTAGCAGAGTGTCATTTCTTCAGTGTTGTCACATGAAAAGATATATAATAAAATATTTACAAAAATGTGAGGGGTGTACTCACTTTTGTGAGATACTTTGTGTGTGTATGTATATGTGTGTGTGTGTAATATATATATATATATAATGTGTGTGTGTGTTACACATATTAAGTAAGGTCTTTGGTTTTACACTACTAAGGGTCAGGGCATGCTAACGGCACATTGTTCTTATCTGTCCTGAGTAAATTGTCAGCAGTTTTAAACAGGAACTTACATGCTAATATTGCACTATATGAAAGATAACAGTGGTTCTTTTCTGTTGATAGATTTACTCAACTTCTTCCTTACCAAGAAACCTCTTTCACTGTAACTTCTTAGTGACTCTACCCTGAGTAGACTTAGAATATATTATATGACTTGCTCATGTGTTTTAAATATCAAGCATATTAAAAAGAAAAAAAAAATACTTCATCCTTGACTAATCCATTCCTTATGTATGTTGTCTCCCTTCAAGATGTGGCCTGTGGCTTCATTCTTATTTAATGACGGGTCAGAAACGACCTGAAGATGGACCCATGTGGAGCTAATAACTGTGGTGAACAGGGAGCAGTTATTGCAGATGGAACATGTCCTTCCAAAAATTGGTGATACAGACTAAAGGACCTTATTGCATTAGAATCCTTTCCTCCTTAAAGTAAAAGGCTGTCTGGGGCCTTATTCGACTCTCTTACATTTTCCATGCAGCCCCAGTCTGTCCTCTCTCTGTTTTGTTGAAGAGGCACATCCTATCTTATGCTAGAGCCCATTTTATCTCTTCATAGCAAGCATTTCACTCTCTTGCATTCTAAAATGCATATCATTATTATCGACCTCTATTACTAATTAATCCAGCTCTACCTATTTCCCATCAATTTTACAATGTTTTCTCCATGAACAACAAAATGCTAAAAAACATTGTGCGTCCCTTTTTTTTACGGATTAGTGGCCCATCAAGTGAAACACGTTTCCTATCACTGTTCTAGATGCAAGATGACACACACAAAATACTGAATATATACAGAACTCAGAAACTAGGCTGATTAGGCTAACTACTTCCTAGGTAATTGTTATTACCTATAGTTTTAAAAGGTAACTTATTTGCTGTGTCTCTTTTAAAGGACAATTTTGTTTTTTCCAGGTTCAACATAATCTAAATAGTAGGGAGCTATTGCACATGTGTCTGATATGATGGCTGGCATCTTTCTATTTCACTTCAGGTGACACCCAAAAAATGTCATGTTAGTCTCGTGGCCACATGTGCACCACACCCTTGCTTCCTACATCTTTCCCTTTTCATGAAGACAGGCCACACCCTCCTAAAGTGGCTACCCACCTTACATTTGTGAAGTTTTATTTAATTATCTGTACTTACTTGCCAACAATACAATATGCAGGAACCATCATTTTATAGTGCACGGAGCAAGGGAATGTGTATGAGATTCCCAAAAAACCACAACACTGCTGTCCACTGTCATAAATATGCATCCCGCTGTTGCCTTTTCAGTGGAAATCCTTTATCCTATCCTTCCAAATGTCCATCATTTGGATAAATGTCCACCATTTGAAGTGACACAACAAAAGTGTAGCTTCAAAAGCTCCACACCGCCAAATTTTATCCAGAAGCTCACCACACAAGCATAAAAATATACATTTGATAAGAACAGTAAATGTAAGCTTTATAAGAAAAACCTTTAAAAAGTTACCTTGATGCAAAGATGGCTGCCCCCCACCTCCATGGATAAATAACCCAGATGACAAGCTGCGCGGGCATGTTTCATCAGTGAAATTCTGAATTATGCATGCAGACATGCTTGGTGGCAGCAGTGGGGTTTATGAAGATCTACTATTTTTGGAAGACAAACTTCTAGCCTTCTGACTAATGTAGAATGATAGGATTATCATCATTTAACAGTGGGAACCTATAAAAGGTAACACGATTTAACCCTTGTATGAAAGGCTGCTATTGTGTTGTATGAAAGCATCTCTTTTGTCCCCTTAGACAATTTATACTCTGTCAAATTCTGTAGCTGTTTGTTGGTCTAAAACTATTGTATATGCAAGGAATTTTTATTGTTAAACTAAATTAGGTATTCTTTTTTTAATTGGAATAAAGAATAGTTTATTACAAAGCTGTCTTAGATCAGGGCAAATAAAGCATTTCATTTCATGGGACAAATATTTGTAAAATAACATAAAACCACATTACCCCTCACTGCACCTGCAATATATTATTATAATTTATTCTTTAAATTGTATATAATGCATCTCTATATACATTAGATATGTCACTGTATTGATATCACACAAAATATGCCAATCCGATTATATAGAATAAATATATTATAAAGAAAAAGTAAGTTCTTCTGTTTATAAAAAAAAACTTGTCAACCAATTAGCAGTAATATAGCTGTATGAGTCATATGTGTCTGCCAATAATATCTACAGGTGTACTTATGCTCTGTGCACTTCCTGTTAGTTTTAATGACATTTTAAATAGGTTTTATCTAATATTTCTCTGGTAATGTTTAAAGCACATTCTTTTAAATGTATAAAAAAAGAATTGTGTTCTATGTTTTAAAATGTTAGTATGAATACACATGTGAGTCAGATTGTTTGTTTGGCAAGAGCAGGATAGCTTGTGGCATAGATAGAGGGCGGGAGCATTTGGGCGTAAAGTTAGTGCTTCAAATGTAGTCTTGGAATGAGGCCACGGAGACTGGAAATAAATACTTCTGGTGGTGTACAGAGAATAGGTTCTGCATGGGTTAGAGAGTGAGGAAATAGTCATAGAAAGCTGGAGGTTTTCACAGGGACTATTGGGGAGCAAGAATGACCATCATATTTATTAGGCTAAATGTGATTTTTAATAATTATTATGCTTGCAATTTTATTCAATATTTACGCTTTATTGTTTGAACCTATCTATTGAACTGTGTTCTACAGTGGATATAAAAAGTCTACACACCCCTGTTAAAATGTCAGGTTTCTGTGCTGTAAAAAATGAGACAAAGATAAATAATTTCAGAACTCTTTCCCCCTTTTAATGTGACCTGTAAACTGTACAACTCAATTGAAAAACAAACTGAAATCTTTTAGGTGGAGGTAAGAAAAATAAAAAATAAAAATACTGTGGTTGCATAAGTCTGCACACCCTCTTATAACTGGGGATGTAGCTGTGTTCAGAAATAAGCAATCACATTCCAAATCGTGTTAAATAGGAGTCAGCATACACCTGCCATCATTTAAAGTGCCTCTGATTAACCCCAAATAAAGTTCAGCTGCTCTAGTTGGTCTTTCCTGAAATGTTCTTAGTCGCATCCCACCACAAAAGCCATGGTCCACAGAGAGCTTCCAAAGCATCAGAGGGATCTCGTTGTTAAAATGTATCAGCCAGGAGAAGGTTACAAAATAATTTCCAAGGCATTAGATATACCATGGAACACAGTGAAGACAGTCATCATCAAGTGGAGAAAATATGGCACAACAGTGACATTACCAAGAACTGGAGCTCCCTCCAAAATTGATGAAAAGACAAGAAGAAAACTGGTCTGGGAGGCTACTGAGAGGCCTACAGCAACATTTAAAGGAGCTGCAGGAATATCTGGCAAGTACTGGCTGTGTGGTACATGTGACAACAATCTCCCGTATTCTTCATATGTCTGGGCTATGGGTTAGAGTGGCAAGACGAATGCCTTTTTCTTAAGAAGAAAAACATCCAAGCCAAGCTACATTTTGCAAAAACACATCTGAAGTTTCCTAAAAGCATGTGGGAAAAGGTGTTATGGTCTGATGAAACCAAGGTTGAACTCTTTGGCCATAATTCCAAAAGCTATGTTTGGCACAAAAACAACACTGCACATCACCAAAAGAACACCATATCCACAGTGAAGCATGGTGGTGGCAGCATCATGCTTTGGGGCTGTTTTTCTTCAGCTGGAACTGGGGCCTTAGTTAAGATAGAGGGAATTATAAACCGTTCCAAATACCAGTCATCATTGGCACAAAACCTTCAGGCTTCTGCTAGAAAGCTGAACATGAAGAGGAACTTCATCTTTCAGCATTTTGGAATATGCCATGCTTATAGACTCATACCCAAAAAGAATGAGTACTGTAATAAAATCAAAAGGTGCTTCAACAAAGTATTAGTTGGTAAGGGTGTGCATACTTATGCAACCATATTATTTTATTTTTATATTTTTTCTTCCCTCTACCTAAAAGATTTCAGTTTTTTTTTCAATTGAGTTGTACAGTTTATAGGTCACTTTAAATGTGGAAAAAGTTCTGAAATTATTTATCTTTCTCTCATTTTTTACAGCACAGAAACTTGACATTTTAACAGGAGTGTGTAGACTTTTTATATCCTGTGTGTGTGTGTATATGTATATATGTGTATATAATATATATAATCATTTATAATGTGGTGGCAAAAGAGCGATGGAAGCCCTCCACCGTACAGTAAATAAAAAGTACATCTATGTTCACATTTGAATATCTAAAGCAAGTTAAAAAAAACTGTTTCTAGCTCAGAGTTCCGAGAAAAACAGTTATTACACTGCATTCTGGGAAGCTGAGTTGGGACGTGCAAATGTGCCCACAAATGCCTCGCTCTTCAATCCTAGCCATTATCAAACATGGCTAGCTTTAAGCCTATGCATGCTGTATTACACAGCTTTAATGCAAAGCCAAGGTTGGATTAAACACAGATGTACTTTTTATTTACTGTACGGTAGAGGGCTTCTATCGCTCTTTTGCCCACCACATTATAAATGATTGCTGTGGTGAGCTCCCTACTCATAAGGTCCACAACACAGGCTGAGATCCCGCTCCATGCTGATGATAGCCAGTAAGCTTGAAACAGCTGTACATGGATAGGATACTCAGGCCCTCATTCAATTGCAATTTGGCCAACTGAATAGGGCTCTAAATAAACACATAACATATTTTTTTTTAAAGAAGTTTTTAGTTAGTAAGCAGCTATCCAAAAGCAAGGTTTTCACTAACTAAAAACTTATTTAAAAAAATATGCTGTGTGCTTATTTAGAGCCCTATTCAATTGGCCAAATCACAATTGAATGAGGGCCTCAGCCTGTGTTTAATCCAACCTTGGCTTTGCATAAAAGCTGTGTAATACAGCATGCATAAGCTTAAAGGAAGCCATGCTTGATAATGGCTATGGATTGAAGAGCGAGGCATTTGTGGGCACATTTGCACGTCCCAGCTCAGCTTCCCAGAATGCCGTGTAATAACTGTTTTTCTCAGAACTCCGAGCTGGAAGCAGGTTTTTTAACTTGTTTTAGACATTCAAATTTGAACACAGATGTACTTTTTTATTTACTATATGTATGTGTTTACAAGTGGATTTTCCTTTACAAGTAAAGGCTGATTAATTGCAGCGTGCACTAATTGTGTCCAGGTGAGAGGGGTGTGGCTTGACTGCTAAACTAGTATAAAAGGGTTGTGAGCTATTTTGGGGCTGTTCGCAAGTGGATTTTCCTTTACAGGTAAAGGCTAATAAATTGCAGAGTGCACAAATTGTGTCCAGGTGAGAAGGCAGAAGTTAATATAAACAGGAGAAGGGGCGAACTTGTGAGCTTGCGAACATTTTCAGTTTTAAGTGCAATTCTAGTAAAAGTGTAGGAGGGATTTCAAAGAAAAGGGAGGGCAGATTTATAGTGCAAAGGAGCAAAAGTTTATACAAATATATTATTTTATATTCTTTATTTTTCCCACTGACATATTGTAGACAATAATAATAATTGAGTCAGTCCAGTGGCAACCTCACTCAGTATACATCCTGTCATATGTATGCAATACTGGAACAGATGATCCAGGGTCCATACCTTTGTGAAAAGTGTGAGCATGTTGCCTCTCTGGAAGCTCAAATTTGAGTTCTGGAGCGGAGAATTGCAGCACTTAGTGATATTGCTCTACTGGAAAGGGGGTTAGTGCTCACAGAGCACAGTTTAGCTGGGCCTAGCATGGAGGGTGGAGCTGGGGCTAGTGAGGATGTCCAGGGAGGTAGCTGGGTTACAGTTACAAGGGGGAACAGGAGGGGGCAGGCCAGTTCTGAGTTGGGAAACACCAACAGATTTGCCAGATTAAGTGAAACTTCGAGCACTGGGCTGACTTTTCACTTCGGTACAATCGCTACAGTAGGGATGGATTGCACCTTAATGATGAGGGAACTTTTGTACTAGGGGATAGGATGGTAAAAAGGCTGGAGGAGTTTTTAAACTAGTAGGTGGGAGGGAGGGACTAGATATAAGTAATGGGGTAGAAAGTGTAGAGGGCATAAGGGATGAATTAACTCGTAGGGGAGGAGATGGGGGGGGAGGGGTAGTATAGTCAATAGGGAGGTAGTACTAAGTAATTCAAGTACAGTGGCAGGCACTTCAGAACTACAGACTCATAACATAAGGTGTATGCTTGCTAATAATTATAGAAAAAATATAGGAACTTTAGGGTTTTAGATGGATGATTACTCTATTCGAGCTACTTGCTGGTAGTTCCTTGAGTACATACAGTCTTCCCTCATATGGCAAAATAAATTTGCTAATCCTTGGGAGGACGGAAGTATGTAAATATATAAATAGTGTTTAGCTCAAAAAAGTGTGGTTAAAACCAATGTAGAAAAAAGCGCGTTTTAAGTACTATACTGGTTATGAAAAAAGTTAAAGGGGAGTATTGGTAGAGGGGGTTTATATGAAATATGTACAAATGAAAAACTATTGCAAAAAATAGTACATAGTGATGCTACTCCTGTTTGCCTGAGACTACTATATGTCATAAATGCTGACTGGCAATTCACAGTAGTCACAAGGAGTAAAGTAACACAAGCCAAATATAGCCCAAACATATATAAACCTCCCTATAGTTATCAATGAAACAGTAACCAGAGTACTTGCGCTTAGTAGATAGTCCCGACTGTCCCGTTTCGCCCCTCCTGGGGCTTACTCATGGGCTACTGAATTAGAGGTCTAATGGGGCTTTTATAGCCCTTTTTCATCCATTTCCGCTTGTGCAACGCAATTAGGGTCATTTCCGTTACTGAATAATGAAGTGGTGGACGTATAAACGTCACCACGTTCTTTCCTTTCATTTCTGTATGTGGTGGCTTGCCAATCATACGTAATTTGCCATCCACACACTCCATTTTCTTTTTTCAAGTTGATTTTAGTCATTTACGTTGTAGCGTGGTGACGTAATCGAGGTACAAACGTAACCACGTTTTTTCAGATCCTTTCTGTGTGTGTTAATTCGCCAATCATACGTTATTTTGCCAACCAAAGCCATTTTGGTCTAGTTTTACAACCCCATGTGCTCAAACATCTGTGTACTATATCTTTATATGTTATGAATATGTCTAAGGAGAATTCTTCCATAATGTTAAATGTCTTTGTATATATTTCTGTTATGTATACAGTAAGACTGTCATGTAAGGCTAGTTCTTTTAAACCACCTAATATATTCATAAAGGTGAGGGATAATAATACTATTAGTGATAGTTAATTTATTTTAATAGGTTTTTATTTGAACTATTAAATAGAGAAATATGTATACAGTTAGAAAAATCTAAGTATGTTGTGCCTATAGTGATATTGTGCAAAATCTATCTATAATATATGTAGTAAACAAATTAGTATAAGTGGATAATTAAAGGGTATGCTAAACTAGAAAATATATGAATATGAGTGTATAATAAAGTGTGAGAAAAGTGATGTGCCTAAAAGTGAGGTATGTTTAGATGTGATAAATAAAAAGTAATAATCTATTATGTGTATGTTGTAATGTTGTCATTTTTTAAACCAATTAAACAAATCACAACATCGTGGTTACCATCCACAAAAGGTTTGTTCAAATGCGGGAAATGTAAAGCTGTAACTATAGGGAGGTTTATATATGTTTGGGCTATATTTGGCTTGTGTTACTTTACTCCTTGTGACTACTGTGAATTGCCAGTCAGCATTTATGACATATAGTAGTCTCAGGCAAACAGGAGTAGCATCACTATGTACTATTTTTTGCAATAGTTTTTCATTTGTACATATTTCATATAAACCCCCTCTACCAATACTCCCCTTTAACTTTTTTCATAACCAGTATAGTACTTAAAATGCGCTTTTTTCTACATTGGTTTTAACCACACTTTTTTGAGCTAAACACTATTTATATATTTACATACTTCCGTCCTACCAAGGATTAGCAAATTTATTTTGCCATATGAGGGAAGACTGTATGTACTCAAGGAACTACCAGCAAGTAGCTCGAATAGAGTAATCATCCATCTAAAACCCTTAAGTTCCTATATTTTTTCTATAATTATTACCATTGTTTAGGTGTTAGGCACCAGGGAACTTTTTCACAGTGATATATTGAATCATATGCTTGCTAATGCCAGAAGCTTGCCAGGAAAAATGGTAGAGTTAGAATTATTAGCAGTTAATAAGAAATGGGATTTAATAGGCATTACTGAAACGTGGTGGGATGAATCTCATGACTGGACTGTTACTCTGGATGGTTATAACCTATTTAGGAAAGATTGGGGCAATGGTAAACGAGGAGGAGAGATTTGTCTGTATGTTAAGCCTGAGTTTAAGCCTATAGTCAGAGAAGATATTTATGGTGGACCTAGTGATAAAGCTGAATGTTTGTGGGTAGAGTTGAATATGGCAACCTTTGGGAAACAGTGATCACAACACAGTCTCATTTGAGATTTGAATTTAAAAACATTTTTTTTAAGGGGCCAACAAAAACTCTTAATTTTAAAAGGGCAGATTTTAATGGTCTAAGGGCAGCAATACAAAGTATAGACTGGGACAGAGAACTGTCAGGTAAAAATACTGAACATAAATGGACAACATTTAAATCCTTACTAAATATACATACACATCGGCATATACCGTGTGGGAATAAAAGTAAAAGGAGTAAATCACATCCAATGTGGCTTTACAATGATTTAAAGATCAAGATAAGGAGTAAAAAACAGGCATTTAAATGTATACAAACAAGAGGGGACAGACTGCTTTACAGGAATACAAGGAAATCAACAAGGCTTGCAAAAGCACTATTAGACTGGCTAAAATAGAAAATGAAAAATTAATTGCAAAAGAGAGTAAGACTAACCCTTAAATATTTTTTAAGTATATTAATGGGAAGAAGGCGAGGAAGAAAGCTATACGAACATTACTATGTGACACAGGCCGTCTGATAATTAGTGACCAGGAAAAGGCAGATGAGCTAAATAGGTTATTTTCTTCGGTACACACAAGGGAGGTACCAGTGGTTGGGACATGGCAACATAATGGGGCTACACTACCTTTGCCAAATAATTGGTTAACACAGGAAGTAATCCAAAAGAGGTTGGAAAAAATAAATGTTAATAAAGCCCCGGGTCCTGATGGAATACATCCAAGGTTACTGAGGGAACTGGGTTCTGTAATAGCCAAACCATTATATTTAATTTTTCACGATTCACTCAACACAGGGTCTTTACCAGATGACTGGAGAAAAGCTGATGTGCTACCTATATTTAAAAAGGGAGCAAGAGCAAATCTGGGGAATTATAGACCAGTGAGCATCACTTCTGTAGTGAGAAAGCTTTTAGAAGGGTTAATAAGGGATAATGTACAAGAATATGTCTATTTAACAGGATTAGAAGTAGGAGTCAACTTGGATTTATGAGGATAGGTCATGTCAAACAAATCTAATTAGTTTCTATGAGGATGTTAGTAGGAACCTGTATCAAGGCAACTCAGTGGATGTAGTCTTTTTGTATTTTGCAAAGGCTTTTGATACAGTGCCAAATGGGAGACTATTGTGCAAACTAAGAGTTGCAGTAAATATCTGCTCATGGATTGAGAGCTGGCTAAAAGACCGGAAGCAAAGGGTTGTTGTAAATGGAACATACTCCGATTGGACTAATGTGGTAAGTGGGGTTCCTCAGGGTTCAGTATTAGGTCCTCTCCTTTTTAACATATTTATTAATGACTTAGAGGTAGGATTGGAATGTGGTGTCTCCATTGTCGCTGATGACACAAAGTTGTGCAAGGTAATTAAATCAGATAGTGATGTGCTTTCCCTCCAAAGGGATTTACATAAAATTGAGGAATGGGCATCTAAATGGCAGATGAGATTTAATACGAATAAATGTAAAGTTATTCATCTGGGAAGGAAAAATAGCCATGCAATTAATAATATTAATGGAGCAAATCTAGGTGTATCAGATATTGAAAGGGATTTGGGAGTGCTTGTGGACAACCACCTAGGTAATAGTGCACAAAGCCAAGCAGCAGCTGCGAAGGCAAATAAAATATTAGCATGTATTAAGAAGGGTATAGAAGCCAGGGAAGCAAATATAATTCTGCCACTATACAAATCTCTAGTACGTCCTCATTTGGAATATGAAGTACAATTTTGGGCACCACTTCATTAAAAGAAAATTTTAGAGCTGGAAAAGGTACAGAGGAGGGCAACAAAACGAATAAGGGGAATGGAGGGGCTAAGTTATGAAGAAAGACTAACCAAATTAAACATATTTTCTCTAGAAAAAAGGCGTCTAAGAGAAGATATGATTACCTTATATAAATACATCCAGGGTCAGTATGAAGAATTGTCAAGGGAGCTTTTTGTGCCAAGAGGTTTTCAACTGACGAGGATATCCCTTGAGGTTAGAAGTAAAAAGATTCCACCTTAAAGAAAAAAAAAGGGTTCTTCACAGTAAGGGTGGTTAATCTGTGGAATTCTCTACCAGAGGAGGTGGTGACAGCGGATTTATTTCTAATTTAAAAAGGGAATTCAGGGTTATCATGGATAATTAGAGAGGCAGTATTGATCCAGGTAGGAGTCCGGTCGCCGGTGTCTGGGATCAGGAGGGAATTGTTTTTTTTGTTTTTTTTTATATACAATTAATTAATAGTTAATCTGCATATTGCAGATCAGAGGAGATCTTAAAAGGTTGAACTTGATGGACTGAAAGTCTTTTTTCAACCTTAAATTGTGTGTGTGTATATGTGTATATATATATGTATGTACGTGTGTGTGTGTGTGTGTGTGTGTGTGTGTGTATATATATATATATGTATATGTATATGTATATGTATGTATATATATATATATATATATATATATATATATTTTTTATTTTTTTTTTACATTCTAAAAACATATTGCCTGTTTTTTGAGTGTAGGTCAACAGAAGAGGTTATTTTAAATGTATTAACACAGTGGTCTTTTAAGTTGGTAGTCATAACTACAGTGAAACTTTTGGAGTGTTGCCCTCAACATATTGGTTTGCTAAAAAAGAGAAAATGCACCAGTACCTAGTGCAGATAACCAAGGTAGAATAATCCAATCTCCTGTGTACGTACAGATAGATTCAACTATTACCTTAAACAACCTCAATATATGAGGTATACTAAGCCCTTTCCAACATGTTGCCACTGCTAGGTTGGTCCTTCTCGTTTGGTGATCATCTTGTTATGGATTCTAAATTCCAGTTTCTCATATTTGATGTATTGGATATGTGGGTAGGGATATTGTACTGATAATAATTAATCTCTATGCCAATGTGAGTGAGATCTCTTTATATTTGTGTTGCCAACAGGCACCCCTCTAATAGAGTTAACTTATTGATAATTAGAACAAGTATACATATCAGTGTTTTTGTTTTTTTTGTGATATAAAAGCTGATCAGATGTGTTTCACCACTCCTGTTCATGGCTTTCTCAATGATCTCTAAATACTACAAACTTCTGTATATATGGAGCACAGAGCACTGCTCAGTGCTTCCCTTGTAGACAATGAAAAAGGCATTATATCTGTTCGGCCTACTTGCCATAACCGATCAAGTGATACTGTGGCGTGCTTGATCTTTTGTGTGTGTGTATCTCTGTATTTCCATCTTCTTGATGTCCATCTCTTGTATCCCCAGGAGGCTGGTGGGGCCTCTGCCACAGCTGGCAATGAACGTGTGCGGGACCTGCAGAGTGAGGTGGAGGGTGTGAAGAACATAATGTCCCAAAATGTGGAGCGGATCTTGGCCAGGGGAGAAAACTTGGACCAACTGAGGAATAAAACGGAGGACCTGGAGGCTAGTGTGAGTATTCAGAACCTAACTGATCTTTATCTTTTTCAATCCATTTTTTTCCCTTACATTTTGTTACATTTTTCCAACTTCTTTTTCCTTGCAACTGCTACTTTTCCTCACAATATTTTTCTTTCTTCGAAAAACACTTAATGCGTCTCGTGTTTTCTCACAACTTTTTTTTTTGGCATCTTGAATTTTTTCTTTCCTGCCTACACTTACTATTATCAATTTTCATAAGAAATTCCTACTTATCCTTCTCCACCTCCCCACTCCTAGGATATGTTCAATCTGATTTCCCACCCTTGGCTAGGCCTTCTATATTGTGCCCCTGGTTCCAAGTACAGGAAAATGGAACTCCTGTTTTGTCTATATAAAAACAATGTATAGACTGGGAATGTATGTTACCGGTTACAAATACAAAGCGATGAAGGGAGCTGGTAAATATGTAAGGTGGCACAACAATTTTACAAAGTCTGAGATCTATAACTTGAACCCCAGTTAGGACTACCAGCTATTAATTAGAGCTAAAACCAATATACATATATACACACTATATACAAGGTAAACATGTGGGAAGTGTGTCACTGGATGCAACTAAATGTGAGTAGAATTCTTCTCAACTGTCCATCAGACTTATTTTGTTAAACCTGCACTTAGATTGGGGTGTATCTTTTTTTTTTTTTAATGTTTTATTTTTGTGTTAAAGTAGTCCTATAATCATAAGAAAGTGGCACTGTGGTATGGGAAAAAATTGGAACTTATTCCTCAAATGCATGTTTTTAATACAGGATAAAACATTCCTTTTTGACCTGAGGCTCAAGTTATGTGCATAGTTTTACTCTTGATGGCACCACATATAAGCTGGCACCCTTAAGGTAGAGCTGGCCCTAATGATTAGCATTCTGTGTTCTGACCTACTCGACAACTGCTTTCCTGGCCACCAAAACCTCACACTATTTTTTTTTCTTCTTTTCCCTCAGTCTGAACATTTTAAGACCACGTCTCAGAAGGTTGCCAGGAAATACTGGTGGAAAAATGCCAAGATGATCGCTATTATCTGTGTAGTGGTTGGAATAATTCTTCTGTTGATCATTCTCCTCGCTACCGGTGTCATTCCCACATAGATGGAGATGCTCAATCCCCTCTCTCCACCATGCAACTTCCTCTTTAAGACTTACACTTACCTCTCAGCTACACACATGACTTGGCGTAGAGAAGCTGGTTGACTTTGATGGCATTAAGCCTTATGAAATATCTGCCTAGCAAGGGAGTGTATGGTATATTGACATATATTTGGTATACATGCATAGATTCTTTAGTGAGAATCATTTCTTTGGGAGATCTCATCAGTGAAAATAATCATTGTGATGTCATTTATATACAATGGCTATTCTTGCTGATTTTTATATTCTAAATGGAAATAATTTTTCATATATAATATAAAAATGGGTGACCTTTTAAGGGGACATGGAAATCTAATGCTTTTTTTTTTTCATCATAAATTTAAAAGCGCATATTTTAAACATTACATCAGATGTTTTTTTCTGTTTATTTTTTGAAGGAAAAAGGGACCAACTGTTGAGTAATGTAGCACATGATTTGCAAGAATTATCTTCTCCCCTCTCCAGAGCATCGTCAACGCACAAGTCTTGATTGGCTGGATTACCTTTGTTAATCTCTCAGGAGATCAACCACAAATGAAAGTTGCTTGCCAAACTGGGTTAGTGCTGAGCTTTTAAATTTATGATAGAAAATGTGAACGTTACTTGTTCCTTAAATGGAGTGCATTAATGAAAGCATGCATACAGTGGGGTTGAATATTGGCTAGTGAGAACTTTTAGGAGCAAAGGAGGCCTGCATTTTTTTGTGAGCTCCTCTCATAAATATACAGGAGAACCCTTGTAGGGTTTTGATTATTTACTTCATAAATGATTGGTAATAAAAATCAGTATTTGAATAAAACAATGTTAGTATAGCTTTTTAAATTCATGAATGAACGTGTCCAGAGGGTAGGGGTGAGAATCGGCAGTGAAGGCTGCCCTGATAGGAAATTGTATCTGCCTCCCTGCTGTGTCCACTAGGCAAATCTAGCTTAGTTTAGGCCAGCCTTCTGGGTAGAGCTTTTCCCTCCCATTGAACACCTAATAAGGGGGGAAGAGAAGCATCTCTGCCAGATCATGAACACATAGTTCAAGTGTAAGTTTTAAAGCCTACTTAAATTTTTTCATCTTCAAATACAAATTTGTTTTAGAGTAAATACTTAAAGCCTATTTTATGAGCTCTACAGCTGGCCAAATGTACTTTTATACAGATCACCTTTTTCTGTTCCGTATGTCGATTCCTCAGGCCATAGTCTCTGGCTCCCCATTACATACTATATATTCCTGTCTGAAGCATCTCTCCTATAACATATCTTATGTGTGTAATATGAATAGCTTTACTGCATAGATAAATTTGAAAGAGAGCTTCCATACTTATAAATAATGGTCTTAACCCTGTTTTTAAACTTCAATTAACCAAGACTTTTTGTTTAGTATAGTCTACAAGTTAATAAGTGCCATTACATGTATCTGTTTGCTTACACAGGAAATGGAACTTTTTAAGAGGGGCTCCTAATAGGTGTCATTCTGTTTAAGTTGCAGTTGTCTATATTTTCCAAATAAAGAATGTATTATGTATAGACAGAATGCAACTATTAGTCTGTAATTTTTACCCTGAGCAGCGAAATGATAAAAGCAACATTTGGTATATGGCACCTTTTAAAAAAAAAAAATGTTTAAAGCTATTTTTAAAACGGTTACTGATTTTAAACTATCCAAGAAGTGCTTACCTCTGTCTTCTCCCTTTTTTTATATGCGGTTTGGGCAAAATGTTTGGTTTAGACAGCCAATGAGAGTCTTCAGCTGGTAACCTTTCTTTTCCCTCTAGTGCAGTGTTCATCCATCCTGGTACTCAGGATACCCTACAAAAGCTAATCTTTTTACTGAACAACTGAAGTTGTATAGTTGCAGTATATGCTTTTGAAAAGCAAAGGGCAAATTGCTGTTAGAGCCTAGATTGGTCATCCCAAAAAGGTCACTGATTAACTCTCCATCTCCCCACTGTGGTCATGTTTTTAAAATTCACTATTTTCATCTACACTTAAAAATATGCAACATGCTTCTAGAAAGTCAAAAAATAATACAGCCTCTAATTTGTAATCTTTTTAACTGCTACTATGCTGCTGTGGAATCGGTAAATCAACTTCCAGAGGTGGTATGTGACTTTGTATACCCAATAAGATATCTGCATATCTGCACGCTACTTACATTGTTGTGAATATTACTTGCGCTAGCAAATACTGTGCCCTCCTTTGGCAACCTGAAATTAATTTACAAGAACATTTCCAAAGGAGAAAGTAGCAGTCAGCAGCAGGGAAGAAAGCTAAACGGCGCCACACATTAAAGAACAGTTTATTTCCAAAATATAAAGGTTGTATTTATTTATTTTTTGCTTTTTTTGAAATATCATGTTTCACCACAGCGGTCTTTAAATCCTTATGTGTTGGCTTGTCTTGTGCACTGGAACTGAGAAATCCTGTTCTGGCGGATGAGACAGAAGTACATGAACTCTGTATATAGAACATGTATTCTTAAAAAAATGCTGTGGAGAGGGAGATTGTCTGGCATCAAAAATACAAATATTTTATTTTTGAAATTTTTATGTAACATCTGTTTAAACCATATTCCTTTGACTGCATAGAGTTCTGTTGGGGGTAAAAGCCAAGGTTGTCAAACTGTGACAGATAATGTGTACGGGTGTTAAGTCATATCAGAGGATTGGTAGAGGGGAGGGGTATCCAAATGGGAGATTACAATTATGTTATCTATTTGGCATCAATATGATGCTTAATTTACATAAACCAGTTTTATATTAATTATGTTAATAATTAAACCTAAGGGACACTTTTTTTTTTTTTTTTTTTTTTTCATGCCTAGATTTTCCTCCCTATGAAAATATATAAAATATTTAGCTGGTCTCTCCAGCATGGACACACCCTGCTAGGCCCACTCACCCTTATACTTAAAGGCATCCTGTAACCATGGGTGTAGGAACTGGGAGGGATGGGGGGACAACTTTCCCCCAGATTTTTGTATGTATGTGTATATATAAGCAATTTTACCGCTTGTGTATACAATGAGCTGTATCCCCCCCCCCCCCCCCCAGAATTATTGGGGGTCCTACACCCCTGCCTCTAACAGAAGCTGTGAATGTAAATTTAGAGTAATTATGGTAACAAAAAATAAGCACATTTATATCACCAAAAAGTTTTAAAATATTTTTATGCACTCTTTATTGTTAATTTGCTTTTCTATTCCCAATGACCCTGCTTATTTCATTTTCTTTATGTGCTCAATTTTTGAGACTCTGAAAATAGATTACACCTGGTGGTGGGCAATTAAAGAAGTGAGTAAAAATGTTTAAAATGTTTTTTTGTGGCTTAATATATAGCTTTGTTTTTTATAACCACGCTAATCTGCATTCAGAGTTTTTCATCACCATCACAAGACAAGATAAATGTGTTTAACGAAAGACAACCAATGGGTGACATGGTCCCTGCCTCAAAGAGCTTACAGTCTACTTATATGAGGGTAAATGCATGGGGAACACTAGAGTATGAGGGTTTGATTAAAACGAGCATCTATTACAGAATCCCTTTCAATTTGCTTGGATTATTTTCCCAAAGCTGTATCTGAATCTTGGATATTTACATCAGTGTCTATAAACTAAAAATGAAGGGAGTAAACAGTATATTATGATCAAACTGTAAGACAATGTAACTGAATCCAAACTTTTTACTATAAATATATGATGGTGCAATACAGTAGGTGACCGCTTTATGTCAGCAGAGCTCCTACAATGAAACCATTCTCATGCCTGCAAAACTCAAAGCAAATAGGGGGTAGACATTACAAGTTGAAATCTTAGACTTGCAGCAACCTTGCTTATTGCTGCTATGTTGCTTCTCAGAAAGCACTGTAATATGTACGGCAATGTATGGCAGGCTTCATAGTTTAATGGGGTGTGAATGTGAAGATACATAGTGTAACTGTATAGCACAGAAAGTGAAGATTTTATATGTATATAAATAAAAAAATATATATATTTAGAGAGAACAATGAATGAAAGTCTGAATCTCCTCCTGTTTCTTTCACTGACCTGATGATCATAAAGGATTTATTTATAAGATTATTGTTATTAAATAATATATTTGGATGCATTATATGTTTTGTGTTGCATTTTGTGGTTTTGCCTTTTCCTGCACCCACACTACTAATAATCTGCCAATTCTTTCACTGCTTTATCCAGTTATCTTTCACTGGCTTATAGATCTTAACACAGTTACTCAGTGGGCATATGATCTCCCTCTCCCATTGTACATTGCAAGTAGCTTGCAAATGTGAATTTCATCATCTTAAGACATACACACTCTACATGCATACTGCTGAATAAACCCATTTGTACATGTATAAAGGATACTCCAAGCCATCCAGTATACACACCATAACATTCATGCTTTTACTTTTTAAAAGTGAGTTAGGAGTTAAAGGGGTTTAGTCTCCTTAAGGATCATAGGGGGCTCTAGATCTGGACTCCATGCACCTCAGCAGGCTAAAACATATAGTTACATCGTAATTGAGGTTGAAATAATACTTTTAGTCAATCAAATTCAACATTTTCAGATCTCATCTGATCTGCAATATACAGTTTCATTGTTAATTGATCCAGAGGAAGGCAAACGGGAAAAAAAAAAAAAAAAACAAGTTAAACTTTGCCAAGTGTCTCAAATAGGGAAAAAAATAAATCCATCCTGACCTCAGATACTGGCAATTGGATTCCTCCATGGATCAACACTCTCTCTCCTTAATTAACCAGGATATCCCTGAATGCATTTGCTGCTGACCTGCATTGTTACTGACCTAGTTGGATTTCTGCTCGCCCCTGATCTTTGGCTTGCCTCACCAGTCCTTTGCCTGTGTGCTTGAACTTATTTGGACGTGCCACTCTCTGGTACTTTGCCCCTGAAGGCTTTCACCTGGACAACACTTGCATTTATATAAAATCATGGAACAAGACCAGCTCGATCAGCAGATGAAAAGGGATCCCACTGGTTAGGCCTCAACAGTAATGGAGATACAATCACCCAGCAAAAGACACAGTTTTTTTTTTCAATTAAAAAAATATCTTTATTTATATTTATAATTTATTTCAACAAAAAAACATTCATGCATTCTTTGCTCTATGACACAGCACCAGTGTGACGACGGCACAGTACAAAGCTAAAACTTTATTCATATAACATAGTTTATGCTTTTCAGTGAGAATGCAAGTTTATTATAAAGGATGATTTATGTATTAACACGTATCATCATGCATTACCGGTAACACAACACAATACCCAAATTAACCTTTATTATTACATTTGCACAGAAATAAACACAACTGGGTTTGGAATGATATGGGATGTGGGCATAGGGCAATTTGGGCTAAATGGGGATTGAAGGTGATGGGTCAAGGGACTGAATTTGGGCAAGAGACAGGGGATGTAATAGGCAGTCTGAGAACCAGTCTGCAAGAGTCCTGGCAGTTTCTGGCAAATCAAAGGTTATCCTTAAAACAGCACATGAGGTTACAAGCATATTGAATGGCACACAGTGCTCAAGCTCATCAGCCAAACTGTCCAACAGGTCTTGAGCAAATGGTCACTGCCAAAACACATGTAGAGATGTTTCTTCTGTGTTACAGCCCCTCAGGCAGTGCCTGCATGAACGGTCTCAGAGAGACCCCCAAAATGGCCATCCATGCATTATCCTCATTTCTGTTGGTCAGACTTTTTGATGGAATTGTCCCAAACAAATTCAGCAATTTTGTCTCGGAGACCAGTAACTGACTCCATAATGTCCTAACTTTTCAAATGTTTGTAGATGATCTTTGGGGTCCACAGGTCACGCTTGAAGCTGTGGAGATGGTGCTCACTAACATACTGTCCCAAATCCAGGTAGAACCATGGGGTGGTCTAGTTGAAGGGGAGAGAGCTGTCCCACTTGTCTCAGGCAAGCCCTCTCTAGAGGGGTAAGAAGAAACAATGGGACATAACCACTCCTGCAGATCCCTGGTCTCTGTCACACAGAGTCCTGCACACACAGTTGCCTGCAAAGAAGGACTGCAGCATAGTAGGGATACCGGGCACTCCTTTGCCCCCTTTTTGCAGCTCCTTGCAAAACACTGTGCTCTTTACTCAGTCTATCTTTGAGCCTCAGATGAAATAAAATACTGCCTTGGAAATGGCCCAGCAAACTGGTTAAAGGAGAGCAACAAAAAGACACTGTGCTATACTTGCTAGGAAAGGTCAGTTTATGCAGGAGACCTGAAATGATTTTATACCTGTGAGAACAATAGGGAGCAGGATATGGGCATATTTTTATTGGCTGGAAAAACAATAGGCGGGACCATTAGAAAGCCAACCAGAAGGAATCCAAGAGAGTCAGTCCTGTAACTGTCTACATCTTATAGTGAATTAAGTGGCCTCATGCATCACTTAAATGGTCACCAGCATAAGCATGCACAAACAGCTTCAGTTCATTGTAGAAATGGCCAAATCTTTTTTTCAGTGTTACTCCCCAGTCCTCACTGATGTAATTGACATTTCACCCACAAACTTTAGTAAAATGAGTGACTAACTAGCATCTTTTATTTATGGAGTGTTAGTGGCTAGAACAAAAGATGACAATGTTGTAAGCAAGTTTCAGGTATCTGTTTGGCATCATTATGAAATGTAATATTGATATGTTCTAGTCTTATACTAATTATGTCAATAATTAAACCTAGGGACAGTTTTATTCACTCCATGACTCAATTGGCCCAAGTATTATAATATATACATACAACACATAGCATGAAGGGCAGAAAGACAATCTCCTAGGCCAAATAAATCACCTATAAAGTTGTGTATTTTTAAATGCTGTGTTTTGTCTTCTAGGGATTTTCACATCTGTATCTATGAACTGGATATAAAGGGATAAACTGTATGATATGATCAAACTATAAAAAAATGTGTCTGATTCCAAACATGAACATAAATAAATATAAATAACTGAAAATTGCAATACAGTGACTGGCCACCCTGCAGCCAACTGGTCACACCCATGTGAAGCTCATAGCAAACAGCAGAGGACAGACCATAAAAGCTAAAATCTAAGTCTATAAGATTTTAGCTTTTATGGATAGATAAAGGTAAATAAAGCATGAACGTGAGGGAGCTCAGAAGGGCAGTGGCTGACAGATGTGTCTGGCGTGCTGAGATCCACAGGGTCACTGAGAATCAGATACGACTGACCGTCTAAATAACTACAACCCCAACATGTATACTCTCTATGTTACTATGGTTAGCTGACACCCAGTGCTTCCATTCATCATTCTCTGCTCAGTGCTATAACATGGCTCACCTTCAAACAGGATAAACCTATCCAAAGTGATATAATCTAGCTGTCATAGAACGCTTACACATAGTATTCAGCTTTGCTAAAGCTCATTCAATGCTTTTTTTTTTACCAGTGTAGTATCTCAAAGTGTCTATCATTTAAATTGAGTTGAATGTAAAAGTGTTGAGAAGTTGCTTACATAACCCAATAACACGCTGAAGGATAAAGCTTAGAATATATGTACATTAGTTTAAAAAAAAAAGTTTTACATTTTATTTATTAAGGAAAAGAAACATTCAGAAATATACTGTGTTACTGCTAATAAGAAACCAATGGTCCTTCTCAAAAAGTCTGCTGATACGCTGAAAATATAATCCATATAATGAATTCTGCTCTATCAGTGTGATTGAAGAGCATCTAATTTGTACCAGCTAGTTCAGAGCAGAACTAAGTCTCATACCTTGATTTGTGTCTAGCACCTATTTATATAGTAAATTCCAGTAGCTAGAGAAACTTGGAGAATGTCTAGCTATTTAAACAACCTGAAAATATTAATAACAAAATATAAAAAGAGGGGTAAACTCTGAGGTAAATATCCAGGAATGCCAGGGGCCCAGTACCATACTTTCAGCCTGTGCTTATACGGGAGGTCAAGATATTCCTCAGATGCTTAAAGTTTAATTCCAACACCACTAGAGAGATAGGCGAGTGTGCAACAAAACCATATATCCCAATCCACTCATTTGCTTGGAGAATAGACCCTATAACCTTTTAATTTCGCCTTTTTCCTTTTTCGAAGCAGAACAGAGTGGAAAGTCTGATTAGCAAACATGTATTGCAAATAAAGTACTGAGTTTGGAGGCAGAGGTGCTCAAAGTGCATGGATGGTCTTGTAAGCTCCGTTAGTTGTTGGCAAAAGGACAAGACATGAAGGAGCTGTATGTAATTCAGTAGACCAGCATTAAAAGAGTTGATTAGCCAGTTTCACTCTTGAGCAAAGTTTACTCTGGTTAACAATTTCAGCTACTTTTACCTCATGGTCTAGTGGGTTCAGAGATGCTGAATGGCCATGGTTATCTAGTGTTGAATCCAAGTTATTTGTAATGGATGTAAGAAAGGAGTGGGAGGTAGAGATGGCAATAGCATTAATGTGACAAGTAAGTAATGTGAGCGGAGGAGCAGCTGCAGATGGAGGTAAGTGAGGGGAAAGGGAGAGGGGGAGGTATTTAGAGGGGTAAAGTGAGGAGGGGGGTTTAGGATGAGGAGGGGTAAAGTGAGGGGGTTTTAGAATGAGGATGAGGGGTTTAGGATGAGGATGGGGGGTTTAGGATGAGGATGGGGAGGGTTTAGGATGAGGATGGGGGCTTTAGGATGAGGATGGGGGGATTAGGATGGGGGGGTTGAGGTTGAGGAGGGGGTTGAGGTTGAGGAGGGGGGGTTGAGGTTGAGGGGGGCTGAGGAGAGAGGTTTTGGAGGGGGGTTTAGGATGAGGAGGGGGGTTGAGGAGGGAGGATTGAGGATGGGGGTTGAGGATGAGGATGGGGGGGTTGAGGTTGAGGAGGGGGGTTGAGGTTGAGGAAGGGGGTTGAGGAGGGAGGTTGAGGAGGGGGTTTAGAATGAGGAGGGGGGTTGAAGATGGGAGTTGAGGATGGGGGGTTGAGGTTGAGGTTGAGGAGGGGTGTTGAGGAGGGAGGTTGAGGAGGGGGGGTTGAGGAGGAGGGGGGTTGAGGATGAGGAGGTGGGTTGAGGATGAGGAGGGGGTTGAGGGAAGGAGGAGGGGGGAAGAGACACAGAGAAGGGGGAGGGGGAAGAGACACAGGGGAGGGAGAGGGGAGAAGAGACACAGGGGAGAGAGAGGGTGGACACAAGAAAAGGGCACACAAGAGGGGGACACAGAGGGCACAGGAGGGACACAGGGGGCAGCACATTTCCCACCCTTGGCTTATACTTGAGTCACTCATTTTTCCCATTTTTTTGGGGTAAAATAGGTGCCTTGGCTTATACTCAGGTCGGCTTATACGGTATATACGGTAAATCAGCAGTTAATCTCAGACAAAGCATAAAAGGGTTATCAGTTACAAGCACTTGATACCACTTAACCTTGGTCAATGAAACCACTTAACTTAGTATAAGTATATTAGGCTTGGTTAACTATGTCTATGTCTCGTATTAGTGTGCTAGACAGCCCATACACAGCCTATAGAATCTGAATCAATACAGCCTTGAGTTCAATATCCGCCAGCAGCAGTTAAGCTTACTTGGGGGAACCCTGGCCAGCTGGTGATGGACTACTGGTAGCAGGCAGCGTGTGGAGTTAATAAAGAGCATCATCCCCTGGCTTTATTAACCCCTTCTTTCCCCACAAATAGCGCAGTAAACACAAATATCAATATTCTGGCAGAGAACTGTGTATATAATTGGGGTATTACTCCCCATATCATAGTAAGTTGCTACCATTGACACAAGAAAATTAACAAATTACAATATTTTAACCAAGTAAAACTATAGTCTCTTTTTTAAGTCTTCATGGAGCTGTAAGAACAGGCTTGGTTGGACGTTTGGTAGTCCTTGCCATCCTCCTGCCAGGAACAATCTGCGGCGGCAGATTGTGACATAGTTGTGCTGCCTCTTAAGCAATCTAGGCTCAGGGTACACTTATAGTGCTGTAGATTATCAGTTGTAATATATAACTTTTAGTATTTTTATATAAGATTCAAGTAAACTATTTAATTACATTTTTGATAGTGTGGTCCCTGAGTCTTTCCATGGATCATGGTCCCAATTTTTCCCTAGTTCTATCTCCCGTTGTGTTACACAATTATATTTATGATGCCCTGGAGGAGAATTCAATTAGTTATAAAGTTCACCTAATATGCTCCTAGTAAGTGGAGCGGACCGGCATAGACTGGTAAACCATGTATCCTGTGGGGATGGGCGATTATGTAATTGTGTAAATAAAAAGTATTTAATTTGGCAGTAACTAGTGAGAGAGATAGATTATGCATATACTTTAGTATTTCATAAGTAAGAGTGGATGTATTTAGTTTCATTTGCATTTTGCCACCATGCCCCATTTACTAAAGCTTAGGGGAAACTTTGGATGAGTAATAAGAGTAGTAATAGTAAATGTATGCTGTACTGTATTCAATGTCCATTGCCATGGGCATAGGAACCGGTGTGGGGGGGGAGAGGGGGGCGACTGATCCTCCCCAGATTATATGGTTTAATGTAAATATATATATATATATATATATATATATTTATTTAAACAATAACTACTTGCTCTATCGGCAGCTCTTACAAGATCACGCAGCATAAACTTGCATGTTCTTGTGAGATCTAGCTATCAGAAACATACTGACAGCCAAATGGACAGGAGGTGAGGTGGAGGAAGATATTATATATTAAATGATTGTTGTGGTAAACTAACCAATTGAAAATATCCACTACACAGGCTGGGATCCCGCCCCACGTTGATGATAGACAGTAACCTTGAAATGGCTGTCCGTGGGTAGGATTCCCAGCTTGTGTATAATCCATTGTTGTCTTTGCATAAAAGCTGTGTGATGCAGCGGGCATAAGCTTAAAGGAAGCCATGTTTAAAATGGTTACGGATAGAAAAACTAAGCATTTGTGGGCACATTTACATGTCCCTGCTCTGCTTCCCAACGTGCAGTGTAATAACTATATTTCTCAGAATTCTGAGAAGGAAGCAAGTTTTTTTTTAACTTGCTTCAGACAGTGAAATGTAAACACAAATGTACTATTTGTACTATTTATAATATACATATATATACCTATATCTCACAAAATTGAATACACCCCTCACATTTTTGTAAATATTTTATTATATCTTTTCATATGACAACACTGAAGAAATGACACTCTGCTACAATGTAAAGTAGTAAGCGTACAGCCTGCATAACAGTGTAAATTAGCTGTCCCCTCAAAATAACTCAACACACAGCCATTAATGTCTAAACCGTTAGCAACAAAAGTGAGTACACCCCTAAGTGGAAATGTCCAAATTGGGCCCAAACTGTCAATATTTTGTGTGTCCACCATTATTTTCCAGCACTGCCTTAACCCTCATGGGCATGGAGCTCACCAGAGCTTCACAGGTTACCACTGGAGTTCTCTTCCACTCATCCATGATGACATCACAGAGCTTGGGGGATGTTAAAGACCTTGCACTCCCCCACCTTCCGTTTGAGGATGCCCCACAGATGCTCAATAGGGTTTAGGTCTGGAGACATGATTGGCCAGTCCATCACCTTTACCTTCAGCTTCTTTAGCAAGGCAGTGGTCGTCTTGGAGGTGTGTTTGAGGTCATTATCATGTTGGGATACAGCCCTGCGGCCCAGTCCCCGAAGGGAGAGGATCATGATCTGCTTCAGTATGTCACATTACATGTTGGCATTCATGGTTCCCTCAATGAACTGTAGCTCCCCAGTGCCGGCAGCACTCATGCAGGTCCAGACCATGACACTCCCACCACCATGCTTGACTGTAGTCAAGACACACTTGTCTTTGTACTCCTCACCTGGTTGCCACCACACACGTTTGACATCATCAGTTGATGAACCAAATAAGTTTATCTTGATTTCATCGGACCACAGGACATGGTTCCAGTAATCCTTGTCTTCAGCAAACTGAGGGCTTTCTTGTGCATCATCTTTAGAAGAGGCTTCCTTCTGGGACGACAGCCATGCAGACCAGTTTGATGCTGTGTGCGGTGTATGTTCTGAGCACTGACAGGCTGACCCCCCCACCCTTTAGCCTCTGGCAGCAATGCTGGCAGCACTCATACGTCTATTTCCCAAAGACAACTTCTGGATATGACGCTGAGCATGTGCAATCAACTTCTTTGATTGACCATGGCGAGGCCTGTTATGAGTTGATCCTGTCCTGTGAAACCACTGTATGGTCTTGCCTACCGTGCTGCAGCTCAGTTTCAGGGTTTTGGCAATCTTCTTATAGCCTAGGCCATCTTTATGTAGAGCAACAATTCTTTTTTCAGATCCTCAGAGAGTTCTTTGCCATGAGGTGCCATGTTGAACTTCCAATGACCAGCATGAGAGTGTGAGAGCGATAACACCAAATTTACCACACCTGCTCCTTATTCACATCTGAGACCTTGTAATACTGAGTCACATGACACCGGGAAGGGAAAAAGGCTAATTGGGCCCAATTTGGACATTTCCACTTTTGTTGACAACGGTTTAGACATTAATGACTCTGTGTTATTTTGAGGGAACAGCAAATTTACACTGTAATACAGGCTGTACACTTACTACTTTACTTTACATTGTAGCAGAGTGTCACATGAAAAGATATAATAAAATATGTACAAAAATGTTAGGGGTGTACTCACTTTTGTGACATACTGTATATATATATATAGTAACAGAGTGAAGCAAAGAGTGCCCCTAGAGGTGGGTTTAATTAAATAGGCTGGAAGATTTCTCCGGAGAAAGAAAGAGTTAACTCTGGGCAGTGATCAGATGCTAATTGAAGCCCAGCTGTGGAGTGCCTTTAAGACAACAGCAGAAAGATGGGTGGAGTCTCTCTCACTTAGGGTTGGGCCTAAGTGGTGTGTGAAAACTGCTCCTGTTGGTGAGCTGCTGTTAGCAGCCAAGAGCAAGCTACAGAGAGAAGCTTGCTGACTGTTAATGTTTGGATCTCTAATCTGATGTGTGATTTAGATTGAGAGACTAAAGACTGTTTTTCCAGAGATTGCTCACAGAGAAAGCTATTTGCAGTCAGAAGACTGCTGTTCCAGAGATTGCTCGCAGAGAAAGCTGTTGTTTCAGAGATTGCTCGCAGAGAAAGCTGTTGTTCCAGAGATTGCTCGCAGGGAAAGCTGTTGTTCCAGAGATTGCTCGCAGAGAAAGCTGTTGTTCTAGAGATAGCTCACAGAGAAAGATTTTTTGCAGAGATTGCTCGCAGAGAAAGTTGTTTGCAGTCAGAAGACTGCTGTTTCAGAGATTGCTCTCAGAGAATTCTGTTTGCAGTCAGAAGAATGCTTTTTCAGAGATTGCTCGCTGAGGAAGCTGTGTTCCAGAGGATGTGAGTAAAGGATTATATTTTCCTTACAGGAGTCTGTGTAAAGTAACCCCAGGGAGAAGGCAGCAGTATAACTGTGAATAGAACAGAGTATCTCAAAAGACTGTTTAAGGATCCCCAGAGGTTGGAGACAGGCCGCCCGAATGCTCCCCTTTCTACTGTTGAAGAGATTTACAATAGAACTGTATGGTTTGTTATATTGTTGGCTGATATAAGCCATAATGTGGTGTCATTTTGGGACTTTTAATAAAAAAGATTAAAAGAATACATGATCTTCTTGCTGTCAATCTAGAAGGTAACGGGTCAAGCTACCACAATATATATATATATATGCTGAGAGAAATGTGTGGCCTTTATGGTGCATCAGGGGTATAGAGATAGTTGAGCTTCCCTATAATAAAGCTTCCTTGTTTAATGGCGGTACATTGTACATCTCACTATCCTAAAAGTTCTACATTGCCAAATAAACTTAGAAAATATGTAAATGGGGGAGTAAGTTACTTTTAGTGCTGATTTGGGAAGGCCAGGAGAGGTTGAAACATGAACAAGTTAGCATATCTGGATAATTGTCTGTGTACATTTGGGCCCAGTGTGGCATGATATTGACCCCCAAATATTTAGAGTCAGTTTTTATTAAAGGACTAGCGACTTGCCCGTCAAAATATGACGGCAATGAGATGTGCATGTTTGGAAAGTTGTTTAGTTATTAATATACGTATTTGACACTTGTAAGGTTTTAGTTATGCTGAAATAAGTGCAATTGTGATATTAAACATGCTTATTTTTGTAAAATGTTCTTTTGTTGAACATTAACTGTTAAAGCATTTTGTATCGAAAATATTAACATGTCAATGTAAGAACAGTTGAACTTGAAATTAATCAGTATTGTAAACTTGAGGTAATGTTTTTTTAACATACATGTTCTATCTGACGAATTGTTAACTTAAATATACATTGAATCCAGAGGAAGGCAAACAAGTAAAAACCCATCTTGAAACATGGCCAATTGTATTATAGAGGGAAAAAAATAATTCCTTCCTGACCCCATTACCTGGTGATCAGATTACTCCCTGGATTAATGTTTAACATAAAAGACAACATTTACATTGTGACTTAAAACATGGTTGAGCTCTTAACATGAACTTTCTTATCTGTCTAAGTAAGTAACTTGAAAAAAATGTTTCAAACTTGTAACATTAGAAACAGTAACATAGTTAATTAACATTTTAACATAATTTTTGAAAATAATGCAAGGCAAGTGCTTTGTGAGGCTAATTATCCATAAACAGTACTTCCATTAATTATGACTGAATTGTTTATTGATTTGTATTTTTCAATGGTTGACCTTTGTTTGTTGCTGTGATTTAAAATGTGGTTGACCTCTTAACATGAACTTCGTAATATCTCTAAGTAAGGAACTGGAAAGTATATTTTTTTAAACTTGAACTTTCTTATCTGCCTAACTAAGGAACTTAAAAATGTTTTTTTCAAACTTGTAACATTAGAAACAGTAACATAGTTAATTAACATTTTAACATAATTTGTGAAAATAATGCAAGGCAAGTGTTTTGTGAGGCTTATCATCCATAAACAGTACTTCCATTAATTATGACTGAATTGTTTATTGATTTCTATTTTTCAATGGTTGACCTTTGTTTGTTGCTGTGATTTAAAATGTGGTTGACCTCTTAACATGAACTTTGTAATATCTCTAAGTAAGGAACTTGAAAGTATATTTTTTTAAACTTGAACTTTCTTATCTGTCTAAGTAGGGAACTTGATTTTTTTTTTCAAACTTGTAACAAATATAGCTGAAAGTGAGGAAATACAATTATTGTTACAGATTGAAAATGCAGCTAGGCATGGTCAAGTTCTAATAATGGGAGATTGTAATTACCCTGAAATAAACTGAATAAATGAGACCAGCAGTTCATCTAAGGAGAGCAGGTTCTTGAGTACACTCAGGGATCATTATCTGGCCCAGGTTGTACAAGAGCCTACTAGAAATGAAGCTATCTTAGATTTACTCATCACAAATAATATTGATATAGTATCTAATGTTGGAATAGGTCAACCTTTGGGAAACAGTGATCACAACACAGTCTCGTTTGAGATTGAATTAAAAAAAACAAAATTTTAAGGCGCCAACAAAAACTCTTAATTTTAAAAGGGCAGATTTCAATGGTCTAAAGGCAGCAATACTGACTGAGACAGAGAACTGCCAGGTAAAAACACTGACCACAAGTGGACAACATTTAAATCCTTACTAAATATACATACACATCGTCATATACTGTGCGGGAATAAAAGTAAAAGGAGTAAATCCCATCCAATGTGGCTTAACAATGATTTAAAGATCAAGATACAAAGTAAAAAATAGGCATTTAAATTATACAAACAAAAGGGGACAAAAAACTGCTTTACAGGAATACAAGGAAATCAACAAGGCTTGCAAAAGAGCGATTAGCCTGGCTAAAATAGAAAATGAAATAATAATTGCAAAAGAGAGTAAGACTAACCCTAAAATATTTTTTAAGTATATTAATGGGAAGAAGGCGAGGAAGGAAGCTATAAGAACATTTCAATGTGACACAGGCCATCTGATAATTAGTGACCAAGAAAAGGCAGATGAGCTAAATAGGTTCTTTTCATCTGCATACACAAGGGATGTACCAGTGGTTGGTACATGGCAACATAATGGCGCTACACTACCTTTGCCAAATAATTGGTTAACACAGGAAGTAATCCAAAAGAGGTTGGAAAAAATAAATGTTAATAAAGCCCCGGGTCCTGATGGAATACATCCAAGGGTACTAAGGGAACTGGGTTCTGTAATAGCCAAACCATTATATTTAATTCTTCAAGATTCACTCAACACAGGGTCTCTACCAGATGACTGGAGAAAAGCTGATATGATACCTATATTTAAAAAGGGAGCAAGAGCAAATCCAGGGAATTATAGACCATTGAGTCTCACTTCTGGAGTGGGGAAGCTTTTAGAAGGGTTAATAAGGGATAATATACAAGAATATGTCTATTTGAACAGGATTATAAGTAGGAGTCAACATGGATTTATGAGGGATAGGTCATGTCAAACAAATCTAATTATTTTCTATGAGGAGGATAGTAGGAACCTGGATCAAGGCAACTCAGTGGATGTAGTCTTTTTGGATTTTGCAAAGGCTTTTGATACAGTGCCACATGGGAGACTATTGTGCAAACTAAGAGTTACAGGAGTTGCAGTAAATATCTGCTCATGGATTGAGAGCTGGCTAAAAGACAGGAAGCAAAGGGTTGTTGTAAATGGAACATACTCCGATTGGACTAATGTGGTAAGTGGGGTTCCTCAGGGTTCAGTATTAGGTCCTCTCCTTTTTAACATATTTATTAATGACTTGGAGGTAGGATTGGAATGTGGTGTCTCCATTGTCGCTGATGACACAAAGTTGTGCAAGGTAATTAAATCAGATAATAATGTGCTTTTCCTCCAAAGGGATTTACATAAATTTGAGGAATGGGCATTTAAATGGCAGATGAGATTTAATACGAATAAATGTAAAGTTATGCATCTGGGAAGGAAAAATAGCCATGCAATTTATAATCTTAATGGAGCAAATCTAGGTGTATCAGATATTGAAAGGGATTTGGGAGAGCTTGTGGACAACCACCTAGGTAACAGTGCTCAAAGCCAAGCAGAAACTGCAAAGGCAAATAAAATATTAGCATGTATTAAGAAGGGTATAGAAGCCAGGGAAGCAAATATAATTCTGCCACTATACAAATCTCTAGTATGCCCTCATTTGGAATATGGAGTACAATTTTGGGCACCACTTCATAAAAAGGACATTTTAGACCTGGAAAAGGTACAGAGGAGGGCAACAAAACTAATAAGGGGAATGGAGGGGCTAAGTTATGAAGAAAGACTAACCAAATTAAACTTATTTTCTCTAGAAAAAAGGCGTCTAAGAGGAGATATGATTACCTTATATAAATACATCCAGGGTCAGTATAAAGATTTTTTAAGGGAGCTTTTTGTGCCAAGAGGTTTTCAACTGACAAGAGTAGATCCCTTGAGGTTAGAAGTAAAAAGATTCCACCTTAAAGAAAGAAAAGGGTTCTTCACAGTAAGGGTGGTTAATCTGTGCAATTCTCTACCAGAGGAGGTGGTGACAGCGGATTCGATAGATAACTTTAAAAGGGGACTGGATTTATTTCTAATTAAGAAGGGAATTCAGGGTTATCATGGATAATTAGAGAGGCAGTATTGATCCAGGGATAAGTCCGGTCGCCGGTGTCTGGGATCAGGAGGGAATTGATTTTTTTTTATATATACAACTAATTAATTAATAGTTAATCCGCATATTGCAGATCAGAGGAGATGTTAAAAGGTTGAACTTTGATGGACTGAAAGTCTTTTTTCAACCTTAAATAATATGTAACTATGTAACTATGTAACATTAGAAACAGTAACATAATTAATTAACATTTTAACATAATTTGTGAAAATAATGCAAGGCAAGTGTTTTCTGAGGCTAATCATCTATAAACAGTACTTCCATTAATTATGACTATATTGTTTATTGATTTGTATTTTTCAATGGTTGACCTTTGTTTGTTGCTGTGATTTAAAACGTGGTTGACCTGTTAACATGAACTTTGTAATATGTGTAAGTAAGGAACTTGAAAGTATATTTTTTGAAACTTGAACTTTCTTACCTGTCTCAGTAAGAAGTTACATTTTTTTGTTCAAACTTGTAACATTATAAACAGTAACATAGTGAATTAAGATTTTAACATAATGTTTTATTAAAAGTATTAACATTTGAATGTAAGAACAGTTGAACTTTAAATTAATCAGTATTGTAAACTTGAGGTAATGTTTTTTTAACATGCAAGTTCTATCTCAAGAATTGTTAACTTAAATATACATTGAATCCAGAGGAAGGCAAACAGTAAAAACCCTCATTGAAACATGGCCAATTGTATCATAGAGGGAAAAAAATAATTCCTTCCTGACCCCATTAACTGGTGATCAGATTACTCCCTGGATTAATGTTTAACATAAAAGACAACATTTAAATTTGGACTTAAAACTTGGTTGAGCTCGTAACATGAACTTTGTAACATGTCTAAGTAAGGAACTTGAAAGTATATTTTTTTAAACTTGAATTTTCTTATCTGTCTAAGTAAGGACCTTGAAAATATTGTTTTGAAACTTGTAACATTAGAAACAGTAACATAGTTAATTAACATTTTAACATAATTTGTAAAAATAATGCAAGGCAAGTGTTTTGTGAGGCTAATCATTCATAAACAGTACTTCCATTAATTATGACTGAATTGTTTATTGATTTGTATTTTTGAATGGTTGTTTGTTGCTATAGTAATTGTTTTAAATCGCACATATAGTTTGGTCTCTGGAAAAGTGGTTCTTTAAAAAGAGAACGCAAGAACTTAAACTTGTTGCACGCTGTGTAAGCACTGTTCTGTATGTGTTTGACAATTTAATGTAGCTTAACAGGAAAATATTATTTTTGTAAATGTAATTTCTGTTGCGTAATAATGACCTTTTGATGGGAACGGACATTTATGTGTATGTTTTTAAAATGTGGTGCTTATATTGTGGTTTTTTATATTTTTGCATTTGCTTTTAAATTTGTTTTGCATGGCTTTTGTTTCTTTAATGAAAAGTTAAAGTACTTCATAGTCGACAATGTTTTTAGTAAAAATACGTCCATCTTCTAATAAATCACCTTGACTTTCATTCTTTTCAATGTAAACTTTAATAGCCTGTGGATTTTTGCACCGTGATAAGGCAACGTACAATTGGCCATGTGCAAATACTGGTTGTTCTAAGAAAATACCCACAGATTTGAACGTTTGTCCTTGTGATTTATTAATGGTCATGGCAAATGCCATAATGATGGGAAATTGTCTTCTTTGAAGTGTAAAAGGGAGACTACTTTCACTTGGTGCTAAATCTACTCTTGGTATGAAAACTCTCTCTCCTTTATGGGCACCAGTTAAAATGTCAGCATCTATGAAATGGTCCTTTAATTGTTGAACAATTAATCTTGTCCCATTGCATAGGCCTTTTTTGGGGTTCATATTTCGCAGTAACATGACAATTGCACCTTTCTTTAGCTGCAAAATATGTGGTGGCATTCCAGAAGGAGTTAGTGAGTTTATGAATTCAGTGGAAAAGTTTGCCTGACTTTCATTGTCATCAGCACTGTGATAATTTCTTTGTGGTGCATTAATTTTTTTTAAAGATTTCATAAGTGAGGATTAATGCATTTTTATTTTTACACGTTAGTATGACTTGGTTGGCAAGCTCTGATATATCTTGGAGACAAATCATATGAGGTGGGATCTGCACAGTGTCGTCAGGTAAATTTGGTATTTTTTCTGTTCTGCCTTCTCCAATTTTAATAAGATAATCATTGTAATCAGTTTGGCCTTCTGATCTCATGTTGTGTTGCAGTTGAAGATGGGTAAAATGTTTCCATAGTGTGCTTGACTTTATACAGGTTTCGATAATGTCAGTTCGATTTCCATGTACAACGACAGGTAATGTTTGTCTAAAATCGCCACCTAAAAAAATTACCTTTCCACCAAATGGAAAATTATTATCCATGACTTCACGAAGCAAACGGTCAATACATTGGAGGGCATAGCATGACATCATTGTGGCCTCATCTATTATAATTAATTTAGATTTTTTTTTTTTTTTTGCTTGTAATGATGTCATGCGAATATATGACACAGAGGTTTCTAAAATAGGCACTGGCAGTTTAAAGCCACTATGTACAGTTCTTCCACCTTCTAACAAAAGTGCAGCAATTCCAGTAGTGGCAAACGGCAGTGCTATTTGACCTTGTGCTCGTACAGAACTCATTAATAAATTATATAGATAGGTTTTTACTGATCCGCCAGGTCCATCAAGATAGAAATAACGCTCTGTGACCATGTCATCATCTATTGCATTTTTAATGGCATTAAATGCTTGCAATTGTAACGTATTTAAAGTTGCAAGTCTTTCTTCTGTTCTTTCTACTTGTAGTTGAATGTCATAGTCTTCAAAGTTTATGCCATCTATAAGACCTGGATCAGGCAAATTAAAACTTGCACAACTTAATCCATGAGTTAAAAATACTTCTTGGATTTACATTAATGCTTTTAAGTGTGCAATAGGTTCATTGTATCGTTGCATAAAGTCTTCAGCCATATTACTTTTAAATGTGTCCCACAAAGCTAATGCATTTGGAGCATTTGAGAATATACAAATAAATGCAAATTGTTCTCTCATCGGCCGTGGCATTTGACATAGTGCTGCTTCTTTTAAACATCTTTCCCATTCTGTATCATCATCTAGTAAGTTTCTATGTCTTGCAGCTAAATAGGATTCATATACTATTGGCCTCATTCTATTACCGGCCGTAAATCGTCCGTAAGGCTGCGATTCCTTGCGGGGGTTCTGTTAACTCGCGATTCTATTATACGGCCCCGCAAGGATCTCCTCTTACGGCCGGCCGCATATCTTGGAACCGGCCGTAAGCTGTGAAATCTAAAAACGCAAAAATAAATTCAAGCCTGCCCTGTACAGCTCTGTAAATGCTAGGGATCATATTGGAGGACATGAGGATTAAAAGTAACCCACTCTCAAGCTTGCACATCAGCCCAAAC
Source organism: Discoglossus pictus (assembly GCA_027410445.1). NCBI lineage: Eukaryota > Metazoa > Chordata > Amphibia > Anura > Alytidae > Discoglossus > Discoglossus pictus. The sequence goes on from CM050167.1 coordinate 97,264,566, forward strand.
CCGAGTTCAAATTAACTGTTTATTTTCCGGCTGCGGCGTGGGCGGGTCTGAAGTGCTCCAAGCACTCTGGACTTTTTACATGGATATTTTACGGATATTAAAAATAAAATAGTTTACGGATTTGAGTATAGGATAATTATGTGCTATTTTTTCTAACACCTAAAATCCCTTTATAGTCTTCTCAAAGTGCAGGATGGCTTTATTTGAGCTATTTTATGTGCTTAATTGGTGCTAGCGGGACCTCTTTCCTGCAAGTAAGCTGCGGCTCGCTTTTAGCCTTGCAGAGAGGTTTCCCGGAGCAATTGAATTGCAAATAGGAATTTCTTACGGCCGAAACTCTTGCGGCCGTTTTAGATCAAAGGCTTTCCTCTGGCGCGAGCGGCCGCAAGAGATAGCAAGGCACCGGCCGCAAGCCTGCCGGAATCCCCGGCCGGAGGGGAATAGAATAGCCGAATAGCTTGCGGCCGGTCCTTGCGGCCCCGCAACAGCTGCGGCCGCTAATAGAATGAGGCCCTATGTCATTAACGGTTGTTAAGTGTTCAAAACTTTGTGCTCCAGGATCATTTAAAAGTAATATTCGTAAGCAAAAACGTTCAAGATCTCTTGGACTGACTGTGTAAATTCTTGGGATTTTTTTATTTCTGCTTTTTCTAGTTCTCCATAATCCATTCACAAAAACATAGTGATATGGAATTTCAATATATAAGAATTGTGTTGCCTCTGAATCTGTGGAATTTAATTCAAACCATGCAATTATTGTAGTGTGACGATGTTCACTTTGGGACAATGCATTACTTTCATTTCCAGCATGGAAATACACTAAATGTCTTTGTGGCAAATGTACTGCTAATCTATATACTGCATGTGATCTATCATGCATTTCAAATTTTAAAAGGCGCCACATAGCTTCTGGTGCACTTACATAGCGAGCATCTACATGAGATGCAAGTTCATCATGTACTAACTCACTGCTTTCAGGGTTGTCTGCACTTTTGACAACTACAGTAGCTGCATCATAGCCTTTGTAAATATATTTGTAGACATATTTAATGGATTTGATGGAAGTGCAGACTTCTACATTAATGTGTGCATTATACTTCATCAGTAAATGTTGATTGTAGGGTACTACATATCTATTGTCAACTTTTTTGCCACAAATAATGGCACTATCTCCTTTTCTTCTTTTATAAAGTGGATAGCCATCACAATTGGCATAGGTTTTGTCTCTATAATCTTTTGGAAAATCTTTGGAACATTTATTATTTTCCATACATGGTGATTGTGGATTAAGATCACCACAGGGTCCATGAATCATGCAATGAGTAACAATCTCATATAGTCTACCATATAGTTCTGGATCTGGAAGTTCAGCAACAATGACTGCATCCACTTTGTCAGCAGTATCTAATTTATCTTTTTCTTGAAGTATTATGAGAAGATGTGCATGTGGAAGGCCTCTTTTTTTAAATTCAATGGTATATACATAAGCAAGACATTTGCCAAATAAGTAACTTATAGTGATGTCACGTATTAATTCATTTAATTTAATCTTAAAAACTCTGGCTACTAAATCTGGTCTATCGGAAGGACTTTGGCCAAGAAGTAAATTTTGTGTAATTTCTGGCCATTGGAGATTACATGATAATGTAAGAAATAAATCGTGTTTGCCAAATTTGGTGACAATAGCCATAGCATCATTGTATCTTTCTCTCATATTTCGAGGAGATCCTTGAAAGGAAGATGGTAAAATTATGGCTTTGCCAGCTGTCATGTCTCTGCTTGTAGCCATCTCAGCAACATAGTCCCTTAGTCCAGAATATTGTTCTACAGGTAGTTTATCTTGTTGATATTTTATAAAGTTTAAATTATTGGCCTCAACTTGCAAATAGGAATCAATAATCCATTGTTGTGTTAGTTTTCCACCCCAATAATTGGATCAAATGTATTTCGAATGGCAATTTGAGCTACTTTAAATTCAAGCATAGAAACATTATTTCGGATTCTGGCTTTAGCATTTGGGTAACTGTGAAGTGTTAATTTTGGTTGCCAACCTGCTTCTCCGTGTGGGAAAAAAATGGGATATGTCATTGGATCTAAATTTGGATTTAAGATACTCATATTAATGAATGGTTGCTCCTCATTTCTGGGATATATTCTAATGTCTCTTTGAAATGGTGGTTCTCCTTCATCATTTTGAAACACCATTGCAACCTCATTTGATGTTGGCAAGTTATAACGACTTTTATCAGTATGTCTATTGACCATATTGACCTTTGGCATTGGTAACTGATGTCTTTGTGCATGAAATTGTTGTTCATTTTCTACTTCTGCCAATTTTTTTATAAGCTTTAGTGTAGGGGTTCTTGCCCATAATGTTATCTAGCTCTATAAAAAACACTGGGTAAGCATTTTTTATTTTCTTCCATCTGCATACGTTGGTCAACAGCTTCCATTGTATCTAGGACATATAGTTGAGCAAATTTTCTTTTCTCTCCTTCCTCTGGATGTAAATGGGAAGTACGATGATAAATTTGGCCTTGGACTTTAAAACAGTAAGGACCATGTCCTGGTACATTAGCAGCTAATGTTGCCCCCATAGATGCAAAGGATATGGCACTATTGTAGGATCTTATGTTTGTCTTAAAATTTTTGTAGTTTGGAAAAGTAGGTTCAGTCATAATGTTTTGTAAATAGATTGGAATTTCTTTTCTTTCGGGAAGTTTGAACTTGCCTTTTTGACAGCAACTAATAAATTGGCCATCTCTGGGTCTCTCCTGTTTAAAATGATAAGCCTCACAAAACTGACATTGAGTATTCATGTCTCCTATGAACCTCTACTGCTAAGGACTTGAGTAAAGGACAATTTGCAAAGCATATATCAGTTTGATTTTCAAATTCATCAGGTGAAATGTCATGTGATGTTTCAGGAACAGATTCTAAATGCTTTGTTTTTTTCTTGCTTTTTTTGGTATATCTTTTATTGGTTTAGGTAAAATGTCATGTAATGTTTCAGGAAGAGGTTCTAAATGCTTTTTTTTTTGGTGGCTTTTTTTGGTATATCTTTGATTTTTTCAGGTAAAATGTCATCTGATGTTTGAGGAACAGGTTCTAAATGCTTTATTTGCTTAGTAGCTTTTTTTGGTGTATCTTTAATTTTTGCAGCTGATAGTCTTTTGCTTGCAATTCTTTTATTATTTTTCTTGTCGAATTTCCTTCTCCTCTGGTGTTTGCTGGTTGGCCCATCTCCTGCCGTTCTCGAGTTTGACGTCTTGTCTTTTCTTGTCTTTTCTTGTTTGCTCTCGTTAGTAGCCATGTTAATCTGTAAAAGAAAATAATGTATAATTAGTTTAGTTTGAGATGTTAAGTTTGTTTTTTATATTTTTTATTATCAACAGTTTGTTTATATGTGCTTGTAGTTCATTGTAGCGGTACTTTCTTTGTATTGTTAAATAAGTGTTTTTTATTTTTTTGGTCTTACTTTCTGTCGTAATTTTTGCCTTACATGAATAGCACACTCAAGGAAATGACAGTATACCTTCTTCTACATGTAGTAGGTGTCTAGTGTTAATTGAAATGTATATTTTTTTTGTTTTGGTAATTAATTTTTTTATTGTACTTTTGACTTATAGGCATAGTAGAGGGCAAAAATTAGTCTTTGTAACTTTTACTACAGGGGATTGTCATAATAGTATTTTGATATTTTATTTAAAGGCTTATATGTTCGGGCAATTACATTTTTTTTTTTTTTTTGGGGTGTTAGTACTATTTGTTGTATTATTCTATTTTATGTGTGTGTTTAGGTTTTATGCTTAATATTGTACATTACGACTGGTAATTGAGAATGATAAATGTTATGCAGTGTGTGTTTTGACATTTTTTTGGACTATGCTGTTTTTTTTTTTTGTGTAGATTGAAGTTTGGGTTTAATGTTAAACATTGTTGTCCGTAAAAGACAAATAATAGGTAAATGACAAATGTGTCACTAATATTTTGGTAAAGGTTATAATTATTCAGTGTTATTTTTTTTTTCTGTTGACGTGAATGCAGAGCAAACATGTTTATTTAGTTTTCTGTTTTTTTCCTTGTTATACTGTACCTTGTTTGAAGTGGGATTTCCAGCAAAATCTTTCTTGGTCCGCTGTTGTAAGTCTTCGTCCGATGCTCTTCACGTAGTGTCTGTTGTAAAAGAAAAAGTAAAATGTTATTTGATTTGAATGTATTTGTAATGAATAGCATATTTCATTGTTTTGGTCTATTGTATCTGTTATGGTAAATTTTTCTGCTATGCTGTTTTTTGTGCAACCTTTTAAAAAGACTTTAATTGTATTTGTATATTCCAGTTATCCTTTTGTTTTACTGTAATTTTTAATGTTTTTCCTATTTTGGATATGATCGCAATGGTTTTAGCATTATCCTGTTTTGTGTCCACCACTTTTGGTATGCTTATTTAGGCTTCTTTGTAAGGCTTATAGGTTCTTAAACAGTAAAGAAGAATATTAATTTACTTTTCTATGTGTTTGTGTGATTTTTGGTACAATCCTGTTTTGTGTCCACCATATGTTGCATACTTTATTTGCTTAATTAGTCTTTTTTATGAGGATTAAATGTTGCTGTACATTGAAAATGAATGTTTCTCCTATTTTGGATATGATCGCAATGTTTTTAGCATTATCCTGTTTTGTGTCCACCACTTTTGGTATGCTTATTTAGGCTTCTTTGTAATGCTTATAGGTTCTTAAACAGTAAAGAAGAATATTAGTTTACTTTTCTATGTGTTTGTGTGATTTTTGGTACAATCCTGTTTTGTGTCCACCATATTTTGCATACTTTATTTGTTTAATTAGTCTTCTTTATGAGTATTCAATCATGTTGGACAGTACAAATTAATGTTAATTGCCTTTTCTATATCATGTTGTGCTTTTTATTTTTATACTGTTTTGTGTTCACCACTTTTTGGTTCCTGCATTTGGCTTGTGGGTGATGGTTGGAGGTTATTTTACAGTAAAGAGGAGGAATAGTTTTGTTTTATGTATGTTGCTAATGTTTCAGATGCTATCCTGTTTTGTGGCCACCTCTTTTTTTTGGGGGGGTTTCTGTGAAACTGTCTGTCTTCATAAATTGTATAGGTCTGTGAAGTTTGTTGAACTGTGTTTTGTTCTTTATTCAATTTGTATGTATTTTTTTTTATTTTACTATATTGGCGGCCATTAAACATATATAGTTGCTTTTTCCCCCCAACTTTTTCTACTATACCTTAATAGAAGTGTTGTTCTTGTCCGAATGACAGAGGGTCCCCTCTTGACAATCTTAACCCGCCAGTCTTCTTGTAGTGTCTGTTTGAAAAAGAAAGTGAAATGGTTAATTGTATATTTCTTCTTTTTGATTTAGCAAAGCATGGTCTTTTTCAACATGTAATGTATTTTTCTATCTTACCTCTTCTTCTTTCTTTTTGTTCTTTAAAAGGGATTCTCTTTCACAGTCCACGGTGCAAATTCTTGAGTGACGCTGTTGATGCAGAGTCTGTTTGAATAGTGAAAAAAAGGGCAAAGACTCAGCTTTAGGTTCCATATGTATTAGTGTCTTATTATTTTTTGCTATGAGTTGCAGTAAATTAATGTCATTTAAATATACTTGTTTAATTAGTTTTGGTTAAGATTAGTTTGTTGTAGGGCCTATACACATAAATGTGCGTGTCACATGTCACTATACATGAATCACATTTTCATAGTTAAAGTTTTTTTTCTGTCTTGATAATAAAATGTAATACTGTATATTATAGCTTACCTCTCAGTTGTAATTTGCACAGTGTAAAGTAGGAAATAATTATCTTCCCAAGTAACAGCAGCAGTTAACTATCCAGTCACTCCGTTCATCACCTGAGTAGAAATGTAGAATTTTCTGGAAAGTAGGCAGTATTTATAAACTTTGAGGTGCCTCAGACCGTTAGAACGCAATACGCATGCGCTATTTGCGTTCCAGCTTACAATTTGCGCTCCATCCGCCATTTTATGTGTAGTAGTTTTCAAAATGGTGGTTAATATCAGTGTGGTACGTGCCGCATAGTATGTGTTTCAGTTTTGCGAGTCACTGTAGTATTGTTGCGTCTGTAGCCTCGTTTTCGTTTTGTTCGGCGGCCATTTTTTCTCTCGCTTAGGTGATTTTTGGCAGTTTAAACTTGTTTTTTTTTACTTAAATGGACGTGTATAATAACTTTTCGAGGTGCCGGATGCCCCCCTTGCTGTAAGTCAGCTTTTTATGTGTTCGTTGTGTTTATTTATTGTGTTTCTGATGTTTTCATGCGCACCGTTTTCAGACGTTTTTTGGGTGTTCGGAATGGGTCATAGCGCGGCTGTATTTTTTTGCGAGGGACGCAGTTGTTTTTTTTTCTAAGTCGTGCGTGTGTGTGCTTCGCTAGGGTCCGCATTTGCGGAGCTAACTGCGTCCCTTGCTTTGCGAGGGACGCAGTTCTTGCGGTCTCGCTGCGCGAGCCCGCAAGCATTTGCAACAACTCATATGCTCACAACTATATATGTGATTGGCCATGTTTCCTACAAGAGAGACAGGTCTGGGCACACAAACAACATTATCCCAGGAATATGGACGCATTGCCTGATTTTCTATAAACACCCACAGTGGTTGGTGCATCACTGAATGGGCTAAGGGAAGGAAGGAGAGCTGAGCCTCCTTATAATAACGTTTTAAATTCAGGCAGGGCAAACCCTCTCTTGCCCTGTGTTTAAACATCACCTGTCTGGCAATTCTGGGAGATTTATTTCCCAATATTTCTCCAGGTCTTCAAAGCTTATTACAATGGGGAGCGTGCAAAACAAGTATAAAAGGCGAGGCAGGACATTCATTTTAACCACATTGATAGGTCCCAACCAGGAAGTTTTGCCCCTCGACTATATCTGGATATCTCGGCCCAGTTCTCTATACAAAGAAAGATAATTGACCTTATACAGATTGGCCAAAGTATGAGTTATGTTTACCCCTAGATATTTTATATATAACTTAGGTCAAGAAAAGATGTTGTTTTATTGGAGGAAGTCAAAATCCTGTTTGGGCAGCGATATATTCAATATTCGTTTTTCTCTAAATTCAATTTTAAGCCTGAGAATTTCCCAAATTTATCAATGACCCAAAGTAAGGCAGGGATAGAGATAGCCAGTTCAGCAAAGGAACAAAAAAGATCATCTGCAAAAAAAGGCAGCATTTAAAATGACAAAAATTTTACTATGTATATAATAATATATTTTATTGAGTTCAATTATCAAGTCAAGTATACACTTTATGCAGAATAGCGTTTATTGAAACAATTGCAAAACCAAGAATAAACTTGGTTAAAGGTTGAACTTGATGGACTGAAAGTCTTTTTTCAACCTTAATTACTATGGGCCTCATTCTATTAGCGGCCGCAGCCGTTGCCGGGCCGCAAGGACCGGCCGCAAGCTATTCTGCTATTCTATTCCCCTCCGGCCGGGGATTCCGGCAGGCTTGCGGCCGGTGCCTTGCTATCTCTTGCGGCCGCTCGCGCCGGAGGAAATCCTTTGATCTAAAACGGCCGCAAGGAAATCGGCCGTAAGAAAATCCTATTTGCAATTCAATTGCTCCGGGAACCCTCTCAGCAAGGTTAAAAGCGAGCCGCAGCTTACTTGCAGGAAAGAGGTCCCGCTAGCACCAATTAAGCACGAAATATAGCCCAAATAAAGCCATCCTGCACTTTGAGAAGACTATAAAGTGATTTTAGGTGTTAGCAAAAATAGCACAAAATTCCCCTATACTCAAATCCGTAAAATATATATTTTTTAATATACGTCAAATATCCATGTAAAAAGTCCATAGGGCTTGGAGCACCTCAGACCCGCCCACGCCGCAACCTGCCTTACTATTTATTTTTTTAATATACGTCAAATATCCATGTAAAAAGTCCATAGGGCTTGGAGCACCTCAGACCCGCCCACGCCTCAGCCGGAGAATAAACAGTTAATTTGAACTCGGGTTTGGGCTGATGTGCAAGCTTGAGAGGGGGTTACTTTTAATCCTCATGTCCCCCAATATGATCCCTAGCATTTACAGAGCTGTACAGTGCAGGCTTGAATTTATTTTTGAGTTTTAAGTTTTCAGAGCTTACGGCTGGTAGCAAGATTTACGGTTTACGGCCGCTAATAGAATGAGGCCCTATGTAACTATGTAAACAATTGGATGTAAGCTTTGATTTTTAGATTGATCAGAATATAAAATCAATGAGAGGTTTATTAAACTCCTTATTAAATGATTGGATGACAATACATTTTAAAACATTCTATATTCTGTTAGTTCAATAAAGAAATCAATAAGAAGTGTATAAAATCTTATCAAGCTTGGATAACAATCAGGAGCCTCATTCAATTTGAAGGCTACAATTTCGGTGCTATTCAATTGAAGAAGGGCGCAATTTACGGGCCAAAGCCTCAAGCCCATAAACCATGGTTTCACATGTAACAATTCCGAAGTATCTGATCTGATGAAGAGCGCCAAAATCAAGCAAGCCTGTAATTTGAAATCCCGTCACAGATCAATTAATTAATAGGAACTGGAGAATGCCAATTAACGCTGCAAAAACGGGTTTAAAAGGCCATGAAAACCGTAACTCCCTGACTGTACTGTAACTGAGAAAATCAAAACACAGGTCTAGGCGTTGGTGGTTTTTTGAGCGAGATATAGAAAGAGAGAGACAGAGAGATAGAGAGACAGAGATAGGGAGTGCTAGAGAGAGAGAGATAGCGAGTGCTAGAGAGAGTGAGGGAGAGATAGAGAGAGAGATAGAGAGAGCGAGATAGAGAGTGCTAGAGCTATTGAGAGATAGAGGGAGAGATAGAGACGGAGAGATAGAGAAAAAGGAAGTGAAGAGGAAGATGGCAGCTGAGGCCAGAGCAGCCCATGCAACCTGTGGTGCACCACCAGCCAACATCACATACTGTGGATAGGAGTGGACTCTGAAGGAGTGGATGGAGCCGCGGCAGTAGTGAGCCTTCCAGGACATCTGGACTCTGGTTTTCAGGTATCCGTGCAATGTGAGTATCATGTACACCATCACACCCTCATATGCACACACATGAACCCCACACACATATATAACTGACGTACAATAGCACTGTAAGATCTCTGGTTATGACTACAGATATACGGAGCAGCAATAACCATGTAAATCCAGGAAGCAAACATATTTTTATAATAATTGTTGTCAATTAAATGTCTGTCCAATACCTGCAGTTAAAACTGATTCTGAATAGCAGTTGCCAATTCAGTTTGTGTTAGTGTAATGTTTGCTGTTTGTTCAAAGTTCATATAAAACAAAAAAGTTGAGATTTCAATTGCAATTGTGTATTTTTTGGCATTAAATTCCCCTATCCCTATCTTCCCAATGTTAAACTGCAACATTCAGAGCTGTTTCACGTAACACTCCTTCTGCTTGGAACCTAAGTTTGATTTTTCATTCAAAAGAGAGTACATGTATGGGTGGGCACACTGCAGCATATGTGGATACAGACTCTGAAGGTCTGCATGTGTATGTCATGTACTAGCTTAACGTGGACCATGTTACATAGTTACATAGTTACATAGTAATTAAGGTTGAAAAAAGACTTTCAGTCCATCAAGTTCAACCTGTTAAGATCTCCTCTGATCTGCAATATGCGGATTAGTTATTAATTAAATTATTGATTAAATAATTATTAATAGTATAGTATTGGAGGATGAATAAAGAGTTAGTCCATCAAGTTCAACCTTTTTAGATCTCTATTGATCTTTTTAATGTGGACTATTTATTATTATTGTTAATTGTTAATTGATCCAGAGGAAGGCAAACAGAAAAAAAAAAAAACATTGAAACTTTGCCAATTGTCTCATAAGGGGAAAAAAAGCAAAATTCCTTCCTGACCCCAGAAACTGGCGATCAAATTTCTCCCTGGATCAATATTCCTTGCTAGTTATCTAGGATAGCCTTGAATGCCCTCTTTATTCAAAAATATATCTAACCCCTTTTTGAAGTTGTCTATCGAATTTGCTGTCACCACCTCCTTTGGTAGAGAATTCCACAGTTTAACCACCCTAACTGTGAAGAACCCTTTTCTTTGTTTAAGGTGAAATATTTTTTCCTCTAACCTCAAAGGATGTCCTCTTGTCAGTTGATAATCTCTTGCTACAAAAAGTTCACTTGACAAAGCCTTATTGACCCTGGATGTATTTATATAACGTAATCATATCTCCTCTTAGACGCCTTTTTTCTAGCGAAAATAAGTTTAATTTTGTTAGTCTTTCTTCATAACTTAGCCCCTCCATTCCCCTTATTAGTTTTGTAGCCCTTCTCTGTACTTTTTCCAGCTCTAAAATGTCTTTTTTATGAGGTGGTGCCCAAAATTGTACTCCATATTCCAAATGAGGGCGTACTAGAGATTTGTATAGTGGCAGAATTATATCTTCTTCCCTGGCTTCTATACCCTTCCTAATACATGCTAATATTTTATTTGCCTTTGCAGTTGCTGCTTGGCTTTGAGCGCTGTTACCTAGGTGGTTGTCCACTAGTACTCCCAAATCCCTTTCAATATCTGATACCCCTAGATTTGCTCCATTAAGATTATAGATTGCTTGGCTATTGTTCCTTCCCAAATGCATAACCTTACATTTATTTGTATTAAATCTCATCTGCCATTTAGCCGCCCATTTCTCTAATTTATGCAAATCCTTTTGTAGGAAAAGTACATCATTATCTGATTTTATTACCTTGCACAACTTAGTGTCATCAGCAAAAATGGAGACACTACATTCGAGTCCTACCTCAACGTCATTAATAAATATGTTAATAGGCTTAAATTCAGGCTTAACATACAGACAAATCCCTCCTCCTCTTTTACCATTGCCTCTATATTTCCGAAATAGGTTATAACCATCCAGATTAACAGTCCAGTCATGAGATTAATCACAAGATCTGTACTGTGTTTTGTGGTCCATCAGTAACTGCTGCTCTTGATGGAAATACTGTTGTTTATAGATGAGTAACCAGTCTCATAGATGACTATATTGGTGGTTTTATAACTAATCTTGAAAATAAGAATGGTATATATATACACACATCCTCGTTTTGTGATAGCAGCTCACAAACTGTTTGAGAGAATAAAAGCTTTATTTATAAAACACAATCAAAGTGTTGGGTAAAATTGATATCCAAACCCAGGACATAAATATATAAATAGTAAAGTTATAAAAACAAATATTTTTGTCAGATAAATCTAGATACAAGTCTATTCATCTATCCAGCACCAGTTGATAATCTACACTAGGAGAGCCTGCGTTTTTCTCTAGCCCCCGCCCTTATAATTGTAATGTATATATATGGTGGAATGGTGTTTGAAGTTCTGCTCGCAAGAGAGCAGTCTCGTTCCATGTGTTATGCTTTCATTCGTATGACCTTTCGTCTAGATATTTCAGCCACATATTTTGGGTCATTGAATTACCCATTGTGTGTTATCTAGCACCTGCATTGATAATCCATGATTAAAACGATAAGAAATAGGAGAAAGTAGAAACATAATGTTTATATTTAATCTTTATGAGACGGTTCTGTGTTTCTTTCTCAAGGCCTTCTCTGCCATCTAAAATGATTTGGCTTAACTCTGAAATGCTTGTGTATGAGACCAACATCATTAACTCTTCATCTGGAAAATGAACAATCAGACAGCATGGATATATGTACTTACAGTGGTGGTAACAAAATCAACAGACAATCAAATAAAGAAGACAATAAATATGATATTTTTTTATCTACAAATGTCACACAAAATGGTATTGATAGACCAAGGAATTCGCCATTATCAAATTTGATAAAACTTCACTTTTATTCATGTGTTCATAAAAAACACATATCGAGTGAACATATTTTTAGCTTTGCAGCTCTTTTGATTAATCATGTACTCTGATGGATACATCCATTTATATGAAGTGGTGACAGCTTAAAATTCCTTTTGTTTTTAAGATTTTTATACATTGTCAATTCTGTATATATGTTTTTTATGAATACGTGAATAATGAAGTTTTATATAATTTGATTATGTCGAATTCCTTGGTCTATCAATACCAATAATACTCAGAATGATGAGGTAATTGTGAGGGTACCGGTTAGTCACTTTGAGAAGTTCTTTTTTGTGTCTAAGAGATAGTAATAATGATCCTTTAGAGATGCAGGATTATGGTAGATGCTATTTGTATTTTTGCGTGTTCGTCCAAGGGTGAAGTGCTTGTGGTTTGTTTTTATCGTAGATCAGTTCTCTCTTTTCGTTACCTCGTTACCTCTTTTATAAGGGAGCAATATGAGCTTAGGTAGGTACAAAACGTACATTTGTTAGGAGTCTAGTAATTCAAGTTTCATCTACAGCTGCTATATCTGTATGCTGAGAGTCAGTGGCGGAGCTAGTGAATGGATGGCTCCAGTGCAAAAACATTTTTTGGGCCCCCTCAGGCCCCTTTCTGGATATATATATATATATATATATATATATATATATATATATATATATATGTACAGTGGGGGGAAAAAGTATTTGATCCCATGCTGATTTTGAACGTTTGTCCACTGACAAAGAAATGATCATAAAAATGATCATCTATAATTTTAAGGGTAGGTATATTTTAATAGTGAGAGACAGAATAACAAAAAAAACCCAAGAAAAACGCATGTCAAGAAAGTTATAAATTGATTTGCAGGTCAATGAGGGAAATAAGTATCTGACCCCTTCAACTTAGTACTTGTTGGCAATCACAGAGGTCAGATGTTTCTTGTAATGGCCACCAGGTTTGCACACATCTCAGGAGGGATTCTGTCCCACTCCTCTTTGCAGATACCCTCCAAGTCATTAAGGTTTTGAGGCTGATTCAGCTCCCCCCACAGATTTTCTATGGGATTAAGGTCTGGAGACTGGCTAGGCCACTCCAGGACCTTAATGTGCTTCTTCTTGAGCCACGCCTTTGTTACCTTGGCTGTGTGTTTTGGGTCATTGTAAAGCTGGAATACGCATCCACGACCCATTTTCAATGCTATGGCTGAGGGAAGGAGGTTCTTACCCAAGATTTGACGGTACAAGGCCCCGTCCATCCCCTTTAATGCGGTGCAGTTGTCCTGTCCCCTTAGTAGAAAAACACCTAAAAAGCATAATGTTTCCACCTCCATGTTTGACGGTGGGGATGGTGTTCTTGAGGTTATAGGCAGCATTCCTCCTCCTGCAAACAGGGCGAGTTGAGTTGATACCAAAGAGCTCAATTTTGGTCTCATCTGACCACAACACTTTCACCCACTTCTCCTCTGAATCATTCCAATGTTCATTGGCAAATTTAAGACTGGCCTGTACATGTGCTTTCTTGAGGACACTGCAGGATTTCAGACCTTCACGGCGTAGTTTGTTACCAACTGATTTCTTGGCGACTATGGTCCCAGCTGCCTTGAGATCATTAACAAGATTCTCCTGTGTAGTTCTGGGCTGCTTCCTCACTGTTCTCATGATCATTGAAACTCCATGAGATGAGATCTTGCATGGAGCATCAGACCAAGGGAGACTGGCAGTTATTTTGTGTTTCTTCCATTTGCAAATAATCGCACCAACTGTTGTCACCTTCTCACCAAGCTGCTTGGCGATGGTCTTGTAGCCCATTCCAGCCTTATCTAAGTCCACAATCTTGTCATTGACATCCTTGGACAGCTCTTTGGTCTTGGCCATTGTGGAGAGTTTGGAATCTGATTGATTGATTGCTTTTGTGGACAGGTGTCTCCTTTACAGGTAACAAGCTGAGACAAAATCCATTGGTAACACAACGTTAAATCTGCGGGCATCCGCGGACCTTGAGAAGTGAGAGCCACGGTTGTGGCCAGGCAAGGAGTGCCGAAGGCGCTCCTTGCGCTGGTGGAGATGAGCAACGTAGGCGCTCATCCCTACGACCCCGTACGACTTATGCAGGGAGCGCCGAATGAGCTCCTTGCACTGGTGGAGATGAGCGCCATAGGCACTCATCCCTACAACCCCGTACGACTTAGGCAGAGAGTGCCGAAGGTGAAGGCGCTCACTGCGCTGGTGGAGGTGAGCACCGTAGGCGCTCATCCCTAAGACCCTGCACGACTTGCGCATTATACCTACAACTTGCGGAACTACACATCAACACAAAACTCAAATACACAATTCACAGTGCGAGACCCGTAGAACTTTGTAAAAATTGCCTATAAAAAATTACGTCCCATAACACTTACAAAAGGAAACCGCCACTAAGAAAAAAAAAATATGAGCCACAAAAAAAAAAAGTTAACGGCCGCACTACGCACAGAAAAACAAGAAAAACACACTAAATACAAACTAAAATAAAATAAAAAAATACGCACACAGCAAGGGGGGGACAGCCAAGACGTCTGGTAATGAGGTTACACGCCAAATTAAATCAAATTTAAAGACTTTTGCCACCAGAAAATCCCATAAGCAAGAGAAAAAATGGTCGCCAAAAAAAATGAAAACGAGGCTACATGACCCCTAAGCACGCAAAACACTGCCAAGCACATATGACTTTTACACAGAACCGTACGACCTAATAAATACACTATTAGGAAGAACGCTAAATGCTCCACACCCGCCGAACACATACACAATCGCAGCTGCCTTAAAATTCTATTGCCGATGGGCAAGTCGCTAGTATAAAATATATATTAATATATATATATATATATATATATATATACACACATTAGAAGAAAGAAAAATAGTGGCAACTAATGCTGTGGAGGACCAAACACTATAATCCCCAATCATATACTGTCCAATAAACATATGACTTCCATCAGCTCATAAGGTTGACCACAAGATTGCTTGATATACCAACTTGTTGTAGGCCATGGATATACCAAATCATAGCTGATCACATGGGCTATGTGCTAAGGTGCATCATAAAAAAATAATAAAGCGTAACCTTTAATAATAATATTAAAAAATATGTCAAGAAAAAAAATAATGAAAAACAATAGGCGTGAGGCTGAAGACCTGGTCTGGCAGCAGTAGACACAATGGGGAGTAAATAAAAATCACAAGATTAACATGTGGGGAAACTAAGTCCTATCCCCAATCTGTGATAAAGTGAATTAAGTCACACTAATTACTAGTCACTTCAGAACTAGGGAGAGATGCCATTCACAGCAAGTATATACAAATTGAACACAGGACTTACACAAGCAGCACTATGTACATAACCAAAAACAAACTAGAATAAAGTCGCAACACTTGCACAATAGTACAAGGTAATGTGTTGTAGGCCATAGATAGCCTAATCACCAAAAGCAGTTATATTGAATGTATCTGATATATAAGTAAGCTAGGAAAAGGCTTCACACTTACTTTAAGGTATAAGCCTGCACTTATTACAGCCACTCTCACGGGCTAACAGCATGTAAGCTGATTCCTTTTGCCTGAAAAAAGATTTACCTTGCTGTGAACAGACATCATATCCCATAACTAGTGAGTATCCATGCTGGCAGACCGGTCGCTGAAGCCAAGCAAAACCAGGCGACACCCTGAATGCATGCGTCCTCACGGCCCCGCATGCGCACAGCCTGGCCAATGAAACCCAAAATGGCCCGCGCATGCGCACAAACACCCAACTCTGTGCTTCTACTGGGGAGTAGAAGCTTATGAGCTGATGGAAGACATATGTTTATTGGCCAGTATATGATTAAGGATTATAGTGTTTGGTCCTTCACATCATTAGTTGCCACTATCACTAGTTGCCTACCCCATCTCCCCCTTCTCCTCATCTTCCCTTCCCCATCTCCTCATCTTCCCCATCTTCTCATCTCCCCTTTCCACATCTCCCCCTTCTCCTCATCTTTCCTTTCTGCATCTCTCCCTTCTCCTCACCTCCCCCTCCCCATCTCCCTCTATTCCTACTGTATGTTGTGGACAGGTGTTCCATGACTGTGGAGCCTTCCACTGCCGGTGTATCACTTGGCTGGGGCAGGAAATCCTATGATTCCCTGCCCCAGCCTAATGACGCGCCAGTAGGGGAAGGCTCTACAGTCACTGAACTCCTGTCCACAACATACAGTAAGAGAAGAGGGGTGAGGAGAAGGGAGGGAAGGGGAGATGAGGAGAAGGGGGGAAGGAGAGATGAGGAGAAGGGAGTGGGAGATGAGGAGAAGGGGAGATGGGGAAGGGGAGAATGATGTAGACAGCACTGCCCCCCGCCCCCTAGAGTAGGGGCATTGATGAAACGCATTGACTACACCAGCGGTAGATCCACCCCTGCTGAGAGGATAGGTACCTTCAGAAGTACAGAACAATGATGGCTAGTGGGTGTTAGACTATTTAGAGCGCCTATAGATGCAGATATAGATTTGACCAATAGGTGGCAGGCCAGTGAGATTGTTGTCTCAAGATATTTCTGGCATGGGTAGAGCCAATGTAAAGTCAGTAAATCTTGCAGTAACTAGAGGGTAAGCTGTCTATGTATTGAGCAGTTAAGTAGTTTGGGAGAGTTGAAATAAAGTCTCACTTGTGCTGGGATCTGTTGCTCTTGAGCGCTGCTGTGTTATTCAGAAACAATATTTATCCAGTTAGGTGTATGCAGTAAGCAAGTCAATCCACAAGATGGCAGCAGCAGTGTGCATTTTTGTATTTTATACTGAGTGGCAGTAGGCAGCCTTTTGAATAATTCGGAATGTAACAACTTGCATTCAGTCCTCAGTTCCCCTTTCAAATAAACATGTTGTTACTATAGTTGCTGGTATACCCTAAATTCACCCATACTTTGACGTGAATGTTATACATGGGATCGCCTCTCTGTTTATACCTATGACTATGGAAGATAGTTCCATAATACAGTCCCTTAGAGAGTGTTGGGTAGAATGTGGCATCCGTATGAGCATTCTTTTACAATACTCCTTTTTACCTGTTTTCTCCCGTTAGGCATCTTACAGGGGAGAACTTTCTCTGTATACTAAGCAAAAAAATGAAAATGTGACTATTTGTGAGGTACCAGAAATGGCATTATGAAAGAGATAACTAAATCTCTTCCTAAATATTACAGGAAGGGATTCATTCAAATGCGATTTGGCCAATTGAATAGGGCTCTATTTAAGCACAGAGCACATTTTTTTACAGAAGTTTTTAGTTAGTGAACTTCTATCCAAAAGCAAGGTCTTCACCAACTGAAAACATCTGTAAAAAATATGCTCTGTGCTTATATAGAGCCCTATTCAATTGGCCAAATGAGGCCCTATAAGTGGTTCTACTATTTGTAACAGATGTTTCCGAGAATTATATTAAATGTGTATTTCTGTTTTACAAAGTATAAGATTTTTAAATAGTGGACTCAGAAAGCAAAAGTACATCCACACATTTCTGTTTCCTTTTATCTAATAAAGTGATATGAGTCAGTTTTTGGGCATCCACAGAATTTTTTATTTTATTTTAATTGGTGTTGTTTAAACTGAGGTGATATTTTAAGGTTTCTATAGACCTAGAGCCCAATTCAGTAAGTAAGTTACTGGAGCCCGTAAGTTAATTTGCTATTCAACTGGAGTCTTTTTGCAGGCTCCAAACGCTTTACAGGTTACGGCCTTGAAAACTTTGCAGTGGTTAAAACATGAACTTACACCCCATCTAAGGCTTTGATCTTTACCGTCTGCAAGAGTTATGATCGCTAAAATTGCACATCGCTATTCAATTGCTACAATTCCCCAAGCCCGCAAATGTTTTCAAACCTGTAAATGGCAAATGTAGGAGAAAATCGTACGAATGCTAGAGAGGACCCTCAAGGGTGTTCAACCCCTGTTTATAGCACTGTAAATGCAAATAAAAAATCAATACTGCACTGTAAACGACGGGGGAAGCGATGAAAGACATTATAATTAATTGCACAAAAGTCTCAAGTTTGCAAATCTGCAATTTTTTTGAATGTGCCATTTCGCGGTTATATTGATCTTGGGAATCAATGAGTTAATACATATCAGGCCATCCATATGGACTAGAACAGTATTGGCATTCATTTTTATTATTTTGTATTTTGAGGGTTTGCGAGTCCCATCCCCTACTGGACCCCCGAATCTAAGTGATTGACATGTAACCTCCATCTTATTCTGCCGTAATGATGGCGGTCTCATTTTCTATTAGCTGTTTCGAAATGGGTGGTTATGGCCTTGCTTAATTGATCATTTTCCCGCCTTTAACTGCTTCGCATGAGTACATGGTTTACGGCTTCGGCGTTTGGCCCATAACTTGCGGGCTTGTTCAATTGAATAGCACCAGAGACGAACGGGAGCCCGCAGAACATCTGCAGACATACGGCCTGTATCCCGCAAGATGCGGGCTTGCAATTGAATCGGGGTCCATGTGTTTCAGGGATATGAAACAAAGAAAATCACTTTTACTGCAATCATGAACGGGGACACACAGCATTTGTATTAATATTATAGTAGTCATTAATACATTCATATTCTATCACAGTATGCTTAAACGCGGGACATGCTCTCTAAATATATCTGCAAGAGTACCAGGAATCTTAATGGTGAAACTGGTTTCATTATGATGTGATTGTTTTATAAATACCAGTTGTATATAGACTTATATTTTGGTTAAACAATAATTAACACACAGCATTGTGGGGAATATAGTCATATTCAGTACAGCAAATTAAAACCTAACATTTTTGCTTAAAGATTTAAATTGGAATGTTTTAAGGTTGAGGTTTCAGTGGTATACATGTATAAGGTAGCATCCAATTATTATACTGGAATAGTTATCATCATTTCCCCCTATGGGATTCTGGGACTTGTTGCTTGTAAGCAATTAAGCAGAACCCCTGCAAAAACAAGCTTCATGGGCAATGTTCCTCCAGTTGTTACAGAAGAAGGCATAGACAGGAGCATAAATCATCCAATCCTAAACACATTGAGGCTATAAACAAAAATAGTTTGAGCCAAGTCTACAAGTCACACGGGAGAGGAGCTCTGTGTAAGGCTAGACAAAAATCAGTCATAAACTCATGTACATTTACTCAGTTTTGCCTTTCTGGAAATAAAGGTTTTCCAAAAAATACCTGCATATGTAGAGTACTGAGCTTTATACATTACTAGCGAATTGCCCGTCAAAAAATGACGGCAATGAAATTGTAAGTGAGCTAATGCTGTTTGGTGTATACTAATAAAATAAGTAATAGATTAAAGTAATATACTTTACCTATTTTGAAGCATTGTTGATGAGCTGTCAATGTGTTTTGATGTTGCTGCAGCCTTAGTGCTGTGGAGCTGCTGTGTAAGTGTGGTGAATGTGTGCAGTGTAATAGTGTGCGTGCGCGAGACCAAACCGTTAGCGTACTCGTGTACTTCCGCATTGTTCTAAAATGTCGGGTAATGTGTGGTATGCGTCTGTAGCGGAATATCCGTATGTGTTTTGTGGTGTTTTGCGTGTTTCTTGGGGTGTTTTGCGTGTTTAGTGTGTTGTAGCCTTGTTGTCGTTTTGTTCGGCGGCCCGCAAGCGTGAGCAATGGCTCGAGCGGGCTCGCATGCTCACAACTATATATGTGATACAAACACACATTACATACACACACATTATATATATACACACACACACACACACACACACATTATATACACATACACACACACACACATTATATACACACACACACACACACATTATATACACACACACACAATATACACACACACACAATACACATATATACACACATACACACATTATATACACACACACAATACACATATATAAACACACACATTATATACACACACACAAACATTATATACACACACACACACAATATACATATATACATACACACACATTATATACACACACACACACATTATATACACACACATTATATATACACACATACACACACACAATATATTGTGTGTGTGTATATGTATATAATGTGTGTGTATATATAATGTGTGTATATATACACACAATATACACACACATTATATATATATACACACACACACACAATATATATATATACATATACTGTGTGTTTTTATATATATATATATATATATATATATATATATATATATACATACATATACTGTGTGTTTCTTTATATATATATATATATATATATATATATATATATACATACACTGTGTGTTTTTTTTAATATATATATATATATATATATATATACTCTGTGTGTTTTTTTTAATATATATATATATATGTTTTTTATATATATATATATATATATATACTGTGTGTTATATATATATATTAAAAAAACACACATGTATATATATATATATATATATATATATATACATATACACATATAGTTTTCTCCCACACCTATATAGCGCTCACTCCTGTGGTCCCAGGCCCTATCATGTGCCCTCTCACCCCACATGAAGCCCTATCAGGCTCTACTCACCTGTCCAGCCCGAGGGGCAGGCCTGTGTGTGCTCGGGGGAGTCCTGTGTATGTCCGTGGCTCGCTGTGCTCCTGGGGGGTCCGCCCGAGGGTAGGGGGAAGTATAGTGAGGTGGTGAGCGCCTCCATGCCTGCCTGCTCTCCGGCTGCATTGTGGGAGTGTGACTCGCCGACACACAGCGGCAGCGCCGAAATGTGAGCAGTCCCAGCCGGTAAGCTGGCTGGGACAGGCCTCTGAACATGGGGGTATAGAGACACCACAGAGAACCTCTATCAGGCTCCACTCACCTGTCCAGCCCGGGCAGGCCTGTGTGTGCTCGGGCGCTCCATGCCAGCAACTGGCAACAACTCACACTGTGCGGGGGGTGAACCCGAACCAGGGACTGGGCGGCCCTGCACGGGGCATTGTGGGGAGGAGGTGGCTGCTCCATTCCAGCAACTGAGGGCCGCCCGCAAGCGTGAGCAACGGGCCGTACGCTGCGGGCAAGGGCCTCAGTTGCTGGGATGGAGCGCAAGCGTGAGCAACGGCCCGTACGCTCACAACTATATATGTGATACTGACTGTAGCTAGAACATTTGACCCAATTAGCTCGCAGAGCTTAATCTAAGTGACAAAAACATATCTTAAAATGGCAGCTTCCACTCTGCACAAACATATATTGGTATCTGGCAAACTAGGCAAGTTCCATAAATATATATTTAATCTATAATACTTTCCTTTAATGTAAAAGAAAGTTAAGTTTAGGTGGAAAATGTCATTTAATTTTCGATTGATTGACAATTTTTTTCTGTATTGTAATATTTTCTTTTTTTACTCTCTTTTTCTTTTTTCACTTCTTTGTGTGTGTTATTTTTCTTGTGTTGTGTGCAATTTGATATATAATTTTAGTAAGAAATATAAAATATGCAATGTGAATTTTTTGGAATTTTGGATTAATAGCTAACTATTTATTACAGATTGTAGGTTATGGACAATCTTTTTTTCTCCTTGTGTGATATATATTGAGTATTTTTGACCTATTTGATTCTTTCAATTAAGTAATAAAAAAAGATTAGAAGATCTATGTACTGTATTTGAGTCTTCAGATCTCTTTCAATCTTTTTTGTGGAAGATGAATATATTCCACTGTGTATCTCTACATCTAAAGGTGGACAGTAATTCCTACATGATTCTTGCAATAGAACTTGTCTGCAAATTATACACACAAAATGGAGTATCCATTATATACTTTATGAAAAATTATATTTGCTATTTACAAAATATGTATGATATTCAGCAATTTACACTTTTATTCATTAATATTTAATATATTAGAGAGATCTCAACTATTCATACCTGTATGCACAAATGACAAATATTGTGTTGCCTGCACTGCGTACTGTGCCTTTAAGGAGAGTGTCACGAAGATGCTACAGGTATCTATGTAAAATGAATATCTGTGTGAAAGGGATCGCCAGAAAACAGCTTATCCTACAGTGACTGAAAAATGCCCTTCACCATCATCCACACCCCAATCAGGTTGTGGGGGTGTTTCCCTCATTGAAGTCTATGGTAAGATTTTGACTGACAGCAAGCGCCCATCCAGGAGACATGGGACATTGTTCCCAAAAGACTGTTCCTCCTGGCAGGCTTTAAATGTGAATCATCCCCTTAAAAGCAAAACTAGCAAACTAATTTACTTCAGTGGCCCTTTAAGGTACTGCTGCCACTACCAAGGAATCTTGAGATACAACTATCTCTGGGAGCCTTCAGTTACCCAGAATTATGCATATAAAACTCAATTTTTGTCACAAGGGAAACTTAAACCTTTCTACACTATTCATATTCTCTACAGTAGTGTGAGCTTCTTAAGAACACAGAGACAGAACTTAATACATTTATATATTTATTATGTATAGGTACACAGTAAATATGAAAAAAAAAGAATTATACATGGATCAACAGATGCCCCCAGTACCTTGGTCAGCAGTCATGGTATTATTAATTGAGTTACTATTGATAAGAGGTTCAGATTGTCCTCCCATCGTTAGTGATAGACTTGGTGGCACCTAGCTACACCTACGAATGACAAATTCCAAAAGTTGCACAACAACGTTTGTTTATGTAAAATGTACTATTGTTGTATTGTGGGGTATATAGGGGGTTGTGTTTATTGACTAAAAGTAGGGAACTACTTGTTGTATCCTGGGTCTAGCCATTCTTGTTAGGGGACATCAAACCTCAGAAGAAGAAGACCTCGGGGGTAAGACTGGTTGCTAAATCTGAGGATAGGAGCCTTTGACAAAGACCCGTGTTCAGGCATGAAAAGGCAGTTGGTTGGTCTCCCCTATTCTCTTGGATGACAGGTATATCCAGATGACATTTTCCCCTTGCACAGGTAATATGAATACATGTGTAGCGGATGGCACTGGGCTGTCCTGCAATTTACTGTGAATAAGCTGCATTCGCATAACTGTATGTTGTACTTGTGTTAAAAGAAATGTATTCCTCTGAAATGTACTCCCATGTGTACAGTGTGTCCTCAATTACCCGTTGCAACATTGTTGCGAACGGGTAATTGACAAGTTAAGTAACCGTCCTTTGTTCTCGGGGGTGGCCACCATTCGACAAATGAACAAGGCGGCGGCCATTTTAAAACTCCCGAACAGCGGTGTTTTGCCGTCGAGTGTCTGGAACTCCAATCGGACACTCAACTAGGTGAACACCGCTGTAGCCTCCACACGCCCGGTCCGTTCGGTTCCTAACTACCGAACGGCCCCTCGTCCGGTAGATAGAAAGAACCGAACGGGGGGATTTAGGCGAACCCTCCCTAGCCTCTATAGCTAGAGGCTTTCGTGCAGTTTGTTCCCTTATTCCAGGACCGACCGCAGGGCCCATTCGCATGGAACCGCATTCTGCTAGTTCACTCTGTGCGGTCGGTCATTTTATTCCCTCCATGAATTTCCCGAACTCCTGGTCTGATCTGGGTGATTTTTGGATATGTTGTTCACCCAGATCAGGGCTACCAGGGGATGTATGATTTAAAGGGGTACCCCTATGTTTAGGGGTACATCCAGGAATGGGGGGAATTACTGTACTAGATAAGGGGATTATGATGCTGGCTGAGGGGAGGAGATGTGTGGGAGGTTACCAGGACAGGATTGGCTACTGTGTTAATGTTTGTAAATACCTCCCTTGCATGGGAGCATGCTTTAAAAAGGACAGTGTGGATTAAAGGAAGTTCGTTCTGCTCCTGAAACTGTGTGTCGTCCAGTTATTGGGATTGCGGTTGGGATATTGCTATTATTTTACCTGTTGGAAACCTTGCCTGTGGATTTACCATTTACTTGTTCCTGAGCCTCACTGGGATTATAAGCAGAGATAACCTGGGGAATATTGCCTCTCCGCTACATTGGTTGGCAGCGCTGGGATCCAGACTCACAGAGGAACAAGCATAAATGGAGTACGGATGGACATTGATTTTGCCACACTAAAACGCTCCACGCTAAAAGACCTCCTGGAGGCAAGGGGTATACAAGCCAGCAATAAGAAGAAAGCGGTACTCATTACTGAGCTGATGGAGTAGTACCGAATGGACGGAGATTCGGTTCCCGAACAGGGGGATTCGGGAGAAAATTCGGAACAAGTGGAGTTCCGGAGGCAGGTACAATTTCGGCTGTCTTTTTATGGGGAACAACCTTCAACAGAAATTATTTCAAGGACCATGACAGAAGTCCAGGAATTTATGTTGAGGAGACAAACAGCCCCAGAATGCAGCTCTGCAATAAATATGCCACAAGAAGGTAAGCCTAAGATACCAAACCAGGCTTTTAAAACGTATGTGGAGGCAGAGGAAGATATAGACGCTTTCCTGCAGGATTTTGAAAGACTGTGTGCCCTGCATAGAATCAGCACAGAGGACTGGGTACCGATTTTGGCAGGAAGGCTAACTGGGAGGGCAGCCGAGGCATATCGTAACTAATGAGGAAATAAGGAACTATAATAAAGTAAAGGAAATTATTCTGGCCAGGTATGCTATAACACCAGAAGCATACCAGCGGAGATTCAGGGACTTAAAGAAGGTGGAAAAAGACTCACACGCAGAGTGGGCATGCAGGCTACAAAGGGCAGCACTTGGGTGGGTACAAGCGAGCAAGGCACGGTCCATGGAGTATGTGATACAAATGATGCTGTTTGAGCAGTTTTATGAGGGAGTAACTGGCGAGGTACAAGAGTGGGTAAGAGACCGAAACCCTACCTCCCTCACCGAAGATGCCAGGAAGGCAGATGAGTACCTAGATGCACGCAGGCAGCAAAAACCTGTAACACCAAAGACTCCTTTTAAAACCTTTGGGGGAACCAGCTACACCCTAGCCTCACCGAGAACACTGCCACCACCACCACCACCCGCTGCACAGCCACGTTTCCGCCAGCCCGCTTCTGGCCCCTGTCACCACTGCCAGAAATGGGGACACTATAAAAGGGAATGTCCCCAGCTGCGAGACCGGTCCACCTGGATACGTCCAGGCCCACCACCACGACCGAGAGCAGCCGCAGCCCACCACTACCAGGACATAGTAGCCACGCCATATGGTTCAGCTGTTCCCATTACAACCGTGGAACAATGGGAGGTGCTGCACGAGGCAGATCCAGTCCAGGCCAATGCTGATAATCGGCAGCATCACAGGCAGACCGTATACCTGGAGGGTAAAGCGGTCCAAGGGCTGCGAGACTCAGGGGCTACCATCACCTTGGTAAAAAGTCACCTGGTTTCAGACCAGGCTAAACTTAACAAGACGATGGCCATCAGGGTAGCCGGGGGAGCAGTATACCGGCTACCCACTGCAAGGGTTCATTTGCATTGGGGAGCGGGGGCAGGGCATGTGGAGGTGGGGTTGATGCCGCAGTTACCAGCGGAGGTTTTATTGGGGAACGATCTGGGGAGGCTCACGTCTGCTTTTGAGCCCCAGACCCCCACCACAGTGGATGCTTACCCTGTGGTCACCCGACAACAGGCCCGCACCCAGGACTACAACACACTCCCGGAGGTTCAGGTAAGAGACACTTCCCCTCCCTTAGAATGTGTTCCCTAAGCCCCACCCAATGAATTTGCAGCGGAGGTAGTGACCGACCCTACGTTACAAGTATATAGGGACAAGGTTACCGCTGGCCCACCCGGGGGGGAGGGAGAGAGATTTGTCTGGGACAAGCAGCTTTTGTACAGGGAGACGGACAAGCAGGTTACTGGGTCAGACCCCATAGTGATGAGGCAGCTAGTGGTGCCGCAGCTGTACCGAGCAGAGTTACTCCGGATAGCGCATGATATTCCGCTATCCGGACACCTAGGGGTCAGTCGCACTAGGTACCGACTGACCCAAAGTTTCTTCTGGCCAGGGATCAGTCAGGAGGTACGCAGGTATTGCACCACCTGCGACACCTGCCAAAGGGTAGGGAAAAGGGGAGACCGGAGGAAGGCGAAACTACACCCCCTTCCCATAATTGAGGAACCTTTTAGCCGAATAGCGGTAGATCTGATAGGACCCCTTAAGAAAGCGAGCCCGTCAGGCAAAAGGTACAATTTGGCCGTAGTAGATTATGCTACTAGATACCCAGAGGCGGTGGCTCTGACCAACATCCACGCTGAAACGGTCGCGGATGCCCTCATGCGGATATTCTCCCGGATGGGATTACCCAGGGAGATTATCTCGGATCAGGGTACCCAATTTACCGCAGAGTTCACCCAACACCTCTGGAAGATCTGTGGCATTAAGCCTATTATCAGTGCCCCTTACCACCCCCAGACTAATGGGCTATGCGAACGGTTCAATGGTACATTGAAACAAATGCTCCGAACCTTCACAGAGACCCACAAGGACTGGGAGCGATTCCTGCCGCATCTCCTGTTCGCTTACCGGGAGGTGCCACAGGAATCCACAGGGTTTTCCCCGTTTGAACTGTTGTTTGGGAGGAGAGTCAGAGGACCCTTAGATCTTATAAGGGAGCATTGGGAGGGGGACCGGAGCGCAGATGGCACTCCCATCATACCATATGTGCTGGCTTTCCGCGACTGCCTGGAAGCATTAACTCAGACAGTCAGAGAAAACCTTCGGCGGCGCAGACACGCCAGCGCACATGGTATGATCGGGGAGCCAGGGACCACAGCTTTCAGGTCGGGCAGAAAGTGCTAATTTTAAAGCCTGTCCGACATGACAAACTACAGGCCGCCTGGCAGGGACCTTATAGGGTGGTGGAACAGAGATGTGACACCACCTATATAATCGGCCCTTGCACCGGGACGGGAGGGCGACGCATGCTCCATGTGAACATGATGAAGCCCTACCAAGAGCGCTCCGAGGAGGCAACCGCAATCTGTGCGCCAAACTCAGACGAGTTTGACAGTCTACCTCTCCCGGATCTGCTAGGGGATGGGCAGATATCTGGGGATTTAGGGGAGGTTGCACTGGGGGATCGACTGAGCCCACAGGAGCGTATCGAGGTACAACGGCTGTTGGAGGAGAAAAGAGACACATTCTCCAATGTACCTGGGTACACCCCTTTGGCCACTCACCGGGTAGAGACCCCAGGGCAATTACCCATGCGCCAGACCCCCTACCGCATTCCAGAAGCGGTGAGGGAGAACATGCGCAAGGAGATCGAGGAGATGCTCCAACTAGGGGTGATTGAGCCCTCAGATAGCCCTTGGGCTTCTCCTGTAGTACTCGTGCCAAAGCGGGACGGTACGACTCGCTTCTGCGTAGACTACAGGAGATTAAACGAGAAAACGGTGTCCGATGCATATCCTATGCCACGGATAGATGAGTTACTGGACAGGATGGCCAGGGGCCAATACCTCACCACGATTGACTTGTGTAAGGGGTATTGGCAAATCCCCCTGGCCCCAGAGGCCATCCCTAAGTCGGCCTTTGTCACCCCATTTGGCTTGTACCAGTTCAAGGTCATGCCATTTGGATATGAATATATGACCTAAGCAATTTCCTAGTGCTTAACACTAAATTAAAAAAAAAGGGGAAATAATTTAATAGGGAAAAAAAGTAGGATAATTTAGTGTTCTCCAGGATAAAGCAAGATAAGTGACTACAAAATTAAAAAGTGTCTATCCTGAAATAGTGGCTGCCAGTCAAGAAAAATGGGTGTCACTGTCCCATAATACTGTGGGATTAGAAATAAGTGACCACCTTTATTATGACAGATGGAGTGGTATAATATTTTAACTCTAGAGCTTAGAAATAAGCATCATAATGGTATAATAATAATAAAGTGATGCTGGTATGCAAGCCTCATATGCAAAAGGTATTTGCTAATCATAGGGATGCAGCAACATATAGTATAGATGAAAAAGTTTGAGGATAGGCGCTGTTTATTTGTAAAATTGCACTAAACTAAGAAAAGGTTTAAAAACAACAACAAAAAGGCAGGGGGTAGAGTATGGTACCTAGTATAAATATAAATATGAACGCAGTATACTATAATTTAATTGGAAGTATAGAGGGGAGGCAGATATCACCATCAATCCTTGAATAGACATATGTATCACTTATAGCATTATCAAACCACTGCATAAAGTTAGGCTTTTACTGCTTAAGTGTGAGAAAAAAAGGATAGGAGTATCTTAAGTCTCCCCTTTAGGACATAAAGCAATACATGTATACTTGCATTTTTTGAAATACCAAACAGGGGTATAGTTGTTCTGCTGTGGCTCACAAAGAGCATAGAATGAAGTGTACCATCCCCCCCTGCTCCCGACGGTCTCCGTTTCACCACTTAATGGGGCTTACTCCGTCGGGAGCAGGGGGGAGATGGTACACTTCATTCTATGCTCTTTGTGAGCCACAGCAGAACAACTATACCCCTGTTTGGTATTTCAAAAAACGCAAGTATACATGTATTGCTTTATGTCCTAAAGGGGAGACTTAAGATACTCCTATCCTTTTTTTCTCACACTTAAGCAGTAAAAGCCTAACTTTATGCAGTGGTTTGATAATGCTATAAGTGATACATATGTCTATTCAAGGATTGATGGTGATATCTGCCTCCCCTCTATACTTCAAATTAAATTATAGTATACTGCGTTCATATTTATATTTATACTAGGTACCATTCTCTACCCCCTGCCTTTTTGTTGTTGTTTTTAAACCTTTTCTTAGTTTAGTGCACTTTTTTACAAATAAACAGCGCCTATCCTCAAACTTTTTCATCTATAATATATGTTGTTGCATCCCTATGATTAGCAAATACCTTTTGCATATGAGGCTTGCATACCAGCATCACTTTATTATTATTATACCATTATGATGCTTATTTCAAAGCTCTAGAGTTAAAATATTATACCACTCCATCTGTCATAATAAAGGTGGTCACTTATTTCTAATCCCACAGTATTATGGGACAGTGACACCCATTTTTCTTGACTGGCAGCCACTATTTCAGGATAGACGCTTTTTAATTTTGTAGTCACTTATCTTGCTTTATCCTGGAGAACACTAAATTATCCTACTTTTTTTCCCTATTAAATTATTTCCCCTTTGTCATGCCATTTGGGATGAAAAACGCCCCAGCGACTTTCCAAAGGATGGTGGACCGCCTCCTAGACGGGTTCCAAGACTACACCTGCGCCTACCTGGACGATATTGCCATTTTTAGTAATACGTGGCAGGAGCACTTGGCCCATATAGGAGCAGTACTAGACAGGATTAGGGAAGCTGGTTTGACGTTGAAACCGGCCAAGTGCAGCATAGGGATGGCCGAGGTACAATACCTGGGACATAGAGTGGGTGCGGCAAACAAAAGCCTGAACCAGCCAAAGTAGAGGCCGTGGCCCAGTAGCCCACCCCTAGGACTAAAACCCAGGTTTTAGCATTTTTAGGGACTGCTGTGTATTACAGGAAATTCGTCCCTAACTATAGTGCCCTGGCCAAGCCCCTCACTGACCTTACCCGAAAGAATTTGCCCCGCCAGGTGACCTGGACCCCGGAGTGTGAGCAGGCATTCCAACTTCTGAAAAATGCACTGGTAAATGCCCCTGTCTTGGCAACTCCCAATCCAACTAAACGTTTTCTTGTTCACACAGACGCTTCTATGTTTGGATTGGGAGCAGTACTGAGCCAAGTCGGGGCCAATGGCGGAGAGCATCCCGTGGCTTACATCAGTCGCAAGCTGTTACCTCGAGAAGTAAGCTACGCCGCCATCGAGAAGGAATGCCTGGCTGTGGTGTGGGCCTTAAAGAAACTGCAGCCGTATTTATATGGACAGCCCTTTTCATTACTCACGGATCACAACCCGCTGGTATGGCTAAACCGGGTGGCTGGGGACAATGCCAGGCTGCTGCGCTGGAGTTTGGCACTGCAGTCTTTTGACTTTAATATCCAGTACCGCCCTGGGTAAACGGAATGGGAATGCCGACGGGTTGTCAAGACAAACTGACCTGGAAAAATGATCCGTGAGTCCCCGGACATCCCCAAGCCGATCCGTGGTGGATCAGACTGGGTATACCGGCTTGTGGGCAAGGGGGAGCCGTGTAGCGGATGGCACTGGGCTGTCCTGCAATTTACTGTGAATAAGCTGCATTCGCATAACTGTATGTTGTACTTGTGTTAAAAGAAATGTATTCCTCTGATTGTTCGGTAGTTTCATTCGAATAAACTAAGGGAATGAAACTACCAAACAATCAGACCTCCCATGTGTAAAGTGTGTCCTCAATTACCCGTTGCAACATTGTTGCGAACGTGTAATTGACAAGTTAAGTAACCGTCCTTTGTTCTCGGGGGTGGCCGCCATTCGACAAACGAACGTGGCGGCGGCCATTTTAAAACTCACGAACAGCGGTGTTTTGCCGTCGAGTGTCTGAAACTCCAATCGGACACTCGACTAGGTGAACACCGCTGAAGCCTCCACACGCCCGGTCCGAGGCTTTCGTGCAGTTTGTTCCCTTATTCCAGGAACGACCGCAGGGCCCATTCGCATGGAACCGCATTCGGCTAGTTCACTCTGTGCGGTCGGTCATTTTATTCCCTCCATGAATTTCCCGAACCCCTGGTCTGTTCTGGGTGTTTTTTGGATATGTTTTTCACCCAGATCAGGGCTACCAGGGGATGTATGATTTAAAGGGGTACCCCTATGTTTAGGGGTACATCCAGGAATGGGGGGAATTACTGTACTAGATAAGGGGATTATGATGCTGGCTGAGGGGAGGAGATGTGTGGGAGGTTACCAGGACAGGATTGGCTACTGTGTTAATGTTTGTAAATCCCTCCCTTGCATGGGAGCATGCTTTAAAAAGGACAGTGTGGATTAAAGGAAGTTCGTTCTGCTCCTGAAACGGTGTGTCGTCCAGTTATTGGGATTGCGGTTGGGATATTGCTATTATTTTACCTGTTGGAAACCTTGCCTGTGGATTTACCATTTACTTGTTCCTGAGCCTCACTGGGATTATAAGCAGGGATAACCTGGGAAATATTGCCTCTCCGCTACAACATGTAGCTTATCTTTTTATGATGACATCTTACTGTGAGGTTCCCATACGGGTAACCAGCACTTGAACACTTATAATCCATATACTATTGGTTAAACAACGATTGAATATTAATGTGGATTTACACATTCTCTAATTATCTGCTGCATATGGATATATTGTTGCCAATGTTTTTAATGTTTTACTATAATACATGTTGGAACTCTGCTGCACTTGCTACATTATTATTTGCGTGATATAATATGCACAAAGTGGTATATATTGTGTGGCTACTGTTGAACAGTATTACTTTTCTGAAATTAGGCTGTCTCTATATTAGGGCCCACTAGTTAGATTTGGGTCTACCAATTAGTGAAATCCTCCAGAATGGGAGGTATCCCCGCAAGTATCATAGGCCTTATACACTACCGAGATGCACACTATTTTGCTATATCTGTGGTCACTATACTTTGGTACTTGACTGTTCACCTTTCTAGAGTCATAGCACGTTTTGGGGTTACCCAATAGTGTAACCTCCTGGGAAGGAGGCATCCCTCTAAGGATTACAGGTCCCCTTTTATCAGTACCTGGAAATATGCATATTTATCCCACATTAGAATTCTTTGAAGAGCTAATACTCTTCTCTGCATTAAATTTAAATAAAATGTATAGAGACAGAGAGGTATTACTATAAACAATTTATGAATACCCTCTTATCTCATCTCCAATCTATGTTTAACTACTTTCTGCTTGGTAAATTCATGAAGGCAGAATTGCTGGAAGTTAAAATTATTGTTTTACTTAAAGAGGGTAAAGACCCCCACAATGCCATAGCTACAGACCCATATCCGTAACTAATAGTGATATCAAACTGTATTCCAAAGTTCTAGCAAACTGGTTTGCTCAATTGTTGGCATTTGTGATCTATCCAGACCAGAGTGGTTTATTTCGGGTAGAGAAGCCCCTGATAACACCAGGTGAATCTTTCACCTCATAGATATTGCATCTGCAAAATAGATTCCTCTGATGTTGCTCTCGTTGGACATGGAGAATACCTTTGATAGGAATGACTGGGAATATGTATTAGTCTCTGCTTAGGTTGGGCCTGAGTGATGGTTTTCCGAGGAGCATTATGGCACTCTATTCGACTCCGAAGGCATACATCTCTTATCAGGGCTTTAGATGTCATTTATTCAAAATCTCTAAATATCTCCATTGCTTTTTGTCCTTTGCATTGAATCTCTGGCTAGAGAGAGTTTACGAATATCAAAGCATCTGTTCTGTGGTTTCTCCTGAACAGTAAGTGTGTGTACTTGTGCAGTGAGTAGTAAGAACCTAATATAAACAGGGGAAGGTGCGATCACTTCTAGCATAAGGTAAGTTTTAGTATAGGTGTAGGAGTTTAAATAAAAGGAGGGAGTGCAAAGAGGGAGAAAATTGTAGTGCTATATACATTTTGTTCCCCCACTGTAATTATGAGTCAGTCCAGTGGAAACCTCACTCAGTGTACATCCAGTTATATGTATGCACTACTGGAACAGATGATCCAGGATCCATACCTCTGTGACAGGTGTGAGCAAGTTGTATATCTTGAAACTCAAATTGGAGAACTGGAGAGGAGAGCTGCAGCACTTAGTGATATTCCACTGGAAAGGGGGTTGGTGCTCATAGAGCACAGTTTAGCTGGGCCTAGCATGGAGGGTGGAGCTGGGGCTAGTGAGAATGTCCATGGAGGTAGCTGGGTTACAGTTACAAGGGGAAGCAGGGGGAACAGGAGCAGGATGCAGGCCAGTTCGGAGTTGGCAAGCACCAACAGATTTGCCAGATTAAGTGAAACTGTTGGGGATGTCCATTCAGGAATGGTAATGCTAGATAGAGCTGTCCCTCTAACAGCTGGGAGAACAGTTCTACTGAAGGACTTGGAGGGCAGAATAGGCAGAGCAACAGCCAGGTTTTGGTGGTTGGGGACTCTATTATTAGGAAGGTAGAAAGGGTGATTTGTCACCCAGATCCCAGCAATTAAACAGTTTGCTGTCTCCCGGGTGCTTGGGTTCGGCATATTGTGTTCAGTCAACAGGGATGTAGTTCAGTCAACAGGGATGTATTGCTAAGTAACTCAAGTACAGTGGCAGGCACTTCAGAACTACAGACTCATAACATAAGGTGTATGCTCGCTAATGCCAGAAGCTTGCCAGGAAAAATGGGAGAGTTAGAATTATTAGCAGTTAATGAGAAAAGTGATTTAATAGGCATTACTGAAACATGGTGGGATAAATCTCATGACTGCACTGTTACTCTGGATGGTTATAACCTATTTAGGAAAGATAGGGACAATGGTAAAAGAGGAAAAGGGATTTGTCTGTATTTTAGCCTGAATTTAAGCCTATAGTCAGAGAAGATATTTATGGTGGAACAAGCGGTAATGTTGAATGTTTGTGGGTAGAGTTAAATAGCGGAGCAGCAAATTCTAAAATAATATTAGTAGGAGTATGCTATAAACCCCCAAATATGATTGAAAGTGAGGAAATGCAATTATTGTTAAAGATTGGAAATGCAGCTAAGCATGGTAACGTTCTAATAATGGAATATTTTAATTACCCTGAAATAAACTGGATGAATGAGACCAGCAGTTCAGCTAAGGGGAGCAGGTTATTGAGTACACTCAGAGATCATTATCTGGCCTAGGTTATACAAAAACCTACTAGAAATTAAGCTATCTTTGATTTAGTTATCACAAACAATATTGATAAAGAAGCAAATGTCGAAATAGGGCAACCTTTGGGAAACAGTGATCACAACACAGTCTCATTTGAGATTGAATTAAAAAAGCATAACTGTAAGGGGCTAAGGAAAACTCTTAATTTTACAAGGGCAGATTTTAACATTCTAAGGGCAGCAATACAAAGTGTAGACTGGGACAGAGTAATGGCAGGTAAAAATAATGAACATAAATGGACAACGTTCAAATCCTTACTAAATAAACATACTTATCACCATATACCATGTGGAAATAAAAGTAGAAGGAGTAAATCACAACCCATGTGGCTTAACAATGAATTAAAGATGAAGATGAGGAGTAAAAAACAAGCATTTAAATTATACAAACAAGAGGGGGTAGAGACTGCTTTACGTAAGTACAAGTACATTATTATTATTATATTATTATAGTTCATTTATAACGTGCTGACATATTCTGTAGCGCTGTACGTAAGTTAAGTTCAGACAAAGATAAATACAAATTAACAAATAGCAAAGCAAGGAGGGTCCTGTCTTTGAGCTAGGAATCCAATGTCCATGGTGCATTCTCAAAGGACTTAGAATAAAAACTCGCAGACTTACAATCTAAGGTATTGTGAGTGGTAAAAGAGGGTGAGAGAGGTGATAAGCGTGTTAGGGTGGAAGGTGATACACTTCTTTCAAGAGATGCGTTTTAATTGATGTTTTAAATGTTTTGAGGCAAGAGGATAATCTGGTGGAGCGAGGCAAGGAGTTCCAGAGACTAGGGGCAGCACGAGAAAAGTCCTGGAGGCGGGAGTGAGAAGAGGTGACAAGAGTTGTAGAGAGAATTAGCAGAAATCAACAAAAGTTAGTTGCAAAGGAGAGTAAGACTAACACTAAAATATTTTTTAAATATGTTAATGGGAAGAAGGCCAGGAATGAAGCTATAGGAGCATTAGAATGTGACACAAGCCATCTGTTAATCAGTGACCAGGAAAAGGCAGATGAGCTTAATAGGTTCTTTTCTTTGGTATACACAAGGCAGGTACCAGTGGTTGGTTCACTGCAACATAATGGGGCTACACTACCTTCACCAAATAACTGGTT
Source organism: Discoglossus pictus (assembly GCA_027410445.1). NCBI lineage: Eukaryota > Metazoa > Chordata > Amphibia > Anura > Alytidae > Discoglossus > Discoglossus pictus. The sequence continues at coordinate 97,299,291 of CM050167.1, forward strand.
AACGCAGGAAGAAATCCGAAAGATGTTGGAAAATATAAATGTTAATAAAGCCCTGGGTCCTGATGGAATACATCCAAGGGTACTGAGGGAACTGGGCTCTGTAATAGCAAAACCATTATATCTAAATGTTCAAGATCCACTCAACACAGGGTCTCTAACAGATGACTGGAGAAAGGCAGAGGTGATACCTATATTTAGAAAGGGAGCAAGAGCAAATCTGGGGAATTATAAACCAGTGAGTCTCACTTCGGTAGTGGGAAAGATTTTAGAAGGGTTAATAACGAATAATATTCAAGAATATATCTATTCAAACAGGATTATAAGTAGGAGCCAACATGGAATTATAAAGGATAGGTCATGTCAAACAAACCTAGTTAGTTTCTATAAGGAGGTTAGTGGGAACTTGGATCAAGGCAACTCAGTAAATGTGTCTATTTGGATTTTGCAAATACTTTTTATACAGTGCTACATGGGAGGTTATTGAGTAAACTAAGGGATACAGGAAATCCCATAAATATTTGCTTATGGATTGAGAGCTGGTTAAAAGACAGGAAGCAAAGGGTTGTGGTAAATGGAAAATACTTGGATTGGACTAATATGTTAAGTGGGGTTCCTCAGGGTTCAGTATTAGGTCCCCTCCTTTTTAACATATTTATTAATTACTTGGAAGTGGGATTGGAGTGTGGTGTCTCCATTTTTGCTGATCACACAAAGTTGTGCAAGGTAATTCAATCAGAAAATTATGTACTTTCCCTCCAAAGGCAAAGGGATTTGCATAAATTAGAGGAATGGGCATCTAAGTGGCAGATGAGATTTAATATGAATAAATGTAAAGTTATGCATCTGGTCAAGGAAAAATAGCCATGCAATTTATAATCTTAATGGAGCAAATCTAGGGGTATCAGAAATTGAAAGGGATTTGGGAGTACTTGTGGACAATCACCTAGGTAACAGTGCTCAATGCCAAGCAGCATCTGCAAAGGCAAGTAAAATATTAGCATGTATTAAGAAGGGTATAGAAGCCAGGGAAGCAAATATAATTCTGCCACTATACAAATCACTAGTACGCCCTCATTTGGAATATGGAGTACAATTTTGGGCACCACTACATAAAAAGGACATTTTAGAGCTGAAAAGTTATGAAGGAAGACTAACCCAATTAAACTTATTTACTCCAGAAAAAAAGGCATCTAAGAGGGGATATGATTACCTTATATAAATATATCCAGGGTCAGTACAAGGCTTTGTCAATGGAACCTTTTGTGCCAAGAGGTTTTCAGCTGACAAGGGGACATCCTTTGAGATTAGAAGTAAAAAGATTTCACCTTAAAGAAAGAAAGAAAAGGGTTCTTCAAACTACATGGATAATTAAAGCAAGGGGGGATTAATCCTCCTAAATGGATGGAAATTTAAAGCCATATTCTTAAGGAACAGAATTTTTTAGATAGCCAGACCCTTTGGCTAAGCTTACATTACAAAATTAACCTAAATGTGCTCCCACATAGTGTGCCACACTCTCTCATTTTGTGCAAACAATTGAACAAAAGGTCACATTTAGTAGAAAAAAAGTTAATGGCTTACTCCTCTCTGGTTACCCCACAAAGATACCATGGTAGATAAAGACATGTTGGTGGATTAGCAAAAACAAAACTATTGCAGCAGATATGCTAGGAGAAGTCCAACACTGGTCTTCCAGACTTTAGCAAGAAACACCACCTACCGCTCAACGAGTGTCGCAACATGGATTTGATTAACCAATCTAGCTCATAACTTAAGACATAATAAATCAGCTAGTAAAACCCCTTTTGAAAAATTTTGCATATACAATTCAAATGGTATATCTCCCCCTTTATAATTATTTAATTGACCAGGCCACATCCATTAAACTTCCTTACAAGAGTTCATGGGAAGTCAAAGTTAGTTTTACCTTAGACAACTAAGCAATATTTACAGAAATGCAGCAAATTCTTCATTGAGTGTAATTTTGAGAGAGAATTCCTATAAAAGTATTATGAGATGGTATCTCACCCCAGCCAGACTCTCAAAGACATCCTTGTACTGCAATTGCTTCAGGGGTTGTAGAGCCACAGGAACACTGAGACCTATGCTGTGGGATTGCTTTAAAATAACTGATATTTGGATTGAAACTTATACTATTTTACAAAAGTTGTGGGGAATTCGGGTTCCTCAAAAGCCAGAGGAAGCCTCCAGAATTGTCATTGACAAAAACTGAAAGGCAACTACCCCTACTTTTGGAGAAGTATTGAGGAAAATTAAATATATTTATTCAATGAGTATGATATCAGCAGATCTTGATGTAAATTATAAAAGATGTGCTTCCTGTTGGGATGGTTGGACCTTGCGAATTGGCTGGCAGTAAGAGCCACGGAAACATTCTACATTGATCTTAGATGGCGAAGAATAACCTTGAGCCTCAGACTCTCCTCCCCTTTCCCACTTTTTGTTTTGTTTTTCTTGATTGTTGTGTTTTTTTCTTGATTGTTCAATTCAGCTATTAAATTGCAACGTGGTCACTCGCGAGCAAGCATGTAACCCGCAAGTGGAGGCAAAAGGCTAAAGTGTGCTCAAGAGCACCCGCAAGGGGGGTAAAGTCCAATACGTAGCCCCTGAAATGCAAATAACAACACTCTACTGTACATTTATTATAAGGGAAAGTGATGTTAGGTCTAAGAATTAATAGCACAACATTCTCAAGCCCACAAGTCGGCCCCGAAAAATACTTTATTTCATGTTTATATTTCATGTTATATCGATCCCAGCAATCAATGTGTTAATATATATACTGTAACTCGCATCTGATATAATATCATATTTACAGCTTTATTAATATTGCACTATATCTGGAATGTGGGTCTGATCGCAAACTGTAATTGAAGCATGTAGGACTTTGAAATCTATCCTCCCCTTTTTCAGTGACGTAACGCTAACAATCTCTTTTTCCATTGGCTCCATCTGAACCCATAACTACGTGCTTGCTTAATTGTTTGCGTTCGAGCTCGCAACTCCGACGACCGAGAACTGGTTATCAAAATTGCGTCTCTGACTCGCAGCCCAATCTAATTTAATAGCAACATAAAACAGCCAAATTTCAAGCACGCAGCCCTTACGTGCTACACGTTGGACTTACGAGGCTGGAATTTAATATGGCCCTAATTTAGTAAAGCCTTATGGAAACTTATAAAACAAAAAAGTAGGGAAAGGCTACATAATGCTAATGGCTTTTATATTGTGTCAATCTTGTAATGTATATTTGGCATTGACACAATCTTCTTTTCTTTCAACTTTTTTTTATTTAAAATAGAGATAGAGAGGTGTTACATACACAATTTACTATGGACTGTTTTTAAAATGTGAGTTATCCATTTTCAATAAAGTTGTTATTATTACATTTTAAGGGGTATTTGGTTTCCTTATCACATATTATAATTGTCTAACTACGATTCGTCGTCACGCTCTGTTGCGTAGTGCGTACGACTTAGCGATGAGCGCCGCAGGCGTAAATCCTAGCACTTTGGTAATGAGCGCCGCAGGCGCTCATTGCAGGCAAGCCTCGCATAGCGAGGCGAGCCATTATGTTAAACCGTAGCACTTTGGCAATGTTCATTGCAGGCGAGCCTCGCGTAGCACTTAAACCGTAGCACTTAGAAAAAAAATACGAGATGAAAAAAATTACGATATAAGCGGCAGAACCAAAAGACTAAAAAAAACACTAAATACACACTAAAAAATAAAATAAAGGTCACTTACAGCATGGGGAACCAGGCAGGACGTCTGGAAGTGAGTTGGAACTCCAATTTACAGCGATTTAGCCGAGTTACAAAGATCGAAAATCGGCTAAGCGAGAAAAAAATGGCCGCCGAAAAAAATGAAAACGAGGCTATACTACTACGAACTGCGTAAAACACAGCCACAGACGTATGTGTTTGAAAAACGAGATAAAGGATGCGGATTAACCACGCAATGAGTAAAATGACAGTAGCGAGTACATTTTACGAAACCCAATTACAGATTTACGCATTAACACAGATTTAATGCCTTTGTCTCGCGCAACATCGGATTTCCCGCCTAAACCAACGCATTTGATGAAATATAAGTTGCAAGTTACAAAAAATAAAATAAAAAAAATAAAAAATTGTATTTATTTTAAGGAAAAAAAAAAGGGACAAATGTAGCGTCATGTTGTGTGGCAAACAAATTTCACACCATTTGACCGTCATTTCACCGTTTCACCATATTTACTGTTAAACCGTAGTACTTTAGCGGGCTTAGCGATGAGCTCCGCAGGCGATCATCGCCCGGCGAGCCTCGCACAGCGAGGCGTGCCGTTAAACTGTAGTACTTTGGCAATGAGCGCCTCAGAAAAAATGCCGGACGAACAAAACGAAAACGAGGCTACAGCACTATAACCACGGAAAACACGTACCGATAATACGCTAAGACGCATACCACACATTACCCGCCATTTTACCATAATGCGGAAGTACACAGCTACGTTAACGGTTTTGGCTCGCGCACGCACACTATTACACTGCACACGTTCATCACGCTTACACAGCACCTCCACACCACTAATGCTGCAGCAACATCACCACAGATTGCCAGCTCTTAAACACAATGCATAAAAATACGTAAATTAATTTATTAATTTGAATTCTATATTTCAGTAGTACACAGAAAACAACATTAGCTACCTTACAATTCCATATGTATATTAATAACTAAACAACTTTTAAAACATACACATCTCATTGCCGTCATTTTTTGACAGGCAATAGGCTAGTGATAATATAAATATGTTCATGCCCCATCAGAAGACTAAGTCGTGACACAATTATATTTAGTACAATCAATATTTAAGATGGTCAAGTTCTGCATCCAGAATCACTCTTAAGTGTTTCCTTGATTCCCCAAACAGGACACATAATGTATTCTTTGTGTACAATTTTAAAATTCTGCAGGGTTTAGCGTCACCTTTCTTTCCCTTGACATCACACTTCTCTGTGGCAGCATATTACAGGCTGGGCTGTCGAGTAGTGGTAAATCAGTGTGGATTTTGCTCCAGTGTAACAAGTTTTCTACTTCTGTTCATAAAGAACATAAAAATGTATATAATATAACATCTTATGAACACACCTCACAGTACATTCATAAGGGTGTAACCTCAAAGATGGGGCTAGGTGCTTCAAAAAATTTTATTGATGCAAAACTAAAATTATAGTGTGAATATATATCACTTTATCCAAATACTACTCTAAATAAAATAATATATTCTCAGTTTTACAAAACCACCTTTACCAAGCAATTTAATTGGTAGCAAAATAAAACCTACTCAGTTGTTTTAACCAGAGAGATTGCTTATTAAAATTCTGCCCAAGGCAAGAGGTTAAATATAAATAATTACACACAACATACAGTATATACTCGAGTATAAGACAAGTTTTTCAGCCTTTTTTTAAGGCTGAAAAGGGCCCCCTCGGCTTATACTCGAGTCACCACCCCCGTGTCTCTCTTTCCCCCCGTGTCTCTCTTTCCCCCTGTGCCTCTGTTCCCCCCCCTTGTCTCTCTTATACCCCTGTGGCTCTTTCCCTCCCCCTCCATTATCATCCTCAACTCCCCCATCCTCAACCCCCCCATCCTCAACCCCCCGTCCTCATCCTAATCCCCCCTCCTCATCCTCAACCTGCCTCTTTAACCCCCCTCCTCAACCTCCCTCCTCAACCCCCCTCCTCAATCTCCCTCCTCAACCCCCCTCAACCTCTCTCCTCAACCCCCCTCCTCAACCCCCCCATCCTCATCCTCAACCCCCCCATCCTCAAGAGTAACCTAAAAAGAGATAAGGTCTATGCCAGTGAGGAGCCTGGGAGGAGATTGTGTGAAAGTTTGCTCCCACAGATACCAAAGTAAAGCTGCTGTTGAAGCAAAGCCAGCCCTGCAGGCTCATTGTGGAAATCCTGGTGTCAAGTACCTGTTGGATACCAGTCTTGAGAGAGGTGTGCTACAGACTGAAGCATAGGGGAGAGACGGTGGTCCCTACACTTCATCCGCTGTTACTATTTAAAGACGGGGAAAAGACTGCTGATAAAACAAAGACTATTTGGTGCCCTGGCCACAAGGTGGCACTATAAGAGACTGTTTGTATCCTGGCCACAAAGTGGCACTATAAGAGACTGTTTGTTTTCTTTATGAATTATAATTTCTCCGGAGCAGAGAAGCGGCCTGGTGTAGTCAGGGTGTTCCTGCCTTTTTAGTAAGAAACGTATATGTAGATTTTTATTTTCATTTTTCTACTTCTAATCCTTGTTTATGAGCCATATTAATAAACAAGTCTTCTGCATCATAAATCTGTATTGCGGAACCTTTTGTCATAAAGAATTCCTGTGACAAGGATGGCCGTTTGCCACAGGAATTCAACGGTTAATTTCTCATTACCAAGTCAGGTTTGTAGTGTGCTAATGTAGTGTGTCATGTCTCTGTGTGTGGGCGTGAGTAATAATGATGTGTGAGAATGATTTGTTGCTCTCTATCACTCAACTCTGCTGCATCAAAGTGTTTGCTGACCCATTTGTCTTCTGTTTGTATTTATACCTTTATAATTTGCTAATTGTACCCACTATACTTTATTCTACTTTGTAAATAGCACTACGAAAATGTTTACTTATCAATCCAAAGCTGTTAATGATGTCAATCACTTAGTGAAGGCCTGATCCACAAATTCAGTCTGTCTCCATCTGAGCTTGCACAAATGACTGTGAAGCTTGATGACTGAGTTGTGTTGGTCTAGCTGTCTTTTTCAGACTGTTATTGGTAAACCAAGGAGAGTTGGGTAGATATCTACATTTATGTACTTTATTTTATTAAGAAGTGCTTAAAAGCTGATTTTTACTGGTTTAAATCATAATAATAGTTCCTAAGTGCAAGGTGTGCAGTGAGATGCTCATACTGCGCTTCATAGTCTGTGCATTCAAGAGTTGAATGAGCTACTGAGGGCAGACACAAAAAAGTACAAATTGAATGATTTTATGAAGAAAAAGACAGAACTTATAAGCACTTCTTCATAACAAAAAAAAATTACATAAGTAAATGAATACATACGTATATTATATTCCCAGTGAAATCCAGAAAACTTCCAGGTCCCTTTAAGATTATTGTAATGGCATCATATACATTAATAACCTGATTACTAAACATGGTGATAACATTAAGTGCCCCTTAATTATTTTCTTCTTTCTTTCACTGCAACATAGCACTGTAACTGGAGTGCTGAACTCTCATTCCAAAGAATTAACAAATAGTTAATCAAAAACATGTAAAAGAATAATTGATGAGTTGTAGTGGTTCCCAGCTACAAAGATATATTACCACTACCACCAATGCATAAACAGGTTAGCATTAGAGGAAAACACACTTCAACCCATGGAGGTCCAACATGCCTGAATCCAGTACATTGTGTAAGGCTTCTATCCAGCATGCTCAGAGAGAGAGATCTAAAAGCATTTTATATGATGAAGACAATAAATAGCTTATAAGCACTTCTTAATAAAATAAAGTACATTAAGTAAATAGATACATAGGTATATTATGTTCCTAGTGAAATCCAGAAACCTTCAATGTACCCTTAAGCACAGGAATTTGTCACCAGCTCCAGGATACCGAGTGGTGGCTTTCATGCAGCGGTGAGTCTTCACTAGCAGCTCTTGTAGCTTTTTAGTAGTAGGGATAAATCTACATTATGTCATTGTGTGAAGTTGCAGAATCTGAAGAGGACATTGTTGAACACTGCAAGGAGGAAGAGCAGCCCCATGTAAATCTAATTTTAAGTTGTAGATAAGAACCAATCTTTATGTCTTACTGTCAAAGCATCCCACATCCATGAAGGAGAGGGTGGTGTCAAGTATGAAAACCTGAACACACTCTTCAATGAGAACAAATTATTCTCCCTAATCAGCATGCATATCACTAAGTAATGCCAGGGAATATCCTGTCAGGCTGCATGCCAACATGTTTCTACAAAATTATTTTTACGATCCTGGCTTACATACCTGCTAATGTTGTTAGGTTTACATTTTTTCTAAACTATATTGGTTCTTTAAAAGTAAAACTCTATCAAAGTAAATAAACATTTACTTATTGAAGTAAAGAAAATAAAAATAATTCAAGGTTTTAGAATAAGGTAAATTATTGATAAGCACATATGTATATTTTCTGTTGACTTAAGCTTTGAAAAGAACATAAATGATAAAATAGCCATACTCTTTACAAGTGAAGGGAAGAAAAATGCTGGAATTCATACAAATAAAAGAAATGTCAAGAAAAAAAATCATCTCATTCAACTACTTTTCAAGCTCTGTGCTCTCGATCACCATAACACAACTATTTTTAGTTCACTATTAATTAATATTAAAAATACATGTGCAAAGAGCAGCAACGCAAAGCTTTAGCCAGAAATTAAAGTTTAAAAATGTTTACCTCATAAATGGCTGCTGCTGTACCCCTCCCACCTCTTTTATTGTCTGATGGGGTTTTTGGCTCAGTCTATCTGAAGATGTAATTTTGAGTTGATAATTTTCAGATTGGGCTGCTGTTATTTCTTCCTCTGCAATTAGACCCATGCAGTCTTTTTTGTTTATGTTCAATATATGTTTTCCATCCACTACACTTGAGTATGTCCATGCACAGGTGTCCAATTATTTTTGTTGCATGTATCACTGTGCAATGTGTGCTCAGTCCAATTTATTATGTAGTGTGAGTCAGGGTATGTACTGTACATAGTGCAGAATGTATGTTTATTGTAGGCTCAGTTCAGTCCACTGTGGGACCAGTTTTGTTCACAGCCCAGTCAACTATGTATCCTGTATGTGTGCCCAGTGCATTCCATGCATGCTTTTTACAGCTGTTAGAGGAAAAATCCCTTGTCAGTGCATCTTCTGCAGACCTCACCTAAGGAAGGAGTCAAAACTGGTGAAGTCATTTAAGGTTCGTAATAATGACTGGGGTTTTCTGTCTCACTACCAAAAGGTTTTATCACTCATTCCACGAGTCACATTCCACATTCCTTCCCATGTTTAATTGGTGTTTTTCTAATCCTCAATATGTGGAGACATTTATAACCATAAATTATGGCTCGGCAGTATTCTTATCTAAAACCTGCTCTATAGATTCCCATATTTGACCTACATGAAAATGATTTATTATGCCTCACTGAGTTCTGATCTAAACTTTGCTTTTTTTGTTACTTTGCTTTCTTAATTCAGTATTGCTTTTGACTGGATAAATAGAGGTTCAACTCTCGAAAGTTTGTTGTTCCAACGATTATGGGCCCTATGCTAATCCCTGAAAAAGCAATTACTAGTGCCCTAAATGAAGAGTAAACCCTACCTAGCTAATCACCCATCCCTAAATCCTTTTGAGATAGCTGCTAAGAGTCACTGAGGCAAGCCACAATTTTGAATTACGGATAACTTTTCCATTGACTTTTCACACTGCCTATAGATTAGGAGTTACACTGAGAGATCACCCCCCCCCCCCAAACCCTATGCTATATTGAAAATTATGGGTAGAAATAAGAGCACTGCTGTAACAGCTAAAAAAAGAACAAATGATTACGGGTACTGAAGACCACTCGCAATGACTTTGAAAAACATGGCAGACTGCTGAAGCACCTCTTAAATTGACAGAAAAATAATACAAAACAATCGAAAAGCATGCTAAATTATCACAAATGCATGATTCATACTGCTAGTGGCATATAGGAGCAATAGAAATTAATAAAATTGTGTTGCATGACAAATCAGACATATGGAAACAAAAAATATCAGCTCAAAGGTAAATACATCTCTCAAAGAGGTAGCAAATTTAGAAATAGTCTCAGAAAGTATACAACTCCATTACAAATACAACCTCACAGTCACAGAGACACAAATGTGAAAAAGTACAATCAGATATATACATATTAAGCCATATTCACGTTGCTCAGTCATGTTTTAGAAAATAGTGATAATAACATTGCAAGAACTGTTATAATACATGTTGGACATATTACTACATACCAACACTTGTATCACTGGGATGTTCCCGAATGCTCATAGAACGCTTCAGTATGGAAAGAAAGGATATATATGTTATCATCATGTCACATGTCATGCAGAAATCAGGCGTTGTGTGCACCAATATGGGACTTGATGATAAACATGATGATCTAACATAGTAAGTGGAAACACTTGGCCAAAGTAACATCAATCTATAATGTACATAATGTAGTGACAGGCAAACATATGTTTATATTCATAAACTGCATGGAGGGATGCCAATACAGGATGATGACCAATATCCTAAAAAGAAATAGTTAAACATCTTTATGTATGTGGATGTCTACAATATAGTATCTTGACAAACACACAGAAACATGGATAACGGTACAACAATAGCATCCTTTGTTGAATACACAGAGCACAGTCGTAAACAAATTCAACCATGCATTAATATCATGGGTGTGGTGTGGGAGGATCCAAAAGGACAAGAGGCTGAAAAAAAAAGGGAAAATCTAAAAGAGGTAAAGGTAATAATGTATAATACGAATGATGCATAACATCTACTAGGGTCACATGTGGTAATTTCACCATAGTAACCACAATCACAATCAATAAAAAAATCATCATGAAAATATAATGGAAGTAGCTATTAATGTGCATAGCACATACATAATGTCTTCATCTGCTACATTATACAGATGATGGAAATCAAGGATTATGTAATTCCCCAACACACATCCAGTGGGTTCCAAAAAAACAAAAATCACAAACAAAATGGTGGTCCTAAGCTAAAAAAGGCAGAGAAGGAGAAAAAATAATCTGTATGTTCAGTACAGGGATTACTACTGTAACTATAACAATAAACCAATTTACCAGAACTATATCCGCAAGCAGTGCAAACTCTATTTGTCAAGAGAAATCTCTTGCCATCACATATATAATTGTGGATCTTTGCGATGTTCATTACATTTGCAATGTTGGACGCACACAGGAAGCACACAGGACTTAGACTGCAATGAGCGCCAAAGGTGTTACCGCCCCAAGCTCGAAACACCCTGCAGTACCTGGTTTCTGCTAGTAGCTCAAGCACCTACCTGGATGCAACCCTGCCAGCAGCACTGCACTCCGTCTTCTCCTCTGCGGCTCCCGTCCTCTGGCCGGAAATATTTAAGTAATTAAGTAATAAGTAATTCCGGCCGGAGGACGGGAGGCACTGTGGAGGTGAGTGCAGCATTGCTGGCAGGGTTGCATCCAGGTACGACACACAGAGGAGGGGGGAAAGGAGACAAGGGAGGGAGAGGAGGGGGAATAGAGACACAAGGGAGGGAGAGGGGGAAAGGAGACACAAGGGGGGAAAGGGACAGGGGTAAAGCAAACACAAGTGGGGAAAGGGAGAGGTAGAAGAAAATATAAAGAGGAAAGGGCAAGTGGGAAAGGAGACACGGGGGAAAGGGAGAGGGGGAAAGGGGGAACAGTAGAGGGAGTGGGAAGGAAAGAGACACAGGGGAGGGAGAGAGGGGAAGGAGAAACAGGGGAGGGAGATGGGAAAGGGAGAGGGGGTAAGGAGGCACGAGGGGGAAGGGAGAGGGGGAAAGGAGACATTGGGGGAAAGGGGGAGGGAAAAAGGAGGAACAGGAGAGGGAGACATTGGGGAAAAAAAAGACACAGGGGAGGGAGATGGGGGAAAGGAGACACAGGGAAGGGAGAGGGTGGGAAAGGAGAAACGGGAGAGAGAAGGGGGAAGGGAGAGGGGGAAAGGAGACATGGGGGAAGGGAGAGGGGGGAAAGGAGGATCAGGAGAGGGGGAAAGGGAGAGGGGGAAAGAAGGTACAGGAGAGGGAGAGGGGGAAATGAGCTACAGGAGAGGGAGTGGGGGGGGGGGGAAGGAGACACAGGGGAGGGAGAGAGGGGAAAGGAGAGACAGGGGAGGGAGAGGAGGGAAAGGGAGAGAGGGAAAGGAGGCACAGGAGAGGGAGAGGGGGAAAGTAGACACAAAAATAGGAACTGCACTATCTGTTAACAACATCGTTCCTCAGTGACCGGCAATTGGTGAGATGCAAAACATAACCCTACGTGTCCACAGAGAAGAGGATCATGAACCATGTGATGGGGGGAAGCCATCTGCTAACAAAACATCCCCATCACATAGGCCATGATCCAATACTCTGTAGCAAGGCTACATCATGTTAACACCTGGACCAATAGATTGTCACTGAGGAGTGCTATTGAGAAGGTTAAATCCTAGGTGCAGCCCCTATCTCCGCCTCCACTTTGCCCCCACTCTCTGAGCCACTGCACCAAGTTCCTGGTTGAGGGGAGGATGGAGGGGGAGGCTTTCCCCCAGGAGGCAGCTGCACTGGTGGTGGAGGCATGGAGAAATGCCAGGATGGGCCAGGCTGCAGGGGAGCAGGGAAGATCTCAAGGGTAGAGGAGGCGGTGCTGCCAACCAGACCATGCTGAGCCATATCCAGGCTGTGCTGGTTTAAGCACCACCTGTTGCAGCCTGGCAAGATAAAATTGTGATGTGTCCTTGCATCCCTCTGTAAGCTCTGCAGGTTGCGACATAAAAATACCTGGTGGAGATGCTGGCCTGAATCCCTGCATGAAGTTCCGAATTCTCTGAACAGATTCAGCATCTCCCTCATGTTGGCCTCTGGAGCTAGGCATGGGGATGGAGGTCTGACATGGCCGGGCAGGTCTGTGGGAGGAAGAGGTGGTGGTGGTGGCCCAGTGGGCAGGTGCTGAGGGCCGGGTGCTGCTGTTGGTGGTGGGCCTGGTGGTGTGAGTGACCAGAATGTGCCGGTGGTGGGAGGAGGAGCTGATGGTGGTGGTGTAGCAATGGCCCTTGCGTCAGTCCAGTACGAGGGCCCAGGTGGCAAATCTATTTGTGGGAAGAGGGGGACAGTGGGCTCAAAAGCCATGGGTGTGGCACATGGTCCCTTAAGTCCCCCCACTGACCACATGATGATTGAGCCCTCCTCCTAATCAGGCCCAGGGCACAGGCTCCTCTCCTGGGCTCCTACTCCAGACACGGATCTTGGTGGGCGGGGGCACCTCCAGAAGCCTGTGGCTCCAACTGAGCCAATGGCCCCACCCAGAACTCCTGGAAGCTGTAATGAAAGAAGAATGGTATATGGTTAACATCAATGTATGATCATGTGATTGATGGGTTTTCCTACCTATCTGCCATGCGGTTATCCTGAACCTGGATGGGTCTAATGGTAGCTAATATTTGAAGCTAACCCTTGCGGGATCTGATTGTTACTTTGTCTGCTGAGCTTGTGTGTTATTGACTCAGCAGAATGTCTTAATTGGTGTTGCCGCAGACCTCTGCACCACATGCATATGCATACTTTGCATGAGTTGCTGTGCATTGTGTCATACTAACCAGTCAGTGAGTATCTCTTATTAACATGGTGCTGAGTGGTGTTCCCTGCTGGGCTATTAATCAACACTGCATATCTATCCCTACAGAGTCTGTATCTGCATATGCTGCAGTGGCCATACCCATAACCGTGCTATCATTATGGGTTTATTGACCTAACTATCTGCTATTTGCTGCGTGTATTCATAACAAGTATGATGCTGTACAACATTAAGTGTGATATGTAGGGCCCCTGCATTGTATCCAGGGAGCTGACATGTGACGCTCATTGTTGTACAGCATTTCCATGACTAGAGTTATCTATGTGTGTGTGGTGTACATGTGGGTATATGTTGTTGTATGTGATATTCAGCCTGGCACGGAGGTCAGATCCAGTGTCATCACCAGGACTGGAGCTCCAGGGATAATCCCAGCTTCCATCATGGCCTTCAGCATCCTCTCCCACTGCCTGTATCAGACAATCACTGCAGGCCAGCACTTTGAGATGCTGCTCCTCTGGCATTCTCCTCCATCATCCTTCTGACCTTTGCCCAGCTGTCATCATAACAGTGCCTAACAGAACTCACATCCCTATGGAAAAAACACACCTGGGTCACTGCGGCTGCTACCTCCTTCCTGGTCTGTCCCCTGGGGCTGGCCTTAACTTCCCTCCCCCCTGTGATAATGTGGATGTGGGCACAGGTGGCATCCATACCTCCCTGCTGTGACCCTGAGGCCTGTCCCCCTCCCACTATCCCCCCTGAGATCAATCCCCTGCTTCCCTGATCCTGAACTATATGTACTTAGATCTAGGGGCTCATCCCACCCTCCGTCTACCTCACCTCCCGACCTCCCCGACAGAACTACCACTCTTAGCCCTAGCCCCTCTACTACCACACTCTCTACCTGGCTCAACCTCCCTACCTCCCTCACTCTCTCTCCCACACATCCTCCCTTCCTTCCACTACCTCCTTTCCTCCCACGTCCTCTCTTTCTCCAACGTCCTCCCTTCCTCCCACTACCAACCTCCCTCCCTCTAGTCCTCAGGGTACCCTCTCTCTCATCTCCTCTCTTCCTCTTCTCCACTATCCTCTCCCCCCCCCCCCCGATTTTTCTTTTTATGTATGTATATATAAACTTTTTTATGGTCTGTGTATGCAATGAGCTGTATCCCCCCCCCCCCGCCCAATTATTATGGTTCCTACATCCCTGCATACAGTGGCATGTTGAGAGAAAGAGAGAGAAAAAGAGATATGAATAATCAGAATATTGCAGTATATAGTGATACCTTGACTGTATGTTTTCTATGTTTTAAAGAAGCCATCAAAACAAATGTTTAACTGATCAGGGGCAGCCAGTGAGCAGTAGTATAGATGTTGGAGTCATACTTGTCAATTAAATCTACCGAAATATGTCTGCTTTGTGCATTTTCTGTTAGTTTCAAAGGCAAACTTTAAAGGGCAAACTTAAAATAATGGTCCACTGAAATGTCACATTTATAGTATGTTGTTAAAGGAGGTTTATAAAGGTTTTACTTATAGTTTTTCATTTCAAACACAACATTGACAGTGTTTAAAGCATGCTCTTCTAAATACACAAAGAAAAATATATTATAGCCACTATGTTGCATAAACACAGACTCTCAATTCTCAAAGCGACTGTAAAACAACAAAAATGCAACAACTCACAGCAAAGATGCAGAAAACCAGCAGAGACAATAGAAATTAATTCATACAGTCAATTATCTAACCCACGTCACTACCGCAGCAAAAAACATATAAGCTGCTATATGTAACTCCATGATTTACTATACTAGTTCACAGCTGTTGCCTCACGGGATATAACCCTGACCCAGCCTCTCTCATTCTGCTTTCTATAGTAGTATAACTGCCAGCTTTATGTCTGTGTCCCTATTCCATGAGTGTAGGAACTGGAGGAGGGATTGGCCGAAGGGAACAAATCCCCCAGATTTCTAAATGCATGTATGTATCTGTATTGAACCAGTTTTGTGGTCTGTGTATACAATGAGCTGTATCCCCCCCAGACTCCTTTTGGCTCCTATAACCCTGCCCAGTTCGCAGCCTCATTCCGTCTGACAGCGATAGTACAGCCTTGGATCAATACCTTCTTCTCCCACATATCAGCTGCACTTATTTGTATGTTGTTATGTCACTGCTGCATAAATTAAAGGAGGGTGGAAGAGGGTAGAAGGCATGCCAGTGAGGAAACACAGTAAAAATTACTAAAGACTAGTATAAAATTAATGTATTTTAATATGCTTAAATAAGAGTGAAAAGGTGTGGTTGATAAAGTAGCCAACACTGAATAACAATCAGGAAAAAAGATATTTTAAAATAAAATTATTGCTTAATATTATTTAGGGTTGACTGAACATATATATTGGATATATATGTTGGGTGATGTGAACTGCTGAAAAATGAATGTAACTATCACAGCTTCAAACTCGGCTGTAAACTGCAACGAAAATGGATTTTGAGCTCGTTCTTGAACTTTTGAGCCAATCAGCATCAGTGACAAAAATTAAACGTAAAATGGCAGTTTCTGCTCTCCATAAACAAGGAGCAGTAACTTGCAAATGAGGCAAGTGTCATAACTTTTACAAATATATAGAACCACATTCAATTGAACGATTATGAGATCCGGTAGCCCGTAAGAGAGGTCGCAAGCTATTTTTCTATTCAATTGGCGTCTTTATGACGGCTTGGAATGGCTTCTGAGTTATGCCTTGACAAAATGGCGCTGGTTAAACTCGTAACTTACAGCCTCTAGAAGCCTGTGATCTGTCACTTTTGCAAGGCTAAAATCGAAAATCGCTATTCAATTGCTCAATTTCCCAAAACCTGCAAATGTTTTCACACCTGTTAACGGCAAATGGAGGAGAAAATCCTACAAGTGCTAGAGAGGACTTGCAAGGGGGTTAAACACCTGTTTATAGCACTGTAAATGCAAGTAAAAAATCACTACTGCACTGTAAATAACGGGGAAAGTGATGACAGACATTGTACTTATTTGCACAACAGTCTCAAGCTCGCAAATACGCAGGACATAAATGTTATTTTTATGTGTCATATCGGGGGTTAAATCAGAGACGAACGAGAGCCCGCAACTCACTCGCAGACTTTCGGCTGTCTGAGATCGAGTTACGGGCTTGGAATTGAATATGGCCCATGTTTTCTCTAATGTTGTTTATTGTAAAAAGAATGTAAGTTTAGGTGGAACTCACCATTTAAAAGGGAAACACTTCACTTATAAAAATTGAAATATATGTGTAAAAGTTTTAGCACTTGCCCTTTATTGTAACTATAATTTTAGGTGGAACCTGCTATTGAACCTGAATCGAACCTGGAATCTGACATGGGTAAACAATTTACCTTGAATGAATAGACCCACATTATTCAGGCTCCTAAGATCTCCTAAAAAATATAATTCTGGAAGAGATTTTTTTAATAAAATGATATTGTGGTACATGGTTCTCGCTTGTTTACATAAACACGATCATTCCTTTTTATAATGAGCTGGGTTAGAAACGTCTCATATCGAAATATTTAATCCTGCTGTGGACTGTCCTCTGCAGCTCATGCAGACACATACATGCTGAACTTGCCTTGCACTGTGTCATACTAACCAATCTGTGACCATCTCTTAGCAATAGTTAGTAACATGCTGCTGAGATGTGGTCCCTGATAAGCTAGTACACTACACTGCACATACAGCTCTACAGAGTCTGTATATGCATATGCTGCAATGGGCACACCCATACGTGAACTCTCTATTGAATGTTTACTCAATAATTAGATTTTCTTAAATTTATACTCATTTTATGGTGTTATCTGTAAGTATTAACGACTTTTTGTCATATTGTATGCTGTTTAAAATGATAGTGATTTCTCATTTTTAATACTTGCTCCTCACACTAGTTGTATAACTAGAGGGGTGGGGTAAGCGGTTTGCCCCGGACAGCACTTCTTTGGTGGCTCCTCCCGCTGCCGACTCCTTCTTTTCTGTGAATAGGCCAATTAAAATGTGTTACCTAACAACACTGTGTATCTTATGAAAAAAGTTTACTGGGTACCCTACTCTTGATTTTAATAATGATAGCCTGCCTAAAAAGAAAATAAATGAGTTGAAGGAAAATCCTATTGGTTTGTTGTTTTCCAAATACTAGATATATGGTATATGGTAAAACAAAATGCCTATTTTTTCCTTGCATCTTAATGAGTTTTTTTTCCCTTGAATTTTAAGAGAGAGGCTTATATTCAGGTATTGTCTTTTGTCCCCCCCATTGATATTTCAGAACTTCCCCTGCTGCCACTCCTTGCCCTATCTCTCCCCTCCTCTCCCTCTCTCCATCCCTCTACTGATGACACCCTCTCTCCTCTCCTTCTCCTCTACTCTACCCTCCTCATTCCTCCCTCCATATTCCAAATCAGAAAAAAAAATATAAGGAAAATCAATAAAATATGTATGTGATGAAATAAATAAATGTATGTATTATGTGTAATATTTACTATAAGGGTTTAGGGTGCAAGGGATGGGGTGTTTGGGTGATGTGGCCTATCTTTATATGTGTATCAATGTGTAGGTGTATATCTCTCTGTGTATGTAATTTATGTGAAGTCAGTAATATATGTGTAAAATAAATTAAGTGTACAGTATATTAATCTCAAAACAGAAAATAAACAAAGTTCCAGACTACTCTCACTAACTTACTAAAACTTCTTAGTATTAGTGAAAACCCACCACCTGCTTGTTAACTTGGAAGAGCTACAACACAGTCAGCTTTTCGGAGGGGAACGCTCTCTTTTAGGACCTGTTCCTGTAAATTAATGTTTGTTTGTGTTGTGGCAATAAATGTACCACCACATAGTTTATGCTCTGGTACCACCACATAGTTTATGGTAGGGACTTTATTTCAGTTACCATTGTTTGGGGTGATTGTATGGATGTATGCATTTTATGTATTTGCACTTGCACTTTTTTTTGTCTAATATCATGGATTTGAGGATACACTATTACTATAATTTTTTATAAACTATACTATTTACTGTTGCACCTTAATATCTTCACGCATAGTGTGGTATATTGCTGCTTTCCTTAGCTACTTAATTATTATGAGAGATTTAATAGAATGATGATTATATTGGCACTTGCACTTTTGTGATTTACAGCCTTATTAAATTGTGATTCGGCCAATTGAATAGGGCTCTATATATGCACAGAGCATATTTTTTTTACAGAAGTTTTTAGTTAGTGAAGACTGTGCTTTTGGATAGAAGTTCACTAACTAAAAACTTCTGTAAATAAATATGCTCTGTGCATATATAGAGCCCTATTCAATTGGCCGAATCACAATTTAATAAGGCTGTAAATCACAAAAGTGCAAGTGCCAATATAATCATCATTCTATTAAATCTCTCATAATAATTAAGTAGCTAAGGAAAGCAGCAATATACCACACTATGCGTGCAGATATAATAAGGTGCAACAGTAAATAGTATAGTTTATAAAAAATTATAGTAATAGTGTATCCTCAAATCCATGATAATAGACAAAAAAAAGTGCAACTGCAAATACATAGAATGCATACATCCATACATTCACCCCAAACAATGGTAACTGAAATAAAGTCCCTACCATAAACTATGTGGTGGTACCAGAGCCAACCACAAACTCCCTAAAAGAAAAACTACACTAATTCAAAATATCCGTAAGTGAAAGAAAAGCTTTCCCTTAAACCATTCTAAGCTATGTGATGGTATGGGGAATCCACCTCTTACCCCCTAGAACTCACTACTTAACAGCAAACTAAATCCCCCCCTAGCTGTGCTAAATGAAATACAATACACATATAAGGCACAGTAGGGTATAGTAATCGGAATAATAATGCAGTCAAAAAGAAGCAGCTCCAAGTACTACAAACCGCTCATCATCCGGGGACCCACACATGGACTACAGCTGACGGGCACGTTTCGCGTGGCAGCTTCTTCCCAGGCTGATGGGATACTAATATAGTGGTCAAATAGTACCATTAGGCTATGAATAATATAGGTAGGAACAGGCTATTACAATAACAGTAGAACAATGTAACTCTTAGAGAATATTTGAGGACTGAGCAATGACAGTGTGTTCAAGTAATTACAGACAGTTATGACAGTCACAATTAGTGATGTTGCGAACATCAAATTTTCGGTTTTGCGAACCGCGGACGCGAACTTTATCAAATGTTCGCGAACGGGCGAACCGGGCGAACCGCCATAGACTTCAATGGGCAGGCGAATTTCAAAACCCACAGGCACTCTTTCTGGCCACAATAGTGATGGGAAAGTTGTTTCAAGGGGACTAACACCTGGACTGTGGCATGCCGGAGGGGATCCATGGCAAAACTCCCACGGAAAATTACATAGTTGATGCAGAGTCTGGTTTTAAGCCATAAAGGGCATAAATCACCTAACATTCCTAAATTGTTTGGAATAACATGCTTTAAAACATCAGGTATGATGTTGTATCGATCAGGTAGTGTAAGGGTTACACCCGCTTCACAGTAACAGACCAATCTCCCCGTTTAATGCACCGCAAACAACCGCAAACAGTCCCTTGGCACAACCGCAAACTCCGCATTTGCACAAGGTTGGATACCAAGCTAGCCATGTTCCTTGTCCTCCCCGATGTCATTGAAGGTCTCTTCCTCCACCCAGCCACCAAGGGTCCCCGAAAGGTGACAACAAGCCCCCTGGGATGCCTGCTGTGTTTGGTCTTCCACCTCCTCAAAGCCACCTTCCTCCTCTGACTCCTCTTCTTCAGACTCCTCTCTCTGCGTTGCCTCTGTCTGCGTTATTATAAGGTGTGTACTGTTAAATAGTACTATTCCTATCGGTTTAAACCCTGTTACATCCACTATTAGGGGACGTGTATATGGCATTGATTTTTGGAACAGGGAGATGGAAAACGATGCTTGGTCGGACCTCCTACTTCAAATTTGGGGCACTGGGCGTGCAATCTAAGGTGCCACCAGATATGAGTGTCACTGTGCACTGGCAAAAGTTGGCAGAGTAGGCGCTGTAGGCCTCACACACACGCCTGTAGGCAGGCAACTGATATTCAATCAATTACAGTAAAAAAAGTGTTGTTTTATGTCACTGTACACTACGGTTGCACCAGATATGACGTATCACTGTGCACTGGCAAAAGTTGGCAGAGTAGATGCAATAGGCTTCACACACACGCCTGTAGGCAGGCAATTGCTATTCAATCTATTACAGTCAGAAAAGTGTTGTTTTATTTCACTGAGCACAATATAAGCTGTGAGCCTGACACAGGCAGGCAACTGAAATTAGATTAAAGGAAAAAAGGGTTGTTTTTTTTCAATGTATGGTACACCAACTATGACTGGTGAAACAGAGCAGAATATTAGCTGTGAGCCTGACACAGGCAGGCAACTGAAATTAGATGACAGGAAAAAAATGGTTGTTTTCAATGTATGGTACACCACCAGGTATGAGTAGTGAAAATAAGCACAATATAAGCTGTTAGGTGTTAGCCTCTCACACACACACGCTGGCAGGCAGGCATATGCAATTAGATTACACAGAAAAAAATTATAAAATAAAAAAAATTATGTTCTAGCCCTAAAAAGGGCTTTTTGGGTTGCTGTCCTTGCAGCAGATATCAGATGAGTCCTTCAGGTCTGTAGTGGAAGCTAAATACACAGCCTGGCTATCTATTTCCCTATTAAATCTCCAGCAGCTACACTATCTGACCTGTCACAACGAATGCAGCTTCAGAATGATTCTAAAATGTATGCTGTCCTTCAGATAGAAGGCTCTGGAAGGAAGTGTATGCTGCTGATTGGCAGGAATGTGTATGCTGACTGTAAGGTGCAGGGTCAAAGTTTCCTCAATGATAAAGAATAGGGGGCGAACCGAAAAGCGCATGTGTTCGCCGTTCGATGCGAGCGTGAACAAGCCAAAATCGCAGCGAATAGTCCGCGGGCGAACTGTCCGCGACATCTCTAGTCACAATAATTATAATTCCTTAGGAAATAATACTTGGTTTTGACTACAGCCATTTTAAGTCAGTGTCCTTTCCTATGTTCTGGGCTAGCTCTTTCCCAGGGGGTCTAGTATGGACTGTAGCTAAGCAGTCTTTTGGGGGGTGAATAATATTGGTCACTGGCTTTGTGCCAACCACAGGACAAGTCCGTTCCCCTTGTCCGGGCCTGGATGCAGACTAGTGATCATGCTCATATTCAGTAGTGCCAATAACCTATTCCACACACAATCTGAAATTCTGTTTTTCCATTTAAACGTAATATTTACATATACAGAGACACACATATATATATATATATATATATATATATTCAGTACATATTTATTTCTATATATAACTAGTAGCGACTTGCCCGACAAAAATTACGGCAATAAAATTTGAAGCCTGGCAATGCTGTTTACAACACAATGTGAGGCTCTCCCACCTGGAAATTGCGGGCCTGGTGATGAGCGCCCATGGCGCTCATGGCGTGCCCTGCAATGAACGGTTTTGCCGCTCATTGCAGGCCTCTGGCCAGCCCGCCACTTTCGTGCTTCACAATGAGAACCTTTGGCGCTCATCACAAGCCTTTGTCGCTCATTGCGAGCCTCTCCCCCTCTATTTTACGGGGCTCACGATGAGCTCCTTCCGCGCTCATCACGAGCCCTGCATTGATTGGCTTTGCTGCTCATTGCAGGCGTTGTCCAACCCGCAACTTTCGAGATAAGGAAAGAGGGGGATAGAAGGGGAGGGGGCGAAGGAGATAGAAGGAGAGAGGGAGAGAGAAGGAGAGGGGGAGAGAAGGAAAGAGGGGGAGAGAAGGAGAAAAAGGGGGAGAGAGAAGGAGAGGGAAGGGAGAGAGGGGGAAGAGAGAAGGAGAGAGGGGTGAGGAGGGAGATGGGGAGAGGAACATGGGGAGAAAAGGATAGGGGGGAGGGAGGAGAAGTAGAGAGGGATAGGGATGAGGAGAGCAGGAGAGAGAAGGAGAGAGGGGGTTGAAGGAGAAAGAGGTGGAGAAGGGGGAGAGAAGGATACGGTGGAGAGAGAAGGGGCAAAGCGGGGGGAGAAGGAGGAGATGTGAGAGAGAGAGATAGGAGTTGGTGGGGGGCTACACACAAAAATATGTGTGTGTATATATATATATATATATATATATATAATGTTATTGTTGGCCCCCCTCTATTTACTAACTCCTCCCTGCCCTTACCTCTTGTGCCTTTGGCAGACCTGTCAGGATAATTCTGACAGCAGGGTCTTGTGAGATAATGTGGCATGATCTCATTAGAGCTGCCGATCAGAGCGATCTGACAGTTAAAGGCACAGGATGTGCCCCTACTAGTAACCAAACTGAAGCTCCAGCTTGGCGTTTCCCTACGCTCCAAAGTGAGTCAATCACGGAAGGGGGAAATTGCCTGGGAACTTTGAATCAGCCAAAGACAAACAGACCGGCTCTCTATGGGGATTTAACATGGAGAAACCCCCCATAGACTTTCATTGTAGTAGTCCCAGTCAATGCTGTACATTCCCAATTAGATTTAGCCCTGGCTGAAAGGGCTTTTGGCTGATCCGGGCTGAAAAAAATGGGATTCAAAAGGCTCCCCTCTTCTCCCCCAGAATCTGGTTGTGACAATTAGGCTGCTTATTCATTTGTAGCCTTATTATTATAACATTGATAGTGATTTTTAAAATAATGTATTGTTTATGCCACTAGACTAATAGTCTCCCAATTTACTATTTTTACTTATGTGACCTGTCAGCTAATCAGATTATTTTTCATATCAGGCAGAGATATACACAAAGGAAGTTCAAAAAATTCTTCAATTTAACATGATCCAATGTAGGCGATATTATGTTTAAGCACAGAGGGAACCAAAGTAAAGAGACCAGGCATTCTTGAGAAGATCTGCAGAGAATTTGAACACTGATATGATGGAGGACCCCAAGGGCTGTGGAGAGTTGGGGCCCTAGATTGAACAGATGAACTGATGATCAAAGATTAGGGAATAATGGGAAGGGTGAGACAGCAGTCGAGGAAAGTCCCTGGCACATAGCTTCATCTTGGAGTGCACCAATAATCACAGAGGACACAGAGGAATCCATTGTAGGAAAAATGATGTAGGAAGGGGAGAATAGATACAAAACAAATAATGTCCATTGTAGGAAAAATTAATCTGTTGACAGAACTTACCTTACCACATTTTGGTTCTCACACCTATTAGTCTCCTGATTTCCTTACCTCTCATGTTCTTGCTTTACATATAGCTCAATTCTACCCTGTACCTAGCAAGGTCAAATACCCAAGTTGCAGGGTATCCTTAACAAATATGTATCTGGGTTCTTCACAGTAAGGGTGGTTAATCTGTGGAATTCTCTACCAGAGGAGGTGGTGACAGCGGATTCGATAGATAACTTTAAAAGGGGACTAGATTTATTTCTAATTAAAAAGGGAATTCAGGGTTATCATGTATATTTAGAGAGGCAGTATTGATCCAAATTTTCTTACATTTCCCTTTGAGACAATTGGCTAAGTCTCGCTTGTGTTTTTTTTTTTTTTTTCCTATTTGCCTTCCTCTGGACTAATTAATAATAAAAAATAAAAAAAAACTTAAATAATTGATTAATAATTAATTAACAACTAATGAATTAATAGTTAATCCGCATATTGCAAATCAGAGGAGATATTAAAAGGTTGAACTTGATGGACTGAAAGTCTTTTTTCAACCTTAAATACTATGTAACTATGTAACTATGTAACATGGGTTATTTTTAATATTTGGAATTGATGTGCAATATATGGAATTCTGGAAGGGGTAGTTATTATTGCCTATTCGTTGTTTGAGCCTTTCAAGAATGACATCATTAGGTAGGATGGGAACATGTAATAAAAATAGTTGATTCATTCTTTCACTTTCAGCCACCATTTTTTCTTATTCCTGACACAAGCTTTGTGATAGCCATCATGGTAAGTGATATCCTGTTGAGTGAGATGTTGAGATATATTGGGGATAAAAGTGATTGCAGAGAGAAAGAGCACTGAGTCATTTTACATTTCTAATTAGGTTATCAGTCGACAATCTTGGCAAAAGCATACATCTGACAGCAGCACTAGAATACATTTTGAGCAGCTGTGCTTTTAGAGTCCCATTATCACATATACCTTAAAAAAGGCAACAAACAATGACCTTGTTACTCCAAATCAGCTAACAGAAGCTTTATTTTTGTTTATTATTTTGTACATGGGTGTGTAAACCTTGGTTTCATTATGGGAATTACCATAACAGATTGTGGAATGTAGACTTGGCTAATTTTAACAAAATAATTAAATTCATATAAAAGTTCTAAATTTTTAATCTTCATTAACTTCTTTTATGCTGATCAAGGTTGGTGTGAGTATAAAGAGGCTGTTAAAGAGAAAACTAAGTGAAAAAAAAAGCTTTTTGAATTTTTCTAATTGATGCATATTGTACTGTTCCATGACAGCATTTAAATAAATGAGTCAATCTTGAAATCTTTATAACAGTTGTATAGAGCTTCCTATACTTGACAGGTTCTGCAAGGAGATAATTCACAAGCACACTAAGGGCCCTATGTAAATCAAGCTATGTAAGTTGCGACAGTGCCGTAAATCTGCTGCGGCAGTTTTTTCCCTTACATTACACGTAATCTTTAGCTCCCACGCATTATGGCAGTCAGGCCACATCCATAAACCATGCTTTCGTCACGAGCAGTGAAGGGGCTGAATTACAACACTTGTGCAAAAATTCAGCAATCAATTAACTGTTACTGATATTCTTGCTGTGCCACAGCCATAGTAGCCAATTGAAAATGGCCAACGAATTAGTGATTGAAAGGCATACTGTGTATATTTGTGAGCCACATGTCACATTTTAAAAATTAGCATGCAGGTCCCAGGAGTTGGAGGTTTTTGGATAGAGAGAGAGAGAAGTAGAAGTGACAAATTGGAGTGAAGGATCCGTGCCAGGAGGAAAAGCCCAGGAGAGGATCCCAGAGCGCAGAGGATGAGGAGGAAGATGCACAATTAATGCGGTCAGTGCCGAAATTGGTCCGACCTTCACCCACATTAGTAGCATTTGACCCCGCTGGTCTCCTCCTCCCACAGATTGATTCCCCACCTGGGCCCAGCTTCTGACCTGATGCCTGAACAATGCCACTAGCACCATCAGCTCCTTCTCCCACCAAGGCACATCATGGACACCCCCACCACCAGGTCCACCACTACTATTGTCTGCTCCTCAGCACCACTCCACTTGGGCACCACCACCACCTCCTCCCATAGCCATGCCCTGCCAAGTTGGACCTCTGTCCCAAGGCCCACCGTTGGTGGCAACCATGGGCGTGATGCTGGTTCTGATAAGGGACTGTTGAGATGCTATGCAGGGGATCCAGATCAGCATCTCCTCCCACCAGGCCTCAGTGGGCTGCTGCCTCAGAAGTCTCCATAGGGAGGTGAGGATGCACCATAAAAAGATGGAGTCCTATATGGCTAGGCTGTTCCAGGCAATGAAGAACCAGAGAGTGCTAACCCAAACCAGCATGGACATCACCCAGCATGCTCTGGTTCCCAGCACTGCCACTACCACCCAAGAGACTTCCATCTCACTTCCTTCTGCCACCTTGCTCCCTCCATGCCTCCATCTCCAAAGGTGCTGCTGCATCCAGTGGGGATGCCTCCCACTGCAACTCCCCCTAGAGTAGAGACTAAGCACAGTGGCACAGGGGTTGGGGGCCCTGTGGCAAGGTGGATTAGGAGATAGGGGCTGCACCTATGATTTGACCATCTCAACAGCAGTCCTCAGTAACAATCTATTTTTCCCAAGTATTGCCTTAATCTAGCCTGGCTACAGAGTATAGGATCATGGCCTATGTGATATTTTGTAAGCAGTTAGCTACGCCCCATGACATGGCCCATGATCTTCTTCTATGTGGACACGTAGTGTTATGTTTAACATTTCACCAATTGATGGTCACTGAGGAATGCTGTTGAGAAGCGATTGTGCAGTCCCTAATTTTGTTTTTCCCCTTAGGGATATTTTTATTTTGGTGGCACATTTCAGGTCCATGAAGTTCCCTCTTCATCTGCAAGCAGTGTTACCAAACAATGTGAGTGACATATATACACAGCGGCTATCAGATATGTTCCACTGTACTGCATTTTTTAGCTTAGAACCACCTTTTTCTATTTTTTTTATTTTCTGAACACAATGTATGTGTGTAATGAAATATGATTACATAATTCATGATTTTCATGATCTGTGTAATGGAGCAGATGAAGACATGCAGCCTTATTAAATTGTGATTCGGCCAATTGAATAGGACTCTATATAAGCACACAGCATATTTTTTTTTACAGAAGTTTTTAGTTAGTGAACTTCTATCCAAAAAACAAGGTCTTTACTAACTAAAAACTTCTGTAAAAAAATATGCTATGTGCTTATATAGAGCCCTATTCAATTGGCCGAATTGCAGTTTAATAAGGCTGGTAATGTATATATCCAATATGTGTTCACATAGTTATTTCAATTTTATCATTCCTATTTTGTAAAGCATGGGTGAACAAGATCATTACTGATTATTGTGAGTTAATACTTTGATACATATACACTGTGACACTGATGGGCCTCACCATTCCACTGAAGGATTGTTAACCATCTGACATGTGTAAATAATGATTAATTGATACATTAAGACTATCATTAATTATCACATGCTCATTATTGGTATGCATGTTGCCACTTGCACAACAGCAATGTTGTGGGACTTTCCAGGACAGGTATAGCAATGATTACCGTTGATGGAGGTAAGATTCCTGGTGCTGCACATGTATCTCCACAACCTCATTTTGTGCTTGTAGGCCTTCCTGAAGAGCTTCTTCACATTAGTGTAATTCCCCTTGTCATGATCTTTCCCTATATGGGCATGTCCCTGTGCCTATAACAGCCTGTTCCTGAAATGCTCAATGTGAAGCTCCAGTGCCTGGCCTGTGCTATCTATTGATTGTGGTCAGCCAGTCCCCTGTTTCAGGACACATGCTGCCTATCCCTCCCACATTACCCCAGGTTAATGTTTAGATGCCATACCTTGCCATGGATGTGCCAAAGATGATCTCTGTGAGTACTGTGCTGTGGTGCTGAACACTACAGTTGCAAAATATTGTTTGTTATATGTTAATCCCATTAATAGTGATCCATGTGTGTTTGCTGATTGTTATTTAGCTGTTGCGCTGTACATTGTAATATGTCATGTTGAGCTGTGATATTTCGAGTAGTTGGGGAACTGATTCGAAAGTGATGGCTAAAATCTTATTAGCATAGAGTTTTGGTGTAAAAGTCTTAAAGAGCCCTGTGAAAATCAATGGAGGGTTGTGCTGTGCTTTTCGGCTTTGTCCTGCAGGAGTCACTTGTAGTAGATCTCTTGCAATGTTTTCAGGATGGGGGAATAGCATAAGATAGTTAGGATTTTCTGATGCTACTATGGCACTCGTAATTGCTTTTGCTGGGATTAGCATAGGGCCCTAAAATGGCAATATACTAGGTTTGTTGCACTCAAAAAATCGTCTTTTTCTTTTGGCTTCTCTAGACCCGAGAGGATAAAAATAAGAATTTATTATTGCAGTAAAGACGAGTATAAGCATTTATAAAAGAAATGTAATTTATGGTCCATTTACGAGTTGATATTATGTGCCTATATTATTATTATTATCAGTTTTTTGCAACTCACCAGCATATTCTGTAATGCTATACAGGGGCTAAGTTAAAAAAAATAAATAGCAAGTTCCTGGACGCGTTTCATGTGTATGGTGCATCTTCTGCTATCAGAGGTGTACAAGGACCGCACAATTCTGCTGGATAGGTTTTAACTAGATTCTTACCAAGTCCAACTGAAGTAGCAGATCGTGACAATTGGTGGCAGTGGTGGGACCTCTGTGAAGTACAGAAAGATGGCAACTTTTAAAGACATGTCTGCAACAGAGAAGGAGGAAGCGTTCAGGAGATTCCAGAGCCATTCCAGAGGATATTACTATAGAGCAGTTGATGGACCTAAAGACACAGATCATACAGGAGGTACAGGGGGAGGGGAAAGGGGCAAAGCAATGACCCCTTCCCAGCTACTGCGGCTAGGGTGTGTTTATCCCCAGTAGAGACTGGAAAGGACTGTCAAGGAATGGGCCTTCTAAACAAATGAATGGCATTTCTGGGACTATGGCCAGGTCACAAGCTAATGTAATGGCTGAAGAAACTGGTAGATGAGGGGCTGCCTGTATCTACACACCTGGCAGTCTCAGATGGAGAGAGCCAAGAGGTTCTGCCTGAGGATCAAAAGACCAAAGAGCCAGAGGGAGCTGTACCCAGACAGTAGTTCAGAGAAAGGAGGGTGGGAGACAGTGAGCACAATGTAGCCCCAAGGAGTGGAAATCCCAGACAATTCCATCAGGAGTACAGACTGGCAGATGCAGCAGATACAGTCCTTAGTAAAACTATTGTTTTATGGGATGCCCCAGAATAATGTCTTCCCTAACCAAAGGGGAAAGAAGGGGCATTGGGCCTGGCTTTTGGGGGGTGGGATAGGGATAACCCATGGTGAGCAGTTACTGGAACTGGCTAGGCCCCTGAGACCACTTGCATTGGGTAAGCCAGAAAGCTCAGTAAATTCCCTGGGACTCAAACACTGGACAGGGGAAGTAGCAGACATGGGGAGCGCAAGGATGGTGACCACTTGTGGTCCCATAGGCCCAGTGACGACTGTATATCCCACCAGCTGTTTGTACTGGCTTGGTTGGGGACCCAGGATTTACCCATAGTGTGGTTTGTCACCTGACCTCCCTACATTAACTCCCCTGCAGCTGCCCAAAGACACTGTTGGTGTACCTTTAACACTTGGGAGAAGGTTGGCTACTGAACCCCAACAGCTTATGCCAGAACTGCCCATTAGTCTGGCATGGATGACACCAGAGAAGGGCACTAGCCCACTTTGCAACTCCTGCATCTCAGTTCATTCAAGAGAAAGTTCAGGCCTGGGAAACTTGTGCTCCTCAGTTTAACACCTGGGACTGAGTACTGTTCCAGAGTCAGCAGTTCAGGAGGTGTCCCTGGCCTAGAAAGAGAGGGTTTTGCTGGGAAAGGATCCTCCCAAGTTTTTGCTGGACCTACTAGCCTGGATGTACTGTTTTCCCTGGAGTGCCTTGAAGGGTAGTGATATTGATGCCGCATCATGCTGGCAATCATCTGATGGAGATAATAGGCAGGATGTTGCATTGACAAAGGAAGGGGCAGTTGTCATGCCCAGGGCCTGACTGGACTGTTTTACACTATAGATTGGACCTGAACTGGGAATAAGTTATCCTATTTATGGTTAAACTTCTGTATTTTTGCTCATGGTTAAAATATGATTACACTGTTATACTGTATGTATGTTGGTTTATGTATTATGTTTCATGTTATAGGAATTGTTGTAAAGAAACATATTAGCTAGTCTGCAGGCTATTGCATCAGCCTATTACGTTACAATGTTGTTATCTGGTGATGTCATTCAGTCCACCTAAATATAACCAACAGGTATGTCAGGTATGACAGTGGTATCTACTTACATAGACATGGTGTAAGTGTCATTCTGTGCATTAACCCTAATTCTAAGGGAATAAATGGTGTTCCTGATATTCTGGTCTGCTGAAGCAAGTTCCTGGGCATGGTTCCTGTGTATGGTCCATCTTCTGCTATCAGAGGTGTACAAGGACCGCACAATTCTGCCGGATAGGTTTGAACTAGGTTCTTACCAAGTCCAATTGAAGTAGCAGATTGTGACACTTAGCATTAATGATGAGGTGATCTTATTATTAATAGCTAGCTATTAATTCGCTAAAAACATTAGTTTTAAACTCAAGTGTTAAAATATATTTAGCAACTAACTTATTTATGAACCATTCACTGTTGTCATTGGCTTTCAACAAATTAAAACTTACTGAAATGTAATTTGACACTGCAAGAGCAACTTTTTGAAACATAATTCCCCACTTAAAGGGTTAAGTAACATAGGGCCCAATTCAATTGCCAGCCTGAAACTGGCGCAATGTATGCCGTATGTCTGCATGTCTGCAGGGTGTTGCAAGCTCCTGTTTATCTCTGATTCCGGAGCTATTCAATTGCTCAAGCCTGCAAGTTACTGGCCCAAAGTCGACTCCATAAATCATTCACTGGTTCATAGCAGTTCAGGGTGGGAACATGATCAATTAAGCAAGATCATAGCCTCCCATTTTGAATCAGCCAATAGAAAATGAGACTGTCATTATTATGGCAGTAAAACATGGAGGTTACATGTCAATCAATTAGGTCCGGAGATCCGATATGCGACCAGACCCACAAAACCGCAAAATACATAATTATGAAAATTAATACCAATATAGTTCTAGTCCATAGGGGTGGCTGGATATGTATTAACTCATTGATACCAAGATCGATTTAACCCTGAAATGAAACATAAAAATAAATCCTATTTACTGACGATTTGCGAGCTTGAGACTGTTGTTCAATTTATTCTAATGTTTATCATTGCTTTCCCTGTTATTTACTGTGCAGTATTGTTTATTTACTAGCATTTGAAGTGCTCCGAATAGGTGTTTAACCCCCTTGTAAATCCTCTTGCCATTTACGGGTGTAAAATCATTTGCTGGCTTGGGGAATTGGAGCAATTAAATAACGATTTGCGATTTTAGCCATAGTAACTCTTGTGAAAGTAAAAGACCAAAGGCTTCGGGAGGCTGTAAGTTACGGCTTTAACCATCGCAAAGTTTTCAAGGCCGTAACTCGTGACCCGTTTGGAGGCCAATTGAATGGCAAATTAGCTTGCGACCTCACTTACGGGCTCCAGTAACTTGCAAAAGCTCAATTGAATCGGGGCTCTCACTTTTTAATGTGTTATGTTGTGGTTATGCTTCCAGTTTCTGGTTAGTAGCTTATCAGATCTTTAAAACCATTAGGTGAATCTAAAGGAATAATTGTAACATGACATACACTCAAATTAGGGAAGAAAATCCTACGGGTAACTGATATGACTCGCAAGGGGGTTAAACACCTGTTTGTAGCAGTGTAAATGCAAATCAAAAATTAATACTGCACTTTTAAAGACAGGGAAAGTGATGAAAGACAATAAAATTAATTACACAACAGTTTCAAGCTCACAAATCTGCAATAGAATTTTTTTTTTTATGTTTAATTTCGGTGTTATATCAATCTCGGTAATCAATGAGTTAATACATATCAGGCCACCCACATGGTCTAAAACAGTATCCCCATTCATTTTTATTATTTTGTACATTGCCGAATTGATCACATATTGGACCTCTATACGCTAATTGATTGATGTGTAAACTTCCTGTTTTACTGATGTAATGATGACGGTCTCCTTTACTATTGTCTGTTTCTAAATTGGTAGATACAGCCTTGTTTAATTGACCATGATCTAAAATGCTTCTTATGATTGCATGGTTTGCGGTTTCGGCTTTCAGCCTGTAAATTGTGGGCTTGTTCAATTGAATCACTCTGTAATTGTAGCAAATTCCAAGCCCGCAGACATACGGCCTGTATAACATAATCTGTTGGCTTGCAATTGTATAAGGCCCCTAGTGTGATGACCTACTAATTCTGTTGGGCTTGATCAGAACCTAGTTCAACCCTAATCAGTAGAACTGTCTGTTTTGTTGTACATCCCTAATAGCAGAAAGAGAACCAACCCAGCTTACATCCAACAAAGCTCACAATAGATCACAGGACCCAGTAGAGCCACCCAGCCAATGTTACCGACTGTAACAAGGCCCCATTCAGATTCAGCAGTAGTGATCCCAATAGTAAGGATTATTATTCCCTCAGAATTAAACATACTCGTAAATTATGTAGTTCAAACTGACAACTAGTTTATTGATGGGGGTATAGACTATTTATAACATTTCTCTTATGTTGATCTGATTTGTTATAGCCTAGGTGTAATAGAATTAGAACAGTGTGTTATTTGCCCACTAGATCTACTAGATAGATTCAGTAAAAAAGATGCCAAACACAAGTAACACCTTTATGTGGCTAATCTATATTAATGAATTGCCACAATTTTTATAAAAGCAATGTTTGTTTGTAATATTTAAAATGTGTTGATTAAAATACGATTGGTTAAAATAAATCTCTTGATATTACCCTCCAGAGAATTATTTGAAGTCTTTATATATTTATTTAATGATATACTTGCAATATATGCTGTGTTAGTTTCTTTTAGAAATGTCTTAGAACACGGCTGTTGATTTTAATATACCTTTTCCCAACTCAAAGTATCGCTGAGGCTGTTTGCTAACTTGAGTTGTAACAATTTTGCTAAAAAGGAATAAACTATGTTGTTATTGCCAGTGAATTCTCTTTTGTGATACCTTATATTTTCACAGCTATATACATATATTGCTGCTACTATTGACCTTCTTGTTTGCTGTTAGGCAAACACTATAATATTAGTGACTTAAAGAACTTTATATAGATTTATCAAGTGATTGTATACACACTATATTCATACAAAAAAGGAAGAAAAAACACACACACTGTGTATATACAAAAAAGGGCAAATCAATCCCATATTCATTTGCGAAAAAAAAGTGCTATTGTGATTAATATCCACTACACAGTACACTTCATATAATCCTTTTGTAATATAGATATTAACATTATCACGTGGCCTTTTTGAATTGTTGGCCACTGATATTTTACAAAGGTACTATAACAATACCTTGGCACTGTTTTTGAATTCACCACTATAAAGTAAGTAAAATTATGGGACACTGTCTCTGTTATGTTGTCGCCGCTATTTTGCTTTTTTAGTCACTATCTATTAGCCTAATATACCTTGTGGGGAAAAGATATATTAAAGATATTTCTATTAAGATATTTCTAAAAGAAACTAACACAGCATATATTGCAATTACTGTATTTCATTTAATAAATATATAAAACAACACAAGACGTTGAATAATTCTCTGGAGGGTAATATCAAAAGATTTATTTTAACCGATCGTATTTTAATCAACACATTTTGAATATTATCAATAAACATTATTTTTATAAAAAATGTTGGTATGTGGCAATTCATTACAATAGATTAGCCACATAAAGGTGTTACTTATAATCTTTTTTACTGAATCTATCTAGTAGATTTAGCGGACATACAAAATAGTATAGACTATTTATGCATAACACAGTCCAATCATGTTCAATCACCAACACAGTCCAACCAATCCCAACCAGCCCCCACCCTGACCACGTGGGAAGCCTGTCCATCAATTTATGTCACCTCCCCATTCACCCCTTGGTCCTGGAGCCTAACTGAACACCCAGTTTAATTGGTCCTTTGATCCAGGCTTTCCAGGGGGTATCTGATCAGATCGGGAGTGGAGACCCTGTCTGCTGGTGTAAGTTACCCTCCATATTCCCCAGTACTTTCAGATGCATGGCCCTTATGTTATTTAGAACAATAACAGTTAATTCCAGTTTGCTTCCCCATTCACACCTAAATATCTAGTGTCCCCTGGCGACAGCCAGCTCTTCCCCCACTGTACTCCATCCTCTACAATCAAGCCCCTCGTAACTAGTGATCCCTCTTCCCCAGGGACCCTGCTAATACACTGTATTAAACTCCCTTGGGAAAATGCAACATTTCAATACCAAACATGACTGATTACTACCCTGACATCAATAAATTCACACAAAAATACAATTATTTTGAATAACCCCATATTGTGGTCCCCTCCATGAACAACATGACTTACCCACACAACATGGCACACAATAATAATGTACCTGTCAAAGTTCAAATATCCAGGCTAGGAAGACAGTATTAGGTGTGAGAAGAAAGAAAGAATATCAATAATCTATGTTAATCCAGAGCCCCCAATAGTCCAACAGTCCCTAAGTCTTACCCCCAACCCCCCCGCCAACAACAAATAGGATTCATCTTACAAATTACCAAAAACTGACTATACATTTTATAAGCTGTTTTTCTCAGCAACAAATATGCTGGGATATTCAGCATTGTTTGTGCTTTTCCTTGATGCTAATGTACATCTCCTTATGTTAACTGATAGCTCAGAGTTCTTCATAAGGGTGGTGGTGGTGGGGGATCTCACTGCATAATAAAATTGGGGCACAATGCTTTGCCCTGCAGGAACAAACAAACAGACTGTGCAAAGTAATATTCAGAAGCTCATTGGCGCAGTAACAAACAATGATAAAAATCTCATAAAGTGTGTACTTTAGAAAGAAAATGCCTAGTATAATGTATAGTCTATAAAAACAAAGACCACGAAAACATCAAAAGTGGGCTAAATACTTAATACTAATACAAGTGGTAGCCCAGAGGAAATAGAAGGTTTTGGTTTCCTCTTTTTCATGTGTTTAAAAGAGGATGCTTAAAACATTGCTAAAGTTGTGTTTTGAATGACAAAAAATATTAAGTAAAACCCGCTTAAACTTCGCTGAAACTAGCAGGAAATACATGGATAGTGATTTCCATTAGGATTAATTCAAAGCTCATTAGTTTACAATGGCACACTCTCCTAAGAAAATAGTAGACAGGATTAGTTCCGAAAAAATGGACGCCTGTATAAAAGGATATTTGTAATTGTATGTAAATGTGAAAATGTAAAAGGGTGTCTATTTTGTATTTTATTTTATGTTTTGCTTTCTAAAAATATTGTTTAATCAAAAGAATATATAGAAAAAGTAGATCACATTGGTCCTTTAACAGGTTCAAAGTACTACTA
Source organism: Discoglossus pictus (assembly GCA_027410445.1). NCBI lineage: Eukaryota > Metazoa > Chordata > Amphibia > Anura > Alytidae > Discoglossus > Discoglossus pictus. The sequence goes on from CM050167.1 coordinate 97,334,557, forward strand.
GAGTTACAGAGATGTTTTCTATGTTTCATATGAAATTTCACTGAATAACTGAACTGCTTAGGCTAACTCTATTTTATCTGTTCCAAAGAAAAAGTTGCAACAGGACCTGAAGGATGTGAAAATGGAGACCTATAACACATTCAACAAGTTAATTGAGAAGGATGAAGAAATATCTGCATTGGAGGATAAGGCTAGAAAGCTGCAAAAATCAGTATGTCCTGCAACAACATTCCACTCTATATGTATTATATATTAACTTGCGACTTGCCCATCAAAAATGACGGGGCAATACAATTTTAAGTCATGGCAATGCTGTTTGACACACAAAGTAAAGCTATTTCTACTCGGTGGACCTTCGGCGTTCATTGCGAGCCTCGTTTGTAATGATATATGCAGCAATGAATAGCCTGAAGAGCTAAGTATCTATATTTATTTTCCTGCAGCATACAATGTATAGTTGGCCTGTTGCTGGTGTGAGGAGAAAGTGTCATCAATGTGCCAGCTGTGCCTTAGAAATATGCTGGGTGAGCAAGGGCAAACCGTTGCTTTAGTTGTGTAAAACGCCATTTTAGATTCGTTGTGTTAGTGTTGTAAAATGGCGTTGTTTGTCTATGTACTACGCGGGTCGCGAGCATTTTCCTTGCTGCCTGAGTGTGTATTTTAGTACCTCGTACGTCCCTGGTAAAATTTGTATGTGTCTGGCGGTGGTTTGCGCCTTTCGGGGTCGTGTAGCCTCGTTTTCATTTTTTTTGGCCGCCATTTTTTTCCTCGCTTAGGCGATTTTAAATTGTCAAAACTCATTAAATTGGACTTTAATTAGCGTTCAACCTTACTGGCAGATGTCATGGCTGTCCCTTTATGCTCTGTGGGTGTTTTATTTTTAGTTGTATTTTGTATTGTTTTGTGTTGTTTTTAAATGTACGCATTTCGTCCGTTAACCTTGTATTTTTGCGACCTTGTATTATTTTTTTCTAAGTTCCGCGGGTCGTAATGAAAAGTCGTACTTGCTTGTCAGTGTTTTATGCGCTTTGGGGTTCGCTGAGCCTTATTTTCATATTTTTTCTCGCTTAGCTGATTTTCAAGTGGCAAAACTGCGTAAAATCGACTTTAATTCGCGTGCAACCTCATCTCCAGAGGTCTTGGCTGTCCCCCCGAGTTGTAAGTGATGTTTTTGTAATTTTTATTTTTTTTATTTTCATTGCTTTTTGTGTTTTTTGCTGTATGCGTTTCGGCTGTTAAGTTCGTATTTTTGTGACCTCGTATTCTTTTTTTTTTCTAAGTCCCGCGGCTCATATTTTCCTTTGTGTAAGTCCGTATTTCCTCTTAACTCGTGAGTTTTTCTTTTCTAAGTCCTGCGGGTTGTAAGTCACGCTATGCTTTTCTGGGTTTTATTTGTCCCAGGAGTGAGGCGGCGTAGAGCCTCCACCTCCGCAAATGCTGCCCCTCGCTTCGTGAGGGTCCGCATTTGCGGCCTGCAATGAGCCTTCGGCGTTAGACCCTCCACCTCCGCAAATGCAGCCCCTCGCTTCGAGGGTCCACATTTGCGGCCAGAACGAGGGACGCAGTTCTGTGAGCTCGCTTCGCGAGCTCGCAAAGCATGATGACGATTCGCAGTTTGACAACTATTATATGTGATTCAAACCCCCTGCCAGTCGCATTTACAATATTTACTGTTTCTCTATAAAAATAGACCCTGTCACCAAACAATCAAATCATTTAAAGTTCTTCATAAAGAGACTGAAAAACTGTATATTAATTGAACTAGCCATGTTTTCCTCAAGTAAACAATTGCTGAGATATTCACAATTGTTTGTTCTACTACCTAGCTGCTCTGGTGTAGTAATCATTGATACACTGTTTTTGCTAATACATATACAGTCAAGCATACCAAGTGCAATTAGCTGCAAATTAGCATACTGAGCAGCACATTCATTCAGTAGTATCAAGTGGAGATTTGTATATGTTTATACTGTACATGTGACTTCCAGTTTCCAGCCATATTTGTCATGACAGTTCATATTTGTGCTCCACTTGAGCTACTTGTTAACAGAGAGAGGGTAATAGATGCCTTGCAAAAGTATTGACCCCCCTTGACTTTTTCCCTATTTTGTTACATTACAGCCATACGTTCAATGTTTTGTTAATCTGAATTTTATGTGATGGATCAGAACACAATAGTCTAAGTTGGTGAAGTGAAATTAGAAAAAAAAAACATGAAACTATTTTTTAGAAACAGAAAACAGAAAATTGTCATGTGCTTATGTATTCACCCCCTTTGTTATGAAGCCCATAACAAACTCTGGTGCAACCAATTACCTTCAGATATCACTTAATTAGTGAAATGATGTCCACCTGTGTGCAATCTAAGTGTCACATGATCTGTCATTACATATACACACCTTTTTTTGAAAGGCCCCAGAGGCTGCAACACCTAAGCAAGAGGCACCACTAACCAAAGACTGCCATGAAGACCAAGGTACTCTCCAAACAAGTAAGGAACAATGTTGTTGAGAAGTACAAGTCAGGGTTACGTTATAAAAAAATATCCACATTTTTGATGATCCCCAGGAGCACCATCAAATCTGTCATAACCAAATGGAAAGAACATGGCACAACAGCAAACCTACCAAGAGACGGCTGCCCAACAAAACTCACGGACCGGGCAAGGAGAGCATTAATCAGTGAGGCAGCACAAGGACCTAAGGTAGCTAAGGTAGCTGCAGAGTTCCACAGCAGATACTGGAGTATCTGTACATAGGAAGACAGTAAGCCGTATGCTCCATAGAGTTGGGCTTTATGGCAGAGTGGCCAGAAGAAAGCCATTACTTTCAGGTAAAAACAAAATGGCACATTTTGAGTTTGCAAAAAGGCACGTGGGAGACTCCCAAAATGTATGGAGAAAGGTGCTCTGGTCTGATGAGACTAAAATGTAACTTTTCGGCCATCAAAGAAAACACCATGTCTGGCGCAAACCCAACACATCACCCAAATAACACCATCCCCACAGTGAAACATGATGGTGGCAGCATCATGCTGTGGGAATGTTTTTCAGCAGCCGGGACTGGGAAACTGGTCAGAGTTGAGGTAAAGATGGATGGTGCTAAATACAGGGATATTCTTGAGCAAAACCTGTACAACTCTGTGCGTGATTTGAGGCTAGGACGGAGGCTCAACTTCCAGCAGGACAATTAACCCCAAATACACTGTTAAAGCAATTCTTGAGTGGTTTAAGGGGAACCATGTAAATGTGTTGGAATGGCCTAGTCAAAGCCCAGACCTTAATCCAATAGAAAATCTGTGGTCAGACTTAAAGATTGCTGTTCACAAGAGCAAACCATCCAAATTGAACGAGTTGGAGCTCTGATTGCCACAAAAGGTGGCTCTACAAAGTATTGACTTTAGGGGGTTGAATAGTTATGCACATTGACTTTTTCTGTTATTTTGTCCTATTTGTTGTTTGCTTCACAATAATAATAAAAAAAAAACATTTTCAAAGTTGTTGGAATGTTCTGTAAATTAAATGATGCAAATCCTCAAACAATCCATGTTAATTCCAGGTTGTGAGGCAAAAAAACATGGAAAATTCCAAGGAGGGTGAATACTTTTGCAAGGCCCTGTATATAGCTATTCAGTTGTACTAAAAAAGCACCTAGAAAAAATGCACCTCACAGTAGTTTCAACTAAAACCTTATCATTCTCCAAAGTACTCATCTAGGTTATAATTCATGTAAGCAAAGAAATGGTTGGCCACAGTGAAGAGTAATTTTACAGAATTGATTATAAAGTAAACCTACATTTATTTTGCTTTTCTTTTCAAGACTTATTTATCAAAAAAATTATTGCCATCCTTGGTAAAGATGAGTAAAAAAGGCTATAAAAAATATTTTTGTTGTTTATGTCTTGATCTTACACCAAAAAAAGAGAAATCTGGCCTTTCAGTGAAGTAAAATTATTGAAATAATCCTTTAAAAATATTGCTAGATGAAGTGGGAGAACTCACATGGATCTGAGACAATTCTTTCATATAAAATCTATTCTAATCATTCAGAGTCCTTGGTCCTCACGTGTAGACTCTCCTCTTCCTCTCACCCTATACTGTAGGTTTTAAGTGGGGTTTAGGTGAATCATTTTTGTGTAGGTTTTGAGGTATTCTTTGGAGCATTAACCTGCTGGAAGATCCAAACATTAGCTTCCTGGCAGAGATAGCCAGAATATGATGGAGTCCATGATGCCTTGTGTCATAACATGACTCCCAGGACCTTTGGTAAAAAGTAAACCGCACAACATCCCACATTCACAACCATAGTTTACAGAGGGATGAAGGTACTTTTACGCACAAACTTGACTCTTTTTAGGCCAAACATATCACTATTGTTTACAAAATATCTATTTTTATCTCATTTAATCATAGAACCCAGTTCTAGTCAAAGTTCCAGTGATGTTTAGAAAACTCCAGGTTCTTAAGTTTGGGGTTTGTTAACAGCTGAAGCGTTATTCTAGCCATACTATCACCAGGAGTTGGCATCCAATTGTAGCTTTAGGGATTTGGTGACCCTATGATGCAAGCAACTTCAACTACTGTCCAGCTGTGATGCTTGGATAAAGTTTTGCCTCTTAAACCTTTTGCGCCCTCTCCAGGCAAATTGCAGCTCCACTTGATTTAAATGTCTTAATTATTGCCCTAATAGTGAAGACATGCATTTGCAGGTATAATAGGTTGTAAAACCTGTCTTTTTACAACCTGATATTTCAAATTTTGATGGATGACTAACAGTCCCATTAAATTCAAAGCCTGTAGCAGCACCAGTACACCCTCAAAGCCTGCGGGCTTGAAATTTGCAGGAGTTACAGAACTATTACATTCAACCATGCCGCTGCCAACGGCAGGAGACGCAAAGCTGTAAACCATTCTTGCGCACGTTGCATGTGCGGCCGTGAACATGATCAATTAGTCAAACCCGTAGTTATAGGTTTAGACGGAGTAAATGGCACGGAAAAATGGAGGTTAGTTTTCAAAGCCTTACGGGTCTCGATCAGACCCGCATTCCAGAAATAATGCAATATTAATAAATCAGTAAATATGACATTCTAGTCCATTTGCGAGTTCCATTATATGTATTAACACATTGATTGTCGGGATGGATATAACATGGAAATTAAAAATGAAAAATGAAAAAAAAAATGTATATTGCAGATTTGCCAGCTTGAGAATGTTGTGCTATTAATTTTAATACCTAACATCACTTTCCCTTTAATTTTAAGTACAGTAGTGTGTTTATATTTGCATTTACAGTACTACGAATAGTATTTTAACCCCCTTGGCTTTTTCGCTCCATTTGCGGGTTACGAGATTGAACGACAGTGGATTTGTTGTAATTTAATAGCGATTTTCAGACAGATGAAAGTATTTGTGTCAATGGAGTTCAGATTTCAACTTCCCGTAGGGTTTTTCCACATGTAACCGGTAGGTCGTTTGCGGGTAGCTTTACAAGGCCAGTTTAATAGCCATAAGTCTTGCGGGCTCGGTTACGAGCTACTGCTTTACATGTTGGGGGAATTTAATAGGGCTGCAAGGCTGTTTGACCTGCATGTGACCTTATATTTATACCCCAGTAAAACAGGACGTCATGGATGACTAATTAGAAGTTTCTATAGACTCAGGTGTACTTAAAAAGGTCAAATATGAATTATTGTTTTTCCTTCATATGGGTGCCAATAAATAAGAGTTTATGAGGAACATCATCTCTATAAGGATTTTTTTTTCTTTTAAGAATTTTACCTCATTGAAAGATCAGGTTTCTCTCATATCTTCAGTATAAGATGAAGCTGATAAACAACAAATACAGTCTTACATACCCTTACATGGTCATCTCTACCAAGGGTGTGAGACATTTTTAGGGGCACTGTATTTGGTATGCAATGTCACTATCTGCTTACTAGAACCCATGTACAAGAACAAGACAGACAGATATACAAAGCATTACCTTGCATGGCAGACCAATGTTATTTTGTTTATAAACATTTCTCTTCCCATATTTCCTTGTCTTATTATTTAGGTACTGAATAATATTTAATGCTGTATAAATAAGATATATTAACAGCTCAATCTCTGCCCTTAGGCCAAAATCTTTAAGAAGACTGCTCGGACTGTAAAAGGAAAACCATGGTGGAAGAGATTATATTGTTTTTTTTCAAGATAACCTAATGAAGGAGGGGCGGAGCCCTCTGCCATACTGTAAGGCTGTGTTTTCACTGAGCTCCAAGAGGGCTGCTCATAAGCTGCTTAAAATCAACTCTATTTCAGTTATCTAGCAATATTATTTGGACAGAAGGTTTCCTGACACTGCCTAAAACTGAACCATACCAATATTATTTTAAGAATATAGGCAGTTGGCATTTGCAGAGTGAGGTCTGAGTGCTGAGTGCTTTACAGCTAGAGCGGATTTCTCCTGTGCCTGACGCCTAGCTGCTTTTTTTTTATCACTGCTGCCTTGAAATTGAGTGAGAGAGCAGTGCAGAGCAGTTGTGATTGGTGCTATGGACAGCCTCACAGGAGTCCCTGTGGTGTTGTGAGTAAGACTGCGGGTCTGTACTTTTGAGGGCTGGAAAGTGCTTTGGAGGTTTCTGGGCATATATTGCTGCTGGCAGCAGGGCCTGATATAGACACCCAGAATTCTCACCTGGGAACAAGCCAACGCCCTGTGAAGGAACAAGAGAGTGAACGGTGTGCTTACACATTTATTAGACTCTGAACTGTGTTTGTTATAAATTGGGGTTAAACTTTCAAAATGCCTGCATTGGTACTGATTTTTGATTTAGTGACAAGTGGTTATATAATCCATCCATTTTATAATTCCCAGTTCATCCATTTGCTGCAGAGAAACACGGCTAACATTCAGCCCCATTAAATTCCCTCTTTGTGGTAAATCGTAGCTCGTAAAGTAGTCCATAAGACTTACTGCTATTAAATTAGCCTCCTGTTTCAAATCCTTTGTTCTTTCAAGCCCATAACTGTTACGTTCCAATTGTGCTTATAAGAAATTTGTTATGTATAATGGCCCACAATGGGAAATAGGCCCACAATGCATTAGGTTTTTTTCTTTTTCAATCTTTTCACTTTTCACTCTGTGTATATGTACGTGTATATATTTATAAATTAGAGTTGTTTGAATAGATAGCTGGACTCTTGTTTATAATCAGATACTGTTATAAAAGGCCACAGCTGCAAACATACTGAGATCAAAATAACCCAAGATCTTACACTAAAAACAGAGCCTTGGTAGGTGTGAGAAACTTTTTTAAGTTAGACAGCTGAAGTCCCTAGATGGCTGTAGGGATGTAAAATTAAGAATTAGCTACTTAATTTAACTTAGCACCATATATGACTTTTTACAGAGGACAGAGGCAGCAAAATGTATCATAAAAACCCATGCGCTGTCCATGCAAGTTAGTTCTGGGTAGAGTTCTAGAGAGAACCTGCAAGACGGAACTCCCTGAGGAAGGCCAGAGTGACCTGTAGACTTTGATGTGGTGACTATATTGTTTCCTTAAACTATTGAGTCCAACGGGGTAATTATTTTGTTGTTCTGGTTGATTATTCAAATAACTGATTAGTTTCTTCTTGCCCTCTGTTACTGCTGAAAGGCTTATTAATGTTATTTCTGTATACTGCGCTATGGAATATGTTGGCGCGTTATAAATAAATGATAATAATACTGGATGTATTTGTGTAGAGATATATTAATTAATGCTTTTTTTTATCTCGCTGTATACTGTTGTGATATACATTTTCTTTTCTCCTGAAGTGATAACAAATTAGGTGTCTTCTTTTCTTAAATAGTTGTCAGCCATTTTGTGCCACGTATATCTATATGAGTTATATTTTTTTGTACACGGTTTAACCTTATTTTTCCTTGGTTTATATCTATTTTTCATATACCTTTAAATTTGTGACAGTTTAATCTTGAATATTTTTTACTTTGCTTTTCCCACTCGTTCTTGTATGATTATTTGTTTTGTGCATTGAAATATATATATGTTAATTCATAAATTGTATTTGTGTGTTTTATTTGTCAATCGTTCTCAAAAGAATATAATCTATAAGAATTACACTTTAATTTTTTACACGCTCTTAATTTGCAACAAAATCAATGGGTTCAACCCTGTAACTCGCAAATGGAGCCAACGAGTGCAAGAGAGGACCCGCAAGGGGGGTAAAGTCGAACCCGTAGCACTTTAAATGCACATATACACACACTACTGTACTTATATGAACAGGGAAAGTGATGTTAGGTCTAATAATTAATAACACAACATTCTCAAGCTTGCAAATCGGTCCAAAAAATACTTTATTTCATGTTTAATGTGTTATATCGATGCTGGCAATCAATGTGTTTCAATCAATACTGTAACTCGCATTTGATAGAATATCATATTTATGGCTTTATCAATATTGCATTACATCTGGAATGTATGTCCGATCGTAACTCGTAATTGAACCCTGTAAGACTTTGTAAATCCCACCTCCATTTTTCAGTGACGTAATTCTGACAATCTCTGTTGCTATTGGCTCCATCCCAACTCTTAACTACGAATTAGATTAATTGATCATGTTCATGGCCGCACATCCAACGAGCGAAAAATGGAAAAAGAAAAAAAGTAAGCAAAGGTAAAAAGGTAATAAGAGAAAACAACAAAGGATATACAAAAAGAAGAGGAAAAGGAAAAATAAAATAAAATAAAGGGGGTGGAACCAGTAAGGGTCTATGAAGACCCTCATAGGACAATGAGAACCCTATTATTAACCCCATAAGTGCCATGAGGGTCCTCCAGGACCCGGGCGGGAAATTAACTTTTTTTTTAAATGCAGCGGGGGCCTGGTCGATGCCGATTGGGGACCCCCGCTACAAGGGGTTAATGTGGGGGGGCTGCGGGGGTCCCTATGGACCCCTGCAGCAAGGGTGTTTAATTTGGGGACACTGTGGAGGTCCCGATGGGGACCCCCAGCATAGAGTTGAGTTAATGTGGGGAGGCTGCAGGGGTCTCGATAGGGTACCCTGCAGCATGGGGATGTGTTTAGGGAGCAGAGAGGAGCATCAGACGGTGGTGTCGGGCTGCTCCGATGCACCATGTATAGGTTTTAGGATCCCTTGCGGGCACTTTTTTATGCCCGTAAGGATTCTTCCGTGGTGCGAGGTTCACCCCATAGATTTATGGCTGCTTGTTACTACGTAGCTCTCCTGGAGCCTATTCTCGGACGTTTTTGGGTGTCATCTCGCAAAGGAGGCTGCGAGGAACATATTGTGTAATCGGTCCTCGCAAACAGCAAAAAAATTTCTTTTGCGAGAACCGAGGGAACTACCAGGGCTAATTTAATGAGACTGTAAGACGCAGCAAGGCTGAAAAAAGCCTACTGGAACTTTGCGTCCGTAAAATCCTTTGTTCTTTCAAGTCCGTAACCGCTACGTTCCAACTTAGCTATTAAATTGCATCAAGATCACTGGCGTTCAAACTCATAACTCACAAATGGAGCAAAGAAGCCAAAGAGTGCAAGAGAAGACACGCAACAGGGGTAAAGTACAACTGGTAGCACTTTAAATGCACACATCACCACACTATTGTACTTTTAAAAGTGAAAGTGAATTAGAATTAATAGCACAACATTCTCAAGCTTGCAAGTGGGCACCGGAAAATACTTTATTTCATGTTCAACTTTTGTGGCAATCAATGTGTCAATTCATATACTGTAACTCACATGTGATAGAATATCATATTTATGGCTTTATCAATATTGCTACTATGACATTATAGTCTGGCTGACTTAACTTCACAAGCATTCCCTGGTGGCCTAGTTGTTAGGACTTGCTGCTCTCACCACCATGGCCTGGGTTTGATTCCTGATCATGGAAAAGCAGTTTTTAATTATAACTAGGATGGAGATATAGGTAGTGCTGTCAGATAGAAACAGCTAGCAGATTGCTGGTGGATCAAAGTGTGCCAAGGCCTCTAATGGTCTGACTATGTGAGTGAAGGCACTAATATGCACATAAGAGCAAGTAGCTACGTTGGCAATACATTCAGTTTAGAAGAAACCAACAGTCCTTGTGGGTAGTTAACCTGTACTCTATAGCAGGTGGCCCTAGGCAGTAATAGTGCCAACCCCTTGTTGGCAGTGGTGAGATCTCGGTGCAAGAACCAGCAGCAAGGATGGGATATGGTGATCTATGCAGTTTTGAAGTCCAGCAATACTTTTGGCGGCTTGGCAGGGGTGCAGAAATCAATCTGCAATTTTGCCAAACCTTGAAATCCAGGTCCAAGTCCAAGGAACCCAGCACTGGATAGATGAGATCATGGACCACATGGAGGTCTGCAGAGCGGAGGTGACCAGGGAAAAAAAGGAGCCTGATCACCAGTATACTGGAGTGGTTAAGGCAACGTATTGCCAAAGAAAAGGATAGGTAGGTTCCAGCCAGGTGTGAAGCTTGCAGAAGGTCGACTTGGAAAATCAGTACTTGGACCTAATGCTTCCAACTCCTGAATCACAATGGCCCTCCTTCTACACTATTAGGCTGATGGAAGGGCTTCCTGATAAGCTGCAGGGTAATCCAAAGAGTGACCTGGGAACCGCAGTAGAATGATGGGAAATCCTATTTGAACAGCGCCAAAAGGATGTGGAAATTGAGCCAAGTACAGAAGAAGAAGTGATGCTCAGACAGTTGGTCCATAAAGAAATTGATTTGGAAAAAGAGCAGGTGGGCCCAGGTGGGACCTGTATCAAGGATTTGGAGTTACACCATGCTACCCTGCTCAGCTAGCAGAGGATACACTGACAGAGGAAATTGACTGTTGGCTACACCCCTATAAGGTGGAGGAAGGAAACAAGAACCTACCTGTAGATTTGACCACTACAGAACAAGTGAGATCAGAGAGACTGCTGTGAACTCACCAGGTTAGAGAGGCCAGGAGAACAAAACCGGGTAGCAGTGTTAAGCAGTCTTAAGCAGCACCAATTACTGGGAGATGGACAGCAACCAGAGAGGTTCCAGCCGCTATCCACGGGTGAGGAGCTGGTGACTGAACAGCTGGCAGAGGAGGGTGCAAACTCTGAGAGTCTGCCCAACTACCCATGGACTGTTATCTGTCTTTGAACCACAGATGTCCAGGCGGTCAGGAAACAGGTAGAGATTCCAAGGCTGACAGTCATGGGGAGTGTGATGCCAGATCGGGGCATGTGGCTATCAAGAGAGGGGGCGACCCCTGAGACCCTGAGGAAGAAGCAAGTTGAGGCTTAACTCCTCTATGCCCTGCAGAGTTGCCAGCAGGGCTGGTGGGGATTGCTTTAATTCAGGCAACCCAAAGATAATGGATTTAGGCAAGCTGCCCACAGTACCAGAGGACCTGACACAGCGTACCCTAGATGCAGAAGTGATACCAACCTTACCACGCCTTGTGGATACCCTACCTGGAGGAGCTACCGACCCCAGTGAAGTCTGCTACCCCGGGTGAGCCTCAGCCAGGAAAGGGTCCAGACACCATAACCCTGAGATCTGCTCTGTTTTCACCCAACTCTGTCTTGACAACTGATCCTAAGGAGATTGTGCTGGCTGGAAGTGCTTTTTAATCCCTCCTGGTCTGCTCCCTAGATGGGATACCCCAGAGCAACTACCTGCCTGTGGCCTAGGGGGTAGCAGTATGACCCTGGATGAGATCCTAGTTCCTGAGATCCTGTATGTGTCCCCAAGATTGATGCCTGCAATTTGGAGTGGATTATTGAAAAGAATGGAGAGTGGGTTCGGCTGTGTTACTACCTGGGACCCTGAGGATTGGGATCCCAGATGTTGTGAAGGAAAAGGGGAGAGGGTGGATGAGAAGTGGCTGCTAGCCCAGATACCCCCTGGAAGGACTGTGCAACTGGATTATGTTCCCAAGACTTTACAGAAATTGGAGTTAGAGATTAGAGACTATGGACATTTTCATGAAAGGTGGCCAACCTCCCACAGACCAGGCCAACCTACTACCCCCTCCAGGAGGAAGACATGAACTGGGACTTATGCAGTGGACACTTGGGCCAACATTTTTATTTTATTTGGATGGAGCCTTGGACTTGGTCTATTGTCTGCAGTTCAAGACTATCATCTGTTAAGGTTCATAGCCCCAGAACTGCTGTCTGGAAGGGGGTAGTAATGTCACGGACAACTTTTCCAGTTCCTGGATCTTAGCCCATTATAGGACAGATGGCTTGGCTCCAGCCACTCCCTTGTATTGTAACCTCCTTATTACATTGTTTGCCAGTCATCTAAAAGTAGAGCCTTTCTCACATGATATTATCACATGATATCAAGTGCAAGACACTTGATGGGGAGGGGAAACACAAAAATACTAGCCTATCTCTCTTACCTCTCCACTGTCCCATTTCTGTTTCTCAGATCACTTCTTCCTCCAAAAGCAGGAAACAGCAATGGAACAATTCTGTTAGGCAAGCTGTCTCTGACTCTGTGCCTACTACTCGCTACTTACTACCTGTTAGTATGAAACTGAAACAAGTAAAACACCATTTTCTGATTCATTTGTTTTTAGCTTCAGATCTATAACCAGTGACAGAGAAAATGAAAGTCAGGCAACTAGATATAGATAGATAGATAGATAGATAGATAGATAGATAGACGGAACTATAGAGAGTCCCTTTTAAAAATATATAAAAATGGCTAACCCACACTAAATAGATTACTGCGTTCAAATAAAACACAGGAGGTAAAAGAAAAGTCAACACATGCTATAACAACTTCACTGCCAATAGCTTTCAAAATGCACTACATTGCAATGTGTGGCTTGCCATTTCGGCAGACAAAATGTTAAAGACTTGACTACAAGAAGCAAAGTAGCAGTAACAAATGGTGGTTACAGATAACTTTTAGCTGTTGTCCTATTATTAGCATGAGTATGGATGGTAGTATGTCATGCACTGCGCTATTAAATCCCAACGAGAAAGTCCTACCTCTTAATAGAACCCAGTTCCCCCCAACCCTATGTGCCTTGATGCACCATTTTCTATTTAATGGATGTATTTTTGGCTGCCATAAGCACAGGTACATATACTGAAGCCTGAGGCAGACTTCTACTATGACATCATAGTCATAACTTCACAAGCATTCCCTGGTGGCCTAGTTGTTAGGACTTGCTGCTCTCACCACCGTGGCCTGGGTTTGGTTCCCGATCATGACAAAGCAGTTTTGAACTATAACCAGGTTGGAGTTATATAGGTAGTGCTGTCAGCTAGCTAGGTGGATCAAAGTGTGCCAATGCCTCTCACGATTTGACTGTGTGTGTGCAGGTGCTGGTATGCACATAAGAGCAAGTAGCCACATTGGCAACACATTTGGTTACTTATTAAATGTGAGTACAGACACAAATTGTTTTACTTGTGTGACTGGAGATTGCAAAACCAATGCAGTGGACAGGTACTGTACTGAGCCCTGTCCATTATTCAGATGAAAACTCAGAAAAGTTGGTAGGTACCAGTGCTGCATCTAGACAGTCACTGATTGCTTTATAAGCCATGGCAGAGAGAGTTGGTGTTAGGGCTATTCCCAAGGTGGGCTTGGAGTGTCCCCTTCACTCCATCTCCTTCCTTCCTACCATCTCTGTAGCTCTCCCCCAGTGTGAATGAGGGAGCGGGAAAGTGGGCAATGACATAGTCTATATTATAAGCCAGGAAGAAATGCCATGGGGAAACACCAAACAGCTTTCTTTGCTTGATTTGGGATGTGAGGGTGGAGCAATTTGAATAAAAAATAACTACTGTCCCCATCAGTAATCTAAAAGCAAAGCCTTGCAAACATATCATCACATGATATCAAATGCAAGACACTTGGTGGGTAGGGGAAGCACAAGAAACACCAGCCTCTCTCTCTTACCCCTTCACTGTCTCTTCTCTCTCTCAAATCACTTCACTTTTTCCTCCAAAAGAAGGACACAGCAACGGAACAATTATGTCAGGCAGGCTGTCACTGACTCTGTACCTTCCACTCACTTCTACCTGTTTGCAAAAAACTGAAACAAAAGAAACATTACGTTCTTTTTTATTTGGCTTAAGCTTCAGATCTACAAACAGTGACAGAGGAAGTAAAAGACAGGCAAAAAGACAGATATAGATAGATAGATAGATAGATAGATAGATAGATAGATAGATGAAACTACAGAAAGACACATTTAAATATTTAAAATGTCTACAATACACTAAATACATAATTGAAACACATGAGGTAAAAGAAAAGTGAACACATGCTTTAACACTTAACTGCCAATAGCTTTAATAATGCTCTACATTGCAATGTGTGGCTTGCCAGTTCAGCATACAAAGTATTAAAGACTTGTCTACAAAAAGCATAGAAGCAGTAAAAAATGGTGATGGCAGATAATTTTTAGCTGTTGTCCTAGTATTAGCATGAACATGGCTGTTGGTCGCACCTTCTAATAGAACCCAGTTTCCTTCAGCCCTATGTGCCTTGATGCCTCATTTTCTTTTTAATTGATGTCTTTCTGGCTGCCATAAGCACAGGTACATAGACTGAAGCCTGGGGCAGACTGCTACTATGACATCATAGTCAGCGACATCAGACTACTGGACAATGGTTGACTTAACTTTACAAGTATTCCCTGGTGGCCTAGTTGTTAGGGCTTGCTGCTCTCACCACCATGGCCTGGGTTTTATTCCTGATAATGGAAAAGCAGTTTTTAATTATAACTAGGATGGAGATATAGGTAGTGCTGTCAGATAGCTACAGCTAGCAGATTGCTGGGTGGATCAAAGTGTGCCAAGGCCTCTAATGGTCTGACTATGTGAGTGCAGGCACTAAAATGCACGTAAGAGCAAGTAGCTACATTGGCAACAAATTCAGTTTTAAAGAAACCAACAGTCTTTGTGGGTAGTTAACCAGTACTCTATAGCAGGTGGCCCTAGGCAGTAAGAGTGCCTACCCCTGGTTGTCAGTGGTGAGAATCAGCAGCAAGGATAGGATATGGTGATCTACACAGTTTTGAAGTCCAGTACTTTCGGCGGCTTGGCGGGGTTGCAGTAATCGATTGGTAATTTTGACAATCCCTGAAATCCAGGTCCAATCCAAGGAAGGCCAGCACTGGATAGATGAGAGCAAAGACAGAGCAAGATTGAATCAAAATATCGAAAACACCCCTTAGGCTATTCGAGGAGCATTTTTTTTTTTTTAGAAAAGAGATGAGCTACCATTTTACTAAGTATAGATGTCATAAAATGTGAGACTATGCTTTCTTTTTTCTCTCCATATAAAGGTCCCATATATACGATTGGGTCAACAGGCGCAATCTCTTCTTTTGTTCAAGATGATCTTGATTTAACTGGTCGAACTCTCTATTTCTAATAATAAGTCTAATTATTTCTGGGATTGAGGGCATCATATTCAATTTACAGAATTTTCAGATCATCCCCTTTATCACCAGTAAAATATGAGAGAATAAAAAATTGCATCTGTAAGCCAGACATTGCAATTTCTCTAGAATGATCTTAGCTTAGTGCAATGCCACCAAATATGTAAGGTATCAGCTCTAAACCCACATTTTTTCCAACATAGTATTGTATCCTTTTGGGAAAATGTATTAATATATTCAGGCATAAAGTGCCACATGTTGACAACTTTAAAATATAATTCCAGATAGGGGGAAGACCTGGCAGATGCTTTAACAATTGTTATGGCTTTGAGCCATTCTCCTTTATAACAAGTACATTTTAAGTTTGTCTGCCACGCTAGCATTTCAATAGTTCAATCGCTCTGTTCGTTTAATGAGCAAATCTTTTGAGATTTCGATATTCTGTGGGTAGTATTTTTATTATAAATTAACAGTTCAAATGCAGTTAAAGGTTTCATATTATTTTTCTTTAATCCTCTTTGTTTTAAGGAGCTTTGAATAGACATGAATTGTAACCACAGGTTTTTATTTAATTTATACTTATCTTGGACTCTCGACCAACCAAGCATTGCTCCCCCTTCATAGAGGTAATTTATATAATGAATACAATTTTATTTCAAAGTCTTTATATAACGTTTCTCTTGACTCAAATTCAACATTTCTATCCGTGTATCCAATGACACATATTCTGATCATTTCCTTTTAGTCTAAATTTTCATCCAGAACTTCAGTAGAGACTTAGTACTTCCTGGGAGAAACCTATTTTTCACTAAATCTAATTTTGGAATCCATATTAGTAAATGAATAGGATTATTCTCCAAAAAAGTTTCCTCCATTTGTTTCCAATTAGAATTTAGGTCCGGTGTACTCCGTTTGGGATAAAGCAATTGCTGTATAGATATCCTTTACAAAAGGAGTAGCTAGACCTCCTGGTTCAGTCCTCCTCTTAGTGACATCCAAATATATTCTAGCTTTTCTCCCCTGTAATATATATGAATCTATACTTTGCTGGAATTTTTTAACCAATATAAAGGGGGAACCTCAGGTATAGATCTAAAAATATATGTTAATTTGGGGATGACTATGATTTTTGTTGCAGCAATTCTTGCTGAACATGAAAGATGTATAGATCTCCAATCTAATAACTTTGCAGATATGGCTCTATACTGTATATATTGACCAAGTTATTTTTCAGAATGCTTTTAACTCTAAAAGAGAGATGTATTCCCAAATGACGTATTTCTTTGGCATTCCAGTTATAGGAGTAAAGATCTTTTAATTTAGACTTTAGTTCTGGGCTTAATCCCCTGGTAATAATATCTGTTTTTTTGTTTATTTATCTTAAAGTGTGATATCCTGCCGAATTTACTTAACAATTTGTCTAAACTTAATAGCGATTTTTCTGGTTCTGTAAGGGTAACAATCATGTCATCCACATATATAGTCGTTTTATATTCCCTAGTACCGATTCTAACGCCTCTAATATCTTTTGCCTATCATATATTTTCTACAAGTGGTTCAATGAAGAGGATAAACAACAACGGAGACAGGAGACACCCCTGTCTCGTTCCGTTTGTAATAGGGAAGTAGCTTGTCTCAAAATTTGTACCCACAATTTTTGCTTTAAGATTACTATAGAGGACTTTTATTGTTTTACTGGCAAAATTACCCATTCCATATTTCTGGAGTCTAAAGACAGGGTCAGCATGGGGCTCCTTTTTTTTACACCAAATGAAAAAAGATTTATAAGACTCCTGATGTTATCATTTCCCTGACTTGATCTCACAAACTTTACTTGGTCTGGGTGAAAAAAAGTCTAGTAATTATTGGATCGAGACTATTTGTTAATATTTTGGAGTAAATTTCTAAGTCATAGTTTATTAAAGATATTGGCCTATAACTCTTTCTGTTAACAGGGTCTTTGCCCTCTTTTAGAAAATGTATAATTGTTGCTTCTGTCAATTCGGCTAAGATATTCCCACAATCTTTTTCTTGTTAAAAATCTTTACTAAGGGAACTTTTAGTATATCTAAGAATGTTTGGTAAAAGAGTTTGTCTAACCCATCTACTCCGGGGTGCTTTGTTATTTTTACTTCCTTTTATCACATCTTCCACCTCCTTTTCCATTATATTTTTATTTAGAATATCCAGTTCTTCTTCTGAGACTTTGGGGAGATTTATGTCACTTAGGAATTCTTCCATTTCTATTGAATCTGGTTTATAAGACTCATTTTGCTGTTCTAAATTATATAGCTTAAAATAGTATTATTATTATTATTATTATTATTATCTTTATTTATATCGCGCCAACATATTCCGTAGCGCTGTACAGGGGTTGAGTACATAGCAGAAAACAAATTAAACACTTTGTAAAGAATGGAGGGCCCTGTTTTTGAGCATAAAATCAAATGTACATAGAGCTTGTTTCCAAGGCACTGACACAAGATTGAAAACTCGCAAACTTACAATCTAAGGGTTTAGGTGTGATACAAGAGGGTGACAAATACAATTGAAAGCAATTGGTTCAGTAAAGTGGAGGGGTCTGTGTGTTGTACTGTAGATTGTGGGTGTGAGTGTTGTTAAGCTGTGGAATGTTCAGTTGTACATGTTAAGGCTGAAGATGATAAGATTGTTTAAACAGGTGTGTTTTTAATAATTTCTTAAAGGTTTTGAGGCAGGAAGATAATCTAATGGAGCGGGGCAAGGAGTTCCAAATGGATGGTGAAGCACGAGAAAAGTCTTGAAGACGGGAGTGAGAGGAGGTGATGAGAGAGGAGGAAAGAAGGTCGTTAGCAGAACGAAGGGGCCGGTTGGGAGAGTATTTTGAAACAAGAGCAGAGATATAAGGGGGTGCACTGTTGTTGAGGGCTTTATGTGTTAGGGTCATGATTTTAAATTTGATTCGGGAAGCTATGGGAAGCCAGTGGAGTTATTGACAGAGAGGGGCTGCAGACACTGATCGTTTGGTATTGAAGATGAGTCTAGCAGAGGCGTTCATTATGGATTGGAGGGGAGACAGATGAGAGATGGGGAGGCCAGCAAGGAGGGAATTGCAGTAGTCGAGTCGAGAGATGATGAGAGAGTGAATTAGAATTTTAGCTGTGTCTTCTGTAAGATAATGATGAATTTTGGAGATGTTTTTTAGGTGAAACTGACATGATTTTGTTACTGCTTGGATGTGAGGAATAAAAGAGAGGGCGGGATCCAGTAGAACCCCAAGACAACGGGCCTGGGAGGTAGGAGCGATGATGGTGTTGTCAACAGTGAGAGATATTTGAGGTGTGGAAGCTGTAGTAGAGGGTGGAAAGATTAGAAGTTCAGTTTTAGACATGTTGAGTTTGAGTTGACGGGTGGACATCCAGGAGGATATGCTAGAGAGGCAGTTGGAAACTTGAGCTAAAAGAGAGGGGGATAGATCAGGTGCAGAGAGGTAGATTTGAGTATCATCTGCATAGAGATGATACTGAAATCCAAAGGATTTTATAAGGATGCCAAGGAAGGAGGTGTAGATGGAGAAGAGGAGGGGGCCTAGGACAGAACCTTGGGGAACGCCAACAGACAGAGGGAGAGGTGAAGAAGAGGTGCCAGAGAAGGAGACACTAAATGTACGATCTGTAAGATAGGATGTGAACCATGAAAGAGCTGTGTCCTGGATGCCAAAAGAGCGGAGAGTTTGGATTAGAAGAGGGTGGTCAACTGTATCAAAGGCAGCAGAGAGATCCAGGAGAATTAGAATAGAGTAGTGACCCTTTGATTTGGCGGTTAGCAAGTCATTAGTGACTTTTGTAAGGACTGTTTCTGTAGAGTGTTGGGACCGGAAGCCAGATTGGAAGGGGTCAAGTAGGGAATTGAAGAAATAAATTGAGTGAGGCGATTGTAAACAAGCCGCTCATGGAGTTTAGACGCAAGGGGAAGTAGTGAGATAGGGCCATAGTTGGAGGTAGAAGCTGGGTCAGAAGAGAGCTGGGATAAGTGTGGTGGATAGGGGAGGGATTAGCTGTGATGGAATAGGATCATGAGGACATGTGGTAAGGTGAGAGGTTGATAGTAAAGTAGATACTTCATCCTCGGTTACAGGGTCAAAGGAGTCCATAGTGGAGGTGGGATTGGGGAAGGGTAAGGGCTGGGTGTTGTCGGTTTGGGGAGAGGGTGGTGGGGTAGGGCCAAGCTGGGAGGAGAGCTCATTTCGGATGGTATCGATTTTATTTTTAAAATGGCTGGCAAAGTCATCAGCAGTGAGAGAGGAAGGGGCAGGAGGTGGGGGTGGGCGGAGGAGGGTGTTGAATGTAGCAAATAAACGTTTAGGGTTGGAGGACAGGTTTGATATTAGCGATGAGAAGTAGTGTTGTTTGGCAAGATTGAGGGCAGAGAAGTAGGAGCGGAAGGTAAACTTGTAGTGGAGAAAGTCTGCTGAAGTGCGACATTTCCTCCATAATCGTTCTGCAGTGCGTGAGCATCTCTGTAGATAGCGTGTTTGTGTGGTGTGCCATGGTTGTGGTTGAGAGCGAGGGCGTTTGCTTGTGATTATGGGGGCAAGATTGATAGAAGATATTACCATCCTCTCCTCTGATCTCTTGGATAGAACTGGATATTCTCTGTTTTTTTCATTTTATTTGCCAAATATTTTCCGGTCTTGTCTTTCATGGAATATTTGTTTTGTTGCATCTTCCAAATTAATCTATCCAATTTGTATTGTTCAATTTGTATTGTACAGTCTCCCAGAATATAGTTTATTCTCAAGTATCTATTATACCTCTTTGAGGGAACGTTATTCTCCATAGGTCGAACAAATTTATATCTATTAACAACTCCCTTCTCTTCATTGAACTATGTACTATAGATTTGTCCATTTTTTTCTTAGATCTATACGATCTATCTTTCCCTGGATCTAATGCACAATTAGGCCCTCATTCAATTGCGATTTGGCCAATTGAATAGGGCTCTAAATAAGCACATAACATATTTTTTTTAAAGAAGTTTTTAGTTAGTAAATATCTATCCAAAAACAAGGTTTTCACTAACTAAAAATTTCTTTAAAAAATATATGTTATGTGCTTATTTAGAGCCCTTTTCAATTGGCCAAATTGCAATTGAATGAGGCCCTTAAAGTCTACACAGACTATCGTCATGCCTTTTTTAAATGTATTTACCAACTTAAGAGTTTGTTTTATAAATGTCTCTTGTTTATGATTTGGCACATATATATTAACCATTGTATATGGGTTACTATTAATGTATACCACCCAGATAATGTATCGACCAGCATCATCTATTTTTTCTAATTCATCTTTCACCACTAAATCTTTGCTAAAAAGTATAGACACGCCTCTAGCTTTACTGCTAAATGTCGAGTCTATTCTATGCGCATATCTCTTAATTTTTAACAAGTATGTATAATTTTGTTTCAAATGTGTTTCTTGTAGACACAGAATGTTCGTTTTCAATGTGGCGTATTCTGAAAAGGCAATTTTTCTTTTTATTGGAGAGTTTATGCCATTAAGGTTATGAGAGACTATTTTTAGAGCCATCTATTTGCCTGTATTAATTATCTGTTCATCCTCTCTCGTATTCTCTCTGTTTATCTCTTTATCTTGTTTCTGACTTTTCATTCCCAAATACATTCATACTATATTTCAATCCTTTGACTGTATTAGTTCTTCTTAACAGTCTTTTAAACCATACTATTTTTCGCAGATATTCAGAAATGACTGGAGTTAATCAATGGTAGTGATATTAATTAAATCTAAAATTGTCTCCATTATATATTAAACCATATTATATGTTCCATTATCTCTCCTCTCCTTCCCATCCCAAGTATCTCTATCTTCTCCTGCCCTCCCCTGCTTCCTACTCCTAGGTATTGTATATCTTTGTTTATTTTCCCCTTACTTTCTTCCTTCCCTTCTTCTTATCCCTTTCTCTTCCCCTTTCTTCCACTTCCCCTCCCCTCACTCTCTCCTCCCCCTTTTCCTCCCCTAACCTTCCTTCCTTTTAGCATTTGTTACTTCTCTCTCTCCTCCTCTCCATTACTTCACCTACCTATAATCTAGAACTATTCTGTAAATGTTATTCTATCTAGGTGTACCCTTATTAATACAATGCCTTGATTCTATCATTCTCCTTGAACTCTAGCAACTACAATATTAGCCATATGGCTTCTAAATTCCATCAAACTTAAAAAAATGGGATTATTTACTTATAAATCTGGTATACTATCTATAATGTGATATAAAGAAGGTTATCTCTAATCCAGACTACTTTATTATTAGACTTCTAAATGTCATCAAACTTGAACGATTATGATGTTACTTATCAATTGGTGTACTATCTATCATGTCATAGAGAAGGTTATCTCTAATTTGTACTACTATTATGTTTAAAAATCTGAAAAGGGACTAGCCTTAGATTCATATTAGTGCATAGTGATAAAAAAGAAAAAGAAAAAAAAAAGAGGAGAGGAGGAGAGAAAGTACTATCAAGATCTTTAACATTTATCTTAAGAGAGAGCGATCACTATCATAAAATCTTTAAACAATACTTTGATTGTACTTATCTAAATCATTAGTATCCCATATTGGTCATATAGTAAAACAGTTTCAACAAGGGAATTCTTGACATTGTATTAACATGGCTTTATTATCATTGTTTCAGTTTCTCTCTAAAGCAGGGGGAGGAAGTGAAAATACGGAAAGAACAATACAAAAGAAACAGAAGAGAAAAAGAATGAACAATGAGAATGAAAAGTAGAAATATTCCATATACAATTAATCTGTTTGTTAATCTTAAACAACTATTTCTGTTGCCACTTTGAGGCTAGCATATTCATTTTTTGCGAGGAAACCTTATGACTCTCCACCGAAATATTACAAGTCTTTAATAAATCCTTACCTTCTTTTGTGGATTTGATTTTATACCATCTAGGGACTTTCTGTACGGAGAGTCCCAGTGGAGTAGTCCATTTATATATTAACCCTTCTCTTCTCAGGGATTGCTTAATTTTAAGGAACTCTTTGCCTTTGTTCAAGGTATAGGCTGAGATGTCCAAGAAGATGCTTATGTTTTCATACAGTGACTCCATGTTTTTTAACTGGAAGCTAGCTTTAGTTATAGCATCTTTCATAAACAGATGATGAATTTTTACTATTACGTCTCTAAAAGCTTTATGTTTCATGTATGCAGGGATTGGGATCCTATGAAAGGTATCACATTTATTTTCAACTTGAGAGAAGCTTGGTACTAGAGATGAAAACAGATTTATTAAAAACTCTTCCAGTCCAGGAACTGTAATAGTTTCAGGAGGTTGTTCCTTCTAACTTTATCATCTAGATTAGAAACTTTAATATTTAAAGCTGTTATTTTCTCTTCTAAATCCATATTCTGTTTTTGAAGAATATTATAATCCAATATCAATTTATTTGTCTTAGTTTCTATTTCTGAGGTTCTGATGTTTACCGCTCTTAACTCTTGCATTTTCCAGGATCTAGTTTTTAATTTCTGCCATAAAATTAGTTTGAAACTCTTGTAGTATAATTTTCATTTTTACTACTGTTAGTTGTTCTTCTACAATGCTTTCATTCAAGCTACCCATTCTCTGGCTAAGGTTTTGTTCCATATCTGGAGAGTCAGGGAGGGGAATCTCCTGCGTTTGTTTCTTTATTTTTGGGTAGAAAGAAGGTACTAGACTTTTGATGATTATCTTTCCCTTTTGATCTAGCAGGCATAGTGATCTTTATCCTTATTTTCCTTTTTGAGAAGGACCTTCAAAGAACAACAATAGTATATCTTTAATCTGCTATGCGGTACTTGCCTCTTGAAGAGTTTAGCTTGTTCAAAGCTGTTCTTACTTTTGACTGGTAATGAATGATAGTGCTATGTTATAGCTGGTCTTTAGAGCTTTCTCCTTTTGCTCCGTGGGTGAGTGTAAGCATGTAGGCATTAGCTGCCCTCATAAAAAGTCGCAGGCGTAGTTTGCCACGACGTCCATGCTGACATCCATGCCGCTATGCATTGTACATCTCCCGCTTGCGTGACTCCAGGTGGTTACTGCCTTGATGTCCTTAATGCAGTAGGCAGTAGCCCGTGGGCCCTGCTCACCACCCAGATGTTATTTTAAGAGTCTGGGGGAGAGAAGGAGCCCAGCGTCGATGGCTTGCTTTTGAGCTACCACTCCATCCGCCTCCAACCGCCCTCAGACGGCTCTGAATACCATTTCCGGTCACACACCCCAAGCCCTGCCCATTATTCAGATGAAAATTCAGAAAAGTTGTTAGGTACTAGTGCTGCATCTAGACAGTCACTGATTGCTTTACAGGCCATGGCAGAGAGAGTTGGTGTTAGGGCTATTCCTAAGGTGGGCTTGGGGTCTCCCCTTCACTCCCTCTCCTTCCTTCCTACCATCTCTGTAGCTTTCCCCCAGTGTGAATGAGGGAGCGGGGAAGTGGGCAATGACATAGTCTATATTATAAGCCAGGAAGAAATGCCATGGGGAAACAACAAACAACTTTCTTTGCTTGATTTGGGATTTGAGGGTGGAGATATTTGAATCAAAAATAACTACTGACCCTCATCAGTGATCTAAAAGCAGAGCCTTGCAAACATATTATCACATGATATCAAATGCAAGACACTTGGTGGGGAGGGGGAAGCACAAAAACACCAGCCTCTCTCTCTTACCCCTTCACTGTCTCTTCTCTGTCTCTCAAATCACTTCACTTTTTCCTCCAAAAGAAGAAAACAGCAATGGAGCAATTATGTCAGACAGGCTGTCACTGACTCTGTACCTTCCACTGTAAAACAGGCAAAAAAGACAGATATAGATAGATGGATAGATAGATAGATAGAAAAGTCAACACGTGCTTTAACACCTTCGCTGCCAAATGCACTACATTGCAATATGTGGCTTGCCAGTTTGGGCAAGTGTTAAAGACTTGTCTACAAAAAGCATAGAAGCTGTACAAAATGGTGATGACAGATAACTTTTAGCTGTTGTCCTAGTATTAGCATGAATGTGGCTGTTGGTCCAACTTTCTAATAGAACTCAGTTTCCCTCAGCCCTATGTGCCTTGATGCATTATTTTCTTTTTAAATTATGTCTTTCTGGCTGCCATAAGCACAGGTGCATAGACTGAAACCTGGGACAGACTGCTACTATGGCATCATAGTCAGTGACATCAGACTACTGGACAATGGCTGACTTAACTTCACAAGCATTCCCTGGTGGCCTAGTTGTTACTGCTCTCAGCACCATGACCTGGGTTTGATTCCTGATCATGGAAAAGCAGTTTTGAATTATAATTAGGACGGATATAGAGGTAGTGCTGTCAGACTATAGGTAGTGCTAACAGCTAGCAGATTGCTGGGTGGATCAAAGTGTGCCAAAATCTCTAATGGTCTGACTGTGTGAGTGCAGGCACTAATATGCACATAAGAGCAAGTAGCTACGTTAGCAACAAATTCAGTTTTGAAGAAACCAACAGTCCTTATGGGTAGTTAACCTGTACTCTATAGCAGGTGGCCATGGGCAGTAATAGTGCCTACCCCTGGTTGGCAGTGGTGAGATCTCGGTGCAAGAACTAGCAGCAAGGATGGGATATGGTGATCTATGCAGTTTTCAAGTCCAGTATTTTCGGCGGCTTGGCGGGGATGCAGAAACCGATCAGCAATTTTGCCACACCTTGAAATCCAGGTCCAAGTCCAAGGAAGGCCAGCACTGGATAGATGAGATCATGGACCACAAGTAGGCCTGCAGAGCATAGGTGATCAGGGAGAAAAAGAGCCTGATCACCAGTATGCTGCAGTGGCGAAGGCAATGTATTCCCACAGAAGAGGATAGGTGGGTTCCAACCGGAAGTGAAGCTTGCAGAACGGCTTGAGAACCTGGTGTTGTTGGAGCATGACTAGGAAAATCAGTACGTGGACCTTATGCTTCCTACTCCTGCATCACAATGGCCCTCCTTCTACATGATTGGGCTGATGGAAGTGATTCCTGATGAGCTGCATGGTAATCCAATGAGTGACCTCGTAACCATCGCAGAGAGATGGGAAATCCTATTTGAACAGCGCCAAAAGGATGCGCTGGGCATTGTCTCAAGTACTTGGAGTTACCCCATGCTTCCCCAGCTGAGCTAACAGAGGATAGAATACCAGAGGAAATGGACTGTTGGCTACACCTCTATAAGGTGCAGGAAGGAAACCAGAATGTATCTCTAGACTTGACCACTACAGAACAGGTGAGATCAGAGAGACTGCTGTGAACTCACCAGGTTAGAGAGGCCAGGAGAACAAAACCGGGTAGCAGTGTTAAGCAGTCTTATGCAGCACCAGCCACTGGGAGATGGCCAGCAACCAGAGATGTTCCAGCCTCTAACCACAGGTGAGGAGCTGGTGACTGAAAAGCTGGCAGAGGAGGGTGCAAACCCTGAGAGTCTGCCCAACTACCCATGGACTGTTACCTGTCTTGAACCACAGACTGCTTATGTCCAGGTGGTAAGGAAACAGGTAGAGATGCCAAGGCTGACAGTCATGGAGAGTGTCATGCCAGATTGGGGCATGTGGCTATCAGGAGAGGGGGCGTCCCATGAGACCCTGAGGAAGGAGCAAGTTGAGGCTTCACTCCTCTATGCCCTGCAGATTTACCAGCAGGGCTGATGGGGATCGATTTAGTTCAGGCAGCCCAGAGATAATGGATTTGGGCAAGCTGCCCACAGTACCAGAGCACCTGATACAGCGTACCCTAGCTACAGAAGTGATACCAACCTTACCATGCCTTGTGGATACCCCACCCGGAGGAGCTACCGACCACTAGCGAAGTCTGCTACCCCAGATGACCCTAAGCCAGGAAATGATCCAGAGATCCTAACCATGAGTCCTTCTCTGTTTTGCACCAACCCTGCCTTGACACCTGATCCAAAGGAGATTGTGCTGGTGGGGAAGTGCTCTGGGTATCCCATCTAGGGAGCAGACCTTTCTGGTCTGCTCCCAAAAGGGATACCCCAGAGCAACTACCTGCCTGTGGCCAAGGAGTAGCAGTATGCCCCTGGATGAGATCCTAGTTCCTGAGAAGGAAATGGGGAGAGGGTGGCTGAGAAGTGGCTGCTAGCACAGATAGCCCCTGGAAGGACTGTGCAACTGGATTATGTTCCCAAGACCTTACAGTTGTTGGGGTTAGAGACTTTGGACATTTTTATGAAAGGTGGGCAACCACCCACAGACCGGGCCAACCTACTACCCCCCCCCCCACCCAGGAGGAAGACATGAACTGGAACTTATGCAGTGGCCACTTGGGCCAACTTTTTTCTTATTTGGATGGGGCCTTGGACTTGGTCTATGATCTGCAGTTCAAGACTATCATCCGTTAAGGATCATAGCCCCAGAACTGCTGTCTGGAAGGGGGTAGTAATGTCATAGACCCCTTTTCCAAATTCTGAATATTAGCCCATTAAAGGACAGATGGTTTGGCTCCAGCCACTCCCTTGTATTGTAATCCGCTTTATCACATTGTTGGCCAGATAAGCTTATTACATCTCTGATGTGCTAGACAGCCAGAGACGACATAAATGTATTGGGGGTTAGCCTATTATTTACAGGATGCCAGACTATTAGACCCCATGTGGAGTCTGCCACTTCCTGTTGTATACACCCTCCTCTATATGTAACTGTTATAAATATTGCTGAGACGTATAGCAACTGTATGCTCTCTTATTTTGCTCCTGGTGGCTGTGATACTGATCCTCTCTCCACCCTGCAAGTCATTTGTCCTGGTGACTACCACAGGAAGGTTATTGAGACACAAGGAAGTTCTGATTCCTGATGGAGAAACCCTGACTGATACAGAACCCAGATATCAGGTGCTGGTACCGAGATTTCCAAGAACCCAACGGTCCTTGTGGATAGTTAACCTGTCTATAGTAGGTGGCCCTGGATCATCACAGACATCATAGTTAGTTAAAGGGACAGGCAAGGCCTCTTGTCTTTCAGACTACTGGACAATGGCTGACAACTTCGCAAGCATTCCCTGGTGGCCTAGTGGTTAGGATTTGTGGCTCTCTCTACCGTGTCCTGGGTTTGATTACCGGTCATGGAAAAGCAGTTTTGAATTATAAGTAGGATGGAGATATAGTAGTGCTTTCAGATAGCAACAGCTAGTAGATTGCTGGTGGGTCAAAGTGTGCCAAGGCCTCTTATGGTCTGACCATGTGAGTGCAGGTGCTGATATACACGTAAGAGCAAGTAGCCATGTTGGCAACAAATTTGGTTTCTTTTTACTTGTGTGACTAGAGATTGTAAAACGTATGCAGGGGGCAGCAACTATACTGAGCCCTGACCATTATTCATATGAAGAGTCAGAGAAGTTGATAGTACCAGTGCTGGTTGGTTTACAAGCCATGGCAGAGAGAGCTGGTGTTAGGGCTATTCCCAAGGTGGCTTGGGGGTGTCCCCTTCACTCCCTCTCCTTCCTTCTTACCATCTCTGTAGCTCTCGCCCAGTGTGAATGAGGGAGTGGGGAAGTAGGCAATGACATAGTCTATTTTATAAGCCAAGAAGGAATGCCACGGGGTAACACCAAACATATTTCTTTGCTTGATTTCGGATGTAGGGCGGAGCACTTGGAATCAAAAATAACTACTGGCCCCTATCAGTGATCTAAAAGCAGAGCCCTGCAAACATATTATCAAATAATATCAAATGCATGACACTTGGTGAGGAGGAGGAAGCACAAAAACACCAGCCTCTCTCTCTTACCTATTCACTGTTTCTTCTCTGTCTCTCAGAACACCTCACTTCTTCCTCCAAAATAAGGAAACAGCAATGGAGCATTTCTGTCATGCAAGCTGTAACTAACTCTGTATCTACCACTTGCTTCTACCTGTTTGCAAGAAACAGAAACAAGAGGAAAATCATGTTCTGATTCATTCAGGTTTTGCTTCAGATCTTGAACCAGTGACAGAGGAAGTGAAAGCCAGGCAAAAAGACAAGGTGGGCTTCCGGTGTCCCTTCACTCCCTCTCCTTCCTTCCTACCATCTATGTAGCTCACCCCCAGTGTAAATGAGGGAGCGGGGAAGTGGGCAATGACACAGTCTATATTATAAGCCAAGGAGAAATGCCACGGTGTAACACCAAACAGCTTTCTTTGCTTGATTTGTGATGTGAGGGTGGAGCAACTGGACTTAAAAAGAACCACTGACCTCCACCAGTGATCTAAAAGCAGAGCCTTGCAACCATCTTGTGCTCCCCCCCCCCCCACCAAATGCAAAACACTTGTTGGGGAGGGGGAAGCTCAAAAACAGCCTTCCTCTGTATTACATATTTTCTGTCCCTTCTCTGTCTCTCAGAACACTTCACTTCTCCAGAAGCAGGAAACAGCAATGGAACAATTATGTCAGTCGGGCTGTCTCTGACTCTGTAACTTCCACTCTCTTCTACCTGTTAGCAAGAAACTGAAACAAGAGAAACATGTTCTGATTAATTTGGTTTTAGCTTCAGATCTAAAACCAGTGACAGAGGAAGTGAAACACAGGCAAAAGTCAGATATAGATAGATAGATAGATGGAACTATAGAGAGACACATTTAAAAATATATAAAAACTACCGACTTGCACGTCAAAAAATTATGGGAATAAAATGTTAAGGCTGGGAATGCTGTTTGCCACACAATGTGAGTCTCTGACACTCTTAACTATTTGTTATGTACAAAGAATTCCAATTAAAATATTTTTTTTATTTTTTTTTAACATTCAACTTGCATTTTTTTACAATTGGTAAACCATTATTTTTTTAACAATATTGACCATTGTAATTCTTATGTATGTATGAATAATATAACAATGGAGGCAGTTTGTATGAATACGTATTATAAACTATTACCTAATACTTTGTAACATGCAACTTACATTTGAAACAGTGGTCAACCATTTTTTTTAACAATACTAATATTTAGAATTCTGAGCTATGCATGAGTAACATAACAACAGGTCAACTTTGAATGAATAAGTATTTTAAACCATTACATAATGCTTTGTAACATGCAAATGTTAGTTCAAGTACTGTTAACCCACAGGGGTATTGGATCCAGAGGAAGGCAAACAGTAAAAACCCCTATTGAAACTTAGCCAATTGTATCAAAGGGGGAAAAAATTAATTCCTTCCTGACCCCATTAACTGGTGATCGGCTTACTTCTTGGCTCAATCCTCTCTATGTAATAAAAGATTTTAATTGTGCAACAAATTATTATGCTTCTACTGACATGAACCCTTAATAAGATACAATTAAACAACTGCAAACCTTGTAAAATACATTTTTACCAATGCAAACATTAATGTCATGTAATAACATTTCAACTTAAATTGTATGAAAATACAGTAATCTGGAATATTTAATTCAGAGGAAGGCAAACATAAAACCCCCCAGTAAAACAGCCAAATGTTTAAAAGTGGAAAAAAAAAATTCCTTCCTGACCCCATTAACTGACGATTGGATTATTCCCTGGATAAATATTATGTATTGAATTATACATTTGAATTTTCTAAGAAATTATCATCCTCCTACTCACATAAACACTTAATTAAGACATACAATGGAACCACTTTGCACACCTTGTAAAATTGAAATTTAACATTACAAAAAGTAACTTAATTTAATAACTTTAAAACTGGAATAGTAATAAAATGCAACATAACTGTTTTGTGGGGCCAATCCTGCCAAAGGGCCACTTCCAAGACATTCCAATATTTATTTATTTTTTGTCAAAGTGGTTCCCTTAAAAAGTGCCCAGCAGACTTGTAACTTTGTTTATTGGATATAACCACTGTTTATTGTTGTTTTTTTTTTCTTTTCACTTTTTGTTGTTATTCTTGTAGTTATTGAAATAGTGGTCACTATGTGAAATAGTGGTCCTCTAAAAAAGACCGCCAGACATAATAGTTCGTCCATGGGGTATAACCACTGTTCTCTATATTTTTTGCCATTGATAGAGTTTCTTAGTGAAATAGTGGTCCTCTAAAAAGAGCCAGAGTGACATAAAAATTCACCCTCGAAATAAAATTACTGTTCTCTATGTTTGTTGTTTTTTTTGGGAAGTTGTCCTCGAGGTAAAAGCATTGTTTGTTTTTTTGTTTTTTATATATCTGTTGTATTGATATCATTTTTTTTAATTGAAGTTACAGAACCTCATAGTAGATATTTTTTTTGTAAAAATGCGTCCATCATCTAATAAATCCCCCTGACTTTGGTTTTTTAATGTAAACTTTAATATCCTCTGGATTTTTGCATCTTGAAAATGCAACATACACTTGGCCATGTGCAAATACTGGTTCTTCTAAAAAGATACCAATGGATTTAAAAGTTTGTCCTTGTGATTTATTAATGGTCATGGCAAATGCAATGATGATGGGAAATTGTCTCCATTGAAGTACAAAAGGGAGGCTACTTTCACTTGGTGCCAAATCTATTCTTAGTATGAAAACTCTTTCTCCTTTATGGGTACCAGTTAGAATTTCGGCATCTATGAAATTGTCTTTTAATTCTTTAAGAATTAATCTGGTCCCATTACATAGTTCTTTTTTTGGGTTCATATTTTGCAGTAACATGACAATTGCACCTTTCTTTAGCAGCAAAATATGTGGTGGCATTACAGAGGGAGTTAATGCATTAATAAATTCAGTTGAAAAGTTTGTCTGACTTTCTTTGTCATCACCAAGTACAAAATCAGCACAAGAGCTGTGACCTAGCGTGTGTGTAGCTGACAGAGGCCTCAGTGAAGGTGCCCAGACGTATTATGCCCCAGGGAAGAGGCTGAGTGTTAAGAGAGAAGTGTGAAGGGATTAGTGAGAATCCCCAGGCAGAGTTGCCTTAAAGGCCTAGCGTGTGTGTAGCTGACAGAGGCCTCAGAAGGAATGTACCAAGACTTATTATGCACCAGGGAAGAGGCTGAGTTTTGAAGAGTAAAGTGACTACAAGTTGGTGTTGTTATATATTTCGCAGTAACATGACAATTGCACCTTTCTTTAGCTGCAAAATATGTGGTGGTGTTACAGAGGGAGTTAATGAATTAATAAATTCAGTTGAAAAGTTTGTCTGACTTTCTTTGTCATCAAAGTACAAAATCAGCACTGTAATGATTTTTTGTGGTGCATTTATAATTTTTAATATTTCATTATTGAGAAACAATGCATCTTTATTTTTGCATGTTAGTATTACTTTGTTTGCAAGCTCTGCATAATCCTCATTATTTATTGTATTTTGGAATATAGTCGATATGGGATCCTGTTTGCAAATCATATGAGATTTTCATTATCATCGAGTACATTTTGTATTTGCTCTGTTTTTCCTTCTCCAATTTTAATGAGCCAATCATTGAATTCATTTTGTCCTTCTGATCTCATATTTCGTTGTAATTG
Organism: Discoglossus pictus; assembly: GCA_027410445.1. Classification (NCBI taxonomy): domain Eukaryota; kingdom Metazoa; phylum Chordata; class Amphibia; order Anura; family Alytidae; genus Discoglossus; species Discoglossus pictus. The sequence goes on from CM050167.1 coordinate 97,366,394, forward strand.
AAGATGGGTAAATATTTTCCATAGTGTACTTAACTTTATACATGTTTCGACAATGTCTGTTCGATTTCTATGTACAACGACAGGTAATGTTTGTCGAAAATCTCCACCTTGCAACATTACCTTTCAACCAAATGGCAAATCATTATCCATTACTTCATGTAACAAACAGTAAATACATTGTAGGGTATGGCATGACATCATTGTAGCTATCTATTATAATTAATTTACTTTTTCACTAATTTTTTGCTTGTTATGATGTCATTCGAATATCTGACACTGATGTTTCCAGAATGGGAACTGGCAGTTTAATTCCACTATACACAGTTCTTCCACCTTCTAACAAAAGTGCGGCAATTCCAGTGCTTGCAAATGGCAGTGCTATTTGACTTTGTGCTCGAATGTAACTCATCAATAAATTATACAGATAAGTTTTTCCTGAGCCACCAGGTTCATCTAGATAGAAATTACACTCTTTAAACATATCCTCATCTAGGGCATTTTTGATGGCATTAAATGAGTGCAATTGTAATGTATTTAAAGTGGCAAGTCTTTCTTGCGTTCTTTGGTTTTGAAGCTAAATGTTATAGTCTTCAAAGTTTATGTCGTCTATGAGTCCTGGATCTGGCAGATTAAAACTTGCACAACTTAATACATGAGAAAGAAAGACCTCTTGAATTTCAAGTAATGCTTTTAATTCAGCAATAGACTCATTGTAACGTTGCAAAAAGTCTTCAGACATATTTGTTTTAAATTTGTCCAACAAAGCTAATGCATTTGGAGCATTTGAAAAGATGCAAATGAATTCAAATTGTTCCCTCAGCTGCCGTGGCATTTGACACAGTGCTGCTTCTTCTAGACATCTTTCCCATTCTATATCATCAGCCAGGAAGTTTCTGTGTCACGCAGCTAAATTAAATGTTTCATAAACTATGTCATTAACAGTTCTCAGCCGTTCAATACTTTGTGCACCAGGAACATTTAAAAGGAGTAAATGTAAGCAAAAATGTTCAAGATCTCTTGGACTTACAGCGTAAATTTTATTTCTAATGCTTTTTCGTTTTCACCATAATCCATTAACGAAAACATAATGGTAGGGAATGTCAATATATAACAATTCACTTGCCTCCAAGTCGTTACAATTTAATACAAACCAAGCAGTTAGTGTAGTTTGTCGATGCTCACTTTGTGCCAAAGCATTCCTTTAATTTCCAACATTAAAGTAAACTAAGTGCCTTTGGGGCAAATGTACAGCCAAAAAGTTTGGAAGGGAATAAAATAAGAAATATAAAATATGCATGTCAAAAGTAAAATAGGTTGAGAAACTTGGGCCTAACAAAAGTAGGCTTACTAGTGTGTGTGAAATGGAATTTATCCTACAAAAACTACATATTCTTGAATGAATATTGTGGTGGGTGACAATGACAAACTCCTCTGTTGAGGGTTTAAAAAAGGTATATACATATGTATATACATAAATACATGTGAAAAAAAGGGCATAGAATTACGTATTGTGATGTATTTGTTTGTGTAAATGAATGTGAAGTACATGGAGTGTATAACGAAATTAATCCTTTGGAATATGTTAAAAAACTACTGAGTGAGTGCAAAGCTAAGAGTCAAGGGAAGGGAAGCGGGGGGGGGGGGAAGGGTCAAGGGGAAAGAGGGTGTGTTTACTGATAAAAATGAGATTACAACAAATAAGCATGGGAAAAAAAAGAGAAGGGGAGTGAATAAAAATATATAATATTGGTATACTGAAATGTAATGAACTATTCTAAGTATGACCAGGCCCTGAAGATTTTTATAAGAAGGCTGAGTATGAAAATCCTTCATTAATCCCATACGGATGTTGGGAATTTAAAGTGAATATCCATTTGCTTTCTAGTTGTAATAATTGTCTATCCATGTCTCCGCCACGTGATTTCCTACATCAGTGATCTACGACTAAAAATGTCATGGAGTCAAGTCTATTAGCATGGTATGTTTATGTTTTGATATGCCCTTGCCATATGATATATGTCGGCAAAAAAACACGGCAACTCCGCCGCAGGGTACTGGAGCATACCTACACTTTAACAAACCAAATGGATACACCAGTTTCACGTCATATTTCAACATACCATGCTTGACTTGACTTGACTCCATGAAATTTTTGCCGTGGATTACCTATGTAGGAAACCACTTGACTCCATGACATTTTTTGTCGTGGATAACCTATGTAGGAAACCACGTGGCGGAGGCATGGATAGACAATTATTACAACTAGAAAGCAAATGGATATTCACTTTAAATTCCCAACATCCGTATGGGATTAATGAAGGATTTTCATACTCAGCCTTCTTATAAAAATCTTCAGGGCCTGGTCATACTTAGAATAGTTAATTACATTTCAGTATAACAATCTTATATAATTTTATTCACCCCCTTTTTTTTTTTTTCATGCCTATTTGTTTTCATCTCATTTAGCATCACATGACACGCCACTTTTTCTTGATGAAACGCGGAAGTAACTTGGTCCATAAATAGGCAAAAGCTCTTACTAAATTTACCCCAGAGGAAGCTCTCACAGAGAGCGAAACCGACCGTCGGGACTTTGAGAGGGTGATGTGCAGATCTTATCATATTGAGGTTCTAATTTGCCTGGCGTTGTGGCCGGAAATTGCAAGTATTGGGCATTAAGTGGCTTTTTCTATATATACACATATGTGCACCTTGTCATTCAGCAAAACCGCAATTACAGGTTTAATGATGGATCTTATATAGGTGATGCACCGTATACAATTACCTCCACTAGCCCATTCTTGCTATTATTAACTTTTTTTTGTGCCACACATAACTAATGATAGTGCCAGTATATTTACTATTTCTGACCATTATCCTTCTCTCTTTTTTGTTTTTAATCCATTTAGTGTGATTTATTATTTTTAAGCACCTCAATCCTGGTACTACTTCATAGTAACTTTGGAGTGATCCAGTGATTAACAGTTTCTACTGACATATGAGGATTACAAGAACAATATCTATACCATATTATATTCACTTCTTTTTGTATTCATTAGAAGTTGATTTTTCTGATTTTTCTTATCTACTTATTCCAACCTTGTACACTAGGAAGGTACTTTGATTCATCTATCATTATACACTACAGCGTTTTTCAAGCTTTGTTATTCCCATTCCCTGATTAAATTATACCCTTATACATGAATATTAGTGTTACCCACTAGGGAAAATACCAGGTCATATAACCTATATATTTGATATTTTATGAAGTTTAAATTATTTGCCTCAACTTACAAATATGAATCAATGATCCTCTGATCTGCAATATGCAGATTAAATATTAATTTATTAGTTGTTAATTAATTATTAATCAATTATTTATTTAATTATTATTATTATTATTTTTTTAATTATTAATTAATCCAGAGGAAGGCAAACAGAGAAAAAAAACAAGTGAGACTTAGCCAATCGTCTCAAAGGCAAAAAAAAAAAAAAATAATTAATTCCTTCCTGACCCCAGATACTGGCGATCGGATTTCTCCCTGGATCAATACTGTCTCTCTAATTATCCATGCTAACCCTGAATTCCCTTTTTAATTATAAATAAATCCAGTCCCCTTTTAAAGTTATCAATCGAATCCGCTGTCACCACCTCCTCTGGTAGAGAATTCCACAGATTAACCACCCTTACTGTGAAGAACCCTTTTCTTTCTGGAATCTTTTTACTTCTAACCTCAAGGGATGTCCTCTTGTCACCTGAAAACCTCATGGCAGAAAAAGCTCTCTTGACAAATCTTTATACTGACCCTGGATGTATTTATATAAGGTAATCATATCTCCTCTTAGACACCTTTTTTCTAGTCTTTCTTTATAACTTAGCCCGTCCATTCCCCTTATTAGTTTTGTTGCCCTCCTCTGTACCTTTTCCAGCTCTAAAATGTCCTTTTTATAAAGTGGTGCCCAAGATTGTACTCCATATTCCAAATGAGGGCATACTAGAGATTTGTATAGTGGCAGAATTATATTTGCTTCCCTTGCTTCTATACCCTTTGTAATACATGCTAATATTTTATTTGCCTTTGCAGCTGCTGCTTGGCTTTGAGTACTGTTACCTAGGTGGTTGTCCACAAGCACTCCCAAATCCCTTTCAATATCTGATACACCTAGATTTGCTCCATTAAGAATATAAATTGCATGGCTATTTTTCCTTCCCAGATGCATAACTTTACATTTATTTGTATTAAATCTCATCTGCCATTTAGATGCCCATTCCTCAATTTTATGTAAATCCCTTTGGAGGAAAGGAACATTATTATCTGATTTAATTACCTTGCACAACTTTATGTCATCAGCGAAAATACCGCACTTCAATCCTACCTCTATGTCATTCATAAATATGTTAAAAAGGAGAGGACCTTATACTGAACCCTGAGGAACCCCACTTACCAAACTAGTCCAATCAGATTATGTTCCATTTACAACAACCCTTTGCTTCCTGTCTTTTAGCCAGCTCTCAATCCATGAGCAGATATTTACTGCAATTCCTGTATCTCTTAGTTTGTACAATAGTCTCCCGTGTGGCACTGTATTAAAAGCCGTTGCAAAATCCAAAAAGACTACATCCACTGAGTTGCCTTGATCCAGGTTCCTACTAACCTCTTGTGTCAGTTTTCCTCCATATAAAATGGGATTGAATCCATCTTGAATTGCAGTTTGAGCCACTTTAAATTCAAGCATGGAAATATTATTTCTGACATGTACTTTCGAATTTAGGTGACTGTCAAGTGTTATTTGGGTTGCCAACCTGCTTCCCCATGTGGAAAATTAATGGGATATGTCATTGGATCCAAATTAGTACTTAAGATACTTATGTTAATGAAAGGTTGCTCTTCATTTCTGTGATATATTTTAATATCCGTCTGAAATGGTGGTTCTCCCTCATCATTTTGAAAGACCATTGCAACCTCATTTGATGTTGGCACATTATAACAGTGTTTATCAGTATGGCGATCTCTTTTAAGAACCATATTGACTTTTGGAATTGGTAATTTTATTTTTGCATGAATTTGTTGTTCCTGATCTACTTCTGACATTTTTTTTATAAGCTTGAGTGTAGGGGTTATTGGCCATAATTTTATCAAGCTCTATAAAAACTATGGGTAAGCATTTTTTATTTTCTTGAAGATGCATATGTTGTTCAATAGCTTCCATTATATCTAGGACATATAGCTGAGCAAATTTTCTTTGCTCCCCTTCTTCTGGATGTAAATGTGAAGTACAATGGTAAATTCGTCCTTGTACAAGGAAGCAGTAAGGGCCATGGCCTGGCACATTACCAGCTAATGTTGCACCAATAGATGCAAAAGATATGGCACTATTATAAGATCTTATGATTAATTTAAAATTTTGGTAGTTTGGGAAAGAAGGCTCTGTCATAATGTTTTTTAAATTTGTTGGGAATTGTTGTCTTTGTGGAAGTCTTACCTTGCCTTTTTGACAGCAACTAACAAACTCTCCATCTCTGGGTCTTTCCTGTTTGAAATGGTAAGCCCCACAAAACTGACAGACAATATTCATCATACCACAATTATGAACCACTACTGTGAATGATTTAACTAAAGGACAATTGTGAGAAAATATATCAATCTGACTCTGTAAATCAACATTACAATTGTTATCAGATTGTTCTGATACATTTTCTATATGTTTTTTTTTTTGGTTGCCTTGGCCTTGGATGTTACTTTCTCAGGCAACTGTCTTTTGCTTGCGATTCTCTTGCGTTCTTTTTCTCGTCAAATTTTATTTTCCTCCGGCGTCTGTCGATCTTTCCATCTTTGTACATGTTCTCTTGTTTGACATCTTTTCTGTTCCTCTTTGTTTTCGTTATCCGCCATAGTAATCTGTAAATATAAATAGTACATTAGATCTTTTTTTGTTTTTTAAATACAACTTTCTTTGTTTTGCTTATTTCTTCTCCTATCCTGTTTAGTGTTAGTTTGGTTGCAGTGCATTTTATGAAAGGCGCACAGAAAACATGATATGTCCTTCTATGTTGTATGTGTTAACATCATTTTTTGTCCTATCCTGTTTTGTGTGCACCAGTGTGCCATTATGGAGTTAGGGTTATGGGGTCAGGCTTAGAGGGTTAGTTAAGTTGCAGTGCATTTCCACAAAGGTGGACAGAAAATAGGCTAGTTCCCTCGGTTTTATATGTGTAAAAAGCATAATTATTATTTTTTTTTTTGTATATTTTTTTTGTGTCCGCCACTGTTGGTATTAGGGATTTTGGTTATAGGGTTAGACTTAGAGGATGGGGCACAGAAAATACGATAGCTCCTTCAATTTTGTATGTGTTAACAGCATTTCTTGTCCTATACTGTTTTGTGTGTGGCGCTATTGTCATTAGATGTTTGGGTACCTTCTTTTTTTGTTTGGGTAGTATCCTATTTTGGTGTTAGGCTTATAAGGTTAGTTAAGTTGCATTGTATTTTCACATAGGTGCACACAAAATGAGATAGGGCCTTCCATTTTATATGTTTTTTTTAACTTGTAATACTGTACCTCTTGTCTTCAATTTGTTATGTAAAAATTCCTGTAGAGATGCTCCGACTCTTCAGGCAGTGTCTGTTGAAAATTATAGAGAGAGATGCAAATGTTAAATTAAGTTTTCAATCCCTTTTTTTTTTTAGTAAGAGCATACGAAACATTATAGATCCTTCCATTTTGTATGCGTGCACAACATTTCTTGTCCTATCCTGATTTAAATGCGCCACTGTTGCCATTAGGGGTTTAGGTTATGGGTCAAGCTTAGAGGGTGGCGCACACAAAACAGCATAGATCATTCCATTTTGTATGTGTTAACAACATTTGTTGTGCTATACTGTTTTGTGTACACCACTGTTGGCATTAGGTGATTAGGATACCTTTTTTTTTGTCCTACCCATTTTTGTGTGTGCCAATTTTGGCATTAGGGGGTTAGGCTTAGACGGTTACTTAGGTTGCATTGCGTTTCCACCTTGGTGCACACCAAACACGAGAGATTCTTTTATTTAGTATGTGTTATTAGAATTTCTTGTAGTATCCTGTTTGGTGTGCGCCACTGTTGTCATTCTAGGCTTAGGGTTATGGGGTTAGGCTTAGGGGGTTAATTAGATTGCAGTGCGTTTACACATTGGTACACACCAAACAGGATAGATACTTCCATATTGTATGAGTAAGCATTTCTTGTCCTATCCTATTTGGTGTGCGCCACTGTTGTCATTATGGGCTTATGTTTATGGGTTAGGCTTAGAGGATTAGTTAGATTACAGTGCATTTTGACATTGTGGCACACCAAACAGGATTGATTCTTCCATTTTGTATGTGTTAACAGAATTGCTTGTCCTATCTTGTTTGGGGTGTGGCACTGTTTGCATTATGGGTTTATTCTTAGAGGTTTAGTTATAATCCAGTGCTTTTCCATATTGGCATACACCAAACAGGATAAATCATTCAATTTTATTTATGTTAACAGCATTTGCTTTGCTATCCTGTTTTGTGCACCACTGTTGGCATTAGGGGTTTAGGTTATGGGGTTAGGCTTAGAGGGTTAGTTAGGTTGCAGTGTGTTTTCACATTGGCACATACCAAATAGGATAGATTTTTTTTTTTTTTTGACTTGTTATACTGTACATGTTGTCTTGAATTTGTTGTGTATAAATGACAGAGGTGTGTGGAACCGTCCCCTACTGCCAATGTTCCTGCGACACTCTTCAGGCAGTGTCTGGTGAAAATGAAAAACAGAAATGCAAATGTACTAAGACCATACTATTTTTGTAAATGCATTTTTGTACATTACCTGTTTGGTGTAATTTATTTTCTGTAAATTTCTGCTGAGTTAACAGGCTGTGTTACACCATGCAGTGCTGCAAATTAGTCAGTGACACTCTTCAGGCAGAGTCTGTTGAAAATTACAGAAATATGCAAATGTTGAAATCCACTGTAAAAATAAATGATAATTCCTTTTGCTAAGAGCATAGATTATTTAGTAAAATATGTGTTAATAAAAGACATTTTTTATGTAACTGTGTCCATTTTTTTTCTCTAAATTTACATTTTACCCCACAGAAACATTTATCTGTGTTCTAAATCTTGTCTACCTGAACAATGTTGGTATTTGCAATATTTAAAATCTTCTTTTTTTTGTTGTAATTATTCATTTTAATCATTTATGTATTTTTTTACATCTTACTATACATGAATAATATATTCTAATTACTTGTGTACATGAATAATGTTATTATTTGCAATATTATTATTATTTTTGTAATTATTAGTTTATTACCCTATATACTCGAGTATAAGCCGAGTTTTTCAGCCCTTTTTTTAAAGCTAAAAAGGTTCCCCTCAGCTTATACTCGAGTCACTCCCCCTAGTGTCTCTCTAACCCCCCCACGTGTCTCTCTAACCCCCGTGTCTCTCTAACCCTCCCCCGTGTCTCTCTAACCCCCCACCGTGTCTCTCTACCCACTGTGTCTCTTTCCCTACCCCCTCCTCATCCTCAACCCCCCTCCTCCTCATCAACCCCCCTCCTCCTCATCAACCCCCTCCTCAACCCCCTCCTCACTGTCTCCCCTCTAAATACATCCCCCTCACTTACCTGCTTCTTCTCCGGCCTCTGCTCCGTCTTGACCCCGGCGCGCATGTGACGTCGCATGCGCGCCGCGTCATTAGCATATACCAGGTTAGGGAGAGGGTTTGTGCCGGCACCCGGTATATGCTAATGACGCGGCGCGCATGTGACATCACAAGCGCACCGGGGTCAAGATGGAGCAGAGGCGGAGAAGAAGCAGGTAAGTGAGGGGGAGGTATTTAGAGGGGAGAAAGTGAGGAGGGGGTTGAGAAGGGGGTTGATGAGGAGGAGGGGGGTTGAGGTTGAGGAGGGGGTTGATGAGGAGGAGGGAGGTTGAAGAGAGGGTTTGAGGATGGGGGTTGAGGATAGGGGGTTGAGGAGGGGATTGATGAGGAGGAGGGAGGTTGAGGAGGGGGGTTGAGGTTGAGGGGGGTGAGGAGGGGGTTGATGAGGAGGAGGGTGGTTGAGGTTGAGGAGGGGGGTTGAGGTTGAGGGGGGGTGAGGAGGGGGATGAGGATGGGGTAGAGGATGAGGTTGATGATGTGGGGAGTTGAGGAGGGGGTTGATGAGGAGGAGGGAGGTTGAGGAGGGGGGGTGAGGTTGAGGGGGGGTGAGGAGGGGGATGAGGATGGGGGGGTTGAGGATGGGCGGTTGAGGAGGGGGTTGATGAGGAGGAGGGTGGTTGAGGTTGAGGAGGGGGGTTGAGGTTGAGGGGGGGTGAAGAGGGGGATGAGGATGGGGGTAGAGGATGAGGTTGATGAGGTGGGGGGTTGAGGAGGAGGGAGGTTGAGGAGGGGGGTTGAGGTTGAGGGGGGGTGAGGAGGGGGATGAGGATGGGGGGGTTGAGGATGAGGATGGGGGGTTGAGAATGGGCGGTTGAGGAGGGGGTTGATGAGGAGGGGGGTGAGGAGGGGGTTGATGAGGAGGGAGGTTGAGGAGGGGGGTTGAGGTTGAGGGGGGGTGAGGAGGGGGATGAGGATGGGGGTTGAGAATGGAGGGTTGAGGAGGGGGTTGATGTTGAAGAGGGGATTGATGTTGAGGAGGGGGGTTGAGGTTGAGGGGGGGTGAGGAGGGGGTTGAGGATGGGGGGGTTGAGGATGAGGATGGGGGGTTGAGGGGGGAGGATGAGGATTGGGGGTTGAGGGGGGAGGATGAGGATGAGGGGGTTGAGGAGTGAGGTGGAGGGGGGTTGAGGAGGGAGGATGAGGAGGGAGTTGAGACTGTGGAGGGAGGTTGAGGATGAGGAGGGAGGTTGAGGAGGGGGTTGAGGATGAGGAGGGAGGTTAGGGTGAGGAGGGAGGATGAGGTTATGGAGGGGGGTTGAGGATGGGGGCATTGAGGATGAGGGGGTTGAGGATGAGGGGGGAGGTTGAGGATGAGGAGGGAGTTTGAGGATAAGGAGTGGGGGTGATAAGGGAGGGGGGAAGAGACACAGGGAAGGGAGAGGGGATAAGAGACACGGGAGAGAGAGGGAGGACACAGGGGGCAGCACATTTCCCACCCTCGGCTTATACTCGAGTTACTCATTTTACCCAGTATTTTGTGGTAAAATATGTGCCTCGGCTTATACTCGGGTCGGCTTATACTCGAGTATATACGGTATGTAATTATTAATTAATTATAGCTTACCTATTTGCTGTAATTTGCAGGTTTTCAACTTCTAAAGTGATAGGCAAGTTGCTTCAGAAGTAACTCCACCAGTGAAATGTACAGTCACACTGTTCATCACCTGACGAGAAATTGAGAAAATTCTAGAAAGTCTCCAGTATTTATAGACTGCCAGCTCCAGTAGAAACCGTTAAAACGTAGTGCGCATGCACAATTTGCGTTCTATCCGCCATTTCGCGCAACTTATTTCCTTGATCCATGGAAAATGGCGTCAATGTTCTATGTGCTACGTGACTCACAATGTGTTACTGGCTTTGGGTAAGTGTTCCGAGTGCATTGTTGATTTTTAGATGCTTGGACCTCGTTTTGTTTTTATTCGGCCGCCATTTTTTTTTTTTGCTTCATGAAAAAAGGCGAAATATGGCTCAAATTAACTTGCAACCTCACTCACAGGCATCCTGACTCTCTCCCTGTGCTGTGGCTGCGGTTCGGCCGTTAAATGTGTATTTTTTCGGGGTCCGTATTTTTAGCGGGGTCCGGACTCTTAGCGGGGTCCGGATTTTTGAAAAGTGTTACGGGCCGTATTTCGTGCGCGGTCCGGATTTTTGCAAAGTGTTATTATTTTTTAACACAATTTTTTTTTAACACAAATTTTTCTAACTGCTACAGGGCTCCCACTGTAAATTGTCTAATTAAGCTTCCTGTTGATCTGCAGTCCCGCGGGTCGTAGGGATGATGCGTGAGTCATGCGGGGCTCGTAGGGATGAGCACCATAGGCTCACCAGCACAGTGAGCACCAAAGTACAGGGTTGTAGGGATGAGCACCTACGACGCTCATCTCCACCTGAGCAATGAGCGCCTTCGGCGCTCATTGCCTGGCCGCAACCGTGGCCCTTGTAAGCGCTTGTCATGAGGCTCGCACCACTTTGCTGAAATGATTGCCAAAGGTGCTCATTGTAGGGCTCACAATGAGTTGCACGACGTCTGCAATAAGCGCACTTTGCATGGTTTGCAATGAGCGCTGAAGGTGCTCATCGCAAGGCCTGTAAACTACATGGGGGTGAGGCGTGCGATGAGTGTCAAAGGTGCTCAGAGGGGCCAGAGCCTAGCATTGTGTGGCAAACAGCATTGCCAGGATTACAATTTTATTGCTGTTACTTGTTGACATTATTCATGATTATCTTCATCTGTTTAATTGAGCAGATATAGACAAGTTGTAAGTGCTATGCACATTAATGGTTTCTTCATTTAAATGGAATGGTTTCTTATGATCCTTTTTTTCATCAGATTCCGGTTGCAGTGGTGTAGTGACCACGTGACCCTGGTAGGTGCTATGCATCATGCTTATTCTAGACGTTTACATTACCCCCTTTTTGGTATCCCCTTTTCCCCCAAAACAGCCTCTTGCCTTCCTGGGATCCACCCATACCACACCCATGATATTAATGCACAGTCTTATCAATTTCTGATTGTGCTCTGTGTGTGAAATAAAGCATTGTTATACCGTTCTCACCGTGTTAGTGTGTTTTCAATGGTTGTGGTTTTGAGACATCCACATACATCACATTTCTGTCAAATCCCTATATCAGCAAACTAATGAGCCCTAGTTACTGTGCAATACATTAATACATATAATAATAATAATAATAATACTATAAAAAATTTGGGTTAATACACATGAGAGGTGCAATTTGTGATACTGTGGAGTATCAACATTCCCCGGAAGGCCTGATAAGAATATGACAGGTGATTTTGTGAATTGATTGATAGAAAAACACTTAATGGGAGGTCATCAAATGATAATGGGTATACATCTTGGCACATGACCATCAGCAATGGCGTATGACTCTCCAGGATGGGCGTAGCAGTGATTATCCCTGATGGAGGTGAGTTGGCTGTTGCCTCTGCACAGCCTCCATGTGTGTTTCCGGCCCTTTCTGATGGGTTAGAGTAGATTAGTGTGGTGTATGTTTCCCTGGTCCCCTTCTGGATTGCTACCTTTGGTGGTGAAGGGGCTTGTGTACCTGAATCAAGCTCTGAGCTATACCATGTAGGGCCACTGTAGGTGGGCAGGTCATAGCAGAGAGGTCAGCCAAATCACAGTCGACTGGAGAAGGAACTGGTAACCCAGTCCAATATGTTTTCCATGCAAACCTTGTGGATAGGCACAGACAGAGACATAAGTAAGTGAGCTGCAGTCCATAGGGTCACAGAGAGTAGGACACAACAGAGGGACTGAACAACCATAAATAAAATATCCCCCTTGTGCTTGATATATGCCATGTGACGGTGTAATGTTGTCCAAATGTTGATGTGATAAGTGAGATGTATATAAGATGATCTTTATGTTTTTTCTCACTCTGTGAGTGAGAAAGGGTTTATATGGCAACCATTTACATATATTTGTGTTGCAATTTAATGAGGTAGTGTGTCTTTAATAGCTTTCAGCATCTTGCAGCATGACTGGCATATGCATGACCATTATAACATAGGAAAAAATAAAATGTGTATTTTTTTAACTATTTGATGGTTGGGAGTTGTTGTGCAAGTAATTCTAATGCCTTCAATTGCTTTGGTCATATTTTAAAGTGCATTGGTGTGTTTTTGTTGGGTTTTGCAGTCTTCCAAACTAGTCTGTAAACTCTTTGCACATCCTTTTTCGAACCTGTAAGTTTTTGGGTCGCCATTTGCCGTTTGCGGGCTTGACTGCGGGTGCTGTCTTGAGCGATTTTGGCAATTGAACAATTGATTTGTGATTTTATCGATCGGAACTCTTGCGACATGAAAGATCAAAGGCTTCGGGAGGCTGTAAGTTCCGGGTTTAAACCATTAGGAGATAGACACATTTTTTTGTAACTCTACTTACTTCCTTCTTTCTTCAGATTTATTTCATATTTCAAAAGATTGTCTAACTTAGCAATATCATATGTTGACCATAACAATGACCATAAATAGGATTTAATGTTGTTGGATACATAGAGCGATATATCAAATACACAAAACTGGGCCAATATTAGGCTGACTCTGTATTCATATTAGTCAAATAGGTCAGTAATCAAGATAGACAGAATAGTTAGATCAGAGGTTGTCCCTAAGTTAGATTAAGGGGTAAGTAATAGTCCCCCAGTACCACCACATTAATCGTCTCACTTGATTAGAATAGGCAGCAGCACTTTAAGAAGGGGAAGAAGTGGAAGCTTCTCAGTTGTGTCACTCATGCAGCATAGGGACTGACCCATTGATTCTCCCAAAATTAATCACCAATGTAAAAATGCACTTTTAGCACTTTATCTAGTTTTCACATTTGTATATAACCACAATATGCACTGAACATAGCACTTTTATTTCACACAAACTACCTCTGTTCTCACCACCCTATTTCAAAAGTATATTTATGGAATTTACTGTTATTCATAACAAACAAAAGGAAAACAATGGGTAACAATCAATAGACCAATTGAGTCCGCTAGATTATTTGTATTTTCTTTAATTCTCCCAGAACATTAATACTAGTTGTTTTTGTCACAATCAAATATTAATATTGCACATTTAAAGACGCATCTATTGTATTAGTAATGAATTGTTTGCTATATGACTAGAACTAATTATCAATTACATTACATATAATGTGGAAAGTGTATGTTTTTTAAACAATTTTAATCTATGGATTTTATTTTGAATTAATTTCATATAAAAAAGCTATAAAAATACAATTGACTTTTGAAATAAATCTGAAGAAAGAAGGTGTCTATCTCTCAATGGTTTAAAAAAGGTTCTTCAATTTACTTTTTTTAGCTCACAACAAAATGCCAATTGAATAGCAAATTAACTTACGGCCTCACTTACGGACTCCAGTAACTCAGTTGAATTGGGTTCATGGTATGGGGATTCTCATAGTTAACATTACATTTCTAAGTCATAAATGTTACAATCATTCCACAGTCAATATTAACCGACTCATGCAAACAGGGCAATACCAGTCCAGGTATCCAGATGGTGGGGCAATATCTTTGAAGAAAGGGACCAGATGTGCCACTTTAACCTGTGCCCACCAGGGCCTATTTTAATTTGCTCAGTCCCAAAGAGTCAATAGGGGCCCCTGGATTTCATAAATCATAAACATGGCAACAGCAAAACTAATCCTATGATATTCTAGGCAATATTTAATGGTGGAGATTGTCCAAGTAACCTAAGTATATGGGCATTAGATTAAAAAAAGGAGAGAAGTGGTATTATTGTTCTCCATCACCCCCAAGGCCCCTAGTAATCCTTAGTCACCAAAGTCAAGTGGGTCCCCCTGCTAGGGACAACTTCTCCCTTCCCTAGTGTAGCCTAGAAAGTGATCCTGTTTGGATTACTTTGTAGCTACACTGTGCTTATTTGTCATATCTTCAGAGTCAATCTGCATTTTTATGGACCAGGCTCCATCTCAACAGTCTGCCAATATCCCCTGCCACTCTAGATAGCCAATATAAGGGGTTGTAATCAGTCACGATTGTGAACTCCTGACCATACAAATATAATGCTGTGATTTCTTCAGGGCCCATACCACAGCAAAACACTCCTTTTCCTCTGTTACGTAGGATACTTCTCTTGGCAGCAGCTTCCTACTGAGTTAGGCTATGGGATGCTCAATCCCCTGCTCGTCCTTCTGCTCCTTGTCCAAAAGTGGAGGCACCTGTCTGCTCAATGAAGGGTAGCCAAAAGAAGGGAGCAGGTGAGAATCTCTTCCATGGTCCTAAAAGATGTTTCACAGGCAGGAGTCAAATCGATCATACTGGGCATTTTCTTCTGAATAAGGTTTGTCAAAGGCTTGGCCGTGTCACTGTAACAGGGAATAAACTTTCTGTAATACTCTATGGTTCCAAGGAAAGTAATCACCTGCTTCTTAGTTTGGGGGTGGGCCATGCAGCTATTCCCTCTACTTTGGCTTATTTTGATCTGCCCACTACTCACCCAATGCCCTGCATATTCTACCTCTGCCCTGGCCCACTTCCATTTTTCCACTTTGGCCCCTCTAATAGTTTCTAGTATGCTTCTGATATGCTAGAGGTGATCCTCCCAGGTATTAATAAATATGGTGATACCATCTAGGTAAGCTTGAGCATGCCCCTGTTGCCTTTGAACTGGTATAGTTCAAAGGGGTGATAAAGGCAGACTTCTCTCTGGCTGTCTCAGCAGAGGGAATTTGCCACTATCCCTTGGAGAGGTCCAGAGTGGTGAGGTACTTAGCAGTACCCAGACGGTTAAACAACTCATGCATTCGTGGAATAGGTAAGCATCGCTTTTGGCCCATTCATTTATCTTACAAAAGTCCATGCAGAAACGAGTGGTTCCATCTTTTTTAGGAATCAGTACTACTGGGGAAGACCAGGGGCTACAAGAATGCTCAATCAATACTAACTGTAACATCGCCCTTAGCTCATCAGAGACACTGCTTCTGGGACATGATAGGAAGTTGGCTTCAGAGGGGGGCAACCTTCTGTCAAGACCTCATGTACAGCTAGAGGGGTATACCCAGGGCTAGAGGAGAACAGCGCATAACCCAGGGATAGTGGAGAACAGAGCCTGGTAGTAAGGGTATCTAGCAACTTTTTTATGTGGGGCTTAAGTTTAGGTGTGTTACACCTCTATCTGGGTGTTGGGCCTTGCTGGAACAAGAGATGGTAAAAGATCAGGTAAAACCCCCTCTTCAGGATCACTACCAGTAGGCAGACAAATTGCAAGTAGGTTGTGGGGTCTCCTATGATACATTTTTAACTGATTTATATGTGTCACCCTAGCAATCTTTTTACTGGGGTTGACTATTACCACATATGTGTGAGGGGTTCAGTTTCTCAGTAATGGGGTAGGGGCCTTCCCAAGTGGCTTGGAGCTTATCTTGGGGCTAGGGTACTAGCATTAGTCTTTTGTCCAGTTCCCTCTTTTGTGTACCCTTATCATAATATTTTCTGTTTTTGGCTTGGGCCTCCTGCATGTGTTCCTTAACCAACCCAGTTCACATGGCTAATTTCTGCTTGGAAGCTAGGATATATGAAGCCACTGACTCCTGATTCTGCCCATAGTCACCTTCCCATGCTTCACTGATCATGTTCAAGGCTCCATACAGGAGTTCAAAGGTAGAAAACCCTGTAGACTCCTGTGGTACTTCTCTGTATGCAAATAGAAGGTAAGGGAATAGATGTTCCCAATCCTTCCCTTGCTCTGTGAAGATACAGAGTATTCTATTAAGGATACCTTTGAACTTTTGACATAGCCCATTGATATGGGGAAGAACTCAGGTGTTTGATGCCACATAATGTGCACAACTGTTGGGTTACGCTGGCCATAAACTGGGTGCCCCTGTCTGACAGGATTTCATTAGGGAACCCCATGGTAGAGAGCTTATCCTCATCAGCTTATTCAGGGAGACTGCTCCATCAGCGGATCCATGCCCTGTGACCTTCCCATCTCACCTGTGGAGTTTGGGTCTATAAAATAACTATTATAGCTAATCCGGGTATTAAGGGATTCACTGCCCGGGGAAGCTACATGACCTTGTTGTTAATTTTGTGAGATAAAAATTGGTAAGTGTTTATGATGCTCTTGTTTTCTTTTGTTTTCAGGGTATCCTTTACAATTATGGATTCTGGGACATTCCTTAATATATTGGGCAAGAAGATCGGCAGCAATTCAGGACAATGGTTGCCGGATGGGGTTCCCAGAGGAAGCAGTTTTAGTTAAATGGTTTGGTATACGAGGAATGAAATGCGAACAGGTTGTGGGGAAGGTGGTCGGGTATGCTAGGGTATCCCATCCTCCCTAGATTTTACTGCTGCAAGTGGGTGGAAATTATTTAGGGTACATGTCTATGAAGGAGCTTATTCGTGTTATGAAGAGGGATATTTTAAGGCTAGTGGAGTTATTCCCGGGTTTTCTAATTATTTAGTGCAAATTACGCCTAGAGGTGCGCAAATGAATAAAAAAGATTGGATGGGGCTAGACTTAGGGTTAACAACATAATGGCATCATTTGTTAGGAGGTTGGGGGGTTTCTCTATATATGGAGGTCCCAGAGGCGTGCACATATTTTTTAAAAGATGGGGTACCCCTCAATGAGGTGGGTCTTTCGTAGGCCATGGAGAGTGTTGGAGGGGCTTAGACCATTGGTCTTGCGGGTGGCAGTGGGTGCTGCATCACCTTAGGTTGGAGCTCATTGGTTAGTAAGGTATCCGGTCCTGGTTTGTCACGGAGATCTATTGGACACAGGGTTCCATTGGGCCTCTGGGAGGGTGAGCTACTTCTGCGGGCAGGTGTACAGCTACATCTTGTGATTTTTTTATTTGTTATCATATGTTGGTGATAATAAAGCCTGGCCTAGTCATACCCCAAACCTTGTTTTTGTGTCTTTATTGGGTTATTGGGTTATGTGGTTAATGTAAGCGTACCAAGTCACTTATGCTTAGGTCAACTCTCACAAACCATCACACAGAATGTTACACACTTTTTCTTTCACTACTCATGTGAAGAAAACAAATATACATTGTTTAAATATAATCAGTTAAAAATATATATGCACTGTATGCATGTGTATAATTATGTGATATGTGTGGTGTGTATAGTGCAAGGGAAATGGGATAAGGAATGAGAGGGATTGGGTGAGAGGCAAGAGGATTGGTAGATGGGGCGGGTATGGGAACTCGTCTTTGGTCAATTTGCTTGTGCGAATATGTGAATATATAAACCATGTGTTAAACTTAAGTGCATAATGTGTACTATATGTATGACTTTATCATCACTAGATATCTAACAATCACCAGCTCCTCTCATGTCACTCTCTACAAAAAATAACTTCCTCTGCCTGGGACTTGTGTGTAAGATTGAGGAAGCACAATACTGCAAATGTTTGAGCGAGAGGGAAATACTAGCTTTTATAAGTAGTAGCAGCCATATTTGATGACTAAAATCTAACTTGTGAATGTGTTTCCAAGTAGCTGTTAGGCACGTCCAAGGTGTAAATGAGTGTGTAAATCTGTATCTTCCTAGACCCCTTTTATATGAATATTATATGACAATCAAACTGGGACCTTTATAATTTTAACAATAGTTTAGGCTTCCCCTTCCCTTGACAGGGAAGGTATCCACCTGACCACTACATAATTAGGTATTAGAAGTATTTATTTACAAGCAAGTGGCTAGATCATATGATCATAGACTCACCACCTTTCTTAACATAGCATATTCTAATGACATTGATAAATCAATAAAATCAAATTTAAATTAAAAACAATTGAGAAAATATTTGCTTGCTCAGTGGCAACATAATGGGACATTGTTGACAGTGGAATGAAGCTCTTAGTGTTGAAAAATACAGAAGCATCAACATTATTATTATTTTTTCTAATTAAAAACTAGGTGTATGATATTTTTCATGCTTAATTAGTCTCTGAGTTATTTTTAAATACATAGAGACTCATTCAATTACAAGTCTGCATCTCGCGGTATACAGACCGTATGTCTGCGGGCCTGCTGCAGGCTTGCTACAATTTTGATGCAATTCAATTGAACAAGCCCGCAAGTTACGGCCGAAAACCAAAACTGTAAACCATGCACACATTCGTAGCAGTTCAGGGAGGGAACATGATCAATTAAGCAAGGCCTTAACTACCCATTTCGAAACACCCAATAGAAAATGAGCCTGCCATTGTCACAGCAGTATAAGATGGAGGTTACATGTCAGTCAACTAGCGTTTAAAGGTCTGATATGTGATCAAACTTGCAAACCAGCAAAATACAAAATATTAAAAATGAATGCCAATACTGTTCTAGTTCACATGGGTGGCCTGTATTAACTCATCGATTCCCGAGATCAATATAACTCTGAATTGAAACATAAAAAATATTTTTTTTTTATTTGGCGAATTGTGAGCTTGAGACTGTTGTGCAATTAATTCTTATGTCTTACAACGCTTTCCCCATCATTTAGAGTGCATTATTGATTTTTTATTTGCATTTACAGTGCTACGGATATGTCTTTAATCGCTTCACGAGTCCTCTCTAGTACTCGTAGGATTTTCTTCTACATTTGCTGTTTACGGGTGTGAAAACATTTGCGGGCTTGCGGAATTGTAGCAATTGAATAGCAATTTGTGATTTTAGCAATCATAACTCTTGCAGACGGGAAAGATCAAAGGCTTAGATGGGGCGTAAGTTACGGTTGTAACAACCGCAAGAATTTCAAGCCCGTAACCCGCAGATCGTTTGCGGCTCGCAAAAAGACGACAATCGAATAGCAAATTAGCTTACAGGCTCCATTAGGAGCACCCACAACTTACAATTGCTCAATTGAATAAGGCTCATATGGTTTTTCATTGTATGATGATCCTTGTAGTGAATGCATATATGTATAAATATTTGACTAGAGCTCTGTATGTGTCAACCTGTGAATGTAGGTGTATTTGTGAATACAGGTGTAGGACACTGGTTATGTATTTGAGTAGGTCAGTCAGACAGACTGATATGCATATAACTTGCATTAATACAAACACATATCTGATCTGATAAAGCTGGAAGCCACTGAATCCTAAAACGTTATATCTGGCTATTATGAATATGTAAACACACCATTCCCTGACTCCTAATAATAAAACCCATTTCAGACTGACACCATAGAAAAAAAGACAGCTAGTGCTGGTGCGTTGTCAGACAATTAAATTAATTTAGAAAGCAGACATACATTAGAAAGGAATACAAACAAAGGTATATGTTTTATCACTCATTAAACACCTCTGGTATCCCGATGTACACATCATGACTGTTTAGTACAGACCCTGACATTATCATCCCAAACATATCTGGAACTCAGATTAATTGATTCACCTTACTGACTGTAGTATATCAGTCTGATAATATCCAAACAAATGTCCAACCCTGAAATGCCAAGCAGTTCTCTGAACAGGATAGCAACTAACACCTGACATGTTTAATCCTACTAGAGCATCATCAGTGAGGTGCAGCTGATACACACATCTTTTGGTATTCTCTTTGGCGTTTGCACATATAAATAATGTCAGTTTGGTTACATGTGTATGTTACTGCCTCCTAGAGGTTGCATTTGAAGGCTGAGCATTAAGACAGATGGGTCTTATGTGTCCACTTTCTGTTGGACTTGTGCAGATATAGACAGAGAGGACAGACAACATGACAACGTAATGAGAAGAGCTAGAGGCAATGATGGGCCATTAGTTACTTTATATTTCTGTAGTACTACATATATCAGTTCATCAGACACTGATAGGTTGCTATGGAAGGATGGGCGGAACTTAGTAACGAAGAGAATCCTGAATGGTGATTGGCACTTTCAGACATTTTACTAGTGAGGGAAAGTGCTTTGGGCACTGAAATTGAAGCCAGTAGTGGCCATCTTAGTAATGGTGTGAAATAGGAAGTGTGGGTCACATGATTCAAACAGATAAATATTTGCATATACAAGAGAAGACCAGACAATTATAAATGAAAATACATGAGGTTTAAAAGCTGACTGTAGGAAAGTCAAATAACTGTGTGATTTAGATCCTCTTAATCTTTCTCAGTTGCTCCCTCACATAGCACCTTACTGTGGGTCTCTATCACTCTCTTACACCATCTTAAATTATCTCTATTATGCCCTCTCATCTCACTAGGTCTATCTGTCTCTCTCAGAATCATATTGTATCTCTGTTTATCACTCATCCATCCTCTTGTGTTTAGATCACACCTCCCACATGACCTCTTATTCTGTACCCCTTCAAATAAGTAACCTCATAAATAAATGAATAAACAATTAGCTGCCAGTGTCAATTACATAAACCTAGTTATTATACCTTCTCACTCACCATCTAACCTATACTCCATAAGCACTGCTACCATCAGAATGTAAACTTTTGGGATTGGGATTTGGTATCTCTACTACTTTTAAATCAACATGTGTCACTGAAAGAGACACAGGGGAGGGAGGGGTGGGGGGAGACACAAAGGAGGGAGAGGGGAGGGAAAGAAAAACAAGGGAGAGAGATGGGGAAAGAGACAGGGGAAGGAAAGGGGGGAGACACAGGGGAGGGAAAGGGGGGAGAGACACTGGAGTGATAGGGGGAGAAAGAGATACAAGGGATGGGGGGGGGGGGGGTGACACAGGGGAGAGAGAGAAACATGAAAAATTATACCACAAATTGTCTAATAATAATATAATACTCAAATTGACAGACCACTTACATCCTGTCTCTTACAACTAACTGTCCTCCAAATCTCAATGTCCTACAAAACTATGTGTACATAATAAGCGCACAGTCATATTGGTCACATACCTCTTAATATTTAAAAAAGCATTTGGGACGCTTATATTCTTGATAAAGTATTCACTATTAGGTAGCGTTACTTCTATTTTGTATGATGTGTAAATATTTATTACTAGTAACTTCTCCATCAAAAATGATGGGATAATATTTTATGTGTCTTCCCCCCTTCCCTGTGTCTCTTTCCTTCCTGCCTCCCTGCACCTCTTCCCCATCCCTCCCTGTGCCTCTTCTCTCCCCCTCTCCCCCCTCTGTGTCTCTTCTCTTCCCTCCCCTCTCCCTCCCCTGTTTCTCTCCCCCCCCTCCCCTGTGTCTCTCCCCCTCTCCCTCCCTTTTGTCTCTTCCCCCATATGTCTCTTCCCCCTCCCTCCTGTGTCTCTTACCCCCTCTCCCTCCCCGTGTCTCTTTCCCCCTCTTCCTCCCCTGTGTTTCTTAGCTCCCCCTCTTTTGTGTCTCTTCCTCTCTCTCCCACCCTCCCGTCTCTCTCCCCCATGCCTCTCTTCCCCCATGTCTCTCTCCCCCATGTCACTCTGCCCATGTATATCTCCCCCATGTATCTCTCACCACATATCTCTGTACCCCCATGTCTCTCCCCCCATGCCTCTCTCCCCCCTGTCTCTCCCCCCTCTCCCCATATCTCCCCCCTCTCCCCGTCCCCCTCTCTTAGCCTGATTGGTTTTAGTCCATGTAGATACTCCTTCTGCGCCTCCCCTGCCTGTGCGTCTATCTGAAAGGAGTCAGGGAGTCACGAATGACGTCATATGAATAGAGAAAGGTCATGAAAGGTGATGCAGGATATAAAATAAAGAAAATGACAGGTAGAAACAGACTAAGAAATTGAAAAACAAGCATATTGGTTTATGACGTGACATCACAGTTCTAGAACTGATGTCATCAAGGGGTTGTCAAGGATATGTCAGTTGTATTATTTCAAATTGACACTGACAGTCGCTGGCTCAATAGTTCCCAGCGAATTGACATACGGTGCACTTCTACTGAGAGTTTGGACCACAGTATATTTAAATAGAATATTAAGCTATATTTAGGTAGATATATTTTATTAACTGATTTGTATTGTTTTATAATAATACATTTAATAAGTTGAAATTGAATTTTTTTTTTTATCTTTAGTGAGTATTTCTTTTTATTTACGACTGTATCAATTTGTTGGATATGATACATAATATATATTTTAATATGTATTTTTTTCTTTTATCATAGATTTAGCATTGCACATACAGAATTTTTAATCTGATCTGAGATATTTAACTACTCACCTATCTTCTTTGCATATTCATTTTTATTGAGTTACTTACACCAACCAGCAGTAATGTACGGCAGGTACGTGTACAAAGATTTCTGTGTAACATGAGGAGATGAAAGGAAAATGTGTCAGTGCATAAGTATTTTGTTTAGATTACATATCTTTTATTTAGGTTCAATGTATTATTATTATAAATCAGTATATGTTAAGAAATTTGAAATTTCAGTAACAATGTTCATTGGACACCTAGAGAACTTACACTTTTAAACTTATCACTGCACCAAATTAAAAATTGTTCATATTTACTTTTGGTGAAAATCATTAGTATATTAATAATATTTAGGTATGTTCTAGAATATGTGTCAGCACATAAAGATTAAGCACACTTTCTATAGATTCAGATTTGTTTTACTTTGTGCAGAACAGCTTAGTTTGTCATACTACAACTCACACAAGCATGAATAATATTGTCTCCTGGTATAATGTTTAGATTAAATGTGGATAAATCTGATTGAAAAGTTTATCAGTATAGCAGAGAACATAATTTAGTTTTCGTTTGCTCAGATTAGTTATTGACCATGCAGTAAGTTTAAGAAATAATACAAAATATAAATACTAGTTCATATTAACACAGGAGTTATAACTGTTGTTATTGGGAATGAATAAAAAAATAAATATCATTGTGATATTGCAGTAAGCTGTGCTTCTTGGTAAAAGTCATTGCTTTATTGCAGATTTGTAGAAGCCAGACCTTGTACAAACACCAGCGCATCTTCACAACAAAAAAATCTGGTCAAAAGGAAACAGAAGAGGACCCACAGTCCTGGCAATGAGAGGTAATCTTAAATCAGTTGGAGACTTTCATTATTATACAACACATGTATTTTTTTCAGACTGAGGAAATGAATAGGCTTAAGGACAGTAGTTGTGCATTGTGTGAAAAAACAAACGTGTTAAAGGTACAGTGTATTTTGTTACAGGGCAATCAGCAAGTCTCCATCTCCTCTGTTGAGGAAAAGAAAAATAAGTGTTGACAATTGTTTTGGAATCCCTTTATTAGAAAGTGAGAACCTATTACATTTGCAATCAGCTGAAAGAGATCAATTTTATCATCTTCTTGGTAAGAGACTTTGTTTTATCTTTTGCAAAGCAGAATATAAAGGATATTATTGGATATGTTGGTTATTCTCTGTCTCCTATAAAGTCACTTTTCATCTTTTATGTTAATAATAATGTTCTTGAGGAATATAAACCGGGATGTCAGATTTTCCCCTATAAGTAAAGTTTGTTAATACTAATGTTAATGTTTATTGTTAAATGTGACATGATTTATTTATCAAAATTAAATAAAGATAATTATTAGCATCAAGCTTTAGAAATAAAAATAAAAGGGAAGTAGAACAATAGGATCTTAGAATATACACCAGAAACATAGACTTTAATAAGACTCAAACACAGTACACTGACCGAATCACAAAACATTTATGCCTTATGAACAAGTCAACATTATTTGGTTTATCCTTCACTAGTCTTTCTATTGCAATATTTCATAGCAGAGCTTAAATATTTAAGGGTAATATTTTAAATAGGGAAACTTAATGTATGCAATGTGATGGCCGGTGAAAATTCCCTCCTTAGGGTAAAGTGTTGGACTGGGCTGTGCATAAATACTGGAAAGGTTATTATCAGTTTAAACATACATAATAAATGTGTTTGTTTCATTCTGAGGGAATAATAGTCCTTATTATTGGATTATTGCTACTGAACATTTGCTGGGTGGCTACTGGTTCATGTGGTTTGCTGGGTGCTTTGGTGGCTGTATGCTGGGTTGGTTCTGTTCCTGCTATCAGGTATATGAAAAGAACCAGACGGTCCTACTGGGCAGATTTGAACTAGTTCTTATCATGCCCAACAGTAGGTCATAACAATGTACATCAGACCATCAGTGGTCCATTATTTTTATTCTGGAAGTCCACAGGACATAGTATAAAACAAAATAAAAAAATAATGAAAATGAACAAAATCAATTTAAATGTATCTAGATACCAGATATTGAATGTAAAGAGCAGATTATATATTCTTTATAAGAGCACAGGCTCTATTCCAATTTATATCTCAGTACATTATTTATATTTTGGTAAGCAGCAGGCAGAAAATTAATTAGAGGATCTGTACAAGGACACTGGTCAATTGCTAAGTGGTCTACTAAAAACTTTGGGAACCACTCTTCTAAACCCAGATTCATTGAAAAGTCAACAACTTTATTAAAATAAATTATGTTTAACTTATATGTGACTCCTGCCCAGATAACATGCAACTATTTCAACTGCATTATCTAAAATGAATGTCATATGAAATCTATTTTATGGAAACCAGTGTTTAATGTAATCCACAGCAATGTGATCAAGTCTTTTGTAATAAAAAGCAAATCTAAACAATAATCTTAGTAGTAATTATGTAATAAATGTGACCTAATTATTCTTAACCTCTTTTCTGTGTATTTTTTGTAGAAGATGACATTATACAGAAGTTCCTGGCTTCAGACAGCTGTCTTAAGATGTCAGATAAGGTAATTCTTTTGCTAATTGATTAGAGAGATGGAAAACATGGTAAAGCCTGGATGATGAGGATCATCATATACAAATTACTAAATATCAGGGATTTACAGATATTTCTGAGAGAGAATAAAGTGCCTTTTTTACCAATTATATTATAGTGTTAAGTGGGACATAAGCAGTCTGGAGCACAAGAATAAATGGTATGCATTGATCATTAATACATTTCCCACCATGTACTTTCAAAGTTTTACTAACGCAAATAAAAGAATAAGTTAAATACATTACTTTTCAGAATACATTTTTGTAAATCCTTTCTGCAAAACAGAGCACACTTAATTATCAATTATAATATTGAGCACTCTCAACAAAGACATGATTTTATCCAAGTGGTAATATTTAGTTACCTCATCATATATATTATTCTTAATAATTTTATTGGATTAGTAAAACTTGTGAAATATAGGCTTCTACATGACTTTCACTTTTAGCTTTCCTAGCAGTATTTCATTCTTTATACCTCTTAGACATACATATTCACAGGGCACATATACTTCTTAATCTGTAGGTATCTGCATGTTAACAATTTCAGACTCTTCTTTCATTCTAGTATCTCATAGCCATGGTCTTCACTTACTTCAAGAAAGCTCACCTGGATATCACGGAGTACAACAGACTTAATTTTTTTATTGCCCTGTAGGTATTATTTATCTATTGATTAAAGTAGAGGACAATTAAATATAATTTATTTCTGTTTTAAATAATGTATAAATACATATTTTGCAAAAATATATTCATATGCCTCAAGACACACTGTGCAAATCGAAAACATCTGAGTAAATATGGTTGTCATGAACCACCATGTGCCATTCAGGGCTGTGTGAGGTATTTCTCTTTTGACTAGGCCTGTATGCTAGGAGATTGACTTGTACTGGTACTGGTAGTCGTGGTTGATTTACTGTACTGTAAAACTGGGTGTTTTAGTTGTGTGTTGTTATAGTGATTATATCCATATTAAACATTTCTGAAATTTGTATGTATTGTTTTATAAAGAGTTTTGTGGTAATTTAAGGTATATTGTGTGACCTGTCTATATAGGTGTAATTAAATTATTGTTTACAAAGGCAGATCTAAGTTGACCTTTGTGGAGCTGACACATTACTTCAGATGGGATCATTTATCATTTATAAAACAATCAGCTTATCAACCAAAAATATATTATGCAGCAGTAGTTATGTTAAATTGGTGTTCTGATCTAGTGATCTTAATTATGTTACCAAGTAATGGTATTTAATGGAACCACTGTTTAATTACTTTTTGTTAATGTTTTAGTTATCATTGTGTTTTTTAATAAATATACCGGTACCTGTTTTTAATAATGAGATCTAGTTAAGACATAAGTGGTAGAACTATGTTCTTTTCCTGTATACTGATATTTCCATGCTCTGTTTGTGGCTGTCTGACCTGATAAAAGACTACCAAAATGCTTCTGTTTTCTCCAGCTGGTGAGGTATAGAAAGAAACTGTATGAACAGACCAAAAATGTAGCCTGTACTGTGAAATTCATAATCATAAACAGAAATTTATAGCTATAAAGACCAAACTTATATTCCTGAAATTATTATTCTTCCAATTTGCTTCCAATTTGCATGTTTTAATGGTTACAAATAAATTGTATGTTCTATAAGCTAAAACTTCAATTTTGATTTGTTAATACAATATTTAAGAAATGTTAATTTAAAAAAGTTTTTTAAACAATGTTTTCTGGCTAATTCAGATTGCTTGCTAATGAGATGGAGGAGGATGAGCCATTCTATGATCAGATTTATGTCTGGGCCCTTGGACGTAAATGGTATCGTCGCCGATGGAAATTGTGGAAGAAGAAGAACGAACTCTGGAGGAGGATGGGTTTTCATGCACTTGTGTCCACAGCCATGTGTGAACAGGTGTGTAAGAAAATTTTATTTTTTTACCTCTAAATTATATTTTGTAAACAGAAAGGAAGTGTAAAAATAGAGTAACAATATGTGCAGCTTCCAAAATCTAAATCTACAGAGTAACAAAACATCCAGCATCCTGCTTAATATGCCAATATTTTATTTGTTCTCATCAAACTGATGTGTTAGTATGAAGTGCTGGTATACATTTAGTACACCATCAAAAAATGTAAATTACTTATCTGATAAGGTTATCTGATTTACTAATTTCTTTCTAGATTATGGCAGAAGATCCAAGTCATTGGGCTTGGAGAAGGGAGAGGAAAGAACATCACAGCTGGGCCTTGAAATATAATATACGAACAAAAGAGGAGTTTTTCATTCGAGCTCCAGGTGACACTCCTTCGGTGTGTACACTATGTAACGTCCTTCCAGCAAAGTCATCAAGCCAGAAGATGAGTGCATGGAAAGCACAATAAGACAGGAGTAAGTACAACACTTAAGGACCAAGATACTTTACATACATAAAAGCAGTCATTGATATCCAGTTAGCCCGCTCAAAGGCCCAGAATAAATGCTGTTGCATCAATATATGCAAGCATTGATGTCCAGAAATGTACACACACATGACTTCCTTAAATTTACAAGACTTCCAGGGTCCAGAAGAAGAGTAAAAAAATATAGTTTTTTTTCATGGAAAACAGGCAAAATGCCCTTTTACTGCTTAATTATTCTCTTGGACTCAATTTTTTTTTACCTATCAATTTTTTTCTTTGTACCATGATCTTTTAACCTTGCTTGAGAAAGGCAGAGAGTTTTCTTCTCCACCTTCTAGTCAGTTCTGTTCATGGCTTGCAAATTGGGAAAGGCAAATATTGAAGGCATGAAAAGTGATACTGATAAAGATCAAATAAAAACATGATGTATACAGTTGTCAGAATTGTGCAGTTTAGCAAATGCAATAACAAAATATAGAAATAAAATTCAATATTGATGATAGTAACCAATACTGATGCTTGTATTGTTGTTTTATGTTATTATAGCAATAAAAAGAAGATAAAGGGTCTATATATGAAGATTTCTTTAGGATGGGGCTAACCAGACGAGATGGTGCCTTGACTCCTAGTGCTGATCCTCAGAGGCACTCAATCGGACTTCTTACATGTGGTGATTGCCAGCTTTGGATGGGATCTGTTTGCCCCGGCAACCTATGTGCAATCAACCCATGCTGCAATGAGAATCAGGTTGTGGCTGGCCAGTCTGTGAGGCTGAAGTGGGGCAAATGGGAGTGGTGTTGATGCTGAGAGCTGTGGGCATGCTCCCTTGTGGATGGACCTGCTCCAGTGTGCCTGTGGACCTGCTCCAGTGGCCTGTGCCTACAAACATCTTATGAAATTCCAGTTTGCAAAAGGAATACATATTAATATCAAGAGAAGCTCATTTCATACTAGGGAGATCATTAATATTTCCTCTTATTGAGTGATTCAAGGATAGATAAACCATACTAATTCAACTTGAACAAGTTATGGACCGTGCATTAACATGAAAAGTTAAATTGTGAAAGAGTTAATTACTTATTATTTGTAGAAATATATTGTGATCTACAATAATTTTGACACATTAATATCTTTTATTTCCCCTCAACTTCTTGAGGAGTTTTTTACACACAGTAACACTCTAGAGGCTATTGTTCTAATTAAATGCTATGGTTAATGTACTGAGTTAACAATCTGTCAAAAACTTATTTGGACTTTGATTGACAATTTGAATGAATATGGACTATTTCAAAGTATAGAAGTGATGTCTTTTTGGCAAATGAAGTGTCAACAAATCACTTAAACCATCAATTTGCCATAAATGCTAGACTGAAACTAATCTTCAATATGTATTGTATTTATATGGCAACATGGGCTGGTTATAACAAATTTATTGTAAACAAATTAATGATCAAGTTGGCTGGTAATTTATACTCTACAAACAAGTCTGCGGCCAATCAAATATTTCCTATGTAAACAAAAGCAGGTTTATTCTCATATTTAATCGGTATAATAAAGTACATTTTCACAGCAGAGTCTAACTTTAAGTTAACTCTAGATAGATCTGATACACAAGGATATAGGGCCTCATTTAAATGCAATTTGGCCAATTGAATAGGGCTCAGACACAGAAGTTTTTAGTTAGTGAAGACCTTGCTTTTGGATAGAAGTTCACTAACTAAAAAAAATCTGTAAATAAATATGCTATTTGCTTATATAGAGCCCTATTCAATTGGCCAAATCACATTTGAATGAGGCTCATAGAGTTTAAAGTGTAATAAGACTTGCTTGATGAATTATAATTTTAATGGATATAAATTTGCAGAAATGTTATAAAAAAGGATTGATGTTAATTGGATAGAAACTTTATCACACAAGAATATTTACAGAAATAAATGGATTATCGTCTATTTACCAATTCTATATAATATGACATTCATTTGGACTGATTATAAGCTATTACCAGTAGAAATAGGTTTTATAAATAAGATATCAATAATTGGCTAGTTGAAATGTGTACCATATAATACAATTGTAATTGCATAGTAATATTAATAGAAGAACTTACTACTAGGTGATGAGATTTACATTCAAGCTGATTGATCAGAGCAATAGAGATTTTGTTTTAAGAGTAATTTCTATGTATTCCAATATGGTAAATTACCCTTTTTAGGATTCTCCTTATATAGACATAAATTACAAGGGGAAATGAGCATCTTGAAAGTAAGGTACTCTACCCTGCTTTCAAGGTTCATGGTTAATGATTTATATTAATTTTATATGGTTAAATACTTATGTTTCAAACAATTTAGCACTAAAACATTTTAATCCCTTACTACTCATAGAAGCTAAGTGTTAAATTTTATTTCCAGAAAATAGATAATTATTTTGGCTTGAAGTAATAATAGATAAGGACCCTAGATCGAGCCCCTAGAGGAAAAATGAATAAAAAAAAGAAAAGCTAATTCAAAATTAACAGGGATTTCTTTCTCTCCTAAAGAAAAAAACTGATGGAAAAGATAAAATGCAATTATATCTTTCACCTCACTTACACATGGATATGACCTTAGGACAATCAGGATGTAATGAGAGTATGCAGCTAGAAGAGAGTACAATTGTCTATTAAATCACAATTAACTCAGGAGATTGCTAATAAAGCAAAAGTGATAAACTCTCTCACAAACCGCAAAGAAGAACTAGACAGTAATCGGGATAAAATTATTAGAAACCATTATACTTTGCTTACCAAAACGAAGGAGCTTAGAAAATAACTTCAAATATTGAAAATACAATGCTCAAGATATAAAGACTTTTCTAGATTTTACAACCTCAGAATTAGGGGTATTCCATAGAATATTATCCTTAAAGAATTATCAACTTTTGTTGCTACATTTATACCTAGTCTGGTTAAACCTTGCAAAATGATTTGATAGGATTTATCGTATTCCTTTGTCCCAGAGTTTGAAAAGATATTTGCTATGTGATGTTTTTATTAAACTTCCCCATTATCCTCATAGAGACGCTGTTTTGAAAACTGCTTTTGAGAAAAAAAAGTATTACAATCACCCTATGAGGATTTGAAAGTGTTCCCAGATAAACACATTACTAAAACCTAAAGAAGTTAAAGAAATTGAAAAGGTATTAAGGAAAAATAATTATAGGTGGAGTTTCCCTCACATTTTTTTTTATATCTTTTAGAAATCAGAAATATGTGGCCTGTTTGGTAAAGGAGGGCAAACATTTTCTCAAGGAATGGCATATAATCCCTGAGGAAATTGCACCTAACAATAATGCTCAGACAAGCATCTCAGTGCAAGAATGGCAAACTATTAAAAGAAACAAGTACGTAGATGTTTGCAAACTCTCTAAAGCCAGATGCTGATTATAAACAGTTAATTGACACTCAATGACTAAATTATTAAATATTTCCTTATAGTGATACAATTTCATTTCATAAGGTAAACGTTTTTCAAGAATGATCTATTTGCTTTGATATGTGGTCCTGGAAAGACACAGGGCAGGCAAAATGGTTTTAATTTATCGCAGGATTATTTATCATTAAAAGTTTTATTCAAAATAGTTTTAAATCTATATCATTTAATAAAAATGTCACTTCAGTGAGTGTTTGATTATTTTTATGGATAGAGGGATAGTTTTAATTGTATAAAATATTTTACTCAATTTGGAAGCATAATATTTTTTGTTTTTTATTCACTTTTATTGCTTTCAGTCTACTTTGCCTCCAAATGGAGTGAAAAATGGCCTAGGATTTAAATGGGTGAAGGGAGGGAGAGAGTGATATGAGAAAACAGAGAGAAAGAAAGATGAGATAACAAAGGAAGAATCAAGTTTATATACAACCATAATAATACACAAATTCATTTTAAACTTGTCTTATAAATGTAATTTACTATGAATATTTTTGAATGATAATTTTTTTTTTTTACCCTTTTTCCCTTTAGTACTGTTTAGGTACATAGTGGTCACTTTCAATAGATACTTATATTAACACAAAAAATATAACGCACATTAGTTATCGCCTTATTGCGAGGAATTTGACTTTCTTCCTGTTTTCCAGTTTCTTAACTTCCTTAGCAGTAATCCCAAGCGTGGCTCTGGGTTAATTTTTAGATCCTAAATCGGTAACTCTGAGCCACGCTCGGGGTTATCGCTGGGAGGGCGGGGCAGATCTGGATTGGTTTTAGTGCTGCTTAATTTGCCTGGGCCCCCTCAGCACACTATTCCTCCACCTTCCTCCCTCCTCATCCCCCTTCCCCCTTATCATCCTCCTTCCTCTATAACCTCCTCCTCACTTCCCCCCTCTCTCCTTTCCTCTTACTATGATACAATGAGCTGTTGATGCTCATCTCTCCCCTGCAGTGCGTCTTCCGTCTGTGTCCAGACCTGCATATGCAATGACGACACATGCGTGTCACGTCATTAGCAAATTCCGGTCCGGACACAGATGGAAGACACGCTGCAGGGGAGGGAACAGCAGCAGGAGCTCATTGCATCATAGTAAGAGGTAAGGAGAGAGGGGGAAGTGAGGAGGAGGTTATGGGGAAGGAGAATGATAAGGGGGGAGGAGGAGAAGGATGATAAGGGGGGAAGGAGGAGGAGGATTATAAGGGGGGAAGGAGTATGATAAGGGGGAGGAGGAGGAGGATTATAAGGGGGAAAGGAGGAGAAGGATTATAAGGAGGGAGAAGGAGGAGGATGCTGATAACGAGGGAGGAGGAGAAGGGGGAGAAGGAGGAGGGGAAGATGGAAAGGGAGGTGATTGGAGAGGGGGGAAGTGAGGAGGAGGTTATGGGGGAGGCAGGAGGTCAGTGGGGAGGGGGAATGGGAGGATAAGGGGGGAAGGAAGGAGGAGGATGATGAGGGGGATGGAGGAGGAGGATAATGATAAGGAAGGAGGAGGATAAAGGGGAAGGAGGGAGGAGGGGATAAGGGGGAAAAGGAGGAGGGGAATGGGGACATAATCATACCGCCAGGGAGGTTAATAAGCCTTAAATCATGTTTGACTCAAAATGTTCTCCCTTCAAGATCTGTATATTGAGCAATTAATGCTGTTTTAGTATAAATTAGTTTATTTTATTTTAATTCCCTCTATACATGGATGTATTCCCTCTAATGGGAATAAGGCAGCCAACTAAAGTTAGTTTGACATTTCTCTGTTTTGTGCAATAGCTAATTTTTGTATATGTGTTCTGCTGTATAGGGTTTTGGGAAATTAAGTCCCCTTATCTTTTGTATACGATTGTTTTTATGTATGTGTTTTATGACATGTGTTATGACTCAAGTTTTTCAGGATACAGTTCCTTGCAAAAGTATTCACCCCCCTTGGCATCTTCTGTGTTTTGTTGCCTCACAACCTGGAATTAACATGGATTGTTTGAGGATTTGCATCATATAATTTACAGAACAAGCCCACAACTTTGAAGATGTTTTTTTTTTTTATTATGAAGCAAATAACAAATAGGATAAAATAACACAAAAAGTCAATGTGCGTAACTATTCCCCCCCTTAAAGTCAATACTTTGTAGAGACACCTTTTGTGGCAATCACAGCTCCAAGTCGCTTTGGATAAGTCTATATGAGCTTGCCACATCTTACCACTGGAATTTTTGCCCAATCCTCCTAGCAAAACTGCTCCAGCTCCTTCAAGTTGGATGGTTTGTGCTTGTGAAAAGAAATCTTTAAGTCTGACCACAGATTTTCTATTGGATTGAGGTCTGGGCTTTCACTAGGCCATTCCAACACATCTACATGTTTGCACCTAAACCACTCAAGTGTTACTTTAGCAGTGTGTTTGCGGACATTGTCTTGCTGGAAGGTGAAACTCCATCCAAGCCTTAAATCATGCACAGAGTGGTACAGATTTAGCTCAAGAATATCCCTGTATTTAGCAACATCCATCTTTCCCTCAACTCTGACCAGCTTCCCAGTCCCAGCTGCTAAAAAACATCCCCACAGCATGTTGCTGCCACCACCATGTTTCACTGTGGGGATGTTTTTCTTTGGTTGATGTGATGTGTTGGGTTTGCGCCAGACATAGCGTTTTCTTTGATGGACGAAAAGTAAAATTTTAGTCTCATCAGACCAGAGCACCTTCCTGCATACATTTTTGGAGTCTCTCATATGCCTTTTCACAAACTCAAAATGGGCCATTTTGTTTTTTGCTAAAAGTAATGGCTTTCTTCTGACCACTCTGCCATAAAGCCCAACTCTATGGAGCGTACATCTTATTGTCGTCCTATGTACAGATATTCCAGTCCCTGCTGTGGAACTCTGCAGCTCCTCCAGGGTTACCTTAGGTCTCTGTGCTGCCTCTCTTATTAATGCCCTCCTTCCCTGGTCCGTGAGTTTTGGTGGGAAGCCGTCTCTTGGCAGGTTTGCTGTTGTGCCATGTTCTTTCCATTTGGTTATGATAGATTTGATGGTGCTCCTGGGGATCATCGAAGATTTGGATATTTTTTTATAACCTAACCCTGACTTGTACTTCTCAACAACATTGTCCCATACTTGTTTGGAGAGTTCCTTGGTCTTCGTGGCAGTGTTTGGTTGGTGGTGCCTCTTCAAAAAATGTGTGTATATGTAATGACAGATCATGTGACACTTAGATTGCACACAGGTGGACATCATTTCACTAATTATGTGACTTCTGAAGGTGATTGGTTGCAACAAAGCGGGTGAATACGTAAGCATATGCCAATTTTCTATTTTCTATTTCTAACAATAGTTTTATGTATATATTTTTCTCATTTCACTTCACCAACTTAGAGTATTGTGTTCTGATCCATCACATTAAATTCAGATTAACAAAACATTGAACTTAAGGCTGTAATGTAACAAAATAGGTAAAAAGTCAAGAGGGTGAATACTTTTGTGAGGCACTGTATATATGAATTTTCAAAATATTAAAATTACAATTGTATATAATATATAACTCTAAAAATAACTTCTCAAAATGTGCAAGGTTTTAGTTTAGCAGTGAAAAGAGCTTGAAGAGCTTTCAAAGAGAAAAAGCAGACACTGGCCCCTATTTAATTCCAAGCCTGTAATTACATGAAAACCGTCATTTTGGCTGCGAGTTACAAATTTGTTGCATATCTTGATATATTCAGTTGACTCAAGCCCGCAAATACAGACTTGAAGGCTAAACGACCGCTAGCTTGAATACATGGCGCTCTCAGTTACAAGCCAATCCTGTAATTACAATGTGCGCCACAGCCCTTGGAGCCAATAGAAAACTGGCTAATAGATAATGATTGACAGGAATAGATAATACAGCTGTGACTACCTGCCCTAGCGCTGACTGAGTTGTAGTTTCGGACAAAGTAGCATACAGGACCTGGTGTTGGTGGGTTTTGATATTTGAGAGAGAGAGAGAGAGAGAGAGCAGCGGATTTTTAAGAGCATATTCTTCATTTTTAAAAATGTATATTCCTAAACACATATTTCACACTTCATCTTTCAAAACACTTACCCTATACCCCAACATAAAATAAATACAATAAAACATACTTTTCTTTACATCACAATCTATTATTTTTGTGATTATGATGGAGGGTGGAGAGAGGAGGGGAGAGGAGGGGAGAAGTGGGGGGAGAAGAGAGAGGAGAGACAGAGGTCCCTGGGGAGTGGAGTGGAGAGAGAGAGGAAGTCATGTGGAGAGAAGGAGCGATAGTTATATGGAGGAAGGGATGGATAGTGGTTTGGTGGGAAGGACGGATAGAGGGAGTGGGGGGGGGGGGTGATGGCAAGGTCTGGTAGTTCGGGTGGGGAGGTGATGTAGAGGGAGGGGGAAAATCACACTCACAAGGCCCCCAACAATAGGCATGAGGAGCTGGTGGCCCTCCTCAGTGCCATCAATGTTCACACCATTATCTCATCAGAGGTGGTGCTATTTGACAGGCCCCCCTGACTGGGGTCACAACTAAGCATTCCTTGTGAGATGCAACATCATTACTCATGGTGATGGCAAGTGATTTATCATGACAAATAGAGTTTGCACTGCTTTTGGGTGAAGTTCAGGTAAGTTAGTTTATTGTTACAGTTGTTGCCACTGTACTGTACATACAGATTTTTAAACTTAGTCTTTTTCTCCTCCTCCGCCTGTTTTAGCTTAGGACTACCTGTTTGTTTTTGATTTTTGTTTTTTTGTAACACACTGTATTTGTGTTTATGAATTGGATTACATATTCCTTGACTTCCATCATCTATGTAATGTAGCAGATGAAGACACGATGTATGTGCTATGCACATTAATAGTTACTTCCATTATATGGAGATTTTCATGGTGTTACGACTCTGTTTATTCATTAAAGGATGTTATTGTTATACCATTATCCATGTTTCCGTGTGTTTGTCAAGCTACTAGATTCTAGACATTCACATACATAAAGATGTTTAACTATTTCTTTTTAGGACATTGGTCATCATCCTGTATTGGCATCACTTTATGCAGCTTATGAATGTCAACATATGTTTGCCTGTCACTAAATTCTGCACATTATGGATTGATGTTATTTTGGCCACGTCTTTTCACTTGCTATGTTAGAACTGATGTTATTATCATCATGTTTATCATCAAATCCTATATTGGTGCACACAACAACTGATTTCTGCATGAAGCACTGTTCTGTGAGCATTTATGAACATCCCAGTTACACAGGCATGACTTACAAGTGTTGGCACGTAGTAATATTTCCAACCTGTGTTATTGCAATGTTATTATCACTATTTTCAGAAACATGCCTGAATTATATGAATATTGCTTACTGTAAGATAATTATGTGATATGTATACATTGTAAAACTGCTGGTCCTCACCATTCCACTGAAGGGTCGATAAACATATGACATTAGTAATATATGGTTAATAGATACTGTGACACAATCATATATTGTCACATGACGGATCTTGGTGTAGATGTTGGCACTTGCACATCATCAATGCATTGGACTTGCCAGGACAGAAGTAGCCATGATTCCTGTTGATGGAGGTAAGATTAGTGGTGCGATTGGGTGTGCTGGTTGTGTAGAATGTGACAACAACCAAATTTAGCCTTATCGCTTGGTAGATCTTGTCTGATCAGCGATGGTATTTAATAGGTTCGAATCGCACAAATCCTAGTTGTATACTGCTTAGTGTGTACGGCGGTCGGATGTGCTGCTATTCCCAAAAGCACTTTACACGCCGATGCCTTGTTGATATGTGAAGGAGGTGTGGAGAGGGAATCTTTGCAAAGCGCACAATCTTGAGTGTGTCTAACACGACGTACCCGACCTGTGTCCTCAGTCTCTTGGTTCTAAGACATATGCCGTCTATGGTGTGCTCATCCACAGTATAATGTATGTATAGGGTGATGTACACACCCTGTATGTTGTGATTGTGTACTTTCCACGTGTGCATGAAGGGGTGTCCCAAAGCACAAGTACTTCAGACCATTTTCATAAATAGAAGTATCTTTATTGGTAAACTTCTGATACAATTCGGGTAAGTAAAATCCTTTGATAAGAACAATAAAACCAAGTAAAAATGTCAGACGCGTTTCGCTGATGTAATCTGCAACTTCCTCAGTGACAAAAAGGATTCCTTCCACTATTCAGGCTTAGACGGGTCTGGTTGTGGGAGGAGGAAGGGTTTGGGGTATCCCTCTGGTTTAGAGTAGTCTCGAATGGAAACCAAAACTATACAGTGAGCTATGCCGGAAGTACATAGATTACAGCAGCAAAATACGCCTGACACTTTTACTTGGTTTTATTGTTCTTATCAAAGGATTTTACTTACCCGAATTGTATCGGAATTTTACCAATAAAGATACTTCTATTTATGAAAATGGTCTGAAGTACTTGTGCTTTGGGACACCCCTTCACGCACCTGTGTAAAGTACACAACATCAGACTCAGCGATTACACGCAACACAAGGCGTCATCACACTATACATACATTATACCATGGATTAGCACACCATAGACGGCATATGTCTTAGAACGAAGATTAGTGGTGCACCATGTTCCTCTCCGCAGCCTCCTTTTGTGTTATTTTTTGGCCTACATGTAATTCTCCTTGTGATGATCTGTCCCTATATGGCCATGTGTCTGTGCCTATGAAACCCATTTCCTAAGGCACTCCATGTGAAGCTTGGCCTGTGCCATCTATTGATCTACCTGTGAGGATGACCTCCCTCCTCTGTTTTAGGACTCCTGCTGCCCATTTTAACATATCTTCCCTCACCCCCCTTAATGTATGGGACCCCATGTTAATGTGTAGATTCCATAACTTCCTTTCCAGATGATCTCCGTGAGTACTATGTTGTGGGGCTGATCAGTACAGTTGCTGCGTATTGTTTGTGGTGTATGTATCGATTTAATGGTGAGTTGCTGATAGCATCAGCTGGGGTCCATGCATGTTTGGTGATTGTTATGAACCTGTTGCATACTGTGCCTATGTTCCCCTGTATGTTGTGATATGTAATGTGGAGATGTGATATTTCCATTATTAGAATACTAGTGACTTGCCCGTCAAAAATGACGGTAATAAAATTTGAAGCCTGTCAATGCTGTTTGTCACACAATTCGAGGTTCTCCCCCCTCTAACTCACGGGCCTCTTCTCCCATCTACTTTACGGGTCTCGCAATAAGCACCTTTGGCGCTCATCATGAGCCCCGCAATGAGTGGCTTAGACTCTCATTGCAGGCGTTGGCCAACCCACAACTTTTGGGCTTCGCAATGAGCACCTTCAGCCTCGCAATGAGCACACTCAGCCCTCCCTTGTTTCTTTGCCCTTTCTCCCTCTCCTGTTTTTTCCCACCTTAGCTC
This sequence comes from Discoglossus pictus, assembly GCA_027410445.1. NCBI lineage: Eukaryota > Metazoa > Chordata > Amphibia > Anura > Alytidae > Discoglossus > Discoglossus pictus. The sequence goes on from CM050167.1 coordinate 97,405,040, forward strand.
CCTCCCCTGTGTCTCTTTCCACCCCACTCCCTCCCCTGTGTCTCTTTACACTCTCTACCCCCTCTCTTGCCCCTGTGTCTCTTCCCCCTCACTCCCTTCCCTGCCTCTCTTTCCACCCTCTCTCCCCTCTCCCTTTCTCCCCCCTCTCTCTCCTCTGTGCTCCTGTTTGCATTTACCGGTGTAAAACCATTTGTGGGCTTGGGAAATTCAACAAGTTAAATATCAAATTAGCTTGCAACCTCACTTACAGGCTCCCTGCCTCTCCCTCTATGCTGTGTGTAAGATTGTAAGTTAATTTTTTTAATTAATTGGCGTCTTTTGGTGGTCTCCCAATGGCTTCCGAGTTACGGCTTGAAAAAAATGGTGGCAGTTAAATCCATAATATTTTTGAAGCCTGTAACTTATAAGCCATTTTGAGACTCTCCCCCGCCTAGAGGAAGTCACGTATGGTCCGCGCGATGAGCACATTTTGCGCTCATCGCAAGCCCCACAATGAGCGCCTTTGGCGCACATTGCCGCCCTGTCAAGCCAGTAACGTATGGCCCTCACATACGGGCCTTGTCTCTCTCTCTGTCTTGTGTGTCTCGCTCTCATTTATTTCTCTCTGATCTGTCTTTCTCGCTCCTGCTGCGCTCTCTCTCTCTGTGCACTCTCTCCCTCTCTCTGTGCACTCTCTCTCTGTTCACTCTGTCTGTGTGCTCTCTCACTCTGTGTGTGCGCTGTCTGTGTGTGCTTTTTGTCTGTGTGCAGTCTCTCACTCTGTACCCCTCTCTCTCTCTCTGTCGATCTCTGTGCATTCTGTCTTTCTGTGTGCTCTCTCTCTGTCTGCGCTCTCTCTCGCTGTTTGTGTGGGCGCTGTTTGTGTGCACTCTCTCTCTTTGTACCCCTCCCTCTCTGTGTTGTTCTCTGTATGCTCTCTGTGTGTGCACTCTCTCTCTCTGTGCACTGTCTCTGCGTGTCTCTCTCTCTCTGCGCTTTCTGTCTCTGCTCTCTGTCTGTGCACTCTCTCTCTCTGTGCTCTCTTTCTATCTGCGTGCTCTCTCTGTCTGTGCGCTCTCTCTTACTCTCTGTGTGTGCTGTGTGTGGGCTGTCTTTGTGTGATTTCTCTGTGCACTCTCTCTGCTCTCTGTCATTGCACTCTCTGTGCTCTCGTTCTGTGCATTCTCTCTCTTTCTGTGCACTATGCCTGTGTGCTCTCTCTCACTCTCTGTGTGAGCTGTCTGTGTGTGCTCTCTCTCTGTACCCCTCCCTCTCTGTGTCAATCTCTGTGCGCCCTCGGGGTGTGGGCTCTCTCTATTTGTGCACTCTCTGTGTGTCCCTCTCTCTCTGTGTGCTCTCTCTGTCTCTGCTCTCTGTCTGTGCACTCTTTGTCTGTGCGCTCTCTCTCACTTTTTTTGTGCGTTGTATGTGTGTACTCTCTCTGTGTCGATCTCTGTGAGCTCTCGGCTTGTACACTCTCTCTGTTCACTCTCTCTGTGGCTCTCTCTCTGTGCACTCTTTCTCTCTGCTCTCTGTATTTGCACTCTCTCTGTCTGTGCACTCTCTATGTCTGTGCATTCTCTATGTCTGTGCGTTCTCTCTCACTCTCTGTGCTGTCTGTGTGTGATCTCTCTGTGTGCGCTCTCTCTCTCCTCTCTCTCCCTCCCTCTCTGTGTGTTGATCTCTGTGCTCTCTCTTTCTGTGCACTCTCTCTTTCTGTCTCTCTCTCTTTGTGCACTCTGTCTCTCTGCGTGCTCTGTCTCTGCTCTCTGTGGGGTTCTCTCTCAGTGCGCTCTCTGCCTCTGCTCTCTGTCTGTGCCCTTTCTCTCTGCTTGCTGCCTGTGAGCTCTCTCTCTCTCTCTGCTCTCTCTTGCACTCTGTGTGTGCTCTCTGTGTGTGATCTCTCTGCTCTCTGTCTGTGCACTCTCTCTCTGTGTGCCCTCTGTCTGTGCAGTCTCTCTGTCTTTGTGCACTCTCTGTCTGCACCCTCGCTCTTGCTCTTTGTGTGCTGTCTGTGTGCTCTCTCTCTGTGTACCCCTCCCTCTCTGTGTTGATCTCTGTGTGCTCTCTGCATGTGATCTCTGTCGGTGTGCCCTCTCTGTCTCTGTACCCCTCCCTCTTTGTCAATCTCTGTGCGCTCTCTGTTTGTGCTCTCTCTCTGCTTTCTATCTGTGCACTCTCTCTCTGTGCGCTCTGTCTGTGCACTCTCTCTCTGTGCACTCTCACTCTCTCGCTCTGTGTGAGCTGTCTTTGTGCACCCTCTCTGTCTGTGTGCGCTCTTGCTCTTTAATTCTCTCTCTCTCTCTGTACCCCTATCTCTCTGTACCTGTCTCTCCCTGTACTTGAATTTCTCTCTGTACCTGTCTCTCTCACTCTCTCTGTACCTTTCTTGCTCACTTTGTACCTCTCTCCCTCCCTCTCTCTCTCTCATTTTGCTGTCTTTCTCGGAAATGCCTTCGGCGGCGCTCATTGCGAGGCTCTCCTCTGCCATTTGGATTTTTTATTTCTATTTTATTTCATTAATACTTAATGAAATAATTATTTAATAAATGAATGTACTTTACCTATTTGTAATGAATATATCCACCAATCAATATCATGAAGAGCTAACAATCCCTTTTGATTTTGGTGCAGCATACAATGTACACTTGGACTGTTGCTGATCTGAGGAGAAAGTGTCAGCAATGTGGCAAGTGTGCAGAATAAATAGTCTGCGTACGCAAGGCTAAACCTTTTGTGTAGTTGTGTAAAGTGGCATTTTATAATAGTAATGTTATTAGCTGGTCAGGATCATTTTCCTTCCCAACAGTGTATTTTGTACCTCGTACGTTCCTGGTTAAAAGTCTTATGTGCCTGGCAGTGTTTTGCATGGTTAGGGGTTGTGTAGCCTCCTTTTCATTTTTTCAGCTGCCTTTTTTTTTCTCGCTTGGGCGATTTTCGAGTGGCAAAACTCTTCAAATTCTACTTAAATCTGCGTGCAAACTCACTTCCAGACCATCCTCCCCCCCCCCCCTCAATGCTGTGTGTGATGTTTTTTTTTTTTTTTTTACTTTTATTTCTTTTTTTTTGGATGTGTGCGGTTTTGCCGTTAACTTTGTATATTTTGTACCTTGTATTATTTTTTTTTTCAAAGTGTCATATTTTTTTAGTTTTAAGTGCGGGTTTCCTTTGCAAAGTATTAGGGGCCAAAATTTTTGTAGGCGGTTTTTACAAAATGCTACGGGTCTCGCACTGTGAATTGTGTAATTGAGTGTTGTGTTTATCTGCAGTCCCGCAGGTCGTAGGAATGATGCTTAAGTGGTGTGTGGGGTCGTACGGATGATCGCCTACGATGCTCATCCCCACCAGCGCAGTGAATGCCTTCGGCGCTCCGTGCCTAAGTCCTATGGGGTCGTAGGGATGAGCGAGTGTTGTGGCATGTTGCGGCCTCATATACAGTGCCTTGCACAAGTATTCACCCCCCTTGACTTTTTACCTATTTTGTTACATTACAGCCTTAAGTTCAATGTTTTGTTAATCTGAATTTTATGTGATGGATCAGAACACAATAGTTTAAGTTGGTGAAGTGAAATGAGAAAATATATACATAAAAACATTTTTTAGAAATGGAAAACAGAAAATTGGCATGTGGGTATGTATTCACCCCCTTTATTATGAAGCCCATAAAAAGCTCTGGTGCAACCAATTACCTTCAGAAGCCACATAAATAATGAAATGATGTCCACCTGTGTGCAATCTAAGTGTCACATGATCGGTCATTACATATATACACATTTTTTTGAAAGGCCCCAGAGGCTGCAACACCTAAGCAAGAGGTTATAAAAAAATTGATCCCCAGGAGCACCATCAAATCTATCATAACCAAATGGAAAGAACATGACACAACATCAAACCTGACAAGAGACGGCCGCGCACCAAAACTCACGGACCGGGCAAGGAGGGCATTAATTATAGAGGCAGCACAGAGACCTAAGGTAACTCTGGAGGAGCTGCAGAGTTCCACAGCAGAGACTTGAGTATCTGTACATAGGACGACAATAAGCAGCGCACTCCATAGAGTTGGGCTTTATGGCAAAGTGGCCAGAAGAAAACCATTACTTTGAGCAAAAAACTAAATGGCACGTGGGAGATTCCCAAAGTGTATGGAGGAAGGTGCTCTGGTCTGATGAGACTAAAATTGAACCTTTCGGCCATCAATGAAAACGCTATGTCTGGCACAAACCAAACACATCACATCACCCAAAGAACACTGTCTCCAGTGAAACATGGTGGTGGCAGCATCATGCTGTGGAGATGTTTTTCAGCAGCCGGGACTGGGAAACTGGTCAGAGTTGAGTGAAAGATGGATGGTGCTAAATACAGCGATATTCTTGAGCAAAACCTGTACCACTCTGTGCGTGATTTGAGGCTAGGACAGAGGTTCATCTTCCAGCAGGACAATGACCCCAAACAGACTGCTAAAACAACACTTGAGTGGTTTAAGGGGAAACATGTAAATGTGTTGGAATGGCCTAGTCAAAGGCCAGACCTCAATCCAATAGAACATCTGTGGTCCGACTTAAAGATTTCTGTTTACAAGCACAAACCATCCAATTTGAAGGAATGGGCAAAAGTCACAGTGGTAAGATGTGGCAAGCTCATAGAGACGTATCCAAAGCGACTTGGAGCTGTGATAGCCGCAAAAGGTGTCTCTACAAAATATTGACTTTAGGGGGGTGAATAGTTATGCACATTGACTTTTTCTGTTATTTTTTTCCACATTTCAGGGACAAAGGCACAACCCCATAATACATGTTTCACATTGTACACACCTCTCTCGTGGACAGACTTCACTTCTCAGGAGATCTCGTCTATACTGGAATGCCCTGGTTGGGATGCACCCATGCACCACCGCCCAGGCTAAGTCTCTTTGGAGATGTGTTAAATTCTTACACAATTCTAATTTACAGATGTCTTTGCACTTACTAGCAGAGAACCATTCTATTTGAATCACCTCTGTGGTTTTTGTTAACTTTTTTTGATCCTTTACAATATTAATAGTTAAAAGATGTACCTCATACTAACATATAAATTCGTTAATATGTATCATCACATATATAGTTGTGAGCGTACGAGTCGTTGCTCACGCTTGCGGGCTCGCGTAGCGAGCCCGCAAGAACTGCGTCCCTCGCGAAGCGAGGGACGCAGTTCACCGCAAATGCGGGTCCTTGCGAAGCGAGGGCCCGCATTTGCGGTTGTGGAGGCTCAACGTCGGCTGTGTTAACACACACATACACACACACGACTTTTTTAACAGAATAAACCCAACCGCCCAGCCAACAAAAACCCAACAACGTCCCCGCAAATGCGGATCCTCGCGAAGCGGTGGTGGGAGCATCCCAACATCGGCTGTGTTAACACACATACACACACACACAACTTCATAACAAAAAAAAACTGAAAGTCGCCTCACACCCGCTTACACCCAGACACACAGACGCAAGACTTAACAAAAAAACAGTAAAAAAGGCCCTTCACACGCTCTTAACACACATACGCACGACTTAGAAACAAATACACTGCGTCGTACACGTAAAAGCTAACTGCGTATATCGCAAAAAAATACGGCAACATCGCAACAAAATACGGCCGCATCGGAAAAAAATACGTCCGCGAAAGACCCATTCCAGCACGGGTGGCATCCGGCACCTCCAAAAGTTCATTTACACGTCCATTTAAGTCAAAACAAAGAGTTTAAACGACCGAAAATCGGCTAAGCGAGAGAAAAAATGGCCGCCGAACAAAACGAAAACGAGGCTCCAGACGTAACTACACTACACTTACTCGCAATAATGAAACACATACTATGCGGAACGGATCACACTCATATTAAACACCATTTTAACCACTACTACGCACAAAATGGCGGATGGAACGCAAATTGTAAGCTGGAACGCAAATAGCGCATGCGTATTACGTTCTAACGGTCTAACTTTCCAGAATGTTCTACAAGTTTATAAATACTGTCTATTTGACAGAGAAAAATACATTTCTCCTCAGGTGATGAACAGAGTGACTTCGGAGATAACTGCTGCTAAAACTTGAGAAGATAATTCTTTCCTAATTTACTACTTTACATTGTTCAAATTACAACTGAGAGGTAAGCTATAATATATTACTTATTTTCAAGACAGGACATCAAAAAAAAAAATTAAAGAAGACAAAGAGGTTTATGTATACTGACAAGTGACACGCACATATATGCGTATAATGTATACTGACATGTGACACGCACATATATGCGTATAATGTATACTGACAAGTGACACGCACATTTATGTGTATAATGTATAGTGACATGTCACATGCACATTTATGCGTATAATGTATACTGACAAGTGACACGCACATTTATGCGTATAATGTATAGTGACATGTCACATGCACATTTATGTGTATTGCCCCTGCAACAAACTAATTAAACAACTACATTTAAATTACATTACAAAAAAATAAGTTGGGACTATTAAAATACTATTAAAATATGAGTCATGTATACTGATATGTGACATGCACATATATGTGTATCATCTATAGTCACATGTCACACACACATTTATGTATGTTGCCCAAAAATAAAAATAACGTTAATTTAACAATTAAAATATGATTCATGTATAGTTATATGTCACACGCACACAAAAAAATTACTTTCAACTATGGAAATGTGCTTCATGTATGTGACATGTGTGTAGACCCCACCAAAAAATAATGTTAATTCAAATTAATTACAGAAGTATATTTCAATGAAATTAATTTACTGCAATTTAATAGATCACCTAAAACTCAATCTTTCAACTTTTTTTAATATTCAAACAGACTCTGCATCAACAGCGTCTCTCAACAATTTGCACCGTACACTGTGAAGCACAATCCCTTTTAAAGAACACCAACAAAGAAGAAGAGGTAAGATACAAAAATACTTTAAATCCTGAAAAGGCCATGCTTTGTTAAATACAAATAAAAAATTCTATAATTCACTATTTCACTTTATTTTTCAAACAGACACTACAAGAAGACCGGCGGATTAAGATTGGCAGGAGGGGACCCTCTGTCATTCGACACTTCAATCAAGGTAAAGTATTAAGTATAAAAAAGAACCGAACCATGAGCCTCATTCAATTGCGAGTTGGCCAATTGAATAGGGCTCTATATAAGCACATAACAGATTTTTTAGACAGACATTTTTAGTTACTGAACTTCTAACCACAATCAAGGTCTTCACTAACTAAAAACTTCTGTCAAAAAATATTTTATGTGCTTATATAGAGCCCTATTCAATTGGTCAAAACGCAATTGATTCAGGACCTAAATATGTTTAATGGCCGAGGGCCTCATTCAAATGTGATTTGCCCATTTCAATAGGGCTCTATATAAGCACATTTGGCTCAATTTCACTACAAACTTCTGTTCAAAAATATGCTCTGTGCTTATATAGAGCCCTATTGAAAAACCAAATTCAATGAGGCCCTCACAATATAACAAATCCAGCAAACAAAGGCCCTCATTCAATTGATATTTTGGACAATTCAATAGGGCTCCAAATAAGCACATTTAGAACCCTATTGAATTGGCCAAACTGCAATTGAATGAGGGCCAAAGTATGCAACATATGGTACACACAAACTGCTACACACAAAACAGGATTGTAACAAACACATAGCAAACTACATTTATATTCTTTTTGTTTAACAACCTATAACCATTAGAAAAAACACTACATAAGTATAACAAAAGTGGTGCCCATCAAACAGGATTGTACGAAAACTCACACAAACACATAGCAAACTACATTTAAATTCTTATTTTAATCTTTAACAACCTATAAGCCTTAGAAAGAAGCCTAAATAAGCATACCAACATTGGTGCCAACCAAAAGGATTGTATGAAAACTCACACAAACACATAGCAAAATACATTTAGATTCTTATTTTATGTTTAACAACCTATTAGCATTACAAAACTACATTAATAAGCATACCATCAGCGGTGCGCATCAAACAGGATTGTATGAAAACTCACACAAACACATAGCAAACTACATTTACATTCTTATTTTATGTTTAACAACCTATAAGCATTACAAAACAACATTAATAAGCATACCAACAGTGGTGCGCACCAAACAGGATTGTATGAAAACTCACACAAACACATAGCAAACTACATTTACATTCTTATTTTATGTTTAACAACCTATAAGCCTTAGAAAGAAGCCTAAATAAGCATACCAACAGTGGTGCGCACCAAACAGGATTGTATGAAAACTCACACAAACACATACCAAAGTACATTTAGATACTTATTTTATGTTTAACAATCTATAAGCCTTAGAAAAAGGCCTAAATAAGCATACCAAAAGTGGTGGACACCAAACGGGATTGTAGAAAAACAAAGAAATAATGTCATTTTTTAGTTCATACAAATACATTCAAATAAAATTACATTTTCATTTTTATTTTATAACAGATACTGCGTCAAGAACATCGGACCAGGAGTTTCAACTGAGGACCAGACCAGCGGACGAGGACTTTCAACAGAGGACCAGACCATTGGACGAGGACTTTCAACAGAGGACTACACCATCGGACGAGGACTTTCAACAGAGGACCAGACGATTGGACGAGGACTTTCAACACAGGACCAGACCATCAGACGAAGGCTTTCAACACAGGACCAACAAAGATTCTGCTTCAAATCAAACTTCAACCAAGGTACAGTATAACAAGTAAAAAAAGAGAAAAATTAATTAATATTCTTCTTTAATGTTTAACCACCTATAAGCCTTAGAAAATAGCCTACAGAAGCATACCAAAATTGTGGCGCACCAAAAAGGATTGTAGAAAAACACAGAAATAATGCCATTTTTTCATTAATACAAAGACATTCAAATAACATAACATTTTCATTTTTATTTTATAACAGATACTGCGTCAAGAACATCGGAACAGGAGTTGGAACTGAGGACCACACCAGAGGACGAGGACTTTCAACAGAGGACTACACCATCGGACGAGGACTTTCAACACAGGACCAGACCATCGGACGAAGGCTTTCAACACAGGACCAACAAAGAATTTTGCTTGAAATCAAACTTCAACCAAGGTACAGTATAAAAAGTAATATCTATCATCTATCTCTTATTTGTCTTTTAGGGCCAATAATCTTTAACACTAAATACAAACTTCAATGTAAACTTAAAAAATAAATTGGCATAGTCCAAAAAAGTCTAAAAACACAGAATCTATACAATTTGTCATTGTAACATTCCAGTCCTAAACCCTAATTTAATTGCCATTTGACAAATTGAATAGTGCTGTAAATAAGGACATAACATCTTTTTGAAAATACCTTTTTAGTTACTGAAACACTTGCTTTTGGATACATGTTTAATAAATAAAAATGTCTTTAAATAATTATCTGATGTCCTTATTTAGACTTTTATTCAATTGACCGCATTGAAATTGATTAAGTATAAAATGTTAACACACTATTGATAACTATTTGTCATGAAAAACAACTTAACATCTCAAAATAAACTAATGGTACATTATTTTATTTTTACAGATTAACATGGCTGATAACGAGAGTAAACAAGAAAAGAAAAGACGACAAGCTAGAGAACGACGACAGAGAGCAGACAGCCAGCAGACACCGGAGAAGAAGGAAATTCGACGAGAAAAAGAACGCAAAAGAATTGCAAGCAAAAGACTGTCACTTGCAGAAATTAAAGATATGTCAAAAAAAACAACAAAGAAAATAAAGCATTTACAACCTGTTGCTCAAACATCAGATGACATTTTACCAGAAAAAATACAAGAGATACCAAAAAAAGCAACAAAGAAAACAAAGCATTTAGAACCGTTTCATGAAACATTACATGACATTTTACCTCAAACAATACAACATATACCAAGAAAAGCAACGAAAAAAACAAAACATTTAGAACCTGTTGTTGAAACATTATATGACATTTCACCTGATGAATATGAAAGTCAAAATCCTATATGCTTTGCAAATTGTCCTCTACTCAAGTCTTTAGCAGTAGAGGTTCATAGTTGTGGAGACATGACTACTCAATGTCAGTTTTGTGAGGCTTATTATTTTAAACAGGAGAGACCCAGAGATGGACAATATATTAGTTGTTGTCAAAAAGGCAAGTTTAAACTTCCAGAAAGGAAAGAATTTCCAATTTATTTACAAAATATTATGACTGAACCTACTTTTCCAAACTACAAAAATTTTAAGACAAACATAAGATCCTACAATAGTGCCATATCCTTTGCATCCATGGGGGCAACATTAGCTGCTAATGTACCAGGACATGGTCCTTACTGTTTTAAAGTCCAAGGACAAATTTATCATCGCACTTCCCATTTACATCCAGAGGAAGGAAATAAAAGAAAATTCGCTCAACTATATGTCCTAGATACAATGGAAGCTGTTGACCAACGTATGCAGATGGAAGAAAATAAAAAATGCTTACCCACTGTTTTCATAGAGCTAAATAACATTATGGACAACAATCCCTACAGTAAAGCTTATAAAAAATTGGCAGAAGTAGAAAATGAACAACTACTTCATTCACAAACACATCAATTACCAATGCCGAAGGTTAATATGGTGCTTAAAAGAGACAGACATACTGATAAACGTCGTTATAACTTGCCAACAACAAATGAGGTTGCAATGGTGTTTCAGAATGATGAAGGAGAACCACCATTTCAAAGAGACATTCGAATATATCCTAGAAATGAGGACCAACCGTTTATTAATATGAGTATCTTAAGTCCAAATTTAGATCCAATGACATATCCCATCTTTTTCCCACACGGAGAAGCAGGTTGGCAACCAAAATTAACTCTTCCCAGTTACCCAAATGCTAAAGCCAGAATCCGAAATAATGTTTCTATGCTTGAATTTAAAGTAGCTCAAATTGCCATTCGCAATGTATTTAATCCAATTTTATGTGGTGGGAAACTAACACAACAATGGATTATTGATTCATATTTGCAAGTTGAGGCAAATAATTTAAACTTTATCAAATATCAAAAAGATAAACTACGTGTAGAACAATATTCTGGACTCATGGACTATGTTGCTGACGTGGCTACAAGCAGAGACATGACAGCTGGCAAAGCCATCATTTTACCATCTTCCTTTCAAGGATCTCCTCGGAATATGAGAGAAAGATACAATGATGCTATGGCTATTGTGACAAAATTTGGCAAACCCGATCTATTTGTGACATTTACATGTAATCCACAATGGCCAGAAATTACACTAAATCTACTTCTTGGACAAACTGCTTCAGATCGACCAGATTTAGTAGCCAGAGTTTTTAAGATTAAATTAAATGAATTAATACGTGACTTCACTATAAATCAGTTATTTGGCAAATGTCTTGCTTATGTATATACCATTGAATTTCAAAAAAGAGGCCTTCCACATGCACATCTTCTAATAATACTTCAAGAAAAAGATAAATTAGATACTTCAGACAAAGTGGATGCAGTCATTGTTGCTGAACTACCAGATCCAGAACTATATGGTAGACTATATGAGATTGTTACTCATCGCATGATTCATGGACCCTGTGGTGACCTTAATCCACAATCACCATGTATGGAAAATAATAAATGTTCCAAAGAATTTCCAAAAGATTATAGAGACAAAACCTATGCCAATTGTGATGGATATCCACTTTATAAAAGAAGAGAAGGAGATAGTGCCATTATTCGTGGAAAAAAAGTGGACAATAGATATGTAGTACCCTACAATCCACATTTACTCATGAAGTACAACGCCCACATCAACGTAGAAGCCTGCACTTCCATCAAATCCATTAAATATGTCTACAAATATATTTACAAAGGTTACGATGCAGCTACTGTAGTCGTCAAAAGTGCAGACAACCCTGAAAGTAGTGAGTTAGTACATGATGAACTTGCATCTCATGTAGATGCTCGCTATGTCAGTGCGCCAGAAGCTATGTGGCGGCTTTTAAAATTTGAAATGCATGATAGATCACATGCAGTATATAGGTTAGCAGTACATTTGCCACAACGACATTTAGTCTATTTCCATGCTGGAAATGAAATGAATGCATTGGCCCAAAGTGAAGATCGTCACACTACACTAACTGCATGGTTTGCATTAAATTCCACTGATGCTGAAGCAACACAATACTTATATATTGAAATTCCATATCACTATGTTTTTGTGAATGGATTATGGAGACCAAGAAAAACCAGAGGCAATAAAATTATTCCAAGAATTTACACAGTCAGTCCAAGAGATGTGGAACGTTTTTGCTTACGGATATTACTTTTAAATGTTCCTGGAGCACAAAGTTTTGAACACTTAAGAACTGTTAATGACATTGTATATGAATCCTTCCATTTAGCTGCAAGACATCGAAACTTACTCGCTGATGATACAGAGTGGGAAAGATGTTTAGAAGAAGCAGCACAATGTCAAATGCCACGACAGATGAGAGAACAATTTGCTTTTATTTGTATCTTCTCAAATGCTCCAAATGCATTAGCTTTGTGGGAGACTTTTAAAAGTAATATGGCTGAAGACTTTATGCGACGATACAATGAACCCATTGCACACTTAAAAGCGTTAATGGAAATCCAAGAAGTCTTTTTAACTCATGGATTAAGTTGTGCAAGTTTTAATTTGCCTGATCCAGGTCTTATAGATGACATTAACTTTGAAGACTATGACATTCAACTACAAGCAGAAAGAACAGAAGAAAGACTTGCAACTTTAAATATACTACAATTGCAAGCATTTCATGCCATTAAAAATGCTATAGATGATGACATGGTGACAGAGCGTTATTTCTATCTTGATGGACCTGGTGGATCAGGAAAAACATATTTGTACAATTTATTAATGAGTTCAGTACGAGCCCAAGGAAAAATAGCAATGGCGTTTGCCACTACTGGAATTGCTGCACTTTTATTAGAAGGTGGAAGAACTGTTCATAGTGGATTTAAACTGCCAGTGCCTATTTTAGAAAATTCTGTGTCAGATATTCGCATGACATCCTTGCAAGCAAAGAAATTGAAGAAATGTAAATTAATTATAATAGATGAGGCCACAATGATGTCATGCTATGCCCTCCAATGTATTGACCGTTTGCTTCGTGAAGTCATGGAGAATACTTTTCCATTTGGTGGAAAGGTAATGTTGTTGGGTGGCGATTTCAGACAAACATTACCTGTCGTTGTACATGGAAATCGAACTGACATTATCGAAACATGTATAAAGTCAAGTATAGTATGGAAACATTTTACCCATCTTCAACTGCAACAAAATATGAGATCAGAAGGCCAAACTGATTTCAATGATTGGCTTATTAAAATTGGAGAAGGCAGAACAGAAAAAATACTACATTTACCTGATGACACTGTAGAGATCCCACCTCATATGATTTGTCAACAAGATATTATATCGGCTATATTTGAAGGGAGCATAAATAACGAAGAATATTCCGAGCTTGCCAACCAAGTCATACTGACGTGTAAAAATAAAGATGCATTAATCCTCAATAATGAAATCTTAAAAAAAAATTATGCACCACAAAGAAATTATCACAGTGCTGATTCTGTACTTGCTGATGACAATGAAAGTCAGGCTAACTTTTCGACTGAATTCATAAACTCTTTAACTCCTTCTGGAATGCCACCACATATTTTGCAGCTAAAGAAAGGTGCAATTATCATGTTACTGCGAAATATGAACCCCAAAAAAGGCCTATGCAATGGCACAAGATTAATTGTTCAACAATTAAAGGACCATTTTATAGATGCTGAAATTTTAACTGGGACCCATAAAGGAGAGAGAGTTTTCATACCAAGAATAGATTTAGCACCAAGTGAAAGTAGTCTCCCTTTTATACTTCAAAGAAGACAATTTCCCATTATTATGGCATTTGCCATGACCATTAATAAATCACGAGGTCAAACTTTCAAATCTGTGGGTATTTTCTTGGAAGAACCAGTTTTTGCACATGGTCAATTGTACGTTGCGTTGTCACGGTGCAAAAATCCACAGGCTATTAAAGTTTACATTGAAAACAATGAAAGTCAAGGTGATTTATTACAAGATGGACGTATTTTTACTAAAAACATTGTCTACTATGAAGTACTATAACTTTGAAGGATACAAATTTACGATGCCAAGATTTTTTTAAAGCATTGCAAAATACATAACAATTGGTTGTTTAATTCAGTCATAATTAATGGAAGTCATGTTTATGAATGATTTGCCTCACAAAATACTTGCCTTCCATTGTTATTAAAATTATGTTAAAATGTTAAGTCACTATGTTAATGTTTCTAATGTTACAAGTTTAAAAAATATATTTTCAAGTTATTTCATTCAACAGATTACAAAGTGGATGTTAAGAGGTCAAGCACCTTTTAAGTCACAATGTAAATATTGTCTGTTATCTTAAGATTACTACCTACATTAATGTTGATCGCCAGTTTATGTGCTCAGTAATAAATTACTTTAATTACGTACGTTTTAAGAAGAGTTTTACTGTATGCCTTACTCTACATTCAATGTATATTCAAGTTAACAATTATTCTGATAGAAATTGAATTTTAATACTGATTAATTTAAATGTCAATTGTTTTTACATTCAAATGTTAATACTTTTAATAAAAAATTAGGTTACAAAATGTATTCACTATGTTCCTGTTTATAATGTTCAAAACTATACCAATGTTTTGTTAACTTCTAAACTTACATAAAAAATAAAGTTCAAGTTTAAAAATATATACTTTGATGGTTATTGCTTACATATAGTTTAAACTTCATGTTAAAATTCGCGACGTTTAAAGAAGGCTTTTTACTTTTTGCTTTCCTATTCATTCAATGTATATTAAAGTTAACAATTCTTCAGATACTAATTACATTTAAAAAAACCATTACATCAACATTTTACAAAAATACACGTTCATATTAAAATACTTACAAGGGTCAAAAATATATGTTAATAACTAAACAACTTGACAAACATATACATCACATTGCCGTCATTTTTTGACGGGCAAGTCGCTAGTTCAATATAAAACTTAGGTGGGCTCAAACCATACGGGTTTAATAAAGATAAAGACATTCAATTATACTTGTAGAGTATTCTCCCTGCATAAAATTGAATAAAGGCTGCTGTTTTATCTGCCTCCTCCAATTTCTTACACAATATGCTATCATTTTTAAAAATAAAAACGTATCAATACCGGGGAAATTTTTTATCCCCCCAGCTCATGTGTCCTACAAATTTTTACACTAGCCAACTTTTCCATTTTTAAGAACCATAAGAAGAAAAGCAAAATTTTTTTTATTTTTTGAACCAGCACCCGGTACATGCTAATGACGCGGCGCGCATGTGACGTCACATGCGCGCTGGATCAAGGAGCGGAGGCCGGAGCACAAGCAGGTAAGTGAGGGGAGAGGAGGGAGGTATTTAGGGGGGTTTAGGTGGAGGAGGGGGGTTGAGGGGGTTTAGGTTGAGGAGGGGTGTTGAGGAGGGGGGTTGGGGTTGAGGGGGGTTGAGGTAGAGGAGGTGGGTTGGGGTTGAGGGGGTTGAGGTTGAGGAGGGGGGTTGAGGGGGATTGAGGTTGAGGAGGGAGGTTGAGGGGGATTGAGGTTGAGGAGGAAGGTTGAGGAGGGGGGTTGAGCAGGGGGGTTGAGGAGGGAGGTTGAGGATGAGGAGGGAGGATGAGGATGGGGGGTTGAGGAGGAAGGTTGAGGAGGGGAGTTGAGGTTGAGGAGGGGGGTTGAGGTTGAGGAGGGAGGTTGAGGATGGGGGGTTTGAGGAGGAAGGTTGAGGTGGGGGGTTGAGGAGGGGGGTTGAGGGGAGAGGATGAGGATGGGGGGTTGAGGATGGGGGGTTTAGGAGGGAGGTTGAGGAGGGGGGTTGAGGAGGGGGGTTGAGGAAGGGGGGTTGGGGTTGAAGGGGAAGTTGAGGTGGAGGGGGGTTAAGGTTGAGTATGGTTGAGGTTGAGGAGGGGGTTGAGGAGGGGGTTGAGGATGAGGATGGGGGGTTGAGGAGGGGGTTGAGGATGGGGGAGTTGAGGAGGGAGGTTGAGGAGGGGGGTTGAGGAGGGAGGTTGAGGATGAGGAGGGAAGAGGAGGAGGGAGGTTGAGGATGAGGGATTGAGCAGGGGGTTGAGGATGGGGGTTAAGGAGAGAGGATGACGATGAGGATGGCGGGATTGAGGATGGGGGGGTTGAGGAGGGAGGTTGAGGAGGGGGGTTGAGGAGGGGGGGGTTGGGGTTGAGGGGGGGTTGCGGTTGAGGATGATTGAGGTTGAGGAGGGGGTTGAGGAGGGGGTTGAGGATGAGGATGGGGGGGTTGAGGAGGGAGAATGAGGATGGGGGGTTGAGGAGGTGGTTGAGAATGGGAGGGTTGAGGAGGGAGATTGAGGAAGGGGTTGAGGATGAAGGGGTTGAGGAGGGAGGATGAGGAGGGAGGTTGAGGATGAGGGGTTGAGGAGGGGGGTTGAGGTTGAGGAGGGGGGTTGAGGATGGCGGGTTGAGGATGGGGGGTTGAGGATGGGGGTTGAGGAGAGAGGATGAGGATGGTGGGGTTGAGGAGGGGGGTTGAGGATGGGGGGGTTGAGGAGGGAGGATGAGGAGGGAGGTTGAGGAAGGGGTTGAGGATGAGGAGGGAGGTTGAGCATGAGAAGGGAGGTTGAGGATGAGGAGGGAGGTTGAGCAGGGAGGTTGAGCATGAGGAGGGAGGTTGAGGATGAGGAGGGAGGTTGAGGAGGGAGGTTGAGGATGAGGAGGGAGGTTTAGGATAAGGAGGGAGGTCGAGGATGAGGAGGGAGGTTGAGGATGAGGGGGGAGGTTGAGGAGTGGGCTTGAGGAGGGTGATAAGGGAGGGGGGAAGAGACACAGGGAAGGGAGAGGTTGGAAGAGACACAGGGAAGGGAGAGGGGAAAAGAGACACAGGGAAGGGAGAGGGGAGAAGAGACACGGAGAGAGAGGGGGACACAGAGGGCACAAGAGGGACACATTTCCCACCCTCGGCTTATACTCGAGTCACTCATTTTACCTAGTATTTTGTGGTAAAATGGGTGCCTCGGCTTATAATCGGGTCGGCTTATACTCAAGTATATACGGTAATAATAATAATCCATGTACACTATAAACTTCACTTCCTCACCTCCAACTCCGGGCATATGGATACCTCTGATAATTTTGTCCTTCCTTATCTTTTCTAAAAATGGTTCAACCACACAGATAAAAAGAATAAGAGATAAGGGACAACCTTGCCTGACACCTTATTTAATATTAAAAGGGACCCCACTATGACCTTTAAAAATAATATTACTAAAAACATTTCTATACAGGGTGGAAACCTGGTCCCGGAAGGCCTCAGGTAAACCCATCCTTCCCAGAACCTGGAACAGGAAGGAATGGCATACCTTCTCGAAATCCAGACTTATCACCACTGTCGCAATTCCTCTTTCTTTAATGTAGGTTAAAACATCCCGCATTAAAGACAAACTGTCTATAATACATCTCCCAGGTACTGCACACGTCTGATCCTTCGTATTAAAATATGAATGACTTTCTTTAGTCTATTAGCTAAAATCTTGGCTAAAACCTTATAAT
The DNA here is from genome assembly GCA_027410445.1 of Discoglossus pictus. Taxonomy (NCBI): domain Eukaryota; kingdom Metazoa; phylum Chordata; class Amphibia; order Anura; family Alytidae; genus Discoglossus; species Discoglossus pictus. The sequence continues at coordinate 97,422,704 of CM050167.1, forward strand.
CAAAAGTTAAAAGCTTAAGAGGCCTCCAGTTTTTTTGATGTCTTTACAGTCTTATTTTTTATAAAGCAAAACCAATTTTCTATTCCGCATAGAGAGTGGTAACATTTCCCTCTTCAAACAAGTTCTGCATACTAATAAAAAAATCTTCTTGAACAAAATCCCAACATTTCTGGTGAAATTCAAATGGAAGGCCATCCTGTCCAGGGGCTTTCTCCTTAAAACTGTTGATTATATTAAAAAGCTCATCCATATTAAGATCCTCTGTTAAAGCACCACCATCAACTTCATTTAAAACTGTCAGCATAAAAACTTTGAAGTGACTTTTAAAGTATCTGATGTTTTTGAATACTTCACTCTATTATGTTCTAAAATATTAATTTCTGACTTTTTGGTCAATTTGTTTTAATTAAATGCTGGTGCAAAATATACAATTTAACAATCTTAATCAATTTACATGATTCATCATTACACAGATAATACAGATTTCCAAAAACTTCAATGAACATCTGAATCATCCCTACAGTGAAAATCTGGCTTGGAATGCAAACAGATCACAAAACTGTAGTTATTATCATGGCTATAACATCCGACTCCTCCAATTTTCCTCCAATTTTCCTCCAATTTTCATCTTGGGCTCTCGGACCTATTCCACTTAGCTAGCCTATCCGGAGTGATATACGCTCTATGGAGGACCTTAATGGAAGTTTCCAATATACTGTAATAAAAACCCCCCTAAAGATATTAGACTATTATTCTTCCCACTTTTTAGGTTCCCATTGGAGTGCTAGTTTTTTTTTCCACTCCCTAATATATTTAACTTTATTTTTCTCTGAAGGGAGGTTAAAAGTGTCATATATTTCACCTATAATTCCCTTAGTCATAGGTACCTCTCCACAAATCTTTGAGAACCTATTATATTGGGGTAAATATGTTGAGTATGTCAACATACAAACAAAGTGACTCACTCTGCAACAGTTGTAATGCTGATGAATGGGGAACCTATCTAGTTTATTCAATCTCCACTAATGTTGAGACATGGCTGGGATATCTGTAGGGGCGTTTGGGTGTGTAAATATTGAGGCTAGAAAAGGTGTTTTGGAGAAAAGCGTAGAGTAGGCGATGTATCCAGATTACACATGATATTGCGTGTTTAACCATTATGTTTGGCGAGTTTCTTAACAAGGCCGGTAGGGTGGCTACTGCTGTATCCCATGAAAACGGGCGCATGCCCCAATTCTCAATACACATCCATGCCGGATGAGAGGATGATGAATGTGCCAGGGGAAAGAATGCTAATTGTGATGCCCTATAGTAGAGTTTGAAATTAGGGCATGAAAACCCCGCTTTTGTTTTGTGCCTGTGCATGATTGATTTGGGAACCCTGGCAGAGCCACCTTGCCAAATAAAAGAAAAACTAACCTTTGGAAACTTGACATTTCTCTCATATTAAATGGAACAGGTAAAGTTCTAAAAAAGTACATAAGCCTGGGTAAGGTATTCATCTTCACCGTATTAATCCTGCCCAACAATGAAATGTGAGCTTTCGACCAGCTAAGATCTTTTTTTAAGTAAGCTATACAGTGAGTTATAGTTGGCGTTATAAATATCTGCTATTCTGGGTGTTACGTTTATCCCCAAGTATTTAATATGTTTTGTGGCCCATAGGAATTTGCACAATCGTGTTAAGGAATCTTTCTCCGATGCTGTCATGTCAAGAGCAAGAGCTTTTGTTTTTTTCTATATTAATATTTAAAACAGAAATGACCCCAAAATTGTCTAAAATTTGCATTAAGACTGGGACCTCACTGGATCCGAGATAGAGCATAACAGGTCATCTGCAAATAGTGAGACTTTAAACTGTTGAAGCCCTATCTGGATGCCTTTAATATCTGAAGTTGCTCTTATCATCTGTGCAAGTGGCTCTATGGCCAAGGCAAAGTGAAGCGCGGACAGAGGATATCCCTGTCTTGTTTCCTGCTAGATGTGGAGAACTGGCCTAACACGGCCCAGAATTTTTAAATTAGCTTTAGGAGCATTGTAATACATTTGGATCAGATGAATAAATCTCCCTTTACCTCCTAAGCAGTAATCCCGAGCGTAAGCTCGTGGTTAATTTTAAGTATCTAAATTGGTAACCCCTAGCCACAATCAGGGTTACTGCAGGGAGGATCTGGAGAGGGCCCAGTGTTGCCAAATTTGTGCTGCCCCCTCATCTCACCATTCCTCCTCCTCATCCATTCTTCCACCTGATCATCCTCCTTCTCCTTCCCTGTTATCATCCTCCTCCTCACTTCCCCCCTTATGATCCTCCTACTCACTTAACGTCACAAGCTCGTCACGTCATTAGCATATGCCGGTCAATTCACTGCAGGAAGACAGGTTGTGGGCGGGTGGGGGGCACGATGAGTAGGCAGCTCATTGGATTACAATAAAAAGTAAGGTGAGAGGGGGGTAGTGATTAGAGAGGGGGAAATGAGGAGAAGGATCATAAGGGTGGAAGGAGGAGGAGGATGATAATGGGGAAGGAGGAGGAAGATGATAAGGGAAGAAGGAGGGAGGAGGAGAATGGGGGAAATGGAGGATAAGGGGGGAAGTGAGGAGGAGGTTATGGGGGAAGGAGGAGGATGATAAGGGGGAAGGGGGAGGAGGATGATAAGGGGGAAGGAGGAGGAGGATGATGATAAATGGGGAAGGGAGGAGGAGGATGATAAGGGTGGAAGGAGGAGGATAAGGGGGAAAGGGAGGATTAGGGGGAGAAAGGGGGGTTAAGGGGAAAGGGAGGAGGATAGGGGGAAAGGGGAAAAGGGAGGAGGAGGTGGTGGAGGGGAAGGAAGATGATGATAAGGGGGAAGGAGGAGGAGAATTATTAGGGTGGAAGGAGGGAAGGGAAGAGGAGGATAAGGGGGGAAGGAGGGAGGAGGATGATAAGGGGAGGAGGAGGATAAGGGGCTAAGGAGGGAGGAGGATGATATGGAGGGAGGAGGATAAGGGGAAGGAGAGAGGAGGAGGATATGGGGGAAAGGAGGAGGATAAGGGGGAAAAGGAGGTGATTGGAGAGGGGGGAAGTGAGGAGGAGGATAAGGGGGGAGGAGGAGGAGGATAAGGGGGAAAGGGCGGTATGATTATGTCAGTATTTTTTTATGAACCGCTTTAACATTCTAAATACTGACATAATCATACCGCCATGAAGGTTAAGGCCAAATTTTGCAAGATATGCTAAAAGATAGGGCCATTCCACTGAATCAAATGCTTTCTCCACATCCAGCACGAACAAACAAGCTGAAGGTTTATGATGCTTCACATGATGCATCAGATTCAGAATCTTGTGGATATATCCCCAGCTTGCCTTCTCGGTATGAATCCCACTTGATCATTATGTATTAGGGACGGTAAAAAGTCTGCCATAATTTTGGCCAAAAATGTAAAATCACAGTTCAATAATGAAATTGGCCTATAGTTTTTAGCTTCAAGGGGGTCTCTACCCTCCTTTGGAAAGAGGACAATCTCTGCAAGATTTAGTTCTGGGGGAAGCTGCTGGCTATCCATTATCTCGTTGTAAAGCATTGTAAGATGGGGGGTTGGTTGATTCACACATTTTTTGTAGTATAAATTTGTGAACTTATCTGGATTTGGAGCCTTGCCAACCTTAGAGCTGAGAATGGTATCTTGGACCTCATCTACAGATATTGCCTTATTTAAGTGTTTCAGGTTCTCCTCAGTCAAGTGTGAAAGAGCTAAAGCGCCTAAAAAAATGTGTATTCCATGAGAATCCGCTGTTTTTGATGACGCATTTAATTCTTAGTAAAATACAAAGAATATCTCTTGTATTTTAGATGGGTTAGATGTAATTACCCCCTGGGGGGATTTCAATAGATACACTTTTGATTGTGATTGATTAGATTTGAGCTTCCTAGCTAAAAGCGAGTCTGGTTTATTTGCCTTGTGGTAAAATTTATGCTGAGTCCAAAGGAGAGCTTTTTCTGTTTTCTCTGACAGAATAATAACTATTTCCCCTCTTATCTTATCTATCCTGATCCTATTTAAGGGAGTGTGGTGCTGTTGATTAGGCTGCTCTAACCTCTTCAATTATGTAGTAAGATTAACTTCTTGCAATTTATGTTTTTTCTTATATTCTGAAGCTATTTTAATACAGGTGCCCCTAATGTATGCCTTATGCGCTGCCCACACCCAACCTATCCCTGTGTCCTGTTCAAGATTAATATCAAACTACAGTTTTAATTCCTGTAAAATTCAGTCCCTTGTTAATGGGTTGGCCAACAACATTTCATTTATATGCCAGGAATATGGAGGTTTATTTTCAATCTTTAAATGTAACACAATTTTCACAATTGAGTGGTCAGACCAAGTACAATGGATTATCTCAGTGTTTTTTTATTGCTCTAATAGGGACGAATCAAAAAAGATATAATCTATCCTCGAGTGTGAATCATGAGTATGGGAATAAAAAGAATATTCCCGGTCTTTAGGATGTTGCTCCCTCCAATTGTCTACAAGGTTTAAAATGGCAAGGTGGCTCTTGATTTTTATTAGCTTGTTTGATAAGTGAGGCAATTAACCCCCTTTTGACCTATCCAGTTTCGGGTCTAAAATTAGGTTTTTGGTTGGGCCACATGTAGAGACTAAGGTTAGCTATGTTTCTAGCATTTTCCATGTCAATATAATGTAATTACCATTTGGGTCTATCTTTTTCTCTTCTATTATAAACAGGAAATCCTTATGTAAAAGATTAGCTGCCCATTCCCTCTTAGTCTGTTGGCCAGTAGCATACACATTTGGGTAGTGTTTATGTAGATATTTAGGGATCCAATTTCGCACAAAATGGGTTTCCTGCATGAAAATAATTGATGGGCACTGATCTCTATATGAGAAAAATGCCTTGCGTCTCTTGTGGCGAGAGTTTAAACCCTTAACATTATGTGTCACTAAGTCAAACTCTGAGTCACTCATTGGCATAGGGACCATGGGTATTTTAACTTACTGCAACCTGAACCATAAAAAGAGCCGCACACGGAGACCTGAGGACCGTTGAGGAGCCCACTGTTAAATCTGGAGGATCAGTCGAGGCCCTTGGGCGTTTAGATGTAGGGACCACAGACCATTGCTTTACTGGCCTGCTTCTAGTAGTTGGATCAGGGGGTTGGAGGTGTACTCCCACAGGAATGTGGTGAACAGAACAAAGACTTGATTGACACTCTTCCAAGTCATGAGCTACATATCTGTTTCCTTTAGAATAGAATTGTAGGCTAAATGTAAATCCCCACTTGTAGAGAATCTTGTGTTGAATGAGAATGTCCAGAGCCGGCCTTATCTCTCTCCACTTCGACAATATAGATGGAGCAAGGTCCGCATATATTTGCATAACTGCCCCATCTGGGCCTTGGATTCTATTTAGGCCTATAGAGGCATATAGCAGTTTGTCCCTTGTTTGTTGCCTTAAAAAGCGAACTATAACATATTTTGGGGCGTTGGAGTTTGCAGTTGCCCCTAGTGCTCTGTGGGCCCTTTCTACAACTACCTCAGTTTCTGGGGTATCAAGCAGGATGATGACAGCTAGCAGATATGGTATTTAGTCAATAATAGCTTGAGGGACTCTCCTCAATCTGGCATTATATCTCCTTGACCTATTTTCTAGGTCTTCTAACTTCAACTCAATGGTCACAATTTTCTGAGCATTAGTATCTATGGCTAATCTGTCATGGGTCTGGGTTTCCACAACCTGATCCATTGTTGTTTCCAACAGATGTGTCCTTTGGCCCAGGTCATGGATATCTTTTTGAAGAGCATTAACCGCTTGTGAATGCTGGGTTTTAAGAATGCATTCAAACCAGGCTTTAGAGGCCTAGGATAGATTAGTGTCTTTAAGCTTGCCTTGTTGCAGACCCTCAGCATCTGATATATTGAATGTACCTGAAACAGATTCAGGAGGAGGAGGAGAATGTCTTGCAGATGTTGAGGGAAATTGCTCAGAAATACTGCGGGTCCCCCCACTTCTCTTTGTTATGCCCATGATGAGGGATATGTATAGAGTAATTAAAGTCAAATAAAAATGACTCCTAATGTGAAAATATTGAATAACATTCGGGGAGATGCTGAATTCTTTTACCCTAGAGTACTGGATAAATGGCGAACATATGCTCTTTTCGGTTCGCCCCCTATTCTTTATCATTGAGGAAACTTTCACCTCACAGTCAGCAGACACATTCCAACCAATCAGCAGCATACACTCCCTTCCAGAGCCTTCCATCTGAAGGACAGCTACCCAAAAATCATTTTTAGGGCTAGAACATCATTTATTTTATTTTATAATTTTTTTTCTGTGTAATCTAATTGCATATGCCAGCGTGTGTGTGTGACAGGCTAACACCTAACAGCTTATATTGTGCTCAGTGAAATAAAACAACACTTTTTTGACTGTAATAGATTGAATATCAGTTGCCTGCCTACAGGCGTGTGTGTGAAGCCTATTGCATCTACTCTGCCAACTTTTGCCAGTGCACAGTGATACGTCATATCTGGTGCAACCGTAGTGTACAGTGACATAAAACAACACTTTTTTGACTGTAATAGATTGAATAGCAATTGCCTGCCTACAGGTGTGTGTGTGAAGCCTATTGCATCTACTCTGCCAACTTTTGCCAGTGCACAGTGATACATCATATCTGGTGCAACCACAGTGTACAGTGACATAAAACAACACTTTTTTGACTGTAATAGATTGAATAGCAATTGCCTGCCTACAGGCGTGTGTGTGAAGCCTATTGCATCTACTCTGCCAACTTTTGCCAGTGCACAGTGATACGTCATATCTGGTGCAACCGTAGTGTACAGTGACATAAAACAACACTTTTTTGACTGTAATAGATTGAATAGCAATTGCCTGCCTACAGGCGTGTGTGTGAAGCCTATTGCATCTACTCTGCCAACTTTTGCCAGTGCACAGTGATACGTCATATATGGTGCAACCGTAGTGTACAGTGACATAAAACAACACTTTTTTTTTACTGTAATCGATTGAATATCAGTTGCCTGCCTACAGGCGTGTGTGTGAAGCCTATTGCATCTACTCTGCCAACTTTTGCGAGTGCACAGTGACACTCATATCTGGTGGCACGTGCAGTGCCCCAAATTTGAAGTGGGAGGACCGACCAAGCATCTTTTTTAATCTCCCGCTTCCAAAAATCCATGCCATATACACGGCTGGGTGGAGGAAGAGACCTTCAATGACATCAGTGAGGACAAGGAACGGGACATGGCTAGCTTGGTATCCAACCTTGTGCAAATGGGGAGTTTGCGGTTGTGCAAAGGGACTGTTTGTGGTTGTTTGCGGTGCATTAAACGGGGAGATTGGTCTGTTACTGTGAAACGGCTGTAACCCTTACACTACCTGATCGATACAACATCATACCTGATGTTTTAAAGCATGTTATTCCAAACAATTTAGGAATGTTAGGTGATTTATGCCCTTTATGGCTTAAAACCAGACTCTGCATCAACTATGTCATTTTCCGTGGGAGTTTTGCCATGGATCCCCCTCCGGCATGCCACAGTCCAGGTGTTAGTCCCCTTGAAACAACTTTCCCATCACTATTGTGGCCAGAAAGAGTCCCTGTAGGTTTTGAAATTCGCCTGCCCATTGAAGTCTATGGCGGTTCGCTGATGTTCGCCCGTTCGCGAACATTTGATGAAGTTTGTGTTTGCTGTTCGCGAACCCAATATTTGATGTTCGCGACATCACTACTTTCAATGTCTTTATCTACATTAAAACCAAGTTCCCTCAATTTAAAAAGCCATTGCATCTTTTTATTTAAAAAGTCATATTTTTTCTGTTTCCTTTTAGCCAATTTAATTCCTTATTTAATAAAAAAGAATTTACAGTTAAATTTTACCATTTCCCACCATAAAAGAATATCTAGAAAATAAGAATGTTTTCTTTGTAAGGATGCATAAAAAATGTTAACATTTCTTAAAACCTCATCATTTTCTCAAAGCGACACATTAAGCTTCCAAAATCCTCTTCCTTTGGTTTCTATTTCCGAGCAATTAAAAGTAGCTTTTAAAACCTTTTGATCAGAAAATACATTAGGGATTAAAAACATGTGCATTTAAAAAATTGGGAGTAAAATTCCTATTCGGGAACATGCCTATGGATTTCCCCAACTAAAAACATCATCGGTGGGGTGTAGCTCCTTCCATGTATCCTTTAAAAAAAGAGTTCAAGGACAATGTTAATTAAAAGTTTTGATGTTTTAGCTAAAATTACTTCATTTCTTTTCCTTTTCCTCCCACCAGAATCTAAAATGCAACTAAAATCTCACATTAAAACGGTATAATCTGACCAAGGTAAAAACGTTTGTAAAGTCTCCAACACCTCATATCTTTTATTTGTAGCAGGTGGAGCATATATATTAAAAAAAGTACTACTAAAAGATTTGTTTTTTGCTTTAACCATTAAAACTCTGCTTAGAATAATTTCACTTACTTACTCGATAACCCAACCTGGCCTGAAGAGAACAGCAATACAAGAAGATTTGTTGTCTACCCCCCCCAGACCAGGCTGAAGACCCACACCAATCTCTTTAATTTGCTTCATGCTCAATTGCACTTTTTTGTAAAATTAAAACCTCAACATTAGCACTCATTAAGTAATCTAAAAAGGACACTCTACATGCCTTTGACTGTACACGTCTAATATTTATTGATAGACATTTAAAAGAGGACATCAGTCACAAACATCAGGAGGTAGAATGGCAAACTTATTTGCATCGGCCAAACCATTGACCAATGCACCCATCCCTTCCTCCTCCATAGATTCTTCTGACCGATCATCCTCCACCTGATCTCTGGAACTCGTAGGTGTTGCAGCAAAGGTCAAAGAGGGGGTCCCGGACAAGAGCTCTGGTGTCCTCCTTTTCGCTTTCTCACCTTCCTCTCTAAAACACCTCTCTTTTTTGTACTGTCCAATTCCATCTGTTCTGGTACATATTTCCTCACCTTTTTGGCCTTGAATCGGACCTCCTTCCAAACCCCCCTCAAACTTTTTAGGGGGGGTCTCATTCTCTGAATCTCCAGGGGACTCAGCACTGGTTGACAATTCCGTAACACAGGTGGAACTTGAACCTGTCATCGACTCTTCATATGGGGGGGTAGTCCCTTACCCTTGAGGGGAAACAAATTGATCACAGAACCTGATCCCACACGCAGTCGATGATCGACTGGTATGAAATCCACGGTCCGGTATGGACTGGTGGATGCGACTTGTCGCATCAGAGGCGCACCTTTACACAGATCATGCTCATTACTCAAAGCGCTACTAATAACATTTCCAGACTGTGATCCTTTACGTGGATCCGTACATACTGGAATGTGCGCACTACCGGAGCCTAAACTCATGTGACCCTTTTCCCTCCAGACCAGTGAGCAAGTTCCCTGGCCCTTCCCTGGGACCTCCGGCCATGACCCTCTTGGGTACCAGGAGTCCGTCACCGGACTTCTTCCCAGAGGTGCCACCTATGGCAATCTGTGTTTTAGGTCCAAAGTGGCTAGTAGTTTCTCTTGGACCTAGCCACTGTCCACCACCGTCAATTCCTTTATGCCTTCCCATGGCCCCTGGATTGGGGACCATCTTTTCAGCAGCCCTGATAAAACTGTTTGCCCCATTGTCACTTTCTTTGACCAAGGCTGCTTGACCGGGGACTACTTTGTTTGGCCCCAAGTGGTCCCTCTCACCACTATGGGGTCTACTCTCACTGTGACCGTGGACAACATCTGCCTGCTGCTCTTCACCCTTGGAAGGATCAGCACTTTCATCTCCTCTGGTACGGGATATGGATTGTTGTGCATGTGTGCTTCCTGGGCGATACATAAGTTTCATGGGCCATTTGCGGAACAGATGAAACTCGTCCCCGCAGAGGTCACATCTCCTGTTGCGGCAGTAAAATGCCTGATGATGCGGACTGCCGCAGTATCTACATCTGGGATATGGAAACTCATCATAAGCATGACCATATGATGAACATTTTTTGCAAAAGATTGGTTGTTTGGTGAATCTAAGGTACCCCATATCACTTCCCAATGTGTATCCTCTTTAAAAGTCACAAGATCCTGCTTCTTTCTGTTCCAAATCCCAAATTGGTTCTGGAGCATATTTATCAACCTCACAGTCCTACAATATCCACCCAGGAAACATTCCACGGTTGGTTAATCTACAAAGGGATTGTAAATGTGTACAACAAGAGAGACTTCCTCCCTTGCATCCAACAGTTCTAACTCAATGCCCTCTAAAATTGGATGACCCTCGTTCTCTTTATACAGGTGGTAAAAATTGTAACAACTCCAGCTACTGTAGAAAGTCAGATCATACAGACGTCGGCAGTGTGAATCTTGCATGCACAACACATCTTTAGGTGAAAACTCCAGCAGCTCTTCCAGGATCCTCTCCATGACATATCGTACCGATACCTGGGACCTACGTTCCTCCAAGACGGATGCTGTCCTTCAAGTGCCCCACTCTGGCCACTCCACGACTCTGCATTTTTGCTGTATGATTTCCTAGTGAACAAATTCAACAGGAATTACAGCCCTACACACTGGGACTGCCTCTCGGATCTCTTGCCGCACAACCCCTATAGCAGCATGGGGCTTAAGGACCCCCACAAGTAGGAGACCGATGCCCCAAGGCCGATGAACCTTGAGCTTGTGACACCGAGAATTGATCTAAAAGCCTCCCCCACCGTTTCAAGCTTAATGGCTCGCATCATTGAGGTGCAGCTTTACTCCATAAGGAACAGTAAGCAAGGAGTCCACGTCTGGTTCCCATTATCACCCTTAGAGTGAGAAAAACCCTAAGGGTCAATTGCATACCCAGCCCTGAAAGACCAGGCAATTCTACTCTGAACAGGACAAACAGCAAACTCCAAATGTGTTTGGGCCTTGTGGGCCTCATCAGTGAGGTGCAGCTTTACTCCCTAAGGCACAGTGAGCAAGGAGTCCACATCTGGCTCCCCCTACCACCATTAGGGTGAGAGAAACCCCTAAGAGTCATTTGCATACACAACAATAAAATTAGACGGCTCAATCTGAGTACAGACAATACCTGAAGTAGGTTTGTCCTATAGGTATGGTTTATTACTCAGAGAGCAACCTCTTTTAGCTCACTTGTGCTCTTCACAGGGAGAAATATCCTGAAGTATATCAGTTTGGTCTCACTCAAAAGAGTGACTAGAAAAATGTGTACTAGAAAATATTGTTGTGTCAACTTGACTGTTATATTTATTTAAACCAACAAATACTGTTGTATTAATTATTAGCTAATGTTCAAGTTCAAAATTTACATAAAAGAGTTTACACTTTGACTTATGCAAGACCTTATGATATTATATGCTACGTATATTGGGAAATCTAATAATATGTCCCTCTGTAAATGCCCTTCTGTCCTATTATAGACATTCTTATTCCCAGTTATTCATTGCTTTATTGCTTTATAATATTCTACTACTAGAAGTTATCAATTTATTTACATTGATTTACGCTGCACCTCCAAGTAGAAAGCACTGGGATTACCGGCGTCTGTTCTGCAGCATTCATTTACTTATTACTGTAGCTCCAAGTGGTTAGTGCTGGAATTGCTGGAATCCGATTTGCGGCAATTTGCTGACGTCATAATGACACGCCAGTTGCAGCTTTGCTATGTCATTAGGTAGTTGCTAGACCACAATAGGGAGCTCCATATTGCTATTTAGCTTAGTTTATTACTAACAGTGAGGCCCCCTAATTAGGGCTATTGGTCTCTGGAGTCTTTTAGACCGATTTTGCTTAATAGTTTATGGCCTGAAGTTAGTTCTTATTGTCCAAGCATCTTTAGACAGACAGTTTCTCCCTTAGAGTGGTAATATTAGGAATGACACTGGCATTATAGTGAGTTGGAATACTCAGGTTATACTTACTTTTGACACATTGATAAATGTGTCTGTTGTCTATATCCTTTATTGATCTAGTATATTGTTGTTGTTTTTAATGTTTTTATTTTAATCAATAAGGCCTGGTTGTAGATTGTGTATTACTCATGTGAAAGTGGAACCTGGAACATTATATGGAGTTTAATATTCTATCTAATGACCAGCAGTTGCCCCTACATTTTTTATATTGGGAACATTGAGTCCTCATATTAAGTCATTGATTTGACATTTTTCCTGGATGTTACTATTTATGTGGTCAATCAAGCAAATAGGAATTGTCTCCCTGGTGTACTGCTGTAGTAGAACAGACATTTACAGGATTCAATAAAGAAGCTTCCACTTTGTGTATTAAATAAACACACACAACCTAGGTTGCTCATTTTTTAACCTTTCACAACGGCGTTGTTTAGTGTTTAATAAAGTTTTCCTATTTTACTATTTCATTACATGCTGTTTTACTTGAAGTTTAATTCAAACAGTGTATGTTAATATTTGTTTATAAACTATGAAGTCATTTACTCAAAATATCAAATATCTTAAGAGCATGTCAATTTTACTGCAAGACAAGTAATTGCTTCTGTCAATAAATATAATTATTGAAGCCTGCCCATTGAAGTCTATGGCGGTTCGCCGATGTTCGCCCGTTCGCGAACATTTGATGAAGTTTGTGTTTGCTGTTGGCGAACCCAATATTTGATGTTCGCGACATCACTACTTTCAATGTCTTTATCTACATTAAAACCAAGTTCCCTCAATTTAAAAAGTCATATTTTTTCTGTTTCCTTTTAGCCAATTTAATTCCTTATTTAATAAAAAAGAATTTACAGTTAAATTTTACCATTTCCCACCATAAAATAATATCTTGAAAATAAGAATGTTTTCTTTGGAAGGATGCATAAAAAATGTTAACATTTCTTAAAACCTCAACATTTTCTCAAAGCGACACATTAAGCTTCCAAAATCCTCTTCCTTCTGTTTCTATTTCCGAGCAATTAAAAGTAGCTTTTAAAACCTTTTGATCAGAAAATACATTAGGGATTAAAAACATGTGCATTTAAAAAATTGGGAGTAAAATAAAAAATCTTTTCGGGAACATGCCTGTTGATTTCCCCAACTAAAAACATAATCGGTGGGGTGTAGCTCCTTCCATGTATCCTTTAAAAAAAGAGTTCAAAGACAATGTTAATTAAAAGTTTTGATGTTTTAGCTAAAATTACTTCATCTCTTTTCCTTTTCCTCCCACCAGAATCTAAAATGCAACTAAAATCTCCCATTAAAACGGTATAATCTGACCAAGGTAAAAACGTTTGTAAAGTCTCCAACACCTCATATCTTTTATTTGTAGCAGGTGGAGCATATATGTTAAAAAAAAGTACTACTAAAAGATTTGTTTTTTGCTTTAACCATTAAAACTCTGCTTAGAATAATTTCACTTACTTGCTCGATAACCCAACCTGGCCTGAAGAGAACAGCAATACAAGAAGATTTGTTGTCTACCCCACCAGACCAGGCTGAAGACCCACACCAATCTCTTTAATTTGCTTCATGTTCAATTGCACTTTCTTGTAAAATTAAAACCTCAACATTAGCACTCATTAAGTAATCTAAAAAGGACACTCTACATGCCTTTGACTGTACACTTCTAATATTTATTGATAGACATTTAAAAGAGGACATCAGTCACAAACATCAGGAGGTAGAATGGCAAACTTATTTGCATCGGCCAAACCATTGACCAATGCACCCACCACTTCCTCCTCCATAGATTCTTCTGACCGATCATCCTCCACCTGATCTCTGGAACTCGTAGGTGTTGCAGCAAAGGTCAAAGAGGGGGTCCCGGACAAGAGCTCTGGTGTCCTCCTTTTCGCTTTCTCACCTTCCTCTCTAAAACACCTCTCTTTTTTGTACTGTCCAATTCCATCTGTTCTGGTACATATTTCCTCACCTTTTTGGCCTTGAATCGGACCTCCTTCCAAACCCCCCTCAAACTTTTTAGGGGGGTCTCATTCTCTGAATCTCCAGGGGACTCAGCACCGGTTGACAATTCCGTAACACAGGTGGAACTTGAACCTGTCATCGACTCTTCATATGGGGGGGTTGTCCCTTACCCTTGAGGGGAAACAAATTGATCACAGAACCTGATCCTGCACGCAGTCGATGATCGACTGGTATGAAATCCACGGTCCGGTATGGACTGGTGGATGCGACTTGTCGCATCAGCGGCGCACCTTTACACAGATCATGCTTATTACTCAAAGCGCTACTAATAACATTTCCAGACTGTGATCCTTTACGTGGATCCGTACATACTGGAATGTGCGCACTACCGGAGCCTAAACTCATGTGACCCTTTTCCCTCCAGACCAGTGAGCAAGTTCCCTGGCCCTTCCCTGGGACCTCCGGCCATGACCCTCTTGGGTACCAGGAGTCCATCACCGGACTTCTTCCCAGAGGTGTCACCTATGGCAATCTGTGTTTTAGGTCCAGAGTAGCTAGTAGTTTCTCTTGGACCTAGCCACTGTCCACCACCGTCAATTCCTTTATGCCTTCCCATGGCCCCTGGATTGGGGACCATCTTTTCAGCAGCCCTGATAAAACTGTTTGCCCCATTGTCACTTTCTTTGACAAAGGCTGCTTGACCGGGGACTACTTTGTTTGGCCTCAAGTGGTCCCTCTCACCACTATGGGGTCTACTCTCACTGTGACCGTGGACAACATCTGCCTGCTGCTCTTCACCCTTGGAAGGATCAGCACTTTCATCTCCTCTGGTACGGGATATGGATTGTTGTGCATGTGTGCTTCCTGGGCGATACATAAGTTTCATGGGCCATTTGCGGAACAGATGAAACTCGTCCCCGCAGAGGTCACATCGCCTGTTGCGGCAGTAAAATGCCTGATGATGCGGACTGCCGCAGTATCTACATCTGGGATATGGAAACTCATCATAAGCATGACCATATGATGAAATTTTTTTGCAAAAGATTGGTTGTTTGGTGAATCTAAGGTACCCCATATCACTTCCCAATGTGTATCCTCTTTAAAAGTCACAAGATCCTGCTTCTTTCTGTTCCAAATCCCAAATTGGTTCTGGAGCATATTTATCAACCTCACAGTCCTACAATATCCACCCAGGAAACATTCCACGGTTGGTTAATCTACAAAGGGATTGTAAATGTGTACAACAAGAGAGACTTCCTCCCTTGCATCCAACAGTTCTAACTCAATGCCCTCTAAAATTGGATGACCCTCGTTCTCTTTATACAGGTGGTAAAAATTGTAACAACTCCAGCTACTGTAGAAAGTCAGATCATACAGACGTCGGCAGTGTGAATCTTGCATGCACAACACATCTTTAGGTGAAAACTCCAGCAGCTCTTCCAGGATCCTCTCCATGACATATCGTACCGATACCTGGGACCTACGTTCCTCCAAGACGGATGCTGTCCTTCAAGTGCCCCACTCTGGCCACTCCACGACTCTGCATTTTTGCTGTATGATTTCCTAGTGAACAAATTCAACAGGAATTACAGCCCTACACACTGGGACTGCCTCTCGGATCTCTTGCCGCACAACCCCTATAGCAGCATGGGGCTTAAGGACCCCCACAAGTATGAGACCGATGCCCCAAGGCCGATGAACCTTGAGCTTGTGACACCGAGAGTTGATCTAAAAGCCTCCCCCACCGTTTCAAGCTTAATGGCTCGCATCATTGAGGTGCAGCTTTACTCCATAAGGAACAGTAAGCAAGGAGTCCACGCCTGGTTCCCATTATCACCCTTAGAGTGAGAAAAACCCTAAGGGTCATTTGCATACCCAGCCCTGAAATACCAGGCAATTCTACTCTGAACAGGACAAACAGCAAACCCCAAATGTGTTTGGGCCTTGTGGGCCTCATCAGTGAGGTGCAGCTTTACTCCCTAAGGCACAGTGAGCAAGGAGTCCACATCTGGCTCCCCCTACCACCATTAGGGTGAGAGAAACCCCTAAGAGTCATTTGCATACACAACAATAAAATTAGACGGCTCAATCTGAGTACAGACAATACCTGAAGTAGGTTTGTCCTATAGGTATGGTTTATTACTCAGAGAGCAACCTCTTTTAGCTCACTTGTGCTCTTCACAGGGAGAAATATCCTGAAGTATATCAGTTTGGTCTCACTCAAAAGAGTGACTAGAAAAATGTGTACTAGAAAATATTGTTGTGTCAACTTGACTGTTATATTTATTTAAACCAACAAATACTGTTGTATTAATTATTAGCTAATGTTCAAGTTCAAAATTTACATAAAAGAGTTTACACTTTGACTTATGCAAGACCTTATGATATTATATGCTACGTATATTGGTAAATCTAATACTATGTCCCTCTGTAAATGCTCTTCTGTCCTATTATAGACATTCTTATTCCCAGTTATTCATTGCTTTATTGCTTTATAATATTCTGCTACTAGAAGTTATCAATTTATTTACATTGATTTACGCTGCACCTCCAAGTAGAAAGCACTGGGATTACCGGCGTCTGTTCTGCAGCATTCATTTACTTATTACTGTAGCTCCAAGTGGTTAGTGCTGGAATTGCTGGAATCCGATTTGCGGCAATTTGCTGACGTCATAATGACACGCCAGTTGCAGCTTTGCTATGTCATTAGGTAGTTGCTAGACCACAATAGGGAGCTCCATATTGCTATTTAGCTTAGTTTATTACTAACAGTGAGGCCCCCTAATTAGGGCTATTGGTCTCTGGAGTCTTTTAGACCTATTTTGCTTAATAGTTTATGGCCTGAAGTTAGTTCTTATTGTCCAAGCATCTTTAGACAGACAGTTTCTCCCTTAGAGTGGTAATATTAGGAATGACACTGGCATTATAGTGAGTTGGAATACTCAAGTTATACTTACTTTTGACACATTGATAAATGTGTCTGTTGTCTATATCCTTTATTGATCTAGTATATTGTTGTTGTTTTTAATGTTTTTATTTTAATCAATAAGGTCTGGTTGTAGATTGTGTATTACTCATGTGAAAGTGGAACCTGGAACATTATATGGAGTTTAATATTCTATCTAATGACCAGCAGTTGAGCCTGCATTTTTTATATTGGGAACATTGAGTCCTCATATTAAATCATTGATTTGACATTTTTCCTGGATGTTACTATTTATGTGGTCAATCAAGCAAATAGGAATTGTCTCCCTGGTGTACTGCTGTAGTAGAACAGACATTTACAGGATTCAATAAAGAAGCTTCCACTTTGTGTATTAAATAAACACACACAACCTAGGTTGCTCATTTTTTAACCTTTCACAACGGCGTTGTTTAGTGTTTAATAAAGTTTTCCTATTTTACTATTTCATTACATGCTGTTTTACTTGAAGTTTAATTCAAACAGTGTATGTTAATATTGGTTTATAAACTATGAAGTCATTTACTCAAAATATCAAATATCTTAAGAGCATGTCAATTTTACTGCAAGACAAGTAATTGCTTCTGTCAATAAATATAATTACTTACGGTAGTTATCATTCTGAGTACTGAATAAAAAAAAAAAGTGTATATATATATATATATATATATATATATATATATATATATAGTTGCCACACCTGATATACAGAGATCCTGGAAACTCTCAGGCCCATTTTGGATGGAAGACAGTTCTATAGAATTGGCGATATAGCTATATAACTAACTTTGTGTAATACTTCCTGGCATATAGGCTCTTTTTATTTGCACATATAACTTTATAGATATTAACAGGCTCTAAATTTACCTGTCAATATACATTTTGCATTATAACATTAAACTACGCTGCAGATTTATTTATTAAATATAGAACATGTTTTAAATTTAAAAATGATTGTGCTGTAAATAATCCATGTAAGTTGAACGCACATTGCATTGCACAGCTGATTCATTTTCTAGTCACACCTTGCTATATCTTAAGATCTATGTAAATAACAATATTTGCTATAAATATTGTCATATAAATTCCTACCAAAAACATGTTAATAATAAAGCTCTCAAATAAATCAAGATACGTCACATTTAAAAATATAAGTCCATTTTGTACAAAGCTGTCTGGCCTATGACTTTCATGGTATCCCAAAGGAACTATTCAAAATCCTACAAAATTATGCTGTAAAAGTGTTGCTTGCCTTATGCTAACTAATTTGGAAAACTCAACAGTGGCAAATAGACTTGAAAAGATCAGTCAACATACCAATTCCAAAAAAGGCAGTCCCAAAGAGTGCTCCAATTATTGAACAATTGCACACATGCCAGAAAGGTAATGCTTAAGATCCTATAAGTTTATCTTCAACTATATATGAACCGGGAACTACCATATGTGCAAGCCAGGTTCCTTAGAAGAAGAGGCACAAGAGGTCAAATTGCCAATATCCGCTGGAGAATAGAGAAAGAAAGAGAGTTCTAAAAAGCATTTAATCCTGCTTCATAAACTATTCTAAAGTCTTTGACTGTGTGGTTCACAACAAAACGGATATGGGACCATCTCATCCACCTCTTAAAGAATCTGCATGTAGACCAAGAAGCTCTGGTCAGAACATAAGATGGAACAACAGAAAGTTTCAAGACCAGGAAAGGAGTGTGACAAGGTTGTATATTGTCACTTATTTATTCAACTTATATGTGGAGTACATCATGCGTAAGGCTGACTGTAATAAATATTGCTGGAAGAAATAGCAACAACAATATTACTCTAATGGCTGAAAGTGAGGAGGAACTAAAGGATATATTGATAAGAGTGAAAGAAGACAGAGCAAAAGCTAGCCTGCTGCTCAACATTAAAAAGACAAAGATCATGGCAAACCACAATCTTAGTAACAGGAAAATAGATAGGGAAGAAGTGGAGGCAGTGACAGATTTTATTTTCCTGGGATATAAGATTAGTTGCAAAGGAGAGTAACCGGGACATAGATTTAGCGGCTTTTCTAGATAAGTGATTGCAGGGTCCTTCTGATCTATTTATATATTCTTTTCTATTATATAGATATTTTTTATATCTTATATTTTTTTATATCTTATATATTTTTCCCAGTTCTGTAATAGGTTCCCACACCACTTTTCTATCCATTTTCACTTAACGGTGTATTTATCTCGCCTATAGTCATTTCTATTGTCCGCTTAGGGAATTTTGTCTTTTAACTCTAGTTTTTCTGCTTCTACTCTCATGTTAGTAGACCTGCCCCCATTGTATGTGTTTCTGTATGTACACGTATGCATACAAAGATTTTCATTCCTGTGGGGATATGGTTCTTATATTCTTATTTACATATCCCTATGTATATATATATGCACGTATATTTATGTTTATGTATGTGTGTGTATGTATACACATGGATGTTATGTTGATTTTTATATTTCCTTATTTTATATGACTCTAGGGATGGGGATTTCCTCTGTAATAGAGGACCTTTGGTACTTTTGGTTTATTGGACCACTAGATAATTCAGATATATTTTAATATTTAATATTTTGTATTTATATATATTTAGGCTAACTTTTAGTTTTTAGTATATATTTTATATCCCTTCATTGGTACCATTTGCACTTTATGTGCTGCATTCAGTGCTCTTCACTATATATTTATACATATTTATTGTTTGACATGGGAACCTCTATATTTGCTGGAGTGTGCCTAGTGTTTTGCAGTGTCCATTTGTTACTGTCATTTTTGGGCTTGTTGCTGGTTGCCCCATCCATAGGCCCCTTTTTCTCTGGGGCTGCTAGCCTCCCCGCGTGCCCCTTTATCTATTAGAATTACTACTATGTCCGGTGGAACGCATATGCGTTCCACCGACGGGGATACTTCCTGTGGGGAGACTGTGGAGGCGTGGTGACGTCACCACGCAAGACACAGGACGATGTGGAACCTGGGAGACAGCGTGGTGACGTCACCACGTACTCAGGGACACGGGGATGGCGCCAAACCAGACAATGGAGGCGCAGATCACCCTTTTTAAGAGAGGTGAAGGTGGGTAACTCTTTTGATACTTCATTTATACATTTATATCTATGAGACAATTGATATTTATTACCATTGACAAAGCTCAGTAGATGAGCGAAACGCGTCTGGATATCCTTTACTTTTATTTTTTATGTATTTTTTATTTCTTATTTTGCATTTTAAATAGTGCCTTTTTAAGCATTATTAGTATTATCAGTCTATATATGTTCTACACCCCCAGTGTCATTCCTGCATGTTTGCATTGACTATATTTATTTTTTACCCTTGAGGAACATATATTTGCTTTTTGATCCTTTATTCCTCTTGGAGTTTTTTACCAATTGATACATGGACACTCATTTTTAACGGATGGTCATCTGTGGGTCGCCCACTATGCCTATTTTATGACTGGATTCTATCTGGACTTTTTGGTCTCCTCGCGAACTTGTCCAACTACCAACGGAGCTTTGGCCATATATTCTGATACTTTCTTTGGGCCTAGCACCCCTCAACTAAGTATATCAGATTAGAAAGCCTGGTTACTACCATACCAACCCTATCTATAGTAATCTACAGCCTAGTGACTACCTTGGTGACTACCTTTCTGTCCACATTTATACAAGACCAAGACCAAGAATCCTTTTTATGAGTGACTTTCTATACCTCTATTTAGAGGGTTCTACATGTGAGTGTCCATTTGTTATGTAATCCTGTTTTGAAATAAATTTATTGATCTGCTCTAGGATTCTGTGTGCGCTCTCCCTCTCCCCTTTTTTTTTTTTTTTGTTTCATTCGCAAAGGAGAGTAAGACTAACCCTAAAATATTTTTAAAATATATTAATGGGAAGAAGGATAGGAAGGAAGCTATAGGACCATTACTATGTGAAACAGGCTGTCTTATAATTAGTTACCAGGAAAAGGCAGATGAGCTAAATAAATATTTTCTTCGGTATACACAAGAGAGATGCCAGTGGTTGGGACACTGCAACAAAATGGGGCTACACTACCTTCACCAAATAATTGGTTAACAAAAGAAGAAATCCAAAAGAGGTTGAAAAAAAATACATGTTAATAGCCCCAGGTCCTGGTGGAATAAATCCAAGGGTACTTAGGGAACTGGGTTCTGTAATAGCCAAACCATTATATTTAATTTTTCAAGATTCACTCAACACAGGGTCTCTACCAGATGACTGGAGAAAGCAGATGTGATACCTATATTTAAGAAGGGAGCAAGAGCAAATGTTGGGAATGATAGACCTGTAAGCCTCACTTATGTAGTGGGAAAGTTGTAAAGGGTTAATAAGGGATAATATAGAAAAATATGTCTATTTGAACAAGATTATGAATCAAAGTCCAGGATGGGTCATGTCAAACAAATCTACTTAGTTTCTGTGAGGAGGTTAGTAGGAACTTGGATCAAGGCAACTCAGTGGATGTAGTCTTTTTGGATTTTGCAAAGGCTTTTGAAACAGTATCACATGGAAGCCTACTGTGCAAACTAAGGGATACAGGAATTGCAGTAAATATCTGCTTATGGACTGAGAGCTGGCTAAAAGACAGAAAGCAAGGGGTTGTTGTAAATGGAACTTACTCGGATTGGACTAATGTGGTAAGTGGGTTCCTCGGGGTTCAGTATTAGGTCCTCTCCTTTTTAACATATTTTTTTTTTTCCAAAATCTTTTTACTGTCACATAAGCAGTGTTCAATAACACAATATTGTTGGACTCGCAGGTCCAACACAATTTTGCATAAACAGGATTTTTTAACAACATTTTAGATATCTTGTACAACTTTGTTGTCTATAATGATTATCCTGTCCTGACAATTTTGGGTGTCTGCTTTATGTGTCCACCATAACCTTTTTCCGTTTTCTCAACTTTGCAGGAAACGCCTGCTAGCTATTCCTTCCCTAGCAATTGACTTCTCAATACTAAACTTGTCAAATTCTTACATGTGAGCTAACTTGTTGTCTTTCCATGTAGATATATATAGATGTTCAATTTTGCATAGCTCGAGAATTACATTATTCACCTAGTATATGGGAAGTATAACATCGAACAAACAATAAATAAACAAGTCAATGAACTTATTACCTGTATCTTCCCTGCTTTTTTTTGTTTTCCTCCTTCTTCCTGTCTATCTTCTTCAGTTTACTCAATTCGCCAGTAGTTGTCAACGCCCAAGACACCCGTCATCCCGGCCTGGAGTCTCAGCCTCATCCGATTACGCCTTCCCTTCCTAGTGTACTAATTTCCACTCTAAATCAAGTTTTTGTTAAATTAAAATAGCTTTGTCCGACTCCACCCATCTGTCCCAAATTTGACTAAAAGTGGAGAGGGAGTTGTTTATTGAATGCGTCATTTTTTCATAAATCATGATGTGGTTTAATTTTTTTATAACCTCTTGGGCGTCTAAATGGGGTGATTTCCAATTCTTTGCAATGTGGCTTTTGGTTGCCAGCATGACCATTTGTATCCACTTGTTATGGTTCTTATTAACGTTCAGTACTGGCATTCCCAGTAAGCATGTCTCCCTATTTCCCTGTCTAATACCTCAGTGATCATTGCAGTTACCCTTCGCCACAGGGCCTGTACTTTTGGGCAGTCCCACCAGATGTGGCCAAAGGTTCCTCTATCTGAGCAGTTCCTAAAGCACTCAGGAGGGGAAAGCGGATTTATCTTATTTAGCCTGTCAGGTGTCATGTATACCCTGTGTAGTACTTTAGTTGCTGTTTCTAATTAGCTAAAGAAGAGGGAGCCTTTAGTCAGTGCCTTGTGTATTTTTCCCCATCTCTGGGTGTCCCATTCTACTCCCATTTCCTGTTCTCATTGTAGGACATGTTTAGGCTTTTGGTCTTTAAGTGGCTTGTTGGCAAGCGAGTAAAGGGTACCAATTATGCCTCTGGCTAGGGGATTCTGCGCACATACTTTCGCAAACCAGGTGTCCTGTGGGGGACCCCAGGATTTGACCAGTTCTTGGACCCTGTGGCATATCTTGTTATAGTTAAATATCTCCCTCTCTGGTAGATTGTACTTATTTATGAATTGTATAGAGGTTAGAAGGTTGCCGTCTTGGAACCATGCCCCTAGCAGGTCTAGTTTCCGCGAGAGCCACCACGCTTTTGAGACCCCCCCTAATTCCTTCATAATCTGGGACCCCGAAAGGACTGGCGTGAGAGATGATAGGGAGTGTGTTAACTGCCGCTTGGAGTTCGCCCCTCTCCACTCCTGCAGGGATAATTTAATCATTGGATTATTGTAGCCTGATTTTGCTATTGGGGGGAGTGTCGGGGACCAAATGATTTTATCCCATTTGTAGGGTTTCATTTGATAGTTCTCTAGGTATACCCACATTGGTTGGTGTTCACTGGAATGGGCTTGTGGTTTTAACATATTTATTAATGACACTAAGTCGTGCAAGGTAATTAAATCAGAAAATGATGTACTTTCCCTCCAAAGGGATTTGCATAAATTAGAGAAATGGGCAACTAAATTGCAGATGAGATTTAATACGAATAAATCTAAAGTTATGCATCTGTGAAGGAAAAATAGCCTTGCCTGGAGCAAATCTAGGGGTATCAGATATTGAAAGGGATTTGGGAGTGCTTGTGGACAACCACCTAGGTAGCAGTGCTCAATGCCAAGCAGCAGCTGCTAAGGCAAATAAAATATTAGTATGTATTAAGAAGGGTGTAGAAGCAAGGGAAGCAAATATAATTCTGCCACTATATAAATTCCTAGTATGCCCTCATTTGGAATATGGAGCACAATTTTGGGCACCACTACGTAAAACAGACATTTTAGAGCTGGAAAAAGCACAGATAAGGGCTACAAAACTAATAAGGGGAATGGAAGGGCTAAGTTATGAAGAAAGTTTAACCAAATAAACGTATTTTATTTAGAAAAAAGGCATCTATGAGGGGACATGATTACCTTATATAAATATATCCAGGGTGAATATAAGGCTTTGTCAAGTTAACTTTTTGTGCCAAGAGGATTTCAGCTGACAAGAGGGCATCCTTTGAGGTTAGAAGTAAAAAGATTCCACCGTAAAGAAAGAAAAGGGTTCTTCACAGTGGTTAATCTGTGGAATTCTCTACCAAGGGAGGTGGTGACAGCGGATTCAATAGATGTAAAGATTCCAGGAGGGGACATTATTCAGGAGACCAATCCTACCCCAGCAGATTACAATCCGGTTCCCTAGGGGAGCAGCAGAGACTCAGGGCAGCAAAGTGATTTTACCTCAGTAGTCTTCCCTCTAAATGGAACACACGATTGGCTATGTGTCACAAGAAGAGCATGTTTATTTCTGGTTACAGTAAGTGTATTCATACAGAACCAAGTATTTACATCATAGTGGGTTAAACATATGCAAACTCTCTGCCCAGATTAGAACTAACCAATAACAGAAATCGAAGACCCAATAAGGAGGCAGGGAAAACCATGGGCTTTGCTTGCCCGCCTTGGGGGTGGATCAGTGGGAGGCAACAGCCAGGACATTTTGGCGGGAACATTTAAACAAAAAAAAAACTATACACTTAAACAACCACAAGATGCCACTGCAGGATAACAAATGGAACTGTTCCCGTTTCAACAGTGAGTTGGATACATACAGCCTTATTAAATTGTGATTCGGCCAATTGAACAGGGCTCTCTATAAGCACATAGCATATTTTTTTTACAGAAGTTTTTAGTTAGTGAACTTCTATCTAAAAGCAAAGTCTTCACTAACTAAACATTTCTGTAAAAAAATATGCTGTGTGCTTATAGAGAGCCCTATTCAATTGACCGAATAACAATTTAATAAGGCTGATAGTGTTAAACTGAATAGCTGTTCTGACACAAAATGGCATTAGAATTTGAAAGTCTCTTGGTTAGGGAAAAGAGATATTCACAATAGATAACTTTAAAAAGGGATTGGGTATATTTTTAAATAAAAAAGAGCATTCAGGGTTATAACTAGAAATGGAGTATTGATCCAGAAAGAAATCCAATCCCCAGTATCTGGGATCAGGAATTAATTTTATTTTTTCCCTTTTCAAACAATTGTCAAAGTTTCACTGGGTTTTTATTCTGTTTGTCTTCCTCTGAATCAATTAACAATGAATCCACATATGGCAGATCAGAGGAGATATAAAAGGTTGAACTTGATGGGACTAATAGTCTTTTTTCAACCTCAGTTACTTTGTAACTCTGTAACTATGTAAATATCTCTTCACATGGTGACTGCAGCAATGAAATTAAAAGATGTTTGCTTCTGGGGAGGAAAGCTATGGCAAGTTTGGACAAGCTAGTAGTAAGTAAAGATATTACATTATCATAGTTAAAAATAAGGTATTCCCAGTAGTAAATAAATAAATAAATAGTACATTTGTGTTCACATTTGAATGTCTAAAACAAGTAAAATAACTTGTTTCCTGCCTAGAATTCAGAGAAATACAGTTATTACACTGCATTCTGGTAACCTGGGAGGCGTCACTCTTTAATCCAAATATCATTTCAAACATGGCTCCTTTTAAGCACATGCCTGCTGTATTACACAGTAGTAACATAGTAATACCGATATGGGAACTGCACTATAAAGAAGGCTGATCACTGTAGAATTGATGCCTTTGAATTGCGGTGTTGGAGAAAAATGCTAGAATCTCTTGAACTGCAAGAATATCTAATTACTACGGGGAATCAATCCAAACTGTTCACTAACTCTCATATTATTAAAAACTGAAGGTGCACAAAGAAGGGGACGGCAGAGGCGAAGATTAATAAATTAGGTTATTGAAGCAATGCTCTTACGAAGATCAGAGGTGCAGTGGCTCACATTTATACCTGTTGTGCTGCAGGTCATAGGGTCATGGAGAGTGGGACTCGGCAGAACGACTAAACAACGACAGCTATAAAAGACTCCTAATTTCAATGAGTACAGACAAATTCTGATCAAAGATAACTATATTAGCATCTTATAATGTAGAAATGACATATACTAACAAGCATGTCTGTAACCTTATTGTGCTATCACCTAAGACTCATTATGGTGGCTGTATAATTTATTTTGGCACAGTGGGACATAATTTATCTAAGTATTTGTATTGTTAGTGGATGTATCAATAGTATCCCCAATACATCATAACTACTGCAAATATTTTTGTAGCCTCCTTTTGTACTAATGTATGGTACATTAAATGGCTGTGTCATTGCTTAAGGTATATTATGAAGTTTATATAATTTACCCCGATACAACAAGCCTAACTAAAAACTGTGAGATACAATCCTATTCTCCTCTCCACCACTCCTCTCCTCCTCTCCACCACTAGACTGCTTTCTATTGGCTGAAAGGCCTGTGTTGCACTACGTTATACCGCAATTGGATCGTAGCAGCCAATCGCATCTCGGCCAGCCCCTTGACAGCTTGCATGTGCGGAAAGGGTTTACAGGCTTGCGTCTACGGCCCGTTGGGTGCAGCATGGTTGAATGTAATAGCTCTGTAACTAAGTAGAATTTCAAGCCAGCAGGCTTTGTGGGTGTACCGATGCCGCTACAGGCTTGGAAAATTTATGTTCACCAGCATCCATGTTCCCTACATTATTACATTACAGAATTAGAAAGATCTTTTATCTGAAGTGTGTTGAGCATTTCAGACTTGCTTCTTCACTACTTCATTACATATTTTCAAAATGAGCACCTCTAGGGACAAACACTCCTTTGTTGAAGAGATCAGACTGGGGCTTCTTTTTGTTGCTCTCTGCCCCAAGCAGGTCTTCTAAATAAGATCATGAAAATGCGATTTGCTGTAGAGTTTGTTAAAAAAACACAGCTTTTTGAATGGAAGACTGTAAGGAAAAGAGATGTGACTTTTGTAAAATAGGTTGATCATGAACACAAGACCTGGGCATTTGGGATATAAAATAAGTGTAAACCTGGGGGAGAAAGGAGGAGAAAAGCAGCAGAAAAAGCAGGGTGAGCAGAGAAATAAATGAAAGCCATCAAGTTTTCTACCACCCAGAAAGCATGATGAAGTTAATTATAGTAAGATTAATCTGACAAAGGTATAAAATGTTCTGCTAAAGCATTTATTTAGGATCATGTGCACAGGAATATAAAGAAGTCAGAACCACTGAAAAAAAAAACAAACAGGAAACATTGAAGCATTGCTAGAACTTGTAGAGATAAAGCTTGTCTTAATTTCAGGATCTGTTGTGATATCCCACACAGCTATAGAAATAGAATCTGCAAAACTACTGATATTAAAATACTAAAAACAGAAAAAAATAAACATTCTATGAAAATGGAAATATAGAAAAAGTTAAATAATTTTGTGACTGAGCAAAAAAAACAAATGTCTGCCCGATAAGGAGTCTACAGTTGATAAAGAATCTAAGGCTACAAAAGAGTGTTCAATAAAAGTGAGTTTGATACATCTTCTTTGGAAGTACCACAGGACCCTCCTTCTGGGTCTTTGGAAACAAATAATAGGATTGAACCTTAGTCTGATTAGAGTAAATCAGGTGCACAGACAACTGGATATTAGACTTCACATAGAATAAGTAGTAATGTAGTCAATAAACATTGTTCTCCTTTGAGCTTTTCTTAGCCTGTTAGGTGAATATTGCAGTATATAGTGATACCCTTTTTATTGGCCAAACCTCCTATCCTACATCATTATGCTGTTTTAATAAAGTGATCATTGTTGCTACCACGTCACCTGTTGGGCTTTAGTCTAAAGGGATTGTAATATGTATTATTTGTGCTGGTCTCTGACCTGTTACAAATAGGTTTGCTTCTGTCCCTAAATTCCTATGCAGTGCTAGGTCACTTGTGTTAGTTAACTGTATATAGAACCAGTTTTCATTTACATTATATATTTACATTATATGTATTATAGGTTAACCAGTAGTACTGCTGCAGACTGAGCAGTCTTGTAGCCCTATTAAATTAGAGCTAAGTACAAACTCGTAGCACATAGTGACACAAGTAGCACTACGTTGCTATTACATTCTACAATTCTTTATTAAATGCTATTAAACCATTGTTGCATTTGGGCAAGGTAAGTGGCCTTATTTACCCTATTGTAGGTTTAGCGAGGGGGTGGTTTTAGGTCAGATAGAGGGATTTTTATTGTATTATTTAGGGCTTAAAAGCATGTAGATAGGGGTATTGATGTATGTAGTTAGGGGTAAAATGTATGTAGTTAGGGTAATAATGTATGTAATTAGGGTATATGTAGATAGGGTATTAATGTATGTATTTAGGGTATATGTAGTTAGGGTATTAATGTACAGTATGTAATGTATGTTTTATTGCATGTGATGTATGCTTTTTTTATTTTCTGTAACTTAGTGTTTTTTTTTCTCCAGTAAAGTAGATTTTTTTATTTATGGAATTTAGGTTGTTTTATTTTGGATAATGTTCTTTTTTATTTTTGATACTGTTTTCTATAGTGGTGCTTTTTTATTTTTTGTAATGTAAATTTAAATTTTCTGTGATCTAGGTTTTTTTATTTTTTGTAATTGGTGCTTTTTTATTTTGTATATTCTAGGGTTTAATAGGGGGTTAGGTAGGTAGTGTAGGTGTTAATAGGTTAGGGTAGAAGGGGTAACTAGGATAGGGAGCAGGGGGCTTTATTAGTTAGAGGGTGGTTGGTTTAGATTTATTAGTTTATTAGGGGGAATAGTGTAGTGCAGTGTAGTGTTTGTACTTAGTGTCATGAGGCTCTTGGAGGACCCTTGTGGCACTTATATGGTTACTGTTAGGGTTCTTATTGTCCCATAAGGTTCTTTATAGACCCTTTTGGGACTGATGGAGTTAAATAGAGGCTTATGGGGGTCTGTATAGACCCCCATAAGATGGGGGTCTGTATACAGTGAGGAGAAAAAAGTATTTGATCCCCTGCTGATTTTGAATATTTGTCCACAAAAAAATGATCACTCTATAATTTTAATGATAGGTGTATTTTAACAGTGAGAGACAGAATAACATAAAAAACAAACAAGAAAAACGCATGTAAAAAAAGTTATACATTTATTTGCTGGTCAATGAGTGAAATGCGTATTTGATCCCCTATCAATCAGCAAGATTTCCGGTTCCCAAGTGTCTTTTATACAGGTAACGAGCTGAGATTAGGAGCACTCTCTTAAAGAAGCAATCAAACTCTCCACCATGGCCAAGACCAAAGAGCTGTCTGAGGATGCCAGGGACAAGATTGTAGAACTACACAAAGCTGGAATGAGCTACAAGACATCACCAAGCAGCTTGGTGAGAAGGTGACAACAGTTGGTGCGATTATTTGCAAATTGAAGAAACACAAAATAACTGTCAGTCTCCCTCGGTCTGGTGCTCCATGCAAGATTTAACCTCAATGATCATGAGAATGGTGAGAAATCAGCCCAGAACTACATGGGAGGATCTTGTTAATGATCTCAAGTCATGTGGGACCATAGTCAACAAGAATACAATTGGTAACACACTACGCCGTGAAGGACTGAAATCCTGCAGCACCCGCAAAGTCCCTCTGCTCAAGGAAGCACATGTACAGGCCCGTCTGAAGTTTGCCAATGAACATCTAAATGATTCAGAGGAGAACTGGGTGAAAGTGTTATGGTCAGATGAGACCAAAATCGAGCTCTTTGGCATCAACTCTACTCACTGTGTTTGGAGGAGGAGGAATGCTGCCTATGACACCATCCCCACTGTCAAACATGGAGGTGGAAACATTATGCTTTGGGGGTGTTTTTCTACTAAGGGGACAGGATGTGAGATGTGTGCAAACCTGGTGGCCAACTGCAAGAAACGTCTGACCGCTGTAATTGCCAACAAGGGTTTTGCCACCAAGTACTAAGTCGAAGGGGTCAAATAATTATTTCACTCATTGACCTGCAAATCAATTTATAACTTTTTTGACATGCTTTTTTCTGGTTTTATTTTTATTTTTGTTATTCTGTCTCAAACTGTTAAAATACACCTACTATTAAAATTATAGACTGATCATTTCGTTTGTCAGTGGGCAAACATTCAAAATCAGCAGGGGATCAAATACTTTTTCCCCTCACTTTAGACCCCCATAAGAGATGGGGTTAAATAGGCTTAGATGGGGTTAAATAGGCTTAGATGGGGTTTAATAGGCCTAGATAGGGTTATTGGGTCCAGATAGGACTAACAGGGTTTAGTATGGGTTAATGGGGTATAGTTAGGGTTAGCAGTGATTAGTATGGGCTAATGGGGTATAGTTAGGGTTAATGGGTCATACTATGGTTAGGGTTAATAGTGTAGTTTAGTGCTTTAGACTTTGTATCATGAGGGTCCAGGAGGACCCTTGTGGCACTTATAGCGTTATTATTGGACTGATGGGGTTAATTAGTGCCCTATAGGGGTCTATATAGAGATTTATTGGACTTATGGGGTTAAATAGAGGCTTATGGGGGTCTGTATAGACCTCTATTAGTGATGGGGTTAATTAGAGACTTTTGGGGGTTTACATAGACCACCATAAGTGATGCCGTTTATTAGAGACTTTTGGAGGGTCTGTATAGACCCACATAAGTGATGGGGTTAATTTGAGATGCCTGAGGGGCTACTTATAGTACCCTTGCAGGAGTTAGTAATTTTGTAGTGATCGCGGGTCCTTTAAGGACCTGCAGTGGGAAATTTTGTAAAATTTGGACCCCCAGCATAGTGGTTAATTGTAGGTGCCATGGGGGGTACTTGAAGTACCCCGGTGGCAGGGGTTAACACTTTGACTGCCGGAGGGGTTCCGATCGGGACCCCTGCAGCAATAGTTAATATGGGAAGGCTGCGGGCGTCCCAATGTGGACCCCCAGAATTTTAAGAGGTTAATTTTAGGTGACGCGGGGGTACCGGGTACCCCAGTGGCCGGGTTCACACAATAGTGTGCTGCAGGCCTTTTAAGGAACCGCAGCGGGATATTTGAATTTTTAATGCAGTGGTGGTTCCGATTGAGTCCCGATCGGGAACCCCACTGAACGGATTAATTTGGGGACTCTACAGGGGTCCCAATGGGGGCCTGCAGCATTGGAGAGTTCATTTTAGGTGCTTGTGTGTGCAGGGCTTGGGTTTTTAACTGCTGCAGAGGTCCCGATCAGGACCACTGCGGCAAGGGCTGATGATGAAAGCCTGCGTGTTATTACACAGGCTTTCATTAGCCATGATGGCAATCTGTTTTGCCTTTGGCTAATTCAGACCCATTGCTACATAATTGCTTAATTGATAGTAGCATGATTGCAGATGTAAAGTGCGAGGAGACTGGCTTACGTAATAGCCTCTCTCCTCGCAGCTCGCAGCCCCTTTCTAATATAATAGCAGCGCAACTCGGGAACACCTTGGGTTTAAGAGCTCCATGTTGGAGTTCTGAGACTGGAATTTATTAGGGCTGATGGTCATGTCAGGTAGGTCATGTTTGCTAAAGCCATAGGCCATTTAAGTTAATTTGACATCAATTTTAAAAATGCTGTGGATCCAAGAAAGGACTGACAGTAGCATTTGAAAGGATTGACCTTCCGTAGCATTTGATTTGGTGACAACATCATTGTGATGGCTGTGGAGGGGGCTCAATGGGGTGTATTAAGTCTCAACCTCAACTGACGCTGTTTGAGCATGGACTGAATGAACAACCCACAAATGCATCCTGTGTTATACTGATCATATTTGCAGCAGAAATGAATGAGCCCCGCTGGGATGCAGATGCAATCCCTTCAATTATTTCAAAAAGCCATTGGCTTGTGTGGAATCTTTTATAATTTAAAACTCTTTTTTTCAAAACAATGTATACAGTAATGTTTTATCTGTAATTTATATTTGTTATTGGAGAGATAAAACATCAAGGAGAACAACACAGAGTTTACAACATGATTATTCATTTACTTATGCCAATTGTTTTTTGATTGAAATATCACAATAATAATTACAAGTATACAGTAGTTATAGTTTTCAATAATTATATTCTCAATCACAGCTGATATTTTGGTTAATATTTTAGTTTGGATTGTCGATAAATTAGTATTATAATGGTGTACCACTTAAGGTGGCTTGTTCTGCTCCTTCTCCTGCCAAAGAGTCTAGTTCATAATTTCCGAACTCAAGGCTTTATGGACTCATGATTAGCTAGGAAGAAGGTGCATGCCACTATAAATTAAAGTAATTATTGTGAGATTCAATAAAGAGTGTGGTAAATAGCAATGAAAAGTAAACTTCTTGCTATTCTCTAAGATTATCTTATTTTTTTGTTAACTTATGCATGTCATGAATCATGCTTGTAAAAGAGCATGCACAGCAAATAAAGGTAAAAGGTAATAGCAAATTGCAAACTGAGGGCCTCATTCTATTAACGGCCGTAGGTGATGCGTGGCCGCAAGGACTGGCCGCAGTCTATTTGCCTATTCTATTCCCTTCCGGCTGAGGGCTCCGGCAGGCTTGCGGCCGGCGCCCTGTTATCCCTTGCGGCCGCAAGCGCAGCAGGAAAGCCTTTGATCTTACACGGTTGCAAGAGTTTCGGCGGCAAGAAAGACCCGGTTGCTACTCAATTGCTCCGGGAACCCTCTCGGCAAGGCTAAAAACGAGCCATAGCTTACCTGCACCAAAAAGGTCCCACAAGCACACAATTAAGCACATAATAAAGCCATCCTGCACTCTGATGAGATGATAAAGTGATTGGAGGTGTTAGCATTCATAGCACAACATTCCCCTACACTCAAATCTGAAAATCATTTTTATTTTAATTCATGTCAAATATCCGTGGACAAAGTCTTGGAGCACCTCAGACCCGCCCAGGCTGCGGGACGGAAAATAAACCGTTAATGAAATATCGGATTTGGCCAATGTGCAAGCTTGAGAGGGTGTTGCTATTAATCCTCATGTCCCCCATTATGATGCCTATTATTTACAGAGCTTTACAGTGCCATCTTGAATTTATATTTGCATTTACAGTTTTCTGACTTTGCGGCTGGTTGCATGATATGCGGCTGGCCGTAAGGGGGATATCCTTGGTAGAAAAACATGTTTGCACTATCAGTTATGAGATATGAATTTTTCAATTTTTTTTTTTGAGTTGCTATTTTGAAATGTGTTTCATGCTCTTGAATCCATTACATGTTGATAATATGAAACAAGTATTTCATGCAATTTTTTTAATAAAAAAAAAAATATGCAATTGGTACAGTAATCCTGTTTTTTCAAAACAGATAGTATTGATATTAAAGATGATCAGGAATAATTGGTTGCTGATAGATGCTATTTGCCAACACTATATACACACCAACTTGATGTTACTCCTACTGTACATAACAATGCGCTGCTGTACCTCTTAAAATATTAAATAATGAATGCATCAGCTTGGAGTAGGAAATACTATTTATAATCTATCAGAGTTAGTAATACGTATATTCAGAACCTACTAAATGGATATCAACTCTACTGTTATGCAAGTTATGTGAACACCAGAGTTATAGGCATAAATGTATACGTATATAAAAAAAGAAATGAATGAATATACTAGTGGGAAATGGCCTTTCTTTTATTGATTAAAGTATAAATGTAGGACAAATTCCTATTCGTAAAGTAAATCTTATGGAGGCAAGGTCATGGCCAGCAGTGTTATCATATATGAATTCAAAAAAAGGAGAAAAGAAAAGTACTCCTTTAAATCCGACAGTTCCCTTCATTTAGCATCCAAATTATATATGACTAGCGACTTGCCCATCAAAAAATGACGGCAATTAAATTTGTATGTTTTGAATTCTGTTTTGAACGTAGTTGACACTTTTACCCTTTTTCTTATCTATAAAGAAGTAAAATTATTATATGAAACATGTTTTTTTTTTTTACATGCAACATTTTAATGTAAGAACAGGTCAACATTGTATTAATGAGTATTGTAAATATGACATAATGTTTTGTAACATGCAACTTGTAGATTAACAACTAGTAAACTAAATATGTATTTAATGCAGAGGAAGGCAAACAGTAAAAACCCCCATTGAAACTTAGCCAATTGTATCAAAGGGGGAAACAATTAATGCCTTCCTGACCCCATTAACTGGTGATCGGATTACTCCCTGGATCAATATTCTCCATTAAATTATACATTTAAATTTAACAACAAAAGCTCCTCCTCCTCTTAACATGAACTTTGAAATATATGCAATGAACCAACTTTGCATACTTTTTTCAAAAAATAGTAACATTATAAACAGTAACTTAATGAAGTAACATTTAAACTGTAATTTTTATAAAATGCAAGCAAAGTGTTTTGTGGGGCTAATCATGGTAAAAGGCTACTTCCATAAAATTAGAATATATTATTTTGTAATAAGAGTCCCAGAGATATCTAATTGTTTCCTGGAAGTAAAACCACTGTTCTCTATGTTTTTTGCCATTTTATAGAGTTTCTTATTGAAATAGTGGTCCTCTAAAAAGAGCCAGAGTGACTTAAAAGTTTGTCCTCGAAATCAAACCACAGTGCTCTATTTTTTTTCGTCTGAAATTGTTGTTGAGGTGCTTTTTTTTTTTTTTTGTTCTGTGCCATGTCTTGTATTGTTATATTTTTGGGAATTAAAGTTATAGTACCTCATAGTAGACAATGTTTCTTGTAAAAATGCTGCCATCATCTAATAAATCACCTTGACTTTGGTTGTTTTCAATGTAAACTTTAATAGCCTCTGGATTCTTGCACCTTGAGAATGCAACATACAGCTGGCCATGTGCAAATGCTGCTTCTTCTAAAAAGATACCCACAGATTTGAAAATTTGTCCTTGTGATTTATTATTGGTCATGGCAAATGCCATGATGATGGGAAATTGTCTCCTTTGAAGAACAAAAGGGAGGCTACTTTCACTTGGTGCCAAATCTATTCTTTGTATGAAAACTCTCTCTCCTTTATGGGTACCAGTTGGGATTTAACCATGTATGAAATTGTCCTTTAATTCTTGAACAATTAATCTGGTCCCATTACCTAGGCCTTTTTTTTAGTTCATATTTTGCAGTAACATGACAATTGCACCTTTCTTTAGCTGCAAAATATGTGGTGGCATTCCAGAGGGAGTTATTGAGTTAATGAATTCAGTTGAAAAGTTTGTCTAACTTTCTTTGTTATCACCAAGTACAGAATCAGCAATTTGATAATTGGCAAATCATATGAGCTGGGATGCGCACGGTATCATCGGGTAAATGTGGTATTCGCTCTGTTTTTCCTTCTCCAATTTTAATGAGCAAACCATTTAACTTATTTTGTCCTTCTGATCTCATATTTTGTTGTAATTGAAGATGGGTAAATAGTTTCCATAGTGTACTTGGCTTTATACATGTTTAGACAATATCTATAAAAGTATTATTCTGCAAAGTATTATCCATGACTTCACATAGCAAACGGTCAATACATTGTAGGGCATGGCATGACATCTTTGTAGCTTCATCTATTATAATTAATTTACTTTTTTTTTTTTTTTTTGCTTGTAATGATTTAATTTGAATATCCGACACTGATGTTTCCAAAATAGGAACTTGCAGTTTAAATCCACTATGCACAGTTCTTCCACCTTCTAACAAAAGTGCGGCAATTCCAGTGGTTGCAAATGGCAGTGCTATTTGACCTTGAGCTCGAACAAAACTCATCAATAAATTATATAGATACGTTTTTCCTGATCCGCCAGGTCCATCGAGATAGAAATAAAGCTCCTTGAGCATGTCATCATCTAGGGCATTTTTGATTGCATTAAATGCTTGCAATTGTAATGTACTAAAAGTTGCAAGTCTTTCTTCTGTTCTTTCTGTTTGAAGCTGAGTGTCATAGTCTGCAAAGTTTATGTCGTCTATGAGACCTGGATTAGGCAGATTAAAACTTGCACAACTGAATCCATGGTTAAAAAGACCTCTTGTATTTCAATGAATGCTTTTAATTGTGCAATAGGCTCATTGTATCGTTGCAAGAAGTCTTCAGACATATTTGTTTTACATTTGTCCCACAAAGCTAATGCATTTGGAGCATTTGAGAAGATACAAATGAATGCAAATTGTTCCCTCATCTGCTGTGGCATTTGACATAGTGCTGCTTCTTCTAGACATCTTTCCCATTCTGTATCATCAGCTAGGAAGTTTCTGTGTCGCGCAGCTAACTTTGTGCACCAGGAATATTTAAAAGTAGTAATCATAAGCAGAAACGTTCAAGGTCTCTTGGACTTACAGTGTAAATTCTTGGGATTATTTTATTTCCAAAACTTTTTCGTTTTCACCATAATCCATTAACAAAAACATAATGGTATGGAATGTCAATACATAACAATTCCCTTGCCTCCAAGTCAGTACAATTTAATTGAAACCACGCAGTTAGTGTAGTTTCATGATGCTCACTTTGTGCCAAAGCATTTGTTTAATTTCCAACATGGAAATACACTAAATGTCTTTGTGGCAAATGTACAGCTAATTGATATACTGCATGTGAGTGATCATCCATTTCAAATTTTAGAAGACGCCACATTGCTTCTGGCGCATTTACATAGCGAGCATCTACATGAGATGCAAGTTCATCATGTACTAACTCACTTTGTTTGTTATTTTCAGCACTTTTGACCACTACAGTAGCTGCATCATAGCCTTTGTAAATATATTTGTAGACATATTTAATGGATTTTATCAAAGTACAAGCTTCCACATTAATGTGTGCATTATAATTCATGAGTAAATGTGGATTGTATGGTACCACATATCTGTTATCTACCTTTTTTCCACGAATAATGGCATTTTGGCCTTCTCTTCTTCTATATAACAGATAGCCATCACATACGTTTTGTCTCTATAATCCTTTGGAAAGTCTTTAGCACATTTCTTATTTTCCATAAATGGTGACTGTGGATTAATATCTCCACACGGTCCATGAATCATACGATGAGTTACAATCTCATATAGTCTACCATGTATTTCTGGATCTGGTAGTTCAGCAATAATTGCTGAATCCACTTTTTCACCAGTATCCAGTTTATCTTTCTCTTGACGGATTATAAGAATATGTGCATGTGGAAGGCCTCTTTTTTTAAATTCAATGGTATAAACATAAGCCAGACATTTGCCAAATATGGTTATGTCATGTATTAATTCAGTTAATTTGATTTTAAAGACTCTTGCCACTAAATCTGGTCTATCGGAAGCAGTTTGTCCAATTAGCAGATTGTGTGTAATCTCTGGCCATTGTGGATTACATGTAAATGTAATAAATAAATCTGGTTTTCCAAATTTAGTTACAATAGCCATGTCATCATTGTATCTTTCTCGCATATTGCGAGGAGATCCTTGGAAAGAAGATGGTAAAATGATGTTTTTGCCAGCTTGCAGCTCTCCGGTTGTATCCACCTCAGCGACATAATCCATCAATCCATAATACTGTACTACACATAGTTTATCTTGTTGATATTTTATGAAGTTTAAATTATTTGCCTCAACTTGCAAATATGAATCAATGATCCATTGTTGTGTCAGCTTTCCGCCACATACAGTGCCTTGCAAAAGTATTCACCCCGTTCACATTTTTCGTGTTTTGTTGCCTCACGACCTGGAATTAAAATTGGATTGTTTGAAGATTTGCATCATTTAATTTACAGAACATGCCCACAACTTTGAAGATGTTTTTTTATTTTTTTGTGAAGCAAACAACAAATAGGACACAATAAAAGAAAAAGTCAATGTGCATAACTATTCACCCCCCTAAAGTCAATACTTTGTAGAGCCACTTTTTGCTGCAATCACAGCCCCAGGTCTCTTAGGATAAGTCTCTATGAGCTTACCATATCTTAACACTGGGATTTTTGCGCATTCCTCCTTGCAAAACTGCTCCAGCTCCTTCAAGTTGGATGGTTTGCGCTTATGAACAGCAATCTTTAAGTCTGACTACAGATTTTCTATTGGAATGAGGTTTGGGCTTTGACTAGGCCATTCCAAAACATTTACATGTTTCCCCTTAAACCACTCAAGTATTGCTTTAGCAGTGTGTTTGTGGTCTTTGTCCTGCTGGAAGGTGAATCTCCGTCCTAGCCTCAAATCACGCACAGAGTGGCACAGGTTTTGCTCAAGAATATCCCTGCATTTAGCACCATCCATCTTTCCCTCAACTCTGACCAGTTTCCCAGTCCCGGCTGCTGAAAAACATCCCCACAGCATGATGCTGCCACCACGTTTCACTGTGGGGATTGTGTTCTTGGGTTTTGTGATGTATTGGGTTTGCGCCAGACATGGCGTTTTCTTTGATGGCTGAAAAGTTCCATTTTAGTCTCATCAGATATAAGCACCTTCCTCCATACATTTTGGGAGTCTCCCACATGCCTTTTCACAAACTCAAAATGTGCTATATTGATTTTTGCTGAAAGTAATGGCTTTCTTCTGGCCACTCTACCATAAAGCCCAACTCTATGGAGCATACAGCTTATTGTCGTCCTATGTACAGATACTCCAGTCTCTGCTGTGGAACTCTGCAGCTCCTTCAGAGTAACCTTAGGTCTATGTGCTGCCTCTCTGATTAATGCCCTCCTTGCCCGGTACATGAGTTTTGGTGGGTGGCCGTCTCTTGGCAGGTTATCTGTTGTGCCATGTTCTTTCCATTTGCTTATGATAGGTTTGATGGTGCTCCTGGGGATCATCAAAGATTTGGATATTTTTTTATAACCTAACCCTGACTTTTACTTCTCAACAACATTGTCCCTTACTTGTTTGGAGAGTTCGTTGGTCTTCATGGCAGTGTTTGGTTAGTGGTGCCTCTTACTTATGTGTTGCAGTCTCTGGGGCCTTTAAAAAAAGGTGTGTAAATGTAATGACAGGTCATGTGACACTTAGATTGCACACAAGTGGACAACATTTCACTAATTATGTGACTTCTGAAGGTAATTGGTTGCACCAGAGCTTTGTATGTACTTCATAACAAAGGGGTTGAATACATACGCCCATGCCAATTTTCATGTTTTCTAAAAAATAGTTTTATGTATATATTTTTCTCATTTCACTTCACCAACTTTGACTATTGTGTTCTAAACCATCACATACAATTCAGATTAACAAAACATTGAACTTAAGGCTGTAATGTAACAAAATAGGTAAAAAGTCAAGGGGGGTGAATATTTTTGCAAGGCACTGTAAAATGGGATTGAATCCATCTCGAATGGCAATTTGAGCCACTTTAAATCCAAGCATGGAAATATTATTTCTCACACGTACTTTTGAATTTGGGTAACTCTCAAGGGTTAATTTGGGTTGCCAAATTACCTGCTTTCCCATGTGGAAAAAATATGGGATATGTCATTGGATCTAAATTGGTACTTAAGATATTTATATTAATGAAAGGTTGCTCTTCGTTTCTGGGATATATTCTAATATCTCTCTGAAATGGTGGTTCTCTTTCCTTATTTTGAAAGACCATTGCAACCTCATTTGATGTTGTCAAGTTATAATGGCGTTTATCAGTATGCCGATCTCTTTTAAGCAGCATATTGACTTTTAGGATTGGCAATTGATGTATTTCTGCACAAATTTGTTGGTCCTTTTCTATTTCTGACATTTTTTTTGTACATTAAGCATGTAAAACAGGATATACAGTGTGATTTTGTATGTATTCAGCGAGGTTTAGGTTATGGGGTTAAGCTTAGAGAGTGGTGCATATTTAAGAGGATAGATGGTTGCATGTGTTATGTTTTAAGAACATTTGTAGTATCGTGTTTTGTGTGCAGCACTGTTGGCATTAGAGGTTTAGGTTATGTGTTTAGGCTTATAGGTTAGAGCACAGAAAACATGATTTATTCTTATATGTTGTAAGTGTTAACAATATTTGTCCTACTATCCTGTTTTGTGTACACCACTGTTGTCATTAGAGGTTTAGTTTCTGGGTTTGGGCTTATAGTTTAGGGCACACAAAACACGATTTCTTGTAGAATTTTGTATGCGTTAACAATATTTGTAGTACTATCCTGTTTTGTGTACATCACTGTTGTCATTATAAGTTTAGGTTATGGGTTAGGCTTAGAGGTTGGTGCAGAGAAAACATGATTTGTTCTTCCATTTTGTATGTGTTTTGAATCGTTGTACTATCCTGTTTTGTGTACACCACTGTTGACATGATATGTTTAGGTTCTGGTGTTGGGCTTATAACTTAGGGCACATTAAACATAATTTCTAATCACATTTTGTATATTGTAACAATATTTGTTGTACTATCCTGTTTTGTGTACACCACTGTTGTCATTAGAAGTTTTATGTTCTGGGTTTAGGCTTATAGGTTAGGGCACAGAAAACAGGATTTATTCTTCAATTTTGTATGTGTTATCAATATTTTTTGTACTATCCTATTTGTGTACACCACTGTTGTCATTAGAGGTTTAGGTTCTGGGTTTAGGCTTATAGGTTAGGGCACCCCAAACCTAATTTGTAATTCCATTTTGTATGTGTTAACAATATTTGTAGTACTATCCTGTTTTGTTACACCACTGTTGTCATTAGGAGTTTATGTTCTGTGGTTAGGCTTATAGGTTAGGGCACACGAAATAGGATTTATTCTTGCATTTTGTATGTGTGAACA
Source organism: Discoglossus pictus (assembly GCA_027410445.1). Taxonomy (NCBI): domain Eukaryota; kingdom Metazoa; phylum Chordata; class Amphibia; order Anura; family Alytidae; genus Discoglossus; species Discoglossus pictus. The sequence goes on from CM050167.1 coordinate 97,463,196, forward strand.
ATATTTAGTGTACTATCCTGTTTTTTGTACACCGCTTTTGGGATTATATGTTTAGGTTATGGGTTAGGCTTAGAGGTTGGTGCAGAGAAAACAGGATTAATTCATGCATTTTATATGTGTTTTCAACATTTGTTGGAGTATCCTCTGTGAACCATTATTGGCATTAGGGGCTTCTGATTTTTTTTGGTTTTTCATTTTGATATTGGCACACAGCAAACAGCATAGTTTATTATTTTATTTGTTTACTTGTTATACTATACCTTTGTTGAATTCTTCATTGTGTATAAATGACAGAGGGTCCCCTGCTGCCAATCTTCCTGTGACAATCGTCAGGCAGTGTCTGTTGAAAAAGAGAAAGATAAATTGGTGTTTTGTTGTATTTTTTTTTTTAGTAACGCTGTTGAGGCAGAGTCTGTTAAAAATGAAAAAAGAAGTGAAATATTGAAATACAGCATAAATATATATGTGTCTATATTTTTTTGTTAAAATGCTAAATAATGTTTTAAAATAGATATGATTAAAAGCTATGTTATTTTTAAATTTGAGATTATTTTATGGTACATACACATATATCTGTGTTTGAAATGTTACTATACATGAATATAGTATTTTTTGTCAATATTTTAAATCTTTATTTTTTATTTTTTCATTATGGATTTATTAATTAATTAATGTATTATAGCTTACCTATTTGTTGTAATTTGCAGATTTAAAACTTCTAAAGTGATAATGAAGTTGCTTCAGAAGTAACGCCACCAGTGAAATGTCCAGTCACACTGTTCATCACCTGAGGAGAAATGTAGACATTTCTGGAAAGTGTGCAGTATTTATAGACTTTGAGCTGAAGTAGAAACTATGCGCTATTTGCGTTCCAGCCGTCAATTTGCGTTCCATCCGCCATTTTGCGGATAGTAGTTACTTGTTGCAGGTGAAATGATGTCGATTTTGTGTGTGGTCCTTCCCGCATAATGTGTGTTACGTGCCGCATGAAGTGTTCTTGAGTGTTGGTATAGTTTTGCAAGTTCGTCTTGTAATTTTACGTCCTTAGCCTCGTTTTCATTTAGGGGATTTTCAAGTGTGTAAACTTTGTAAATGGTACTGAAATCGAGGTGTAACCTGACTTCCAGATGTTCTGGGTGTTCCCCTTGCTGTGGGTAATGTTTTTATTTTATTTTTGAGTTTATTTTGTGTTTTTTGAGTGTTTTCCGCTGTGCGTGATTTGTCCGTTAAGGTCGTATTTTTGCCAGTCCATAATGGATTTACGGGTCATATTTTTTTGTGTGTAAGTCCGCAATTTTTTCGTTTTCTAAGTCCCGCAGCTCGTATTTTTTTGTGTAAGTCCGTAGTTTGTCATTGCGTGTTTGTTGTTTTTTTTCAAAGTCCTGCATGTGTGGGCGTTTGTAAGCAGTGGTGAGGAGCCGTAGAGCCTCCACCTCCAGAAATGCAGCCCCTCGCTTCTTGAGGGTCCGCATTTGCGGTCCAAAAGTCGTAGGTGGTCGTAGGGATGAGCGCCTACGGCGCTCATCTCCACTGGCGTAAGGAGCGCCTTTGGCGCTCCTTGCCAGCAACTGCGGCCCTCGCTTTGTGAGGGCTGCAATTGTGGGGGGCTCGCTATGCGAGCCTGCAAGCGTTAGCAACGACCCGCATGCTGAGAATTATATATGTGATAGTATTCCCTAATGAGGAAATGATGACCACCGAACGATGAGTTAAAATATAACTTTTATTTAACATAATTAAAAAAATAACGTGATTGCACAAATATGGTTAAAAAACATGATTAAAAATATATATCCCTATTAAATTCCATCAACGTTGAGATTCGTAGCCCTTAAGGTAGCCCGCAAGACTATTTAATTGGCCTCTTAAAGCTACCCGAGAACAACTTGCGGGTTAGCAGCCACATTAAATTCAAAGCCCATATGTGCAACATGAGACCCACAACGGCTGAGATCTGGGCGAGTTACAGAGCAATAAAATTAGACCGCGGCGCAAGTTACGGGCTGGAGATGCAAGGCCGTAAACCATTCTAGCTCCGTCGGATTTGTGGCGTGAACGCGATCAATTAGTGAAACCAGTAGTTACGGGTTTAGACAGAGCCAATGGTAAAAGAGATCATCAGCATTATGTCACTGAAAAACGGGAGGTTAGATTTCAAAGTCTTACGGGCTTCAATTACGAGTTGCGATCGGGCCCACATTCCAGATATAAAGCAATAGTAATAAAGCTGTAAATATGATATTCTATTACATGCGAGTTCCATTATATGTATTAACACATTGATTGCCGGGATCGATATAACACGGAAATTAAACATGAAATAAAATATTTTATTTTGCGGATTTGCGAGCTTCAGAATGTTATGCTATTTATTTTAATACCTAACATCACTTTCCCTTCACATATCAGTAAAGTAGTGTGTGTTTATTTATAGTTACAGTGCTACGGATTGGACTTCACCCCTCTAGAGGGACCTCTCTAGTACCCGTTGGCTTCTTGGCTCCATTTGCGGGTTACAGGCTTGAACGCCAGTGAATTTGTTGCAATTTAATAGCATGATTGGAAATGTAGCAGTTACAGGCTTGACAGATCAAAGGATTTTCAGGGCGCGCAGTTCAAATTTCCACGTCCCATAGGGTTTACTATGTATATTTATTATCTCTGTTTATTATCTGATCCACTGGATTAATCTGTATTCTATCCACTACCCTTGTTTTCTCACTTGAGTTTAATTAGTATGTTATTAGTATATTTACTACGGAACATAGCTTCATTTATGTACACTATCAGCCCTATTAAATTTGAAGCCTGTAGCAGTATTGGCACACCCGCAAATGCTGCGGGCTTGAAATTCAGCTGTGTTACAGAGCTATTAAATTGAACCATGCTGCAAGTTACAGGTCAGAGACGAAAACCTGTAAACCATTCTTGTGCACATTGGATGTGCGGCTGTGAACATGATCAATTAGGCAAACCCACAGTTACGGGTTTAGACAGAGCCAATGGCAAATTAGATCGTCATCATTATGTCACTGAAAATGGAGGTTAGATTTCAAAGCCTTACGGGGTTTCAATTATGAATTTCTATCGGACCCTCATTCCAGAAGTGATGCAATATTAATAAATCAGTAAATATGATATTCAAGTCCATGCGAGTTCCATTATATGTATTAACACATTAATTGGCCGGGATCGCTATAACACGGAAATTAAACATAAAAAAAATTGTTTTATATTGCAGATTTGCGAGCATGAGAATGTTGTGCTATTAATTTTAATACCTAACATCACTTTCCCTTTAATTATAAGTACCATAGTGTGTGTATATTTGGATTTACAGTGCTACTGATAGGACTTTAACCCCCTTGTGGGTCCTCTCTAGTACTCGTTGGCTTTTTGGCTCCATTTGCAGATTACAGGATTAAACGCCAGTGGATTTGTAGCAATTTAATGTCGATTTTTGAACTTAACAGTTACAGGCTTGACAGATCAAAGGATTTGCAGCGGCGGAGTTCAGATTTCAACATCCCATAGTGTTTTTTCACCCTTAGCCAGCAAGTCGATAGCGGGTTGCTTTACGGGGCCAATTTAATAGCCGTAAGTCTTGCAGGCTATGTTACGGGCTACGGTTTTACACGTTAAGGGAATTTAATAAGGCTGTATATTTTCCATTGCCTGTTTTTTATCTATATTTGTGCCATTACATTATTTCTTTAATTATGTTAGATAAAAGTTATATTTTAACTTATCCTTAGTTGGTCATAATTTCCTCATGAGGAAATGATATCATATACAATTTGGATGCTACATGAAGGGGGCTGTCTCTGGTCAGATTTAAAAATGTTCCTTTCTTTCCTCCTTTTCTTGAATTCATAAATGTATAAGTGGCAATTACTTAGTAACAAATATTTTAAGGATACAGTAGAGAACATAGCATTGCTGGTATTGTGAAAAAAATGTTGGTTATACTGTTGCTGTGGGGTTGGAGGGGCCAAAGTTCATTTTTGGGTTTGTTATACCCAAAGGTCGACATGGGAAGAAGCTGGTCATAATCATAACTCCATGCATTGTGTAGCAAAAGTATTTTTACTGGTGGCTGGCCTATGTTAGCAGGGACTCAACAGTACCACCATATGGAGTTACTGATCAATGAACACTTTAAATATGATTAAATGAACAATTTAATAGTAACAAAAGATTAATTAATTGAATCCAAAACCAAAAGAAAAAGACTTCAATACGTTTATTTGAAGTTATATATGTGGAAAAAAATTCCTGTACACAGTTGTATAACCAATTAAAAATCAGTTTCTCAGTGAAAGGAGTTGGGTCTGTAAATTATAAAATGCAGCCTGCTTTCATTCCATTGAAACAACACCATCACACATTGACTCTTCATATACTAAGGTAAATGGAGCAATCCTGGGGATTATTGTTTTATCAGGTGAAATTGTCTTTTATTTAATGTTATCTCTTTTATAATTTGAAACTGTTTGGCGTAATTGGTTTCAATTATTAAATCAAATTCTTATTTGCTAAATGAAAAATGCAAGTTGTCGGATTTTCCATTGTAACCCACTATATGCTTTTATCCCAAGTTACAGTATAATTTAAGAAATCAGTTAATTAGTTTTGATGTCAGTTCTCTATTTACCGGTCAGGCGACAAACACTGCCTTTTTCTTTTTACTTCAGTAACGCAACTGAGTGACTATGGGACAAGACATGGTATTGTACAATTATTGATCCGTTTTTTTCTATGATGCTGGTGGTGAGTTTCCCGCATTAGGGTAACTAATTAAAACTTACTTATAGCCAGCTACAATTGAGCTTGGGAAATTATTATAGCTCATTATTGAGCTTGCTCATATATTTTGATTCCTCATTAGCTCAGAGACTAGATGCCACTTCCCACTGTTTTTAACTGTATGTTTTATTTTTTCTTATATATATATATATATATTTTAAATCTTTAACTAAGGGTATCCAATGATTTTGGTCTCCAAATATATGAGGATTACCCATATACTATCATAGAGTAAATGATCAGTTAGTACTATGGAGTAAATCAGCAAATTAAATCCAGCGAGACATCTAGAATATAGCAATATTATTTGTTGGAGCAGCACACTCTTCACTTATTCTTTCATATGATATTATTATTCACGTAAAATAACTATTTATAGAGGTAGATGAGATCTAACAACACTCATTATCCTTATTATACCAGCACTTTATAAAAGCACTTTTTCTCTTCTATGCAAATCTTTACACTTTGAGCACCTAATCAAATTTATTATTTTTATATATTCTTATATTTAATCTATTATCACCAGTAATAGTGTTTTTTTCTTAAAGCACTTTATATAAGGGGCTGTTTTACCCTGTTTATGCTCAATGCGTATACACTTTATCATTTGCTGCTTTTTTGCAACAATGGTGTAGTTAATGCCATAGCCAGTTTTTTAAGACTATGTCATGAATAGTTTTATATATTCTAGGATAATCTGCCACTATACCTATATGGGAATTTTTCAATTATTGCCTAAATAATTTTAGGATAATTTCTCAAACACACTTTAGAAGGCCAAATAATATAATAAAATGTATACCTAATATCTAAGGCTAATTATAAACTGCATAGTTTTTGAATTTTATGATATACTTATTAAAGTTTTACTAGTTTTACCTTTAGCTTTAGTTATATTCAGTTCTCTATTTACACATTGAAACTACTTATTTCACAAAATGTAATTTTAAACTACATTTAGTTTATAAACTGGTTATTGGAAAACGCAAGCAGAGTCCTGCAAATACTTAAAGGGATATGGAAGGCTTCTGTAGCTAACAATGTATATCAGGGGTGGGCAAGTTCAGTCCCGGAGAGTCCCACACAGGCCAGGATTTGAGGCTATCCCTACTGTGTACAGGTGAGGGGATTGCTTCTTCAGTCATTGATTGACTCACCTGTGCACAGAAAGGATACCCTAAAATACAGGCCTGTGTGGCTCTCCAGGACCGGACGTGCCCACCCCTGATATATATAATATACCTGTGTATCTATTTCCTTTTTTGCAGTTTGTTTTATTAAGAAATGCCTATAATCTCTGTTTTTACTGCCTAAAATCAAACAAATAGTCCCTGTACGAGTGTGCCCACTGCAGAGTAGAGCTGGATCTTCAATGTAGTATCGTAGCATACCAGGGACCACGGCTCAGAAGAATGCTGCTAAGAGATTATTGTTTAATATGATTGGTTAGTATGAGACACAGCACAGCAAGTACAGCAGAGTCTGTGTCTTTGTGAGCTGTAGTGGGCAGATCCATACAGGGATTATTTGTTTGATTATAGGCAACAAAAAAGAAGCTTTTAAATTTTCCTTCGTAATAAAATAAAATACATAAAATTAAATACACAGATATAATATATACCTAGTAAAATCCAGAAAAAGTTATTTTTCTCAACTTTTAAACAGTGTTTTTATCTCTCCTTTTAATTCATTTACCTCCCTTTCTCGTGTAACCTGGTTGGAATTTACTAAGCACTTTCTTACCTAACATGAGGTGAGAAGGGCTTTTTCTCCCCATAGAACAATTGTGCTTTGTAAATCAGGAGATGATTTGAGATCTACTTGAGATGTTTAGTAAATTCCCCTCCACTGTCTCTTTTTTATTAATTCCTGGACAGATCATTGGGAAGACATTTGCACTCACTTTGGGTGCATAGATGGATGCGGTGGGCTTAAATGTCATATGATTTATTTAAAAATAATAAATTAAAACATTATTAGTTAATTAAATACATAATATTTAATTACTGATTTTTTTACTATACCACAATATTGCGTTCTCTCATATATTCCATCTGCTATTATTATCTCCCTAAATTATATTTATCTCTGTCTACACACATTCCCTATTTTAATAATAACCAGTGATTTCAGAGTTACAGTGCAGTGCACGGTCATAATGATATTATAGTCAACATGAATAAAATACATTCATTTCCTTTAAAGAGAATGCTGTTACAGAATGTGTAAAAAAACTTCTTTGAAAATAATTTTACTTTACATTACTTAATTAACTACATGCTTTTAATCTAAATATTACAATATTTTGTTCACATGTTCTGTAGTTCTGTAAAGTACAATATTTGGTTCAAGTTGTAAAATTATATGTATTTTTAAAGATTAATGTGTTGCACTTAATGTTTTTTCTTTAAGGATGCATGTAATGTTTTCATGTAAATAAGTGAACTGTTATATAAAAAGTTTCCAAAAAAGTTAATGATTAAAATGGTAATAAATTATAAACATAAGTTAAAAATGAAACAAAATAATAGAATTACATAATGTGCATGAGTGATATTTACTACCATCAGTGTTCTCGTTTGTAAACATCTAATAGCTTGATATAATCAGTACCCCATTTGTTGACTTTCGCCTGTATTCTGGGGTAGATGATTAGGGAATATTAGAATGTAATGAGGGTCAAATTGATCCGATATATTTTAATACATTTCCAATTGTTATCTTATTAACATGATACAATACATTAAATATACAAATATAAAAAATATTTAAAATAGTAATATACAATAAAAAGAAAATAAAAGAATAACATTATAGCAAATGTGACAAAATAATATGTCCAAACAGCAATAATAAATAATTTATAAAAATAGATAACTTAAATATTTACCAGATTTATAAGAAATATTGAATAATTTGCTTATGTATTATTTTACAGAAAGTATGGTAGCCAAATCTATTGCCTTTAGACTGAAGTGGTAGGGAAATACAGTAATTAAAGAAAGCTTTGGTTATGCATAAGCATATCTCTGGGTTAATTAAGTAAAATCTTTATGGTGAAATATAATGGGAAGTCTAGATGTACCTAAAAATCAATGGGGCAATTTACTAAGCATTTGCTCATCTGAGATGAGGTGAGAAGGGCTGAATATTCCAAAGGGAAATATTTCTTAGCTCATCAAGGAATAATGTGAGATGCACTTTAGATGAGTAACCCCCCCCCCCCCCCCCCATTATTTATTGTCAAAAGGAAAGTTTCCTTGGATCTAAATGAAATGTATATCTACTAAGGAATTTATTGCATTTCTAATGTATACTACAATATAAAATATGTATCTCTATATTTATAGCTATATATTTATGTTGTTTATGATGTCAATTTTTACTGACAGCTTCCATTGAATAAATTTGAAATAACTTTTCACTTGGGAATGAGAAACATTTTTACAAATCAGAATTGCTATTGTAATTTATTTCTGATGTTTCTAGCTACATTTATAAAAAAACAAACATTTTCCTTAGAGACTCTATAATGGAGGAATAGTAGAATACATGCTTCCATTTAAGCTTTAAAAACTAAAAAATATTTAAATGTAGTCACAAATACCTTTTGTCCATTCATGACAGAATCAGGTATGGAATAGTTGATAACTTTTACAGGGTCAGTACTGGTTCTATGGATACTACAATATGGCAGTTATAGCAGCATATTTAATGTAATGATTGAAATAAGAGAGAGAGAGAGAGAAAGGTCTACATAATGACACATGGCAGATGTGCACACACATGTAGCATGGGTTCAAGTGCACATGTAATGTTTAGAAAGGGCTTACAGTAATTAAATAGAGACAAGGAATTGTCACAAAAAGGCTAATCAAACGATTTTGAGGAGTAGTCATACACAGACTAATCTAATACAAATTAGGAGCAGGCACACAGGGGTTACAGGGAATTCTTGACTTGTGTTAAAAGAACATGGAACTATTTTTTTACTATCTTTTAAAGGAGGAAACTTGAAACATTACAAAGGTTATTTTTTTGAATGAAAAAAACATAAGTACACCCTCTTCAAATGTTATTGAGACTAGCAGGAAATGCAGAGAACATACAGTACTTTAGTCTATGGATCTCATTGGCTGGTAGAGGGCAAGACCCCAAGAGCAGGTAAACTTCTAAAAACATTTTTTTTGTCAGAAATTTTCTCAGACTTGTTTTGAAAAAATAAAAATAAAACTCACCATGGCATATTATCAAATGCCTTCTTTCCAACGCAACAAAGAAAACAATTATTTCCCTGTCCCTTTAAATAGACAGACATTTGCAAATGCCAGATTGGAGTTAAACATACATTGATAATAACATCAAACAGGGTTAAGCAGACTGACAATGACCACAGAGGGGTTAAACAAATAATTTTGGGAAATGGTCCAGCTGGAGTTAGACAGAACTAAATTGCTAATAAACACTCATGGGCTTGGGTAACAGGAACACAAGGATGAACAGGAATGAGGACAGACCAGACCCGTTGAAGGAAAGGCATAACTGAAGTTAAACAAAAATACATAGGGAATGGTCAGAAAGGGGATAAACATAAAATTCATGGAAAAGTGCAGATAAGCTACTCTGGAGGAGAAGTAAACAGTAAATGAAAATGGAGAGTTCAGGCAGGAAAATAGGGAAAAACTATTAAGCAGTGAGACTACAATTTAAGGGGAAGGTATGATAGAAGATACTAGGGGAGGAGACTAATGTTTCACACTTAGCACACCCCCAGCATATTTTAATTCAGACTTATATTTGTTTTCTAGTTGCATTGCACACATTTTGCCAGTTGAAGACATGACTATTATATGTTATATTAAGCTGTAGCACCTCAAGACATTTGATTTAATAATGAAAGAATTTAAACTTTTCTTTCTTCTAGAAAGACAGCAAACCAATGGATAACCAAACCACTACCAAAGCATTCTATATTTTAGCATTTTCTAACAGCAAAGAAAAGAAGCCTCTGCTTTCTATTGTCTTTTTCTTCATATATTTGACTGCAGTCCTGTGGAACTTAATTATAATAATAATTGTATATAGAGATACTCACTTCCATACCCCCATGTACCTCTTTCTGGGTAATTTGTCCTTTTTAGACATCTGCTCCACCACAGTCACTCTCCCTAAACTGTTGGACATTTTACTCTCTGGAAAAAATGATGTATCCTTAATAAACTGCTTGACCCAGATGTACTTCTTCACTTTTCTGGCTGTCACAGAAAATATATTGTTGTCCTTTATGGCATATGATCGTTATGTTGCTATTTGTAGCCCTTTACACTATCACCTTATTATGAATAAAGAAAATTTTGCCCTGATTTTGGGAGGCACTTGGATATCTGGATGTGTGAATTCAATGTTTTTAACAGGTTTTGCTTCAACCTTAGACTTTTACCATTCAAGGAAAATTTATCACTTCTACTGTGAGATTAAAGCTTTGGCAAAAATTGCCTGCGCAGGCACACAATTTAACGTTATATTTTTTGTAGAAACACTAATATTTGGACTTTTTCCATTCTTGCTCAGTTTAACATGTTATATTAAAATCATTTCCAGCATAATGCATGTCCAGTCCATGGTTAGTAGAAAAATAGCCTTCTCCACCTGCACGTCCCACCTCATTGTTGTTACAATTTTCTATGGCACAATCTTATGTGTGTATTTGAGGCCTCCTTCTGAATGATCCGAGGAATTAGACCAGTTGTTCTCTGTGCTATATGCTGCAGTCACTCCCATGTTAAATCCTCTGATATATATTCTTAGGAATCGAGAGGTAAAGAGTGCACTGATGCGGATCCTAACAAGGAAAGCAAATTAATGTATGTTCAATCATATCTAATATGTTAACAAAGTTTTACTGTTTAGGAAATTATAAGAATATTTAAACTGAAATAAAATTGACTTAAATATTGAAGGGAATTACTCAAACCAAATTAAATTAGTTTTTAAAAAGGATAAAAAGGTGTCTGCATTTTACAAGTATTTGTTTCTCATTAATATTCCTTATTGTTTGTTTTGCATTATTTGACATGTATCATTGTTTGTTCTGCATTAAATGTACAGCTCATGAATACTAATTAACTGACTTGAAGGGCTAATTAGGGACATGCTGTTTTGTAAACATACAAGCTAGAACAACCTTTCTCTAGTGCTATTATGGAGCATGATCTTCTTCCCCACAGTTATCAAGCACATATTTTCATACTAAACTACATATTAGCATAATAATGCAACACTAACAGTACTGAATATTTCAGGAATGATTCAATGTAGAGAACTAGTACAATGTATAGCCAGTTTTAATAAGAAACAAACTTTATGTTAGGGTGACTGGGTCTCTCATAACAGAAACATCCTCATTCCAAGATAGCTGCAAGTTTTTTGAGCTCACAAAATAGCTTGAACACATCATCTGCAACAAGCAGAGTCAAGGCATACCCAAAATACAGATTTTATTAGTTTGCACCTTCTGATCCCACTTTTGGTTGACTACTCATGTTCAAGCAGGTCCAGAGCCTGACATTAGAAACAACTGGAAAATATATATTTTTTTGTAGCAACTTGTCTCCTATGTATTACCGTATATACTCGAGTATAAGCCGACCGAGTAAAAGCCGAGGCACCTAATTTTACCACAAAAAACGGTAAAAAGGTATTGACTATATTGAGTATAAGTCGAGGGTGGAAAAGAGGGCCTTCCCCCTGATCTTCCTCCTCCTTCCCCCTTAGCATCCTCCTCCTTCCCCCCTTATCATCCTCCTCCTTATCATCCTCCTCCTTCCCCCTTATCATCATCCTCCTCCTTCTCCTCCTCTTCTCCTATAATCATCCTCCTCCTTCTCCTCCTTCCCACCTTATCATCATCTTGTTTTCCACATAACCTCCTCCTTACTACACCCTCTCCAATCCCTATACTAGTTCATCCTTACTTGCTACTATGCTCCGATGAGCTAATGCTGATCCTGACAGCCCGTCTTCCGTCATTAGCATATGCCGGTACAGAATACGTGCTGTGGCGTCAGGATCAGCATCAGCTCATCGGAGCCTAGTAGCAAGTAGGGAGGAAGGGGGATAGGGATTGGAGAGGGTGTAGTAAGGAGGAGGTTATGGGGGAAACAAGATGATGATAAGGGAGGAAGGAGGAGGATGATGATAAGGGGGGAAGGAGGAGGATGATGATGATAAGGGGGGATGAGGAGGTGGATAACGGGGGGATGGAGGTGGATAAGGTGGGGAAGGAGGAGGATTAGTAGAAGGATAAGTGGGGGGTCTCCAGTTCTGTTATCATAGACTGTTCAGTGACTCACCCTTTTAAAATCCCTCAATTAAGTAGATTTTACTGACATAGCTTTATTTAATTTATTTAAGGATTGTGTACACAAAAACACATTTCTTCATAAATGCAGTAAGCACTTTATCTGATTTATGCACTTTTGCACCTTTTTCATTCTTGAGCTCATCCATTTCAATGAAATGTTTCTTTTGATTTAATAGAACCAATTCAAGGTATATGTAAGAAGTAATATTTAGCCAATGGAACTATCCGGTACTTATTTTCTGTATTATTTACCAATTGCAATTATATGATCATAATTTAGTGACATAATATTCCTATTATATAATTGGTAAATTAATATATATTGTGTTAGTGTTCTTAGAAATATTTAATGTTATTCAGCATTGTTAATGTTTTTAATTATAACTAATAAATATTTTTTAAATATACCAATGTGTACTATATTATGGTAAAGTAAGTTACTTATATTTAAATATGATATCCTCCTCTTTAATTTAAGATAATACATAGGAGACAAGTTACTACAAAAAATATGTATTTTCTAAAGTTTCAAATTTACTCCTTTGTAGGTAACTTACTTAGAAGTTATAAATTAGCAAAACCAATTCTATTAATTTAAGTTCTCCTTTATAATAACATAAAAGGTGTTTATTTTTTTCTTAAAGTCCCAGAGCCTGACATGTCACTGCTAACAGAGCAATATACATGAAGGTCAAGTTTTGTAGACATGGACACCATTTGCCATCAATTCCAGAGGAACATACAAGACAAGGTAATTTAGATATATGCTAAGTAGCTCCAAGGGACATTGGCGAACATGAGAGACTGTTGTACAGGATTGAGTTACGGAATGTAAAGACAGCAGATGTTCCAAAAGCAGAATAATGTAAAAGTATAGGCAGATAGTAATTTTATCAACGGACTATTTTAATAATTGCATTTTCTTGCAGTAAAAGCCTTGTTCTTACTAATCATTTAAGATTATTACATTCAGATTTTTATAAAAAACAGTTGGAACCTCTGCAGGGTCCCTTTTTATTGGATGTCATACCTTTGGACAGTAGGTCTTCTACCTCTGTACAGGTTTTTAAATCTGGGCTTCACAATTAGTATTTACGTACCCTCTCAAGTCACCCACTTTATACTGTTTTAAGCTGGGCTGAGAGACAGATACTAAGAAGATACCTTGATAGAGTTCCAAACTAACAAATCCCAGAAGTGTAATTCTTTATTTATATAAGCACCTACACCTAAAAAGGAGACCAGTTTCTGCTTATTATAGTTATTTTAGAGGAATGGGGAATTGTTAAGTGAGAGTCGAGAGCTATATAACATTGATGGGAGGGCTGCATTGGGTTTATACTTGCATAGCCCACTTATGATTATCTTCCCTGGTGCCACTAATTATTGTAGGTATCTGCTCATTTCTGAGTCAAGCCACTGGAAAGAGTATGAACTGGTTTAATAATATACCTATATAGGTGCTTGACGGGGTTCAAGTTGGGGAAATTTGGAGGCCAGGGAAGTACTTGAAAGACTTTTTTGTGCTCATCCAACCACTTCTGGACTGTATGACTTGTTGCATTGTCCTGCTGGAAGATCCTATCCGCTCAAGGGAAGACATTCAACATGTTTGGGTGTACTTGATCTGAAAGGATGCACAGATAATCCAATCAGTTAAGAGTGGACCCATACCATGCCAAAAAAACTTCCCTCAGACAATAACGCTGCCACCACCAGCATGTTTTCTTCCAACAATTCTTGCAGAGTGTTTGTTCACAGAGGTTTCATGCCTGACACGCCAGGCGAAGTTTAACTAATTCAAGTTTAAGATTTTTATGGTTTTGAGAAATGTCCCAGTCAGATTTTTTTAATCTTATTATGTGGATCCTCCGTTTCTTGTGGACCCTTACCAGACAAGTTTAACAGACCACTGACCAATTTCATTAAAATGATCTTTGATGTTATATGTACTCTCTTTCTTTCGTCTAGTAAACCATAGAGTTTAACATGCTTGCCCTTTAAATATATTGCTTTATTCTAACTTGTTACATAATAATAATAAACATAATAAACTTAATCTCAACTTTAAGAGGGATTCCTGGTGCTTAACACCTCAATATCAAAAAAAAAATTGAAATGACTTTATTTTAGGAATATAAGATCAAAAAATATACGCCATGAGGGGAAATTAAAACATTATTATAAAGAACAGTGTTTAAATCAAACACTTGGATGTGTTGAATCATATACTGAACAAGTAATTATTTATCTTATACATTTTAAATCACACTTCACAAATTGACCTGATGAAATATTTGGATGGGTCTGTATAATGTTATAACAAATCCTATAATGCAGAAATCTGCTAATCATCGGGTTTGTGTCAATTTTAGTGATAGAAAAACACTGTAGTATATTTAGTTAAAAAGCAACGATGTTAAGATCAAACAACAAAATACTGAGGTATCTGCCAGAAAAAACGTAACATTAGATATACAGAGGAAATATAGTGAATATATATAGCACAAAATAATTCTGGAGTTAGATCCAAAAGAAAGGGATCAAAATATCAGGGGCACAATCATTATAGAAAATATGGACTTCTGCTTGTCCAATTATAATTACAATTTCATTATTGCAAATACTTGTGGGTCACTTGGCCCCTTTGCGATGGAGCAGGATGCTAATAAAAGTATATTCCTCTGTAAATTGATCTTCTGGCTAGATACTCCTCAATGATGCCCAACGGTCCCGTTTCGCCCATTCACTGGGCTTCCTCATGGGCTAACAAATGAGATTGTTGCGAGGCTACTTAAGCCCCTGTTTAATTTCCTGTATCTCGGGCGTAATGACGTGATCACATAGCGTAGCGTAACGTCATGATGTCACGTATTACGCTTGTGTAACGTTACCTGCATCAAGATAACTTTAATACTATTGTGTTAAACGGACATTCAAGATGTAAAAACTTTATCAATAATGAGCAATCACCAAATCGGATTACTCAATGCAAGAGAATTAGAAAAAGGGCAATTTGATAGTCTCAATTTGGAATAAACTAGAATAGAGTATTATTAAGGGACAACTTAATCTGGATATAAATTTAATTAAGAATAAATGTATGTGCCATATAATAGACTGTAAATAAAGAGAGGGAAATTAAATGTATAATAAACTAAAAATAAACTAAAAAAGGAAACAAGATATAATCAATATCTCATCTTCTTTTGAATTTTGTAGTATATACTACTATGCTATAAAGTGAAATTTCAGTGAACTTCTGTAAAAATGTGTACCAAGTATTTAAAATGACTTGATCTACTTGTCTAATGGAATATATAATTAATTATTAATGAAAGTGAGTGTAATGTTATCTATATCAGTGAATATAAACCTCAAGTCTGGACAGAACCTAGTTTCATTATATATAATTCATGAAAAGAAAAAGGGGTGGATAATAAATGTCAACAAAAATATATAATTAATCCGAAATAAATAATGAAAAAAAAAGAAAGAAATATGTGTAAAAAATGTGAAAAAGTGCAATTATCAGTCTACTCATCGTTAATATGGAAAGATATATATATTGTTCCTTTCAACAGGTTCTAGGTGTCCTACAAAAATGCTGAAAAAGAAAAACCCTCATTGAGTCCATTCGGGCTCTGAGAGCTTAATGTAAATGTCCATTTACATTCTATCTGAAGAAGATGCTTGTTCATATTGCCCCCTCTTGGATTTCTCCTGAGTTTGTCTACTACAAAAAATGTAATGACTTCAGGATTATTATATTATAGTGGTCGCATCGGAATAGTCCCACTGTGGGTTTTAGCCACATAGTGTTGGCCTCTGTTTTCTGAAAGAAGCTTTTCACTAGATTATTTTTTAAACTTTTGTTTTTTTGCTATACGGGTTCCGGAGTACACAATTTCGAGCACCCACAATATATAAAGCTCTCCCAGCTAACTAAGTCTCTACACGACGTCTGAATTTTCAGATTGTGGTTGCTCGAAATTGTGTACTCCGGAACCCTTATAGCTATCTAAGATGAATAGTATATAGACTATACATAGAGGGTAGAATATATAACCCTAGTTAATAATTTTTGGAGGATTGGAATTAAGTCAAGATCATGTATGGCGGCAGACTATAGCCCCAAAGTCCTTATGTATAATATCGAAGGAATTAAAGAGAGAACTGCGTCTTAAAATACACCAATCCCCTCAAAATATATTGTACTTTCCTAGTTAACACAAATTCAAAGTCTCTAATATCTATTGGTCAATTCATTATAGAAAAATACATATAGTATTGCATTTATAAAGGATCATTCAATTTTTGAGTCAAATGCAATCTAGTGGATATAAAGTCTATTTTCTTAAATAAGTTTCAAAAATACATAATACAAAACACAACAATATGGAACCGTAACTAAATTTAAACATTTCAGGATATGTCATAAGGAAAAGAGTTATTTTTTTAGAATATCAGTGCCTATTGAAATTCAATTCTAGGGAGGAGAGGAGCAAAAGGTTTTCCTTTTCCTTATAAATGGCTCATTATGTCTTCCAAAGAGACCATTTTAAGCTAGTTTTTTTCGACGGAGAATGTGAGTGTGTTGAGTACTCCAATTCTATTTGTTTATTTCTCTCTACAATGGTCACAAGTTCTGTCCATGTCGGTAAGGATTGTTTTTTCCATCTTCTGGCAATAAGCCACTTAGCTGCCATTAAAGTATTTATAATCATATTACTTTGTGTGTAATTAATTTTACTTGGAAAAATATGTAATAATACAATCCCAGGCATTGTTTCTAGTTGAAAATTGATTATTTTTGATATATGCCCTAGACATAATGTCCAAAATTCTTTAATATTAGAGCAATTCCACCACATGTGTTCATAGGTTCCTATTTGGTTTTCACATCTCCAAAAATAACCTTGATCTGCTATGAAGTTTTGATGTCTTGCAGCTAATAGGAAAGTATCATAAACTATGTAATTCACTGTGCGTACATGTTCATAACTTTGTGCACTGGGAACAAGTAATCTTAAACTGAAACATTTAAAGTCTCTGGGGCTGATAGTATAAATTCATGGTATAATTTTATGAGTATCGCTTTTTTGTTGTCGCCATTGGCCATTTACAAATACATAGTGATATGGAATCTCAATGTATAAAAATTGTCTGGCCTCAGTGTCCTGGCAGTTTAATTGAAACCAAGCAAGTGTTTCTCGATGTACACTTTATGCTAAGGCAGTTGTTTCATTGCCTGCAGTAAAGCAAACAAACTGACTTTGTGTCAAATGTACAGCTAATCGATACACAGTATGTGACCGATCATGCATCTCAAATTTCAGAAGACGCCACATTGCTTCTGGAGCACTGACATAGCGAGCATCTAAATAATTAGAAAGTTTGTAATGTAAAATTGGATTTTCCTTTTCGTTTTGTGCACCTTGCACAACAACAGTTGCTGCATCATATCCTTTGTATATATATATTTACACACATATTTGATAGATTTAATAGAAGTGCAAGCTTCCACATTTATGTGTGCATTGTACTTTATCAGCAAATGTGGATTGTATGGAACTACATATCTATTATGGACCTTTTGGCCATGAATAATAGCTGTTTGTCCTTCTCTTCTTTTATACAAAGGGTATCCATCACAATTAGCATACGTTTGCATTTGAAATTGTTTTGGGAACTCTTTTGTACATTTTTTATTTTCCATACATCGTGAATTTGGATTGATATCTCCACATGGCCTATGAACTATTCTGTGTGTTACAATCTGATAACGTTTTGAATATTTTTCTGGATGTAGCAATTCAGCAGTAATTACTGAATCCACTCTCTCTGCAGTATTCAATTTATCTTTTTCCTGCAGGATTAAAAGTACGTGTGCATGTGGCAGGCCTCTTTTTTTTTAATTCAATGGTATAACTAAAAGCCACACATTTTCCAAATAACTGTACTTTAGTTATATCATGTATTAATGAATTGAGTTTTATTTTGAACACTCTTGCCACTAAATCTAGTCGGTTAGAAGTATTTTGTCCAAGATTCAAACTTTCCTGGCCATTATGGATTACATGTGAATGTAATGAATAAATCTGTTTTTCCAAATGTTGTGACAATAGCCATGGCATCATTATATCTTTCTTGCATATTGCGAGGAGATCCTTGGAAAGTGGATGGCAAAATGATTGCTCTTACAGCTTGAATGTCTGCTGGAATGTCTCTGTTGGTAGCCAATTCAGCGACATAATACATCAATCCACAATATTGTTCTATGTTGAAATTTGATACAATTTAGATTATTTGCTTCGACTTGTAGATAGGAACCAATAATCCATTGTTTAGTGAGTTTGCCCTCACATAAAATAGGATTAAAATGATCCCGAATAGCATAGAAATATTGCATCTAACACAAACTTTACTATTGGGATAACTTTGCAATTGCAATTTTAGTTCCCATCCTGGCTCACCATTTGGAAAGAAATTGAATTTGTCATTGGGTCCAAATTACAACTTAATATATTTATGTTTATAAAAGGTTGGTCTTCATTGCGCAGAGATATTCTAATATCCCACTGAAAAGGTGGTTCACCATCCTCAATTTTAAAGAACATGGCAACCTCATTTACTGTTGGAATATAATACCGTCTTTGATCAGTATTGCGATGTCTTTTCAAAACCATATTTACTCTTGGCATTTGCAATTGATGTATTTGAGCATGTTGCTGTTGTTCTTTTTCAACCTGTGCTAATTGCTTGTATGCTTGACTGTATGGGTTGTTGGCCTTACTTTTATCCAGCTGTTCAAATACTGTGCGCAAACACTGTTTATTTTCTGTAATATCATCCGTTGTTCAACAGTTTCCATTGTACCTAAGACATATAACTGTGCAAATTCCCTTTGCTCTCCTTCTTGTGGGTGTAAATGTGAAGTGGGGTGGTAAATTTGTCCTTGAACTCTAAAACAATATGGACCATGTCCGGGGACATTTTCTGCTAATGTAGCACCCATAGAAGCAAATGAAATTGCATTGTTATAAGACCTGATTTTTTTTAATTGGTATAGTTTGGAAATGTTAGATCGCTCATTATACATCGTAAGTAATCTGGAAATGTGTGTCTTTGTGTAAGTCTTACCTTTCCTTTCTGACAGCAACTAATGAAATCTCTGTCAGTTGGTCTTTCCTTGAGAAAATGATAGGCCCCACAAAACTGACAAACCACATTGAGTAATCCACAATCATGAGTGTCTACTGTTTGTGCTGTAATGATAGCAGCATCCTGAGCTTCCTCAACGTAGATATCACTACAACTTTCTATATCTACATTGGTGTCATGTGTATGAACATTGGTGTCATGAGGCAATATTTGGTCATTAGGCAATGTTTGAAAGCCAATTTTTTGTTTACTTTTTCTTTTCTTTAAGCTCTAGCACACTCACTTTGTGCTTTCTTACTCGTTTTTCTTTTATTTAAAAGTCTCTGTCGGTCTTCTTCTCTTAAGCGTTGGGAAGTCAGGCAATGTTTGAAAGCCAATTTTTTTTTTACTTTTTCTTTTCTTTAAGCTCTAGCACACTCACTTTGTGCTTTCTTACTCGTTTTTCTTTTATTTAAAAGTCTCTGTCGGTCTTCTTCTCTTAAGCGTTGGGAATTCTCTGGGACTGTGCATCTTTCCACCTTTGCTTCCTTTCCCTTGTCACTCTTCTTTTGCGTTCAATCCTGTCTTCTCCATTGTCCGCCATTGTAATCTGTAATTGTAAATAAAGGTGTAAGATATATATATATTTTTTGTATTGTACATATTGTTTTTACCTGCTCTCGATTCAAAACCTAAATAGCATTAATGAAAGAATGAGATGATTTGAAAAGCATTTGTAATTTTTACATGAAATAAATTAATCCATTATGCTTTTTTTTTATTGGCATACATTAAAAAGTAAAGTGCTGCACATATATTAATTGAGATATATATATATATATATATATATATATATATATATTATTTTTGTAATAATTAATTATTATGGGCCTCATTCTATTAGCGGCCGCAGCCGTTGCGGGTCCGTTGCGGCCGCTCGCGCCGGAGGAAATCCTTTGATCTTAAACGGCCGCAAGGAAATCGGCCGTAAGAAATTCCTATTTGCAATTCAATTGCTCCGGGAACCCTCTCTGCAAGGCTAAAAGCGAGCCGCAGCTTACTTGCAGGAAAGAGGTCCCGCTAGCACCAATAAAGCACATAAAATAGCCCAAATAAAGCCATCCTGCACTTTGCAGAGTCTATAAAGTGATATTCGGTGTTAGCAAAAATAGCACATAATTACCCTATACTCAAATCCATAAAATATATATTTTTTAATATCCGTAAAATATCCATGTAAAAAGTCCAGAGGTCTTGGAGCACCTCAGACCTGCCCACGCCGCAGCCGGAAAATAAACAGTTAATTTGAACTCGGGTTTGGGCTGATGTGCAAGCTTTAGAGTGGGTTACTTTTAATCCTCATGTCCCCCAATATGATCCCTAGCATTTACAGAGCTGTACAGTGCAGGCTTGAATTTATTTTTGCGTTTTTAGATTTCTGAGCTTACGGCCGGTTCCAAGATATGCGGCCGGCCGTAAGAGGAGATCCTTGCGGGGCCGTATAATAGAATCGCGAGTTAACAGAACCCCCTCAAGGAATCGCAGCCTTACGGCCGATTTACGGCCGGTAATAGAATGAGGCCCTATGTCTTTAATAAATAATCAATAGGTGACATCAATGGTAAACCTAATTATGTTTTCCTAAAGAAGGGCAAACACAAAGAGCTATGAGCAAAGTATAGATCGGGCTTATAATAATGTGCAGTTTTGTTATTTTATTAATTAATAAATCAATCAACTTATGATGTGTAATTTGCATTCTTTAAAATTATTATTTTTTTAACTTTTTAATGAGTAATGAAATATTAAGGGTCTCATTCATTTGCAATTTGGGCAATTTATTTGGGCTTTATATAAGCACATAGCATATTTTTTTCACAGAAGTTGTTAGTTGGTGAAGACCTTGCTTTTGGATAGATGTTCAGTAAGTCAAAACTTCTGTAAAAAATATGCTATGTGCTTATATGCTTATATAGAGCCTTATGCCATTTGGCAAATCACAATTGAATGAGGTGCTAAATGAATATAGGTTAATTAATTAATCATTAACTGTCATCAATTCAAAACAAAAAGGGCCTCATGAAATCATATACCTGTGAAATTGATCCTATGGTAGTTGAAATCCTGCAGAGCCCACTCTCTGTCTTCAGTCAGGTGCAGAGATGAGGAATCTGTAAAATTACATGAAAATCATTTGTAATTCTTGTATTCAATTAATTCATGACTCATTGAAAGTATGCTGTTTAGTTGGTATACATGCAAAACATAAATGCATAATCATCAATATATTCATAAAGAAAAGCAGTATAAATTATGAAATGTAGCACGTGTTAGAATGTAAGAATGTAAGAAACTGCTTTAAATATTTAAGTGGTTTGAAAGTCCTATCCATGTCAGGTAATTATAAGCACTCCAGATATTTAAGTGCTTTGTAAAATGTACATATTTTTGTATCCATTATAAAAAAATAGTTTGAGGAATTATTATTAATTAATAGTTCCAAAAGCAATCTACATGAATGAGCAGTAAGGCAGATATATAAGTGCAGGTTAAAAAATGTTATTATTTTTATTGCAGTGTAACATTTTTAAAATGTTTTTGTTAATGATTACTAATTATTAATTAATTAATATATTGATACTAGAGACTTGCCCGTCAAAAAATGATGGTCAATAAAAGAAAGTGTTGAAATGCTGTTTGTCACACAATGTGAGTGTACTGTGTGCCTCAACTATATAGACCCCTCTAACACACTAATGAATGCATGTAATAACACTATAAGTGCCATGAGGGTCATCCAGGACCCTCATGACCCAAAGTGTAAGCACTACACCATTTTAACCTGGTCACTTATGGGGGTCTATCCAGACCCTCATAAGCCTCTATTTAACCCCATCAGTCCCATAAGGGTATATTATGACCATTATGGGCCTGTTACAACCCAACATTAACCACATAAGTGCCATGACGGTCCTCAAGGACCATCATGACTCTAAGTATAAACACTACACTGCACTATACCCCCCCAATAAAACATTAAATATCAACTAAACACCCTCTACACTAACCTATTAACACCTACACAACCTATCTACAATACCTACCTACCCCCTAATAACCCCCACCACTCTAATTACAGAAAATAAAAAAGCCTAAAGTCACAAAAAATAAAAACATCTACATTACATAAAATAAAAAACCTAAGTCACAAAAAAAAAAAATCTACATTACAGAAAATAAAAAAATCTAAGTTACAAAAAATATTATACACCTAAAAAGGAAATACATATATTACATACAATACAATACATACAATATAATACAATACAATACAATACAATACAATTAAATACAATAAAATACAATACAATACATTGAGTGACAGGGTTAATGAAGGGCTTATGGGGGCCTGTACTGACCCCCATGAGTGACAGGGTTAATGAAGTGCTTATGGGGGTCTGTATTGACCCCCATGAGTGACAGGGTTAATGAAGGGCTTATGGTGATCTGTCTTGACCCCCATGAGTGATAGGGTTAATGAAGGGCTTATGGGGGTCTATATTGACCCCCATGAGTGACAGGGTTAATTAGGGGTTTATGGGGGTCTGTATTGACCCCATGAGTGACAGGGATAATGAAGGACTTATTGGGGTCTATATTGACCCCCATGAATGACAGGGTTAATTAATGGTTGATGGGGCTCTGTATAGAGCCCTATGCGTGATAGTGTAATTTTTTTTTTTTATAACTGGTCCTTTAAGGACCTTTACGGTCCTTTAAGGACCCATAACGCAGGGATTAATGTGGGATTAATCCAGGTCTCCGTGCTTATCTCAGATCCCATGGGGTTAATGCGGGTTTCCGAGCTTATCTCGGATCCCTTCTTGGGTAAGTTGCACGTGGCTGGGGTTTGAGTCTCTTTTTCATTTTTTTGGTGGCCATTTTTTCTCTTGCTTAGGGGATTTTTGTGTGTCTGAACTTGGGAATTTGGACTTAAATGGAGGTGTAGGTTCACTTTCAGAGGTCCTGGATGCCCTCCATTGCTATGGTTAAGCTTTTTAGGTATTTTTTGTGAGTATTTAGTATGTTTTGACTGTTTTTTTGGTGCGCGCGGTTCGGCCGTTATGGTTGTATTTTTCGTGTGTGTGTTTGTTCCGTTAAGGTTGGTTCCAAGGTTTTTTTTTTTTTTTCTAAGTCGTGCATGTGTGTGTCTGGGCAGTCCTGGGCTTTGAGCCTCGTTTTCGTTTTTTTCGGCGGCCATTTTTTATCTCGCTTAAGGGATTTTCGTGTGTCTGAACTCGGTAATTTGGACTTAAATGGAGGTGTAACTACACTTTCAGAGGTCCTGGATGCTCCCCCCCCCCTTGCTATGGGTAAGCTTTTTATATATATTTTGTGAGTATTTGGTGTGTTTTGACTGTTTTTAGGTGCGCACGGTTCGGCCGTTATGGTCATATTTTTCGTGCGTGTGGGTGTTTGTGCCTTTAAGGTTGGTTCCGTCGTGAGTGTGTTTTTAACCGCGTGTGAGATGCCTTTGAGCCTCCACCTCCGCAAATGCGGACCCTCGCTTTGCGAGGGTACGCATTTGCGGACAAACACAGACGACGTTGGAGCCTCCACCTTCCGCAAATGCGTCCCCTCGCTTTGCGAGGGTCCGCATTTGCAGAGCAAGCTGCATCCCTCGTTTTGCGAGGGATGCAGTTCTTGCGAGCTCGCTTTGCGGGCGCGCAAAGCGTGACGATGATTCGTAGTTTGACAACTATTATATGTGATACGTTAATTAATCAATAACTGTCATCAATCCAAAATAAAAAGACTTAATGCCTTTTTCTTCCATAAGAACATAATTAAATGATACACCTGTAAATGTGAACTTTATGCTGTTCAAAGGCTGCAAACGTCACTCTCTGTGTTCAGTCAGCTTGAGAGATGATGAAACTATCAAATAAGATGGAAAGCATTTGTAATACTTGTATTCATCGCTATCAGGCAATTAGCACGGATATGTCAGTGCATTATAAAATATACATATTGTTTCTGTTTTTTATTAATTATTACTAATGAATAGTTAATAAAGTAATGTAGGTTAATGATCAGT
Source organism: Discoglossus pictus (assembly GCA_027410445.1). Taxonomy (NCBI): domain Eukaryota; kingdom Metazoa; phylum Chordata; class Amphibia; order Anura; family Alytidae; genus Discoglossus; species Discoglossus pictus. Next base: position 97,487,609 of record CM050167.1, read on the forward strand.
AATACAGAAAATGTCCACTCAGACTGTCATCACCTGAGGAGAAAGTGTCAGCTTTGTGTCAAGTGTGCCCTGTATATAGGCTGCGTGCGCAAGACAAAACCGTTGGTTTATGCGGGAAAGCCGCCATTTCAGAATCTTAATGTGTAAACGTGTAAGTTAGTGTTGTAAAATGGCGGCATTAGTGTATTTTGTACACGTTGACCAAGCATTTTGCTTCCAATTATTATTTTTTGTACCCTGTACGTGCCCGGGAAAGTCGTACGTCCCTGGCTGTGTTTAGGCAATTCTGGGTCGTGTAGCCTCATTTTTTTGGGCTGCCATTTTTTTTCTTGCTTTGCTGTGTGTGATATTTCTTTTGTATTTGTTTTTGTATTTTTTGTATTTTTCATGTTGTTTGGTTTGCCCGCTTCGGCTGTTAACTTCGTATTTTTGCGAACTTGTATTTTTTTTTTTTAAGTCGCACGGATTGTATTTTTAAGCCCTAAACCATTCTTGCTCCGTTGGATGTGTGTCAGTGAACATGATCAATTAGTCAAACCCCTAGTTACGGTTTGGGACGGAGGCAATGGCAAATGAGTTCGTCATCATTACGTCACTGAAAATGGAGGTTAGATTTCAAAGCCTTACGGGTTTCAATTACGGGTTACGATCGGACCTGCATTCCAGAAGTAATGCAATATCAATAAATCAGTAAATATGATATTCAAGTCCATGCAAGTTCCATTATATGTTTTAACACATTGATTCCCGGGATCGATATAACACGGAAATTAAACAGAAATAAAAGCATTTTATATTGCAGATTTGCAAGCCTGAGAATGATGTGCTATTAATTTGAATACCTAACATCACTTTCCCTTTAATTATAAGTACAGTACAGTCTAGTACCTGTTGGCTTCTTTTCTCCATTTTCGGGTTACGGGGTTGAACACAAGTGGATTCATTGCAATTTAATAGCGAAATTGGGAACGTATCAGTTACGGGCTTGAGAGAACAAAGGATATGCAGGCGTGCAGTTCAAATTTCCATGTCCCGTAGGGTTTTTTCTCACAAGTCATTTGCAGTTAGCTTTGAGAGGCCAATTTAATAGCCGTAAGTCTTGCAGGCTACGTTACGGGCTACGGTTTTCAGCGTTGATGGAATTTAATACAGATGATAGAGTCTTAATAGCTCTGCTATCCTCCTATGAGAGACCAAGAGACGTGATCATCAGAAGAAAAAGATACATTTGGATCTGAGACATATTATTAATTTACTAAATAAAATGTTCATAATCATAGATTAGTTATTGTTACAATTAGGAAAATGTGAAAAGTGAAACAAAGAGAAAGGTATTACAGTAAAAAGACATATTAATAGAAAATTGTTATGCTATATTATAAAAATGTAATTGTGTTTTCTTATACTGTTATCATTTAGAAGTGCATTTAGAAAACTGGTGCTGTTTATTTGTATTCTCTTCCATCACAATAAAAAAAGGCCTTGCAAGTTCTGCATCAGTAGTATTAAAAATTTTGGGTGACATTACACCCATGTGCTTCAGTACGACAAGGCAGCAGGAAATCACTGAGGCAAGTGGGATACTATTAATAGCCACTCCTTTAAATCTGCACTGACTCCTAGTTTCATTTAAATACATTTTAGATCCCCCATGTCTCCTTTGCCAGCCCTTTTGCACCTAGTATTATTTTTTTTCTGTTTATTCTATCTCCCCTGTCCCCTTCTCTATAAAATCTGGTGAATGAATATTTCCAGGCGCATAGATCATATATATATATATATATATATATATATATATATATATATATATATATATATATATATGTTGTAACAGAGTCAAGCAAGGAGTGTCAAGCCTGAGATTGAGCAGAGCTGCATATCCAGTCTTGAATTGCAAGGGTTTTTTGGAACTGCAGCCCAATTAAGCCAGTGCACCTGATCTTCATCGGGATGATTTAAAAGCCCTACAGAGAGAACTAAGGGGTGTGGCTTTTGGCGTGAGAGAAATCATTGTTTGTTTGAAAGCTGGTCTGCTGAGCAAAGCAAAGTTGGTTTCCAGAGCAAAGCAAAGTTGGTTTCCAGAGCAAGGCTATCAGCAGGAGCAAAGCTGGTCTGCAACGCAAAGCTGGTCTGCTGAGCAAAGCAAAGTTGGTTTCCAGAGCAAGGTTGTCAGCAGGAGCAAAGCTGGTCTGCAAGGCAAAGCTAGTCTGCTGAGCAAAGCAAAGTTGGGTTCCAGAGCAAAGCTGTCAGCAGGAGCAAAGCTCGTTTGCAAGGCAAAGCTCGTCTGCTGAGCAAAGCAAAGTTGGTTTCCAGAGCAAGGCTGTCAGCAGGAGCAAAGCAAGTGTGCAGAGTAAAGCAAAGTCAGTTTGCTGAGGAAAGTGGTTTAAAGGTAAAACTTTATTTTTTACCTGGAAGCTGGTCGCAGAGAAAGCGGTTTTCAAGTGTAAAGACTGTGTACATTAACCCCAGGAAGAAGGCAGCAGGATAACTGCGAATTGGACAAAGTTTTTCAAAAGACTATTTAAGGGACCCTGGAGGTTGGAGCATTTCAGAGAGCGACGGGCGGGCTGAATGCTCCCCTTTTTCTACAAATGAAGAGATTGAAAAGATCTGTGTATGTTTTGGTATCACTTTGGCTGACATAAGTTGTTGTGTGGTGTAAATATTGGACTTTTAATAAAATAATAAAATATTACCTGATTTCCTGGCTGTTAATCTATAAGGTAACAGGCTAATCTATCACAACTGGTGTCAGAAGTGCGATCCAGGTCCTTATACCAAAAGACGATCCACAGAAAAAATGGAAGAGGTAGTAAAAGCCTTTTTACAAGCCACAGTAGCACAACAAGAAACAAATAGAAAACAGCAGGAATTTAACAGGTTGCTTACAAACCAGATGACACAAAGCCAAGCCAACTTACAAGAGTTAATACTCCAAATCAAACAACTTGCTACTACAGGAACAAGATAACCTGTTATGAGATAACAAACAAGTCACCACATGCAAAAAATGAGTAAGGAGGATGACGTGGAGGCTTACCTGTTGACTTTTGAAAGGACTGTAACACAGGAAGCCTGGCCTCAAACCCAGTGGGCAGGAATACTGGCCCCATTTCTGGTAGGAATAGCGCAAAGAGCCTACTATGATCTCACAGGAGAACAAGCGACTGATTACAAAAAACAACTCATCAGAAAAAATAGTGGAAATAGTAGTTCTGAATCACTACTGGAGAGGATTACCTCCAGGTATGAGAGAGTGGGTTGGACAGTATGAATCACAGTCCCTGGATGAACTCCTGGCCCAAGTCGAACGTCATCAAGCTGTAAGAACCATCTCAGCCGAATAATCGGTAGAGAAATCAAAATCCTGGAAATGTGGTTTATCCGTAAAAAGTCAGCCAACCCAGGGCGCAACAGGGACCTACAAAAGAGAAGCTCAGGATTTTTATTGAACTGACAAGAGAGAGGCAGAGGAGATAAGGAACAATTACTTACATACTGTAAAGTGTTTCCAGTGAGGAGAAATGGGACATAGTGCAATCTTGGAGATACAGCAATTCACTGTAATGTGGTTAATTTAGTCGGCATGACTAAGCTAAAACATCAATTTATTACAGAGATAATAATAAATGGCCAGACAGTAAAAGGACTGATTAATTCCAGAAGTGCAGTTACCCTATTGTCCAGAAGAGCAGTAGTCCCAGATAATGGGAGGCTGGGAAAAAGCATCACCTGTGTGCATGGAACAGTAATAAACTATCCAACAAAAACCACATGGATTGATGTTAAGTGCGTAAAAGCCCAAATAACATCCCCGGTAGTACCCCATCTACCATATGCAGTGGTTTTGGGAAGAAATGTCCCAAATTTTGAGAATCTCCTACATATAGAAAGCTGTGGGATGAGTCCCAAATCTATATTGTATATCTTACCGTTTGAGGATAATGAACTATTTTCCAGTTTCGGAAAAGATTCCGAAATTCCAAAAAGACAGATGAAAGGAAAAAAAAAATGGGGACAGAAATGAAAAGAAATGAAAAAGAGACAAGGCAGAGAAGAAGCCCTGACAGCTTCACAGACTACTCATGAAGAAACAGCAAACTTGGAAGGATCTTCTTCCGACCAAGAGATGATCCCTCCAAATCAAACAGGTTGAAGAGGAGCAGAATGTTCTCCAGGAGGTAGAGAGTTTCGGAAGGGACCAAGCAAATGATCCTCTCCTACAAAATGTCAGAAGGGAAGTGGTAAAAGTAAATGGAGAAAATGTACAGGGAAGATAAAATCCCCAGGGTCCACACTTTGTGTCAAAAATAGATCTTGTATATCATGTGGTTAAAATAGGAGAAGACATCATAGAGCAATTACTGGTACCTCAGGGCTACAGAAGAAAAGTAATAGAAATGTCTCACAGTCATCTTTTTGGAGCCCATCTAGGAGTGGAGAAAACCTTAAATCGGGTTCTTTTGGCCTGGAGTATATGAAGAAGTACGTCGATATTGTCTATCTTGCCCAGAGTGTCAGCTAGCAAGTCCACATCCCCATCTAAAAGATCCCTTGATACCACTTCCCTTGATAGAGGGACTTTTTAAGAGAATAGCAATGGACCTCGTGGGACCACTGTAAAAAACAGCCAGAGGATATTAATACATTTTAGTCATATTGGACTACGCTACACGATATCCAGAAGCCGTACCTTTAAGGTCTGCTAACTCTAATAGTATTGCAAACGAAATGCTACTTCTTTTTTCTAGAGTAGGAATACCAAGAAGTAGAGGGCGAAGAACATCCAGTAATATATCTCAGCAAGAAACTGTTACCCAGAGAACAAAGGTATTCAGTGGTTGAGCGAGAGTGTTAAGCTATAAAATGGGCTACAGATGCTCTAAAGTATAATCTACTTGGCAGGTCATTCAAGCTTGTTACAGACCATGCCCCATTAAAGTGGATGCATTAAAACAGATAAAAACAGCAGAGTGACTAGATGATTTCTTTCATTACAACAATGTAGATTTACAGTAAAACATTGAGCTGGAAAGAAACATAATAATGCGGATGTCCTATCCAGTGTCCACTCCATCTCGGCTCGTGTAGCTCAACCATATGTTGTTGAGCTAAGGGGGAAGATATGTTACAGAGTCAAGCAAGGAGTGTATATAAGCCTGAGATTGAGCAGAGCTGTATATCCAGTTGAATAGCAAGAGTTAATTGGAACTGCAGCCCAATCAAGCCAGTGCACCTGATCTTCATCAGGATGATTTAAAAGCCCTACAGAAAGAACTAAGGGGTGTGGCTTTTGGAGTGAGATAAAAGATTGTTTGTTTGAAAGCTGGTCTGCTGAGCAAAGCAAAGTTGGTTTCCAGAGCAAAGCAAAGTTAGTTTTCAGAGCAAGGCTATCAGCAGGAGCAAAGCTGGTCTGCAAGGCAAGGTTGGTCTGCTGAGCAAAGCAAAGTTGGTTTCCAGAGCAAAGCTGTCAGCAGGAGCAAAGCCAGTATGCCGAGTTAAGTAAAGTCAGTTTGCTGAGGATAGCGGTTTAAAGGTAAAACTGTTTTTTTTTTGCCTGTAAGCTGGACGCAGAGAAATCGGTTTTCAAGTTTAAAGACTGAGTACATTAACCCCAGGTAGAAGGCAGCAGGATAACTGTGAATTGGACAGAGTTTTTCAAAAGACTATTTAAGGGTCCCTGGAGGTTGGAGCAGTTTGGAGAGACGGATGGCTGAATGCTCCCCTTTTTCTACAGATGAAGAGATTGAAAAGATCTGTGTATTTTTGGTATAACTTTGGCTCACATAATCTTTGATGTGGTGTAAATATTGGACTTTTAATAAAATAATACCTGATTTCCTGGCTGTTAATCTACAGGGTAACAGGTTAAAATACCACAATGTATATATATATATATATATATATATATATATATATATATATATATATATATATATATATATATTGTGGCAAACTGCACCGCGTTTCTCTAGTTTCTAACACTAGTTTCTCCTCTCCAGCTTCAGAACCTGCAGCTCCAGCACAATTCCAGCAGCCTTTCTGGGTATCTCTGTCTCATCTGAATTGCCTCCTCCCTGAACTCTGGCCGCAACTCTCCCTCTCTGGGCTCTGGCTACAACTGAACTTTCAACAGATAGTCCCATTCTGTTTACTGCTGCAGCACGTGATGCAAGGGAGACTTTGTGACACCTGCAGTGCTGGACTGGGGAAATGCCTCTATCCAGCATCAGCCCCACACACCCATGCTCCAGTGCTCTCCCACATTTTTGTAAGGCTTTGCTACAATATATACTGTATAGTATATATATATAAATATATATATATATATATATATATATATATATATATATATATATAATGTAATTAATGCAAAGACTGAGACTAGAATGTGATTGTATTTAAATCCAATATTTTCTTTAGCAATCCTAAATCATGATAATGTTGAAATACAATTTATATATATTTAATCAAAAAATAATTGTACCATTGATATGGTAATTCCTTAAAAATGAATTTATATACAATAAACAGAGGTCTATAAAGTACAAAATCCTTCAACATGCACTTGCTAACATGAAAGCAGTGTAATGCTGAATACAACTTCCAAGTAATTCTCTCTTACAAAGATGTTTTAGGTTGGCATAGCATTTTTAGAAATATTTTTGAAATTGTTATAAAAAAAACTAGATAGAGTTAAAGAATATTAGCATTACAGTCCCTATTCTAACTGGAATTTTTATAGTCAAGTTTAATTTTGCACTGAAAATAAGAAAATAAAAAAATATAAAAATAATTAGAAAATAAAAATGTTAAATTTATGTTTTATTATTTATTGTACAGATGATGTTGCAACACCAAAAAACAGCTTTTACGTAGATAAATGGAACTTCTGTACTCTATTAGGACCTCAGATCACATTGAATTTTAGTCTCAACCAATTTTCTTTACATATTTTTTCTTGCATTAATTTGTGAAAAAGTTTACAATTAGGTTTTATGCTATTCGTTTTTCTGATATCAGTCCCCCTGGCGATCCTACTTCATCAACCAATGAACACAGCAGACTCTATGTGGAACAACTTCATTATGTTGTATATGTACATACTGTAGCATGCCTTTAAATAAATTATCATTACATACTTCATCATATTTGGCCCTATGTGCTCTCTTGTCCTTTTCGAGTTTGGCACTTGATTTAGAGTATCACTGTGCAGATCTATTACCACAAATTAATACTGGAAATTTATATTAAAAGCATTTTATTTCTCTCCATGTTAGTAGATAAGTACTTCCCTTTTTTGCATGTTTTGTAATAGTCCATCATGGAGACGGATGAATATGAGTTACTCATTTTAATTAATTCTGACTGATACACTTGTGCACAGTTACAGAGACACTAAATCATGGACTGATAGAGGTGATTGTAAGACAAATTGGCCCACTCCTGCTATTGTGGCTTTTACCAAAATGCAGAGTAAGTTTCTAGGAATAAAGAAAACTTTACAGATTATGTTAAACTTTAAAAACTGATGGAAAATAATGTAATAAACATAAACATATTTTTTACCACAAGTATCAAAATAATATTTTCTTTGCATAGTAACTGAACATGATTTTGTAAGCCTTGTTTCATATAATTAATACTGGAATATATCTTAACAGATCAGGATAGTTCAGTGTCAAAATATTGTTCATCTGCCTTGTAATAGCAAGTAATGTATTTTTTGAGCTTCTAGCAGAACCTTGCAAATACTTTTTCAAGTTACTGTTATTCATGAACAGCATAAGTGCCACTCTACCTAGCTATATTCTTTTATCTTTCTCTCTCACTCAGTCAACTCTTTTTTCTCTACCTTTCAAAGGGCAAGAAGATTCAACACAAAATTATTATTTGTGCTACGAATAATTTTTACCTGGCAAGTCCAGTGTAACGACCTGCTTCTTCAGTGGGGCATGATAAGAACCTAGTTCAAATCTACCCCAGGGTTCATATCACCTCTGGCACAAAAGATGGCTTCAGGATAGAGACAATGCCCAAGAATAGGCGCTGATGACACAGGCACACAATAAATAGTTCCACATTTTGTTTATATGGAAAAATCAGGACTTCTTTAATTAGAACTAGCAACATATATACAGTTTTCTAGCCACAAGGCTGGCCAATTACAGTAAGCCCCATCCTTGGGTACAAAGAGGAAAAACAAATTAGCCATAGCCTGCTACTTGTTCACTGGGAGACCCTGTACATCTAGTGATGTCAGATTCTCTCTGCAGTAGGTCATGTAGATAATTGCTCAAGTACCCTTATTTGGTGATGAACTCCTTTGTGTAGGGGCATTTGTTCAGGCTCCATGCTGATTGCCACTACTGGCCTTGTAGTTGCCATGGCCGTAATCTTGAAGTGTGTGTTTAAGGTCCATCTACTACTGTCTGGGGTGTTGGCCTGCAGAATATCTAATACGCTATTTACAACAATCCCTATAACATGAAAATTAATTTGTACCCAATCATAAACAATATAAACAATATAAGTTCCACTGGATTGCGCAAGACAGGAACTGATCATCTCAGGCCTAGGCACAATATTCTAGCAAACTCTCTAGACTCTGGGCATGACAACAAGTAGCAAAGGTACACTGGCATTCTAAACTGTACAGAACATAAACCAAGATACATACAGTAGAATAGTGTAACCATATTTTAACCATAAGCACTAAGAAATACATAACCATAATAATAAATAAGATAACTTCTTGCAAGCTCAGGCCCAGGCCATGGTCCAAAACAGTCCAGTCAGGCCCTGTGCATAGCATCCAGGAAACTGAGTTTTCAGAAATATGACTCAGGCTATAGAAGCAGCTTGAAACCTTACAATGTCCTACACCAAAGCAATTATATGTTTTAAAGTAAAAATGATTGTATTTATTGACATGTTTCAGTCTTGCTATCTCTCAATTTCCTTCCATGCCCTCTCTTGAATCAGAGACCCGTAACATAATAAACAATAACTGCAAAGTGTACTGGAATATGACAGTTAACTGCATTGCTTAAAATTTCTATTGTGGGTAATGTTTACTGGTATCTTAAAAAACATCTTTAGAGAGAAAATGGAAATGTTTTCCAAAGTAAAATAATTACTTTTACTGATGGCACTACACAAACATATTATTTAATCAAATATAATTATTTGTTGCTGCTCATTTCTTTCCTCTTAAAATATATGTGATATTCATCACTATAATAATTCACAGGGCCAATATCTAAAATCAAGCTGTTATTCATAATTTTTAACTATGGATCTTACAAATGTAGAAATAAATATTAAACTATCAGCCCTATTAAATTCCCTCAACGTGTAAAACCGTAGCACGTAACATAGCCCGCAAGACTTACGGTTGGCCCCATAGAGCAACACGCTAATGATCTGCAGGTTACAGGCAGAAAAACTCTGCAGCCGCAAATCTTTTGATCTGTCAAGCCTGTAACTGTTATGTTCGAAAATTGCTATTAAATTGCTACGAATCCGCAGGCGTTCAAACCCGTAACCCGCATATGGAGCCGAAAAGCCAACGGGTACTAGAGAGGACCCGCAATGGGGTTAAAGTCCCATCCGTAGCACTGTAAATGCAAAAATAAACACACTACTGTATTTTCAATTAAAAAGAAAGTGATGTTAGGTATTCAAATTAATAGCACAGCATTCGCTAGCTCACAAATCTGCACGACTGGAGTCCGCTATACCTCTTAGGGAGATTAATCTCTAAGGTTTATGCAAATCTGCAATATAAAATACTTCTATTTTTGGTTAATTTCTGTGTTATATCGATCCCGGGAATCAATATGTTAATACATATAATGGAACGTACAAGGACAAGAATATAATATTTACTGATTTATTAATATTGCATTATTTCTGGAATGCCGGTCCAATCGAAACCCTTGATTGAAACCCGTAAGGCTTTGAAGTCTAGCCTCCATTTTTCAGTGATGTAATGATGATGATCTCATTTGCCATTGGCTCCGTCTAAACCCGTAACTATGGGTTGGACTAATTGATCATATCCACAGCTGCACATCCATCGTGCGCAAGGATGGTTTACAGGTTTGTGTTTACGGCCTGTAACTCACGGCCTGGTTCAATTTAATAGCCCTGTAACACAGTCAAATTACAAACCTGCCGCCTTTGGGGGGCGGTGGGGGAGAAATACTGCTACGGGCTTCACATTTATTGGGGCTGTATATACACTATATTTTTTTCTAAATGATATGAAAACTATAATAGTCTTAGATATAGTATAGATTTTGGGAGTTGTTGGGGTTTTAGGGAATGTTTATTGTGTCAGAATGTTCTTTTGATATGCCCATGTATGATTGTTCTGCTTTTTTTACTTTATACCCTTGTTACTTTCTCTTTTGTGTACCAAGGAATAGATGTAGAAATGAAATATGTTTATAACTAGCTAACCAACTGTATCTTGTGATTGCTAACCACATAAAGCCGACATTTGATAATAATGTAATCGATGGGAGAGGCAAAGCCCTATATAATGTTATGCTTTTGCACCAAATAAACTTAGACAATTTGATACTACCTTGTATGTTGATCGTTGAACATGTCGTTTTTTTCCTTTTATGTGCTCACCTGTATGGAGTGGTATCATAATCACTTGGGAAGGGTTAGAGTGCCTCTGACTAATTTATGGATACCAAGTTCCTATTTGTGTGATTTATCACCTTCCGATACTCTCTCCTCTCGGTTAAACAAGTGTGAGGCATTGTGTTAATACTATGGCAATTTTCTGTTCTATATGTTTTGTGCTTTACGGTGGTCTAGCTAGGCCTCATCCAGTTTTCTCCACCCAGCTAGAAATCTCAGCCTGGGCCACAGTTCCAACCAGAAGGGTGACCTCCTCGACTCCCCAACTCACTAGTACTGCCCCGTCAGTCCCTAGGAATGGAGGACCGTGGAGGTGCAGTACATGGAGCTGGTTATGCTTTTGTGTACAACTGCGGTTAAACTTGGTTAACATTGAGCTTTCAACAGGTTATGACTTATCTATGTTTTTTTTCAAAAGGTTATTTTAAATAATTCGATTAGTTCTCAAACCTGGAATTGTATTCACCCAGAAGCCTAAGTAAAACTGAGACATTTAATTGCACTATCACTTCCAGCCCCAATAATTCTGCCAAACCACTGAATTCTGTACTTGTCAAGTCCTAGAAGGCAACAGTAACTTGCTACAGTTCTACTCTGTCCAAGGGATAAAGGAGCAGTTAAATATTGATGTCATCAAATACCCACCAGAACTTACTTTGGCTGAAAACAATAGAACAAGAAGAGCAGAATAATGCACCAATACACCTATAAACAAAACCATCTTGGCAGACTGGTTGCAGCAGTGGGATTTGTGACAAACAAGATAGATTGGAAAAAGCAGTGGTAAAGCTGGACCAGTATGATGAGCTCAGCATAATATTATTCAGAGAGCTGAGCTGCAGCAGGGTGGTGTCTGTGCCAGCCCTCCAGATTCAGAATGCCATTGTGCCAGAGCTGCATCACCTAGATAGGGAGGAAGGGGTAACTGTGGGCTTACAGGGATGATCCGGGGAAGAACATGGTTATTAGGCTCTCCTGTCCATTGCTAAGGACCTATAGGTGAAAAGGAGGTATTACCACCATTTGAACTAATTAGAGACTAGTTGACCCGGATCACAAAATGTAGGTTATGAGGGCAGTCAGCATGGAAAGTGCCAGGTGGAAAACTAGCCAATCACCTTGTTACAGGCAGAGAACAGTAGATTAAGACCCACCACCTAGGTAGCTGACCTATAGACCCTTTTAACAAATTAATGATGATTGGGGGAACATTGATAGCTTTCTGTAGGACTTTAAACTGCAGTGCAATTTCAACATCTCAAACCTGAAGACTGAGTTCAACTCTTGGTAGGCTTACTCAGTGGGTGAGCCAAAACAGTGGCCCAGCCCAGTGAGTAAGAGACAGGTGTTTGCATTTCTGGATACCACAGGGTATTACCGTCAGTTTGTTCCCATTACAGTACCATGACAAAGCCATTGATGGACTTTACCAGACAGAAGATTTCCCGGCTGGTACAGTGTGAGAAAACCATCTAGGACCTGAAAGCCACCCTAAAATCATACCCTGTTCTAGTTGCCCCACATTACACTTGTCCCTTCTTGGTCCAGAAGCATGTCTTCACCTATTTAAACAGGTGGATGCCCTGGGTATGGACCATCACACTGATTACCTGAGCTGCAAGCAGTAGATATCAGCTATGTGGCTATTAAGAACAAGTGCTTGACAGTTGCCTGAGCCCAAAAGAAACTACAGCCCAACTTTTCAGATGAGAGTGTGTGGTTGTCACACACCACAACCTGTTGTGTTGACATGGAGCTTAGCCGTTCAGCATCATAACTGTTCTATCTGATATAGGGAGGGTAGGGCTCATCAGAATGCTGATGGTCTTTCCAGACAATTGGACATCTTGGATCTACAGTTACCCATGTCCCATTTGGCTTCTTGATAGGTCTAGTGATTGGGGGGGAGGGGGGTAGTGATTGTGATGATAGCCCTGTCAGAGCTGGAAAGACCATCAGTGTTCTCTTTATACTTTGCTTAAAGATCCATACCACCTTATTTTTAAAGTCATATTCAATTATTTTTAGACTCTTAGAATTATCTAGGTAATATACTAGCGACTTGCCCATCAAAAAATGACGGCAATAAGGTTGTAAGGCAGGTGTTTGGTTGAGACATAAATTTTTGTTGGTGTTCCAAAATCCTTCGGCGCTCATTGCGAGCCTCGCGCTGAACGCCTTCGGTTGTTGTATTTTTTTTTCTGATAGGCGCTTTTGGTGTTATTGTTTGGTCAGCGGTGATGTGTTTTTTTGGCTTCTTTCAAGTGTTTGTGTGCTATGAGCAGCATTGGTGGTCGTTGTGAGTGGCGCAATGAATGGCTTTTATGTATATTGTGAGATTTTTTTTTTTGTGTATATGTTTTTTTGTATGCTAATGAAATAATTAATAAATTAATATACTTTACCTATTTTGAAGTAATATATGCAGGAAGCATTGTGTTGAAGAGCTGACAATGTGTTTTGATGTTGTGCAGCATACAATGTCGGTTTGCACTGTTGTGGAGCTGATGTGTAAGTGTCAGCAATGTGTGCAGTGTGTAGTGTAAAAGGTGTGCGTGCGCGAGGAAAATCCGTTAGGGTAGCTGTGTACTTCCGCATTGTGTAAGTTAGTGTTGTAAAATGGTGGCTAATGTGTATGTGGTACGCGGCTGTGGATGATTTAGCGTCCTTGTTAATAGTGTATCTTGGACCTCCAAGGGCTTTTTCGGAAAATCTGTATGTGTTTGGTGATGTTTTGCGTGTTTAGGGTCCTGTAGCCTTGTTTGTTTGTTTTTCGGCGGACATTTTTTCTCTCGCTTAGGGGATTTTCGTGTGTGTAAACTCTGGAATTTGGACTTAAATTGAGGTGTAACTTCACTTTCAGAGGTCATGGGCTCCCCCCCTTGCTGTGGGTAAGCTTTTTATGTGTTTGTTGTGTTTATTTATTGTGTTTTTAATGTTTTCATGTGCGCGCGGTTCGGGCGCTAAGGTCGTATTTTTGCAAGCTTGTAATGTTTTTCTTTCTAAGTCTTATTTGTGGATGCTAAGTCCGTAAATTTTGCGGTGTGTCCCGCCTGCGGCTTATTGCATCCGACGTTGGAGCCTCCACCTCAGCAAATGCGGCCCCTCACTTCACGAGGGACCACATTTGCGTGCCTAAAGTCGTAGGGGGTCGTAGGGATGAGCGCCTACAAAGCTCATCAGCAGTGCAAGGAGCTCCTTCGTCGCTCCTTGCCAGCAACTGCGGCCCTTGCTACGTGAGCCTGCAGCGTTAGCAACAACTTTTGCCAACCCGCACTGCTGACAACTATATATGTGAGTTAACTCAATAACCTATTGTTCTTGCCTCCTGCTGACATTTAAAGGGACATGGAAGGATTCTGGGTTTTACTAGGAATATAATATACCTATGTATCTCTTTACATTTTTGTTCTTTATTTTAGTAAAAAAAAATCTGTTTTGTTCTGCCTAAAAGCTCATAAATATTTCCTAATTGGTTCCTCCCTTCTACAGCTCATGAAGACAGTGTACTTCTAAGTACAGGGGTTGCACTGTCTCATAGACACTAATAAGTGGCAACGTTCTTAATTATGCTACTTTTAATATGCTACTTAAGAGAGGTCACTCTCAGGGCTGAAATATCAAAGTCTGTAAGCTACGGAGGGCGGACTCAAACAGTTGAAAATGTTATTATTATTATTATTATCATTATTTATATCGCGCCAACATATTCCGTAGTGCTGTACAGGGGTTTAGCCCATGGCAAAAAACAAACTTAACACCTTATAAAGAATGGAGGGCCCTGTTTTTGAGCTTATAATCAAATGTACATAGTGCTTGTTTCCAAGGCACAGACACACGATTGAAAACTTGCAAACTTACAATCTAAGGGTTTAGGTGTGATACAAGAGGGTGACAAATACAAAATGGCAACGTGAATGCAATTTGTTTAGTCACTTGGAGGGGTCTGTGTGTTGTACTGTAGATTGTGGGTGTAAGTGTTATTAAGCTGTGGAGTGTGCAGTTGTAAATGTAAAGGCTGAAGGTAATAAGATTTTTTAAACAGGTGTGTTTTTAGTATTTTTTTAAAGGATTTGAGGCAGGAAGATAGTCTAATGGACTGAGGCAAGGAGTTCCAAATAGTAGGGGCAGCACAAGAAAAGTTTTGAAGATGGGATTGGGAGGAGGTGATGAGAGAGGAGGAAAGAAGAAGGTCGTTAGCAGAACGAACGGGGCGGTTGGGAGAGTATTTTGGAACAAGAGCAGAGATATAAGGGGGTGCATTGTTGTTGAGGGCTTTATATGTTAGGGTCATTATTTTAAATGTGATTCAGGAAGCTATGGGAAGCCAGTGGAGTGATTGACAGAGAGGAGATGCAGACACTGATCGTTTGGTATTGAAGATGAGTATAGCGAGGGGTTCATTATGGATTGGGGGGAGACAGACGAGAGATTGGTAGGCCAGCAAGGAGTGAATTGCAGTAGTCGAGTCGAGATATGATGAGAAAGTGTATTAGAATTCTAGCTGTGTCTTGTGTAAGACGAATTTTGGAGATGTTTTTTAGGTGAAACTGACATGATTTTGTTATCAATTGGATGTGAGGAATAAAAGAGAGGACGGGATCCAGTAGAACTCCAAGACAAAGGGCCTGGGAGGTGGGAGTGATGATGGTGTTGTCAACAATGAGAGATATTTGACGAGTGGAAGCTGTAGTAGTGGGTGGAAAGATTAGGAGTTCAGTCTTAGACATGTTGAGTTTGAATTGACGGTTAGACATCCAGGAGGATATGCAGGAGAGGCAGTTGGAAACTTGAGCTAAAATAGTGGGGGATAGATCGGGTGCAGAGAGGTAGATTTGAGTATCATCTGCATAGAGATGATACTGAAATCCATAGGATTTTATGAGGGTGCCAAGGGAGGAGGTGTAGATGGAGAAGAGGAGGGGCCCTAGGACAAATCCTTGGGGGATGCCAACAGACAGAAGGAGAGGTGAAGAAGAGGTGCCAGAGAAGGAGGCGCTAAATGTAAGATCTTTTAGATAGGATGTGAACCATGAAATGCCTGTGCCCTGGATGCCAAATGAGCAGAGAGTTAGGATTAGGAGAGGGTGGTCAACTGTGTCGAAGGCAGCAGAGAGATCCAGGAGAATTAGAATGGAGAAGTGACCCTTTGATTTGGCGGTTAGCAAGTAATTGGTGACTTTTGTGAGGGCTGTTTCTGATGAGTGTTGGGCATGGAAACCAGATTGGAAGGGGTCAAGAAGGGAATTGGAGGAATTAAATTGAGTGAGGCGATTGCAAACAAGACGCTCAAGCAGTTTAGAAGCCAGGGGAAGTAGTGAGATAGGGCGGTAGTTGGAGGCAGAAGCTGGGTCAGATGAGGGCTTCTTGAGAATGGGTGTAATTATGGCATGTTTTAAGGAGGATGGAAACCTGCCAGTGTTTAGGGAGAGGTTGAATAGATGTGAGAGCTGGGATACGTGTGGTGGATAGGGGAGGGATTAGCTGGGAAGGAATAGGATCATGTAGACATGTTGTAAGGTGAGAGGTTAATAATAATGTAGATACTACATCCTCGTTTACAGGGTCAAAGGAATCCATAGTGAAGGAGAGATTGGGGAAGGGGAAGGGTTGGGTGTTGTCAGTTTGTGGAGAGGATGGTGGAAAATGGCCAAGCTGGGAGGAGAGCTCATTTCGGATGGTTTCAATTTTATTTTTAAAGTGGCTGGCAAAGTCATCAGCAGTTAGACAGGAAGGGGCAGGAGGTGGGAGTGGGCAAAGGAGGATGTTGAATGTAGCAAATAAAGGTTTAGGGTTGGAGGACAGGTTTGATAATAGTGATGAGAAGTAGTGTTGTTTGGCAATATTGAGGGCAGAGAAGTAGGATCGCAAAGTAATCTTGTAGTGGAGAAAGTCTGCTGAAGTGCAAGATTTTCTCCATAGTCATTCTGCAGTGCTTGAGCATCTCTGTAGATAGCGTGTTTGTGTAGTGTGCCATGGTTGTGGATGAGAGCGAGGGCATTTGCTTGTGATTATGGGGGCAAGAGAGTCAAGGGTGGAGCTTAGATTAGTGTGTACTGTGAAGTGGTGATGTCAGGGCAGGCAAGGGTGATGAGGGAGCTGAGAAGGGGTTTTAGTACATTTGAAAATTGTCGTGGGTTGAGTGCTTGCAGGTTTCTGCTTATTCTGCAGGATTTGAAGAAGGGTGGTGAGCGGAAGATGAGGTGAGGTTGCAAGTTAGCAGGTGGTGGTCAGATAGAGGAAGTGAGGAGATGCCAAGGTTGGAGATAGTGCAGAGATTAGTAAAAATAAGGTCAATGGAGTGTCACTACTGTGAGTTGCAGAATCTATCCAATGTGAGAGGCCAAGGGAAGAGGTAAGTGCAAGTAATTTTGCAGTTGTTGGGGAGATGGGTGTGTCAGTGGCTATGTTGAAATCGCCAAGAATGAGTGAAGGTATATTGGAGGAGAGAAAGTGAGGGAGCCAGGCGGCAAAGTTGTCCAGAAATTGAGAGGGTGATCCAGGCAGGCGATAGATCACAGCTACTCGCAGAGGGATGGGAGAGAAGATGCGGATAGTGTGGACTTCAAAAGATGAGAATTAGAGGGAGGGAACAGGGGGTATGCAGTGAAAAGTGCAGCGAGAGGATAGTAGTATGTGGCTGAAGTGTAGACCACCATAAGAGAGTGCAGCAGGGGAGGCAGAGTCAGATGGTGTGAGCCAGCAAATTGAGGGAGCTGAAAATGAAGATTTATTGCAAACAGACCTTGCATTCCAGAGGGCACATGAGAAGGGCAAAGTAGATGGTTTGTGACAAGTGATGGGTATTAGATTAAGGGGTGAACATTTCTGCTTTTCAGCTTTAGGGGAGGGATGAGATAGTGACTGGAGGAAGGAGAGGAGCTCATGGGAGCAGAGAAAAGGAGAAGAAAGCAGTGAAGGTGAGATGACATGATGTGTAAAAACAGTATAAGAGAGTCTGAGAAAGAGCCAGGAGATTAGAATAAGGAAGATGGTGTGAGAAAACATAATGACACTGTGTAAGCAAGTATTCTTGAAGGGGGTTGTTAGAGGTAATAAGCAGATGTCACTGATTGAACATGTGTTATGATTTTAGGCAGAAAAAGCAAAGCTTATAGGCACTTCTTTTATTATGCTTTATTTGTAACAAGTTAAACATATTCTATACAGAGCTTAAGAGCAAGGCAAAAATACATTTTACACATTGAAAAAGAATGGAGGGCCCTGTCTTTGAGCTTAAAATCAAACGTAAATAGTGCTTGTTTCCAAAGCACCTAAAAAGATTGAAAACTTGTAAACGTACAACCTAAAAGGTTTAAGTGTGATACAGGAAGTTGATAGATGCAAAATGACAGTGTCAAGACAATAGGCTGAAGCAAGTGAGGTGGCTGTGTTTTGTACTGTAGATTGTAGGTGTGATTGATATAATGCTGTAGAGTGTACAGTTGTACACAATAAGGCGGAAGGTGATAAGCTTTTTTAAACAGATGCATTTTTTTGTAATTTTTTAAAGGTATTGATGCAGGTAGATAATCGAGTGAGGCAAGGAGCTCCATATAATAGCTGCAGCATGAGAAAGGTATAATATGTATATATATGTATGCTTATACTTAGAGCGTATGGCAATTTGTATTTTATCTTAGCATTCCTCCATATGACAATGAAAATTGTTATCAAAGGAAAAAATACAAATATGACAAGGTGCAATCATAATGTACATTTCAAGAATTACAAGAAAAAAATATATAAAATAATCAATAAAACTGATAAACATAATAGGAAGTAGAGGCATGATCTTCAGACTTGCTCCTAAAGAGACTCAAGGCCTATAAAGGATCGAGTACAGATGAGTTTCCTACAACATGGAGATATTACATCTGACAGAGTCCTTTGCACCTTTTACCTTAATAACTTCTCAATAAGAGCATTGCAAAAAAAAATCACAATTATACATAGCAAAAATCAAAAAAACATACCATTTAAAAAGCAATTTTAATAGTCCTATGTTTTGTGGAAAAATTTTAAATTCTCTCAATAATAGAGTCATTATCACAAAGTTCACAGTCTAGATGTGAAAAGTCTGTTGAATGAAAGCTTTACAATCAGTGATTATAAAGCACAAGCATGAAGGAAAAATCAAATCCTGATGAAAAACAATAAACCCCAAAAATAAATCCAGATAAAAATAAGTTAGGACCTGTTTGACCAGGTCCATATAACATGGAAAGAGTTAAACGGGGTGAATGAAAACATCCACATATGCTGTTAAATATTACCATGATATAGTCCAGATTGCGGTGCAATAGATATAAAAGTCCAGATATGTAAAATAAAACACAATGGTTAATTCAGACAAAATAGCCTCACTTAATATTCACAAAGCACCACCTACCTAATTACCAATAACTAGACCATAGAACCTATTTCCCTTTATATTCATTGTTTTAGTAGGCATTTAGTAGATAGATATATTTCAATAACCAATAAATTGTGCACTGCTATTATTAGCAATCCAGAGGTTATGCAAGATTACTTCTTCTTTCCCTACTTGCTCTTCCTTATAAGATGTTAGTACGTACTAGATCCTAGCAAGTTTGTAGAATAAGGTGCAGAAGTGTTAGAAGACAAGAGACAGTAAAAAGAAAGACAGGCATAGGAAAGAGTAGAAAAAGTAAAAATGACAAAACAATGAAAACATATCCTCAGACAAAATTCATACAAACCCAGTCTTACACATCACACTTAGCCAAGCCCCTCTTTGTCCATACGATAAATGATAAATGATAAACAGGCAAATCACTTGCTTCTGAATGGTGAGATCCTCTGTTCAAAGCAATAGACCATCATGTGTGGATATTCAGGCGCAGGACAAGGAGTATGTGACTTTTTTACAGATCCTTATATCCTTTCTCTTTGCCAGCAGATGCATGCATGAGTGTATTGTCATGTCACTGAACAAGAGTTTGGCAAGTAATGCTGTTTGCCACACAATGTGTGGTGAGGAGAAAGTGTCAGCAATGTGGCAAGTGTGCAGTGTAAATAGGATGTGTGCGCCAGGGCAAACCGTTTGTTTAGTTGTGTAAAGCGGCATTTTAAAATGGTAATGTTATTTGTTGTAAGGTAGTGCTGGCGGCGAGTGTGTATGTGTTACGCGGGTCTCGAGCATTTTCCATCCTTCCTAATAGTGTATTTTGTTACTTGTACATTCCTGGCTAAAAGTCGTATGTGCCTGGCAGTGTTTTGCGTGTTTAGGGTTCGTGTAGCTTCGTTTAAATTTTTTCAGCAGCCATTTCTTCTCTCGTTTAGGCGATTTTCGAATGGCCAAACTCTGCAAGTTCAACTTAAATGTGCGTGGAACCTCACTCCCAGATGTCCTGGCTGTCCCCCCTGTGCTGTGTGTGATGTTTTTGGTATTTTTGGGGGGGATGTGTGCGGTTCGGCCGTTAAGTTCGTATTTTTTGCAGGTCGTATTTTGTTTTTCTCCAAGTGGCGGTTTCCTTTTCAAAGTGTTACGGGCCGTAATTTTTCAGGCGATTTTTTTCAAAGTGCTACGGGTCTCACACTGTGAATTGTCTATTTGAGTTTCCTGTTGTTCTGTAGTCCCGCAGGTCATAGGTATGATGCTTAATTCGTGCAGGGTCATAGGGATGAGCGCCTCAGATTTAACGTTGCTTTACCAACTTTTTTTTTGCAAGCCCGCACTGCTGAGATCTATATATGTGATCAATATTTCACTTGGGTATAAATACAAGTTATATGGAAAAGAAAGAAAGGGAAAATACACCTTTAAATTCTGACCATTTAAATATTTTCCCTAAGCGACCAAAATAATATAATGTATCTATGAAAAACATAAATACCTTCTCCTTTTTCAAAATTAAAATATAGCTTTTATTAAATACAATATAAAATATATCTACACATAAGAATTAATATACATACTTTAAAAGATTTATATAAAATATAGCATGTGTCTCCCAGTCTCACAGATAACCAAATAAGGAGATAAAGTAAATGTCACAGTGATGCTGGATACACAAATCCTTGTAATTAATATATAAGATCAATGAAAATCAATATACTAGTGCAGACTTCATCTATATCTATGTATAGTAAGATGACCTAAAATATCTAAAGATTATCTGATGATATATTATACTCCTTTCTTTAATCATTTATATACACATTGGGGTTATCATTCAACACAGTGAGACAAATAATATACTAATAGCAAAGAGTATTGGAAAAATTAAGAAAGAGGGCAGCAGTGGAAATAGAAGGGAACAGCAAGTTTTACCTCAGTGGCCTTCTCTAACTATGTATATCTATACTATGAATTGTTCTAAATGACAATTAACTAGGAGGACCAGCTATTTATCCCCTGCCCCTGTTAGGTATGCAGTCCCTACTCTGTAATAGCTGGGACTAGTCCCTTCTATCCCACTTACCCTGTCTTCACAAACTTAGGCTTGCTCTTCTTAAACGCCAAACAATTAATACAACGGGAGACACAGCCTGCAGCTGATCCGACACGCATGTTTCGCTTATGATGCTTTCACTGGGATCAGTCTCATAGTAAGGACAGTCGGGGTCTTATATGTGATGAGTGTTTGATTAAATGATTGACAATCTCGTTTCAATCATATATAGCCTTGAGGTCCTGGAAGGGCAGTAAATTAAAAAATAAATAAAGTTATGTACAAAAAAATCGGCAAATTGACAATATAAGAACCGAAGAAAAAGAAAAGAAAATATAATTCAGTCATTACCATAACAATTAATCTTAGTGCTCATATTCATCAGCATTATTAGTTGTATTTAAATGTATAAGTGCTATAAATTAAGAAATAAACTTTGTATTAATGTAGGAACTTCTAACTGAAAATACAGATGAGGGAATTAACTATTAATGTTATAAATATATTAATTGGATCTTATCTACTATAGCACAATTTCATTCCATAATAAGATATGTTGTTATTCATTCTGAAGCTGCATCATCATTTAATAAACAGGCAAAAGATATATGAAAAAAAAAATGATTTTTTTTTAGGAACTTTATGCTTTAATGGAGCATAAATCAGAGAGATGTAAGGATGTAGAAATATTATTATATTGTAGTCTAAACTCTGTCTTGATCACTTAAAAAGTGATAATAGCCATTGTAATCTTCTCTATTATACTCATGATTTTTATTATTCAAAATAATTTTAGAATTGAAGTTACATTATCCTGTTTTAATAGAACATGATTATAAAAATGTTGTGGACTAAAGAAAAACACTAAAATTTTTATTTTCATTCAGACCATTTGGAGATACGGTATTGAGCATAGATATCCATCTGGTCTCGGCTTTGAGGAGTTCAAGTTCTAGGTCACGCCTTCTAATACCAAGGGATATCTTCTGAAGTACCCAACATTGGACCATGGGTTTTGCATTGTGGCAATCATTATAATGCCTAGCTACTGATGTCAGTTTTTTGCCACTCTCAGTGTCTTTAGGACTATTGCATATATTATGTATATGTTCACCTAGTCTTTTCTTGAATTCACGTGTCGTGATACCAATGTATCTAAGGGGACACAGACATTCTAGGCAATAGACTACCCCCTGTGTTCCACAGTTGAAGATACCTTTTAGATAAATTTGTCTTCCAATTCTATCTGGTAACTCTAATTTTTTCTTCATATATGGACAAAATTTGCACCGACCACATCCATAGGTTCCATCTGGTAATGATCTCGATCTTTTCTTTATTTTAACAAAATGACTTCGTACTACAGTGTCTTTCACATGCTTGGATCTTCTCCAACCCATCTGTATCTCATCACCTACAAACTCTTTGATGACTGTATCAGTCTTCAAAATTTCAATATGTTTGTTCAGTATGTTGGTAATGTTTTTCCAATCTTCATTGTAAGTTCCAATAATCCTTATAGGCCCAGATTTTGGTTTCAATGATAAATTGCTATAGCCTCAGCTTTTCAATCTCTCTTTAAGTTCAACAGCTCTTTTTTTAAATATCATTACATCTGAACAATTTCTTCTTAATCTGAGGAATTCACCCACTGGTATAGCTCTCAATGTAGGTAAAAAATTAGAACTTTAAAAATGCTGAGTACTATTTGTTGCAGTGGGTTTCCTGTATAAATCTGTTTTGATACATCCCTCATCATTTTTAATGATGGTAATATCCCAAAAATCTATTTTCACAGGGTCAATAGTATGAGTTAGTTTTAAGTTCAGAGTATTAGCATTAAGTATCCGTATGAACTTTTCAAAGTTATCAGTTGTGGCGTTCAAGAAGAGCAAGCACAAGTTTGTGAAGACAGGGTAAGTGGGATAGAAGGGACTAGTCCCAGCTATTACAGAATAGGGACTGCATACCTAACAGGGGCAGGGGATAAATAGCGGGTCCTCCTAGTTAATTGTAATTTAGGGCAATTCCGCTATAACATAGTTAGAGAGGGCCACAGAGGTAAAATTTGCTGTTCCCTTCTATTTCCACGGCTGCCCTCTTTCTTAATTTTTCCAATACTCTTTGCTATTAGTATATTATTTGTCTCACTGTGTTGAATGATAACCACAATGTATATAAATGATTAAAGAAAGGAGTATAATATATCATCAGATAATGTTTAGATATTTTAGGTCATCTTACTATACATAGATATAGATGAAGTCTTCACTAGTATATTGATTTTCATTGATCTTATATATTAATTACAAGGATTTGTGTATCCAGCATCACTGTGACATTTTCTTTATCTCCTTATTTGGTTATCTGTGAGACTGGGAGACATATGCTATATTTTATATAATTATTTTATATATTAATTCTTATGTGTAGATATATTTTATATTTTATTTAATAAAAGCTATATTTTAATTTTGAAAAAGGAGAAAGTATTTATGTATTTTTTCGTAGATGCATTATATCATTTTGGTCGCTTAGGGGATATATTTAGATGGTCAGAATGTAAAGGTGTCTTTACCTTTTCTTTCTTTTTCATATATTCTAAATAATAAACACTGCTGATCATAGATAATCTTTACATAGAAATTTCATACTGGCATGAAAAATATGCTGATAAAAAACACGAACACAGGATCCCGACAAGACAGACAACACAGAACATATCACAGAATACTTTACATGTGCATAGATCTCCTGAAATTACCTTGTAAGAATCAAGACAAAAACAATCACATTTAGCAATTCATATACATATATACCTATAACTAATCCTAAACATAATTGAACCAAAAGTAATCTAAAAAAAACAAAATATTATATGGCCATCAAACCTGGAAAAATATGTGACATGAAATAATTTTCTCAAATTACATATGACACTTTATGGAGATAAATACATAGGGCCTCATTAAATTCCAGCCTCGTAAATAAGAGGCTTCTACTTAAGCCCTACGTACTGCACAGTTTCTCTAACTTACAATGCTATTAAATTAGCCCCTACAAGCAACGTATGAGCTACGCAGCAGGGCCGTACGTATCTACACTGCGTAAATGTACATGAGGAGTGACAGCCTGCGAGATGATATCGCAGGCTCCCACTCCTCATCAATTGCTGCGGGGGTCCTAAAAGGGACCTCCGCAGCAGTCCCCCACATAAGCCCTGCCGTGGGGGGTACTCCAAAACCCCCCCAGGCACCTAAAATTAACCCCCCCTCAATGCGGGGGTCCCCGTCGGGACCCCCGAAGTGTCCTCACATGAACACCTTGCTGCAGGGGTCCATAGGAACCCCCGCAGCCACCACACATTAACCCCTTGCAGCGGGGGTCCCCGATCAGCACCGATCAGGCCCCCCGCTGCATTTAAAATTTTTAAATTCCCCGCCGCGGCTCCTTAAAGGGCCCGCGGCACACTATTACCCAATCCCGGCCGTGGCACCTAAAATTAACCCCCCTCTATGCTGGGGGTCCCCATCGGGACCCCCGAAGTGTCCCCACATGAACCCATTGCGGGGGGGGCCCAATCTGCATAGATCAGGCCCCCCGCTGCATTTAAATCTTTTAAATTCCCCGCCGCGGCTCCTTAAAGGGGCCGCGGCACACTATTACCCAATCCCGGCCGCGGCACCTAAAATTAACCCCCCTCTATGCTGGGGGTCCCCATCGGGACCCCCGAAGTGTCCCCACATAAACCCCCTGCAGCTGGGGTCCCCGATCGGCACCGATCGTGACCCTGCTGCAATTCAATTTTAAATTTCTCGCCTTGCGGGTCCTCAAAGGACCGTAAAGGTCCTGAAAGGACTCGCACTAAAAATATTAACCCAAGGCAAATATAATTACCCCATTAACTCATGGTGGTCAATCCAGACCACCATAAGGCCTAAATTAACCCATTAACTCATGATGGTCAATCCAGACCACCATAAGGCCTAAATTAACCCATTAACTCAAGATGGTCAATACAGACCACCATAAGGCCTAAATTAACCCATTAACTCATGATGGTCAATCCAGACCACCATAAGGCCTAAATTAACCCATTAACTCATGATGGTCAATACAGACCACCATAAGGCCTAAATTAACCCATTAACTCATGATGGTCAATACAGACCACCATAAGGCTCTATTTATCCCCATCAGTCCCATAAGGGTATATTATTACCATTATGGGCCTGTTACAACCCAACATTAACCACATAAGTGCCATGATGGTCCTCAAGGACCATCATGACACTAACTACAAACACTACACTATAACCCTCAATAAACCATTTAATCTAAACTAACCCCCCTCTACACTCATCTATTAACACTTACACTACCTACCTACACTACCTACCCCCTAATAAACCTCCCCAACACTCTAATTACAAAAAACCTACAGTACAGAAAACAAAAAACCTACAGTACAGAAAACAAAAAACCTACAGTACAGAAAACAAAACAAAAAATTACAACCCCACCCCCACTACAGAAAACAAAAAAATAAATTACAACCCCAACCCCCACTACAGAAAATAAAAAAATTACACACCTGAAAAGGAAAGACAGATAAACACAATACAATACATACATATAATACATTACATACATTACATACAATACATGACATTACATATAATATATTAAATATAATATATTACATATAATACATTAAATACATTACATACAATACATGACATTACATATAATATATTAAATATAATATATTACATATAATACATTACATATATTACATACAATATATGACATTACATATAATATATTAAATATAATATATTACATATAATACATTACATACATTACATACAATACATGACATTACATATAATATATTAAATATAATATATTACATATAATATATTACATATAGTCCAAATCAAATACCCCCTATCTATCTAACATACAATCTATTTAATTTAAAATAAATCCTAACTATATCAAATACATCCCCCTATCTATCTAATATACAAAAAATCCTAACTACATACACAGACCCTAATTCTAAAATAAAATAAAATAATTACAGTCCTAACTACACAGACCCTAATTCTAAGCTAAAATCAATAAATTAAGACCACTTACCTTTAAGATGTTGCTTCAGATCACTAACCTATGGGTCAAACAAAAAAAAAAAATAGTACAAAACATTAACATCCAATAAATAAACATTCGATACATTCTAAATAATATACTCATCTTTACAGCATGTCCCGTCACTGTTTAGCTCTTCCGGCGCGGCCCTGTTAAAAAAAAAACACAATACATGAATACATTAATACAATATATAAACAATAAAAAAAATACACATATAAACAGCTAAATATACATTTAACTTACCTCCCCGCGATGTCCCCGGCCTTCTCCTTCAGCCCCGGCTGGGCCGCGGAACCATCCGCGCTCTAAAAAACAAACAAAAAAAAACTGGCAGACCTCCCCGACGCTAATAAACCTCCCGGAGTCGTTTCCGGGAGGAAATTGGCATTGGCGGCTTGTGATTGGCTGAAAAAGCTGTCAGCCAATCAAAAGTCGTCAATGTAGGAGCCAATCAGGATGCGCAGATGTCTTCTACCAATCACTCCGTGGGGTGTATCCCATAGTGATTGGCTGAAGGCATCTTAACCTTGTGATTGGTTCCCAGAAAGATAGACAAGTGTTTTAGCCAATCAGGGTGGGATATTGGGGTGTATCCCATCCTGATTGGCTCACACATTGACGACTTTTGATTGGCTGAAATTGATAGACAGCTTTTTCAGCCAATCACAAGCCGCCAATGCCAATTTCCTCCCGGAAACGACTCCGGGAGGTTCATTAGCGTCGGGGAGGTCTGCCAGTGCAGACCTCCGTTAGTTTTTTTTTTTTTTTTTTTTAGAGCGCGGATGGTTCCGCGGCCCAGCCGGGGCTGAAGGAGAGAAGGCTGGGGACATGGCGGGGAGGTAAGTTAAATGTATATTTAGCTGTTTATATGTGTATTTTATTTATTGTTTATATATTGTATTAATGTATTCATGTATTGTGTTTTTTTTTTAACAGGGCCGCGCCGGAAGAGCTAAACAGTGACGGGACATGCTGTAAAGGTGAGTATATTATTTAGAATGTATAGAATGTTTATTTATTGGATGTTAATGTTTTGTACTAATTTTTTTTTTGTTTGACCCATAGGTTAGTGATCTGAAGCAACATCTTAAATGTAAGTGGTCTTAATTTATTGATTTTAGCTTAGAATTAGGGTCTGTGTAGTTAGGACTGTAATTATTTTATTTTATTTTAGAATTAGGGTCTGTGTATGTAGTTAGGATTTTTTGTATATTAGATAGATAGGGGGATGTATTTGATATAGATAGGATTTATTTTAAATTAAATAGATTTTATGTTAGATAGATAGGGGGTATTTGATTTGGACTATATGTAATATATTATATGTAATATATTATATTTAATATATTATATGAAATATATTATATTTAATATATTATATGTAATGTCATGTATTGTATGTAATGTATGTAATGTATTATATGTATGTATTGTATTGTGTTTATCTGTCTTTCCTTTTCAGGTGTGTAATTTTTTTATTTTCTGTAGTGGGGGGTGTGGTTGTAATGTATTTTTTTGTTTTCTGTAGTGGGGGGTGGGGTTGTAATTTTTTTTTGTTTTCTGTACTGTAGGATTTTTAGTTTTCTGTACTGTAGGTTTTTTGTTTTCTGTACTGTAGGTTTTTTTGTTTTTTGTAATTAGAGTGTTGGGGAGGTTTATTAGGGGGTAGGTAGTGTAGGTAGGTAGCGTAAGTGTTAATAGATTAGTGTAGAGGGGGGTTAGTTTAGATTAAATGGTTTATTGGGGGTTATAGTGTAGTGTTTGTAGTTAGTGTCATGATGGTCCTTGAGGACCATCATGGCACTTATGTGGTTAATGTTGGGTTGTAACAGGCCCATAATGGTAATAATATACCCTTATGGGACTGATGGGGTTAAATAGAGCCTTATGGTGGTCTGTATTGACCATCATGAGTTAATGGGGTAATTTAGGCCTTATGGTGGTCTGTATTGACCATCATGAGTTAATGGGTTAATTTAGGCCTTATGGTGGTCTGTATTGACCATCATGAGTTAATGGGTTAATTTAGGCCTTATGGTGGTCTGTATTGACCATCATTAGTTAATGGGTTAATTTAGGGCTTATGGTGGTCTGTATTGACCATCATGAGTTAATGGGTTAATTTAGGCCTTATGGTGGTCTGGATTGACCATCATGAGTTAATGGGGTAATTATAGTCGCCTGGGGTTAATATTTTTAGTGCGAGTCCTTTCATGACCTTTACGGTCCTTTGAGGACCCGCGAGGCGGGAAATTGAATTGCAGCAGGGTCACGATCGGTGCCGATCGGGGGACCCCCGCTGCAGGGGGTTTATGTGGGGACACTTCGGGGGTCCCGATGGGGACCCCCAGCATAGAGGGGGGTTAATTTTAAGTGCCGCGGCCGGGATTGGGTAATAGTGTGCCGCGGCCCCTTTAAGGAGCCGCGGCGGGGAATTTAAAAGTTTTAAATGCAGCGGGGGGATTGATCTATGCAGATCGGGGACCCCCCCTGCAATGGGTTTATGTCGGGGCACCACGCGGGTCCCGATGGCAACCCCCAGCATAGAGGGGGGTTAATTTTAAGTGCCGCGGCCGGGATTGGGTAATAGTGTGCCACGGCCCCTTTAAGGAGCTGCGGCGGGGAATTTAAAAGTTTTAAATGCAGCGGGGGGCCTGATCTATGCAGATCGGGGACCCCCGCTGCAAGGGGTTAATGTGGGGGTGCTGCAGGGGTCCTGATAGAGACCCCTGCAGCATGGGGATGTGTATAGGGTGCAGGGGGGAGCCTCACACTGCTGTCTCGGGCTGTTCCGAGGCAGCACGTAGAGGCTTTCGGATCCCTTGCGTGGACTTTTTGTCCACGTAGGGATTCTTACAATATACGAGACTCACGCATAGATTTAAGGCTACGTAGCTCTCTCGGAGCCTATTCTCGGCCATTTTCTCGCAGTCATATCGAAAAGCAGGCTGCGAGAGATTCGGTACTCGCAAACAGCAGGAAAACTGCCTTTGCGAGATACGATTTCATCCGCAGCTCGAATTTAATAGGGCCCATAATATTTTCTATAATTACACAAAAATAAACATTTAACTTGCTTATAAATAATAATGCTAAATCCTTTATCTTATCAATATTTCCATAAAAATCATTATTACTCTTGCAGCAGGGGTGAAGCCTACAGCTGGTGCCTCGGGTGCAAAACACCTTGGACCACAACAGGGTAGGGTACTCCCTCTACTAGTAGTAAATAAGGAATACTTCTTATTAGGTGGGCTTGGTAGACAATTACTCTGTGCACGGGCGACCTGATTTACATAAGTAACTCGTTATAATATATATATTTTCTTTTTACAGGGACAGCTTTCACTGCCCTCTCTATACCTTTAAGGATACAAGGGGGATTCAAAAACCTTCTGGGGAAGGGAGGGGTACAACAGCACTTGGGCAAAGACGCTATACTTACAGAAAAATATAATTAAATCATAAAACCTTATTTCTAAATTATTTCTGAAACATGACTAAACAACAAAAGAAACAATTGCTAACAGTTCCACAGAATATAAAATTAAACAGACTCTATCTTATCAGTATAAACTTGCTACGGGTATCAGCTAAGGTGGTCTGAGCAGCCGCTCAAACCTCATACTAACTTTAAACACAAATATGTCACTGTTAACAACTGTCTAATAAAACTAAACACAAGGCACATTAAGTCAACACAAAATACACAATAACACATATACACTCGTAAAAACACATTGTAACACAATATTATCTCTAACTCTAACAAAAAACATACATATCAGAACACAAAGTTTACAAAACTAATGCCATCCCCACACTAATTATGTACATAAAATACAACCTCCAGATGCAGAAACTAAAATCTATCTACTATAAAAATCTATGCTTATCTCTTTGAAGTTCACAAATATTGACCTACCTAAAAATCTAACTTTAACAGTGCTGTAATCTAATTAATGCTCTCTCTGCCAGTTTTCTGCCAGTTACACAGCATACAAGAATAACATATTACCTTGAAATGAACCATAATGAGGGCTGCCTGTTTCTGTTTCCATTAATTACTCTTTTGCAATACATTTCAAAAACAATCTTTTATGATCTGACATTGGATCAATTTCACATGCCAGAAACCTTCATATCACTTACTAAATACTTCTAAGGAACTAACTTTACAAAGGAATTATGCTTTCTTTCCAAGTCTGGTTTCTACCTACAATATTTCCAAACTAACACACTCCTCTGACCCAAGATAATCCACACTACAAACATTCAATCACATGCTAAAAATCACCTAAAAATTCCATAACCTTCCAAAAACAAAAGACAGAACAGTACTTCTCTTTCCTAACGCTTTTAAACCACTTTAAGAAAAAAAAAAATCTCAGTCATGAGCTAAATTCTGAGCGAGGTAGAATCTGCGTTACATGTCTCCCTGAGTTTTTCTGTGTCTGTGAAACTGTCAGCTCTGTACAGACAACATTTTAATCTCTACGGGTTAACTATATCAAAATAAAAAGCAATGTTTTATGAAAACTAGAATAGACAAAACTTAGCAAACGCAGAACAGATAACATGCATGTTTTGCAAAAAAAAAATCTTTTAAGCACAAAAACGGAAAACACACCATCTGCAAATCGAAGCCATTACAATGGAAATAGACATTAGAATACTCTATACATTAAAAACCTAGCAAAAACAAAATGCTCCACTGCAAGATATGCACACCTCTTTCTTTCAACTAAAAAAGTGTACCATACATACAGTGGATATAAAAAGTCTACACACCATTGTTAAAATGTCAGGTGTCTGTGCTGTGAAAAAATTAGACAAAGACAAATAATTTCAGAACTTTTTCCACCTTTAATGTGACCTATAAACTGTACAACTCAATTGAAAAACAAACTGAAATATTTTCGGTGGAGGTAAAAAATATATATATATATTGTGGTTGCATAAGTCTGCACACCCTCTTATAACTGGGGATGTAGCTGTGTTCAGAATTAAGCAATCACATTCCAAATCGTGTTAAATAGGAGTCAGCATACACCTGCCATCATTTAAAGTGCCTCTGATTAACCCCAAATAAAGTTCAGCTGCTCTAGTTGGTTTTTCCTGAAATGTTCTTAGTCGCATCCAACAGCAAAAGCCATGGTCCACAGAGAGCTTTCAAAGCATCAGAGGGATCTCATTGTTAAAAGGTATCAGTCAGGAGAAGGGTACAAACGAATTTCCAAGGCATTAGATATACCATGGAACACAGTGAAGACAGTCATCAGCAAGTGGAGAAAATATGGCACAACAGTGACATTACCAAGAACTGGAGCTCCCACCAAAATTGATGAAAAGACGAGAAGAAAACTGGTCTGGGAGGCTACCAAGAGGCCTACAGCAACATTAAAGGAGCTGCAGGAATATCTGGCAAGTACTGGCTGTGTGGTACATGTGACAACAATCTCCCATATTCTTCATATGTATGGGCTATGGGGTAGAGTGGCAAGATGAAAGCCTTTTCTTACGAAGAAAATCATCCAAGCCAGGCTACATTTTGCAAAAATACATCTGAAGTCTCCCAAAAGCATGTGGGCAAAGGTGTTATGGTCTAATGAAACCAAGGTTGAACTTTTTGGCCATAAATCCAAAAGATATGTTTGGCGCAAAAACAACACTGTACATCACCAAAAGAACACCATACCCACAGTGAAGCATGGTGGTGGCACCATCATGCTTTGGGGCTGTTTATCTTCAGCTGGAACTGGGGACTTGTTTAAGATAGAGGGAATTATGAACAGTTCCAAATACCAGTCAATATTGGCACAAAACCTTCAGGTTTCTCCTAGAAAGCTGAACATGAAGAGGAACTTCATCGTTCAGCATGACAATGACCCAAAGCATACATCCAAATCAACAAAGGAAGGGCTTCACTAGAAGAAGATGAAAGTTTTGGAATGGCCCAGCCAGAGCCCAGACCTGAATCCGATTGAAAATCTGTGGGATGATCTGAAGAGGGCTTTGCACAGGAGATGCCCTCGCAATATGACAGATTTGGAGTGTTTTTGCAAAGAAGAGTGGGCAAATCCTGCCATGTCAAAATGTGCCATGCTGATAGAGTCATACCCAAAAAGACTGAGTGCTGTAATAAAATCAAAAGGTGCTTCAACAAAGTATTAGTTTAAGGGTGTGTATACTTATGCAACCATACTATTTTATTTTTATATTTTTTCTTCCCTCTACCTATAAGATTTCAGTTTGTTTTTCAATTGAGTTGTACAGTTTATAGGTCACAGTAAAGGTGGAAAAAGTTCTGAAATGATTTATATTTGTCTCATTTTTTTACAGCACAGAAACCTGAAATTTTAACAGGGGTGTGTAGACTTTTTATATCCACTGTATATATATACTAGCTACTTGCCCGTCAAAAAATAAAGGCAATAAGATTTTAAGGCAGGTAATGTTGTTTGCGTGCAAAATTAATTTTGTTGGTGTTTTAAGATCCTTTGGCGTTCATTGCGAGCCTCGCGCTGTCTTTGGCGCTCATTGCAAGACTCTTGGTTGTTTGTGTGCTATGAGCAGCGTTGGTGTTTTTTTTGGGCATGGCAATGAATAATTAATAAAATAAGAAATTAATATACTTTACCTATTGTGAAGTCATATATGCAGGAAGCATTGTGTTGAAGAGCTGGCAATCTGTTTTCATGTTGCTGCATCATCAGTGCTGTGGAGCTGCTGTGTAAGTGTCATGAATGTGTGCAGTGTAATAGTGTGCCTGCGCGAAGGCAAATCCGTTAGGGTAGCTGTGTACTTCCGGATTGTATAAGTTATTTTTGTAAAATGGCGCCTAATGTGTAGTATGCGTCTATGGCTGATTTAGCGTCCTTGTTTTCGGATGTCGTCTGACTTTTTCGGAAAATCGGTCGGTGTTTTGCGTGTTTAGGGTCCTTTAGCCTCGTTTTCGTTTTGTTCAGCAGCCATTTATTCTCTCGCTTAGGTGATTTTCAATTGTCTAAACTCCACAATTTGGACTTAAATTGAGGTGTAACTACACTTGCAGAGGTCGTGGGTGCTCCCCCTTGCTGTGGTTAAGCTTTTTATGTGTTTGTTGTGTGTATTTATTGTGTTTCTAATGTTTTTGGGGTTGCGTGGGTTGCATCCTTGTTTTCGGATCTCGTACGTCTTTTTCAGGAAATCTGTAGGTGTTTGGTGGTGTTTTTCGTCTTTAGAGTGCTGTAGCCTCGTTTTCGTTTTTTTCGGCTGTCATTTTTTCACTTGTTTAGCGGAGTTTTGGTGTCTAAACTCTTTTATTTGGAGTTAAATTGATGTGTAACTTTAGTTTATGAGGTCCTGGGTGCCCCCCTTGCTGTATGTAAGCTTTTTATGTATTTGTTGTGTGTATTTATTGTGTTTTTCATGTTTTCATGTGCGCGGTTTTCGGACGTTTTATTGCAAGGCAGTAATGGGTCGTAACGTGTCTTGTATTTTGATTTCGTAACTCCGTAAATTTTGCGAGGTCCGCAGTGGCTTTGCGTGGGTCGCGGGCTCCCTATTCGAGCCCGCAGCGTAAGCAATAGCTTGCATGCTCACAACTATATATGCGATATATATATATATATGTATATGTATATATTTTATATATTTACTGTGTTGAAAACTATTTGTACCTGCTCCCTCCTGGGGGGGGGGGGGGTAATTTTATTTTTGCACCGGGACCCCCTATGCACTAGCTCCCCCACTGTCTAGGGATATCAGATATTGAAAGGGATTTGGGAGTAATTCTGGACAACCCCCCATGTAGGTAACAGTTGTTTAATGCCAAGCAGCATCTGCAAAGGCAAGTAAAATATTAGCATGTAATAAGAAGGGTATAGAAGCAAGGGAAGCAAATATAATTTTGCCACCATACAAATCCCTAGTATGCTCTCATTTGTAATATTGGGTACAATTTTGGGCACTACTTCATAAAAAGGAAATTTTATAGCTGGAAAAAAGTACAGATAAGGTCAACAAAACTAATAAGGGAAATGGAGGGGCTAACCAAATTAGACTTATTTTCTCTAGAAAAAAAGGTATACCTTATATAAATATATTGAGGGTTAATACAAGGGTTTGTCAAGTGAACTTTTTGTGCCAAGAGGTTTTTAACTGTAATTGAAGTTAGATGTTAAAATAATCCACCTTAAATGAAGAAAAGAGTTATTTACAGTAAGGGTTAAACTGTGTAATTATCTACCAAAGGATGCGGTGACAATGGATTCGATATATATCTTAAAAATGGAATTCAATATATTTTTAAATAAAAAGTGTTGAATGTGATGGACTGAAAGTCTTTTTTTTTACCTTAATTACTATGTAACTATGTAATCCAACAGCATGCTACTTAATTTAATAGTGTATCCTTTATTCCATTATTGTGTGTTCTATAACCCAGTTATATGCTCAAAACTTCACCCCACCAATATAAAATTTTACCAGCTGCCACTGAGAGAAAAAGAGAAAACATATAATCGTGGTAGCCGAGTCAATCTTAAGGTGGGTGAGAGAGGCCCAGAATAGGTAAAAAGACCTTAAATGAATGAAATAAGACTGGAAGAGGTAGCAAACGAATTAAGAAAGTTAGGGAGGAATAAAACAATAAGGAATTATTTATGAAATAATTCATCCGGGAATAAGGTGAAAAAAAAATGAGGGATAGATTAAAAAAGATGAAAAATAAAAATGAAAGGAATATATAAAAAAGTAAAGCGATTTGGTAAAAATTAGAGATTTGATAGAAAAAAATATAACTGCCTAAACATAGAAGATTGAAATTGCAGTACACTAATCAGAAAGAAATAAACAATTATGCAGAAATACTTGCGAAAGAATGATAAATAATTAAAATCAAATGCTTACCTTTAATAAGAGAAAGGGGGAAAACTGAAAAATGACCAGGAGGAAGGTCCTCCAATGACAAAAATATTAGTAGACATGCTTTTTATACATTAGATTCAACTCAAAAATAGAGGTCAAGCCTTTGACATATAGGCATAAGTAGTAAGAAGTAAGAAGTAGTCAAAGGCATATATTTGAGCCTGAGGCTGAATTAAGCTATTTGGCCACTCCAGCATAGTAGCAGTTAGCAGCCTCTAGCATCACAATGAAGCTGCAGGCTCTAGCATCATAATGTGGTAGCACCTGAAAATATTAGAGAAGTCCAATTGTCAAGTGTAGCATGAGATTGGGAGGGTCTGTGAGAGACAGAAGGAAGGACTCAAAATAAGTGGTTTATAAGAAAGAGAGTCTATGTGACTGGATGCATGAAGGAGAGGTCTTTGTCCAGAATAATTGAAAACTGCAAGCAGGACAGTGGAGACATGCAGAATAAGAAGATCATCCCTACTGGAGTCTGATAGAACTGCGGGTGGATAGAAATATACATGTGAAAGGCTTGTTGTATAAAATCCCAGGCATTACGTTAGTGCCAATGAAGAGGCTAATCACTTTATGTTTGAGGGTTGCTGGGTTGGAGCATTTGGAGAGAAAGGTGGTCCATTGCTCCACCCACTTGCATGCAGACATTACTGTAATTGGCCAGATCAAAAGTAACATTTCTATATGCAAATCTAGAACTGCTAAGGACTCCAATGACAATGCTGTGTTTTGGCTAACTGTAGCAGACAAGCCGCACAGGTTTAGAGAGTGTGTTGCTGCAGTAAAGTTAGTTAGTTTACTTAGATTTTTGTTTCCAATTCTGTAAACATTTATTAAAGGCTGTTTTGTGTACTAAGCCTCACAAGAGATATCTTTGTACCACAGAAGTGAACTCTGAAGAACTACTTTGTCACAATATATATAGTTATATTATTATTTAATTAAAAGTATCTTTGAATATTTCTCTCTCTCTATTTATACATTTCAGTAAATATATATATATATGTATATATATATACAAACATATATGTGTATATATGTATATTTATACTTTAGCTTGATAAAGTATGAGTGTACTGCTCTATTGATCTACTGGTTTCATGTTACCTAAAATAAAGCATAAATACTTTCATGGTGTAAAAATTAAGATGTTTTAATAGCATATTGTGCAAAGCAAAGTTACTGCTTATATGGAGCTCTTGTCCAGTTGGTAAATGGTAGCTAAAACACTCAGTTTATGCTGTGCTTCTTAATAAGATGTCATTGTAATATTATGATGTCATTTTTGGCTCCACCAAAGGGACCCTTTGGAAGCAGTCACTGTGACAATGTCTCTAACCATTTTACCCCTTAGAGGTATTTTTTTGCAGTCACAAGAGAGATGTGCAGTTGGTGCTTTGGTGGAATTGAAAGCATTTTATTGGCTAGCTTTTGTTTACAAAATTATATTTCATATTAACAAGATTATGACCAATTGCTTCAAGCTGCATTCCCCAGAACAGCCAAGAACAAGGTTTTGGGAATTTGTTGATTTTTTTTGTAATTATTTTATGGTTAGCTGACTTTTTATATGACACTGGAATGTTGAATAGTCCTGCAATGTGTCAATTAGATCTGCATACAATTTGGATATGTTTTTACTGTTACTGTTTAGGTATTTAGCTGGTAATGTATGATATGTTGAGAATCCCCACTTTATCTGTAGAATCTGAACAGTAACTAATGAATAGTACTTTTACTTTTTTTATTTTTAAAAGTATTTTTATATATTTTAATCACATTATTAATTTATTGCTCCATATTTGTTAAGATAACACAGCTATGATTATTATCCTTTATTTGTAACATGCCAACGGTATATGAGCCTGGCAGATGCGTTCATTATGGATTGTAGTGGAGAGAGACAGGTTATGGGGAGGCCAGCTAGGACAGAGACGCAGTAGTCAAGGGAAGATATGATGAGAGAGTGGATTAGAGTTTAGTTGTTTCTTGTAAGAAAATGACATATTTTGGAGATTTTTTTAAAGTGAAAGTGACAAGAGTTTTTTTTCTGATTGTTTGTGAGGGATTATAGAGAGGGCAGGATCTAGTAGAACCCAATGGCAAAGGACCTAAGAAGTGGGAGTGCTGATTTCATTGTCAACATATTTGAGCAGTTTAATCTGTGGTAAGATTAGGAGCTCATTCTTTGACATGTTGAGTTTGATTTGGCAGACCAACACCCAGGAAGATATGTAAAGAGACAGTTGGCAACTTGTGATAGTATATAGAGGTATAAATCTGGTGCTGAGAGGTAGATTTGAGTGTAATTTGCATATAAATGATAATGAAATCCAAAAGGCTTAGGACTGAACCCTGGGGTACAGCAACAGTCAACGGGTGAGGCGCAGAACAGGTGCAAGGAAGGATACACTAAATGTCTTCTAGGTATGCTGTGAACCACGAGAGAGCAGTGTCATGGATGCCAGGAGACTGGAGTATTTGTATAAGAAGAGGGTGGTCAATTGTGTTGAAGGCAGTTGACAGATCCAGGAGAATTAAAATAGAGAAATTACCCTTTGTCTTGTCGGTGAGCAAGTCATTAGTGTTGGAATTGGAAGCCAGATTTGAAGGGTTCAAGGAGGGAGCTTGAGGATATAATTTGGTTAAGATTAGTGTAAATGAGTCACTCAAGCAGTTTTGATTAGGTTTCTTAAGAATGGGTGTAATTATTGCAGCTTTAAAGATGATAGAAAGGGGGCGTGGCTAGCAGGCACACTTAGTGGCCGCATGGTGCAACTGCTCCTCACCATCTAGGGGGGAAAAGGGCCACAATCTGGGGCTATTAAGCCTAAATTAAAGACCCCCTTGAGGATTAGGAGCGGCAAGAGCTCCAGAATTGGAGCACAACAATTGTTTTGAGCCCTTCGGGCCTACTTGGCCGGGTGCCTGCATAGGCACAGTGGGCCATGTGCTCCCTCAACTCCATCTGCAACCCCTGG
This sequence comes from Discoglossus pictus, assembly GCA_027410445.1. Classification (NCBI taxonomy): domain Eukaryota; kingdom Metazoa; phylum Chordata; class Amphibia; order Anura; family Alytidae; genus Discoglossus; species Discoglossus pictus. The sequence goes on from CM050167.1 coordinate 97,525,734, forward strand.
GCGCAGACACACGGGGGTGACTAACTCTCCCTCACCTACCCAGATCCTCCAACTCACCAGCCGGAGGATAAACTGCGGAAGCGTGGAGCAGAAGGCTGAAGAGGCAGGTTACACACCGGAGCAGTGCCTGACTGGCAGCCATCTTGGGGCTCTGCCTGCACAGTGAGTACTGCAGAGAATAGCAGGACAGTAAATTAGTGTGGAGGGGCATCCTAACACCAAGGGACTGCAGGGGACTGAGACCCACTACTCTACACCCTCCCCTGGGAGATAATAAGACCCTGCTCACCTCCAGAGGGAAAGGGGAAAAGCCTGTTTGCATGATATCCCTGCCAGACGTTTTTAAAGGGCCAGTACCACATAAAAGGGCCTTTGGAAGAAGGGTTTAAAAAAATAAATAAAAAATAAAAAATAAAAAAGCAGGGGGCACAGGGATCTTCTCCTTATGTTGTGAAAAGTCATTGAGTTTAAAGAACTTTTCCTCAAAAGTTTTATTTTCTCCAGCAGCAGCATAACCTGCAACTGAAACTGCCTCTGTCCTGATCACTTTAAACTCCAACCCTGCACAGCCACTTAGTGTCCATTCACACCTATTGCAGCAGCATTATAGAGACTGACTTAGGTGAAAGAGACTACAAAGCCACCTTTTGTCTTACCACTTCCACTGCAGCTAATAACAGAACATTACAATTTTGAAATTCATACAAACTCCAGAGCTGCAACCCAAAATCACTGGGGTTGAGCTGGAAAGGGAACAAGAAGTGCTCAGCACTAGCTCCTCAAAAAGCACAGATAAATCAACCCAAAAACAGTAAAAGGCAAACTCCTGATAATATATCCCTAACAAGGTGGGAAGATAAAACAGAAGCGGAACAACCTCAACACTATACTCACGGACTAGACAAGTGGTCAAATTAATGCCCATGAGCATGAACGGGCACTATCAACAAGGAGCCCAACTCATTCACCAACCCCAAGGAAGATAACAAGACAAAAGAAACCATGAAAGACGGCTAAAAAAGGGGAGAAACAGCAGGAACTCCAAAAACAGATAACCAACCAGAAATGACAGATTAAAGCCAAATCAACAAGATGCAAAGGAAAACATAACCAAACAGCAAAGGGTCAAAAGCCAAAGGGCAACTACACCTAGCGACTACCTAAACTCTACAAAACCACACCCTCCCAGATACAAGATGGGGAAAAGCAGGAAAAGTGTACCAAGCAAAAGTATAGAGGAACACTTCAAACCCACAGAGCACTTTCACCTGACAACAACACAGACAGCCATGGATCCACCGGAAACCTCGGAACCAGAAGATGGCGCCACTCCTCCATCTCCACACATGGATGTCTCAGAAAAATCAATGGAGAAATTTGAAAAATTATTAAAGGACTACATAACCTCGGCAGTGAGGGACATCAGGAAAGAGATCCACGATATCGGACAACGGACCCACCAACTAGAGGAGATAACAGAAAAAATAATAGAAACACAAATCAAAGACAGAAAAGACATCACCAGCAACACGGATAAGATAGCAGAAATGGAAAGCAAATACGAGGACCTGGAAAACAGGTCCCGTAGATACAATTTAAGATACAGAGGCATCTCCTCCCAAGTCACAGAACTGAAGCAATATATAACAGCAGTAACCCACACACTACTACCAGAGGGTGGAATAGAAGAAGATGAGATTGAGAGGGCACACAGAGCCCTAGCAACAAGGAAGATAAGAGCTATCAAAGGCCCGGATGGCAGTGACCTGCAAATTTTCATGGACCTCTCTCCCATAACTTTGGAAAAAAGGCGAGCAATGAGACCAATACTGCAAACTCTCATTTCACATAGAATCTCCTACAGATGGGGATTCCCATTCGCCCTAATCTTCCAGGCGAACGGGTCATTTCATAAAGTCAATAACCCAGATGAAGGACACAAACTTTTACAACAACTAAAACAACCGCCCGGACAAGAACCACATACCAACAACGACGCAAGCCAAAGGCCCATTAGGGCCTGGACGGAGATTACCAACAGTAAAAGCACAAAGAAAACCAGGCAAGAAAAGCCCACACCTCCAAGAGACACAGCAAATAAAAATCAGGAGAGAGTCACCTGAACAAAATAACCGTACAAACTCATCCTTACGACACAACTGGTTGAATCACCTCTAGGAATAATGAACAACAAACAAAACAAAGATTATCCCAGATACTATACAACTGCAAAAAATAACACAAGAAAACAGCAAAGACATTAGCAACAAACACACCCGGTTGCTCGCACACAAAATAAATCTTGACATAAAGGATGATTAAGCTGAAACACACATGGAGTTCCTGTAGTCAGTTCAGATACAGGAAAACATAAAATTTGAGTAGTGCGATAGGCACTACTAACCAGATATACACAGACTGAAGAGAACCCTTCATAACAGAAGGACACTACAATAAGGAACTGAATTAAATAATACAGAATAGGCACTAGGTCACGGTTATTCTCCCAGAGGGAAAGCGGAGAACAGATCCCCTTTACTCTCTAAACTAAGGGTACTTCTACTAAAGTGCCAGGAGAATTTGTTGTTTACCATGGTTGCTTATTACAAGTTTACGCTAAACGAATGTTATGTATTTATGTTATGCATGTTACTAAAGTCATTTTGTGTTTGCTTACATTACAAGCGGCTCCACACAATTACACAAGGTCACGAGCCTCAAGGTCAACTGGACTCCGCAGAGGGAGGGCCCCGGGACCAAGAACAACAGACAGGTGAGAACAACCTACACAGACAAAAACCACGACACACACATGGCAGAGGTCACATTTAATCTCATTTCCCATAACGTAAAGGGTTTTAATACCCCTTTCAAAAGAAGGAAGGCATTCCTCTTTTATAAAAAGTATAAACCGGCGGTGCTCTTCATACAGGAGACACATTTTGCCCAAGACAAACTACCAAAATACCTTCACAGGGAATACCCTACCTTTCACTCAGCCACACAGAAAACCAAGAGAGCAGGGGTCACAATAATAATACATAAATTGTTCCCATTTCAATTAGAACGTAAAATCGTGGATAAGGAAAGGGACTTCATTATCTTAATTGGATCGATACTAGGGAAAAAACCCAATTCAAATGCTGCATGTATGCAGATGACATTCTATGCACTGTGACCGAGCCGGAATCCTCTATACCCCACCTGCTGGAGACCCTGGACCAATTCGGAATGATTTCGGGATTAAAAGTTAATTATAATAAAACTGAGGCTATGGGCTCCAACATTCCGGAACAAACCTTAACCAGACTAAAAACAAAATATAACTTTACATGGTCCTCAGACCAAATCAACTATCTGGGAATAAAACTGACCCCCGACCTGTCTGGGCTGTATGAGGCCAACTATCCACCTATATTCAAAACCCTATGTGCAGACACAAAAAATTGGAGTAAATTCCCGATCTCCTGGACTGGACGCATAAATTCCATCAAATTAAACATATTACCAAGGCTGTTGTACTTGTTTAGGACCCTCCCTATTCCCATAAAACAAAAAGACTTAGACAAATTTCAAAGGTATCTAACAAGATTCATATGGGGCAACAAAAAACCTCGAATTTCAAAGAAGCTGCTATATAGTAATTATAACACCGGGGTCATAGCGTGCCCGGACCTAAAAGCTTACTATACATCAGCCCAACTAGCATTCCTCCCCCAATCCCACTGCGTGGAGCACCAGCCAATTTGGGTATTTGTGGAGAACATACAAATGCACCCACATAAATGGGACAATGTGACATGGTCGCCAACCATACCACACGCATGCGAGAAACACAGCAACCCAATCATCAGACATATATTACACACCTGGCACAAAACCAACAAGGCACACCACATAACAAGAGGCCTATCAAACTTAACACCCACTTTAACAATCCCAACAATATGGGATACATTAGACAAGAACTCAATTAACTGGTAGTCCTTGAACAAACTAGAAAAACTAGACACCCTAGACAAATGGATACAAAATGATAAGGTCCTTACCTTTGACCAGCTCCGACATAACCATAACATCCCATTAAGAGAACATTTCAACTTTTGTAAGATAAAACACTACATAACAAGACTTATTAGGAAATGGGGAGCCCCCAGACCAAACTGGCTAAGCGTGATCTGCCAAAAAGCCCCACTCACAAAAGGCATCATAAGCACACTATATGCAGCAATTAGAGAGACGCACAACAACAACACAGCTCCCTTTAAGTGGAAGTGGGATCAAAACATAGGAACCCCAAAAGACGATAAGGCCTGAGAGAAAACCTGCCTCAAACTTGTGAAGAGCCCACTGAGCTATTCCCTTAGGGAAACATCCATAACATTCCTCCATAGAGCATATTATACACCTTCAAAACTACACACCATTAACACGCGAATCCCCCCACAATGTTTCAGGCACTGCCAGGATAGGGGGACATTCGAACATATATGGTGGGAATGCCCCATAGCCCTAAATCTCTGGAACAAAGTGCTAAAACTAGCCTCAGAGACACTGCATACACCAATCCCTTGGTCAATTGACACATGCCTCCTAGGAGGACCTATTACACATATTTCGAAAAGCCAGAATAAATGGTTTCAGTACCTGATGCTATCAGCAAAAAGCCACATAGCTCAAAAATGGCGAACCCCAGACCTCAGGATACAAGAGGTAATACACAAATTAAATGGCATAATGTTGTTTGACAGATTCACACACACGACTAACAACACATACCCAAAATTTCTAGAAATATGGGGGGCATGGACAACATCCACACAGGCAATAGAAATATAACAAACATGAACACAGATAGCAGACAAACTAGGAGATAAACCAATTCAAGAAAAGTGAACTGGGGCCCCCCCCTTGCCGGACTCCACAGACCAGCGCCAAACGGCAAGACTCAGAGGTGAGTGACCTACTTCAAACTACTGTCTAGTATACATACAAAAACGGTCCCTCGACATGAAAGGACGGAAAGAAGAATCATTAGACACAAGCACACGAATGACACTGTAGTTAAAGTTGTTATATCCAGTTAATTTTATTTTGTATGTTAAAAAAACTGTAACAAGAGGTAGCATGTCATACTAAAACCATCAGAGATCTCAAAAACATGCAAACAACCATGCTACCAGTTTAATGTTACTTAGAAAGGTTAAGAAAAAGGAAAATGTAATGGAACTGTCACTAAATGAAAATGTCACCTTCATATAAGTTTACAGTTAAGCAATCTACAACATAAATTTGGCCTGCGAGCCATCGCTGAAACATTAATACTGTATAAGATTTACAACTCTGTGACAATAAAAACTATTGAAACAAAAAGATGATAGAAACTTGCTTGTGTTAAGGGAAAGGTTGAATATATGTGTGAGGGCAGTGATAAGAGTGGTAGAGGGGGAGGGATTAGTTGTGAAGGAATAGGATCATATGGAGAAGTTGTAAGATGAGAGGATGATAGTAGACTAGAAACCTCATCCTCAGTTACACAGTCAAAAGAGTCCATGATGGATGTGTCATTGGGGAAGGGTAAAGGCTGGGTGTTGTCAGTTTATTGAGAGGAGGGTGTGTTAGGGCCATGTTGAGAGGACAGTTTGATTCAATTTTATTTCTGGGTGGCAAAGTTTTAAGCTTTAAAAAAGAAAAGGGCAGTAGATGCGCTTGTCAGAGGAGAGTGTTGAATGTGGCAAACAAACTTTTTTGGGGGATAGATTTCATATTAATAGTGATGTCGCGAACATAAAATTTTCGGTTTGCGAAGCGCGAACGCGAACCGCCGCAAATGTTTGCGAACCGGTGAACCCGGCAAACCGCCATAGACTTCAATGGGCAGGCGGATTTTAAAACCCACAGGGACTCTTTCTGGCCACAATAGTGATGGAAAAGTTGTTTCAAGGGGACTAACACCTGGACTGTGGCATGCCGGAGGGGGATCCATGTCAAAACTCCCACGGAAAATTACATAGTTGATGCACAGTCTGGTTGTAATCCATAAAGGGCATAAATAACCTAACATCCCCCTCCATCATCATCCTCCCCTGTATCTCTTTACCCCCTCCCTCATCATCCTCCCCTGTGTCTCTTTCCCCCCTTCCTCATCACCCTCCCCTTTGTCTCATCCCCCCTCCCTCATCATCCTCCCACCTCCCTCATCATCCTCCCCTGTATCTCTTTACCCCCTCCCTCATCATCCTCCCCTGTGTCTCTTCCCCCTCCCTCATCATCCTCCCACCTCCCTTATCATCCTCCCCCGGATATCTGTTTACCCCCTCCCTCATCATCCTCCCCTGTGTCTCTTCCCCCCTCCATCATCATCCTCCCACCTCCCTCATCATCCTCCCCTGTATCTCTTTACCCCCTCCCTCATCATCCTCCCCTGTGTCTCTTCCCCTCCATCATCATCCTCCCACCTCCCTCATCAGCCTCCCTTTTATCTCTTTACCCCCTCCCTCATCATCCTCCCCTGTGTCTCTTCCCCCCTCCATCATCATCCTCCCACCTCCCTCATCATCCTCCCCTGTATCTCTTTCCCCCCTCCCTCATCATCTTCCCCTGTGTCTCTTTCCCCCTCCCTCATCATCCTCCACCCTCCCTTGATGATAAGGGGGAGAAGAGACACAGGGATAAGTGTGAGGGGTGTTAGGGTAAGGGGTGTTAGGGATAGGGGTGAGGGGGTTAGGTGTTAGGGTGAGGGGTGTTAGGGCAAAGTGTGAGGGGTGTTAGGGTGAGGGGTGTTAGTGATAAGTGTAAGGGGTGTTAGGGTGAGGCATGTTAGGAATAAGTGTGAGGGGTGTTAGGTCTTAGGGATAAGTGTGAGAATGTTAGGGTTAGGTGTTAGGTTGATGGGTGTTATGGATAAGTGAGAGGGGTGTTAGGGTTAGGGTAAGGGGTGTTAGGGATAAGTGTGATGGGTGTTAGGGTAAGGGATGTTAGGGTTAGGTGTTAGGGTAAGGGCTGTTAGGCATAAGTGTAAGGGGGTATTAGGGTTAGGTGTTAGGGTGAAGGGTGTTAGGGATAAGTGTGAGGGGTGTTAGTGTAAGGGGTGTTAGGGATAAGTGTGAGGGGTGTTAAGGATAAGTGTGAGGAGTGTTAGGGTTAGGTGTTAGGGTGAGGGGTGTTAGGGATAAGTGTGATGGGTGTTAGGGTAAGGGATGTTAGGGTTAGGTGTTAGGGTAAGGGCTGTTAGGCATAAGTGTAAGGGGGTATTAGGGTTAGGTGTTAGGGTGAAGGGTGTTAGGGATAAGTGTGGGGGGTGTTAGGGTGAGGGATGTTAGGGTTAGGTGTTAGGGATAAGTGTGAGGGGTGTTAGGGTTAGGGTAAGGGGTGTTAGGGATAAGAGTGAGGGGTGTTAGGGTTAGGTGTTAGGGTGAGGAGTGTTAGGGAAAAGTGTGATGGGTGTTAGGGTAAGGGATGTTAGGGTTAAGTGTTAGGGTAAGGGCTGTTAGGGATAAGTGTGAGGGGGTATTAGGGTTAGGTGTTAGGGTGAGGGGTGTTAGGGATAAGTGTGAGGGGTGTTAGTGTAAGGGGTGTTAGGGATAAGTGTGAGGGGTTTTAGGGTTAGGTGTTAGGTGAGGGGTGTTAGGGATAAGTGTGGGGTGTGTTAGGGTGAGGGATGTTAGGGTTAGGTGTTAGGGATAAGTGTGAGGGGTGTTAGGGTTAGGGTAAGGGGTGTTAGGGATAAGTGTGAGGGGTGTTAAGGATAAGTGTGAGGAGTGTTAGGGTTAGGTGTTAGGGTGAGGGGTGTTAGGGATAAGTGTGATGGGTGTTAGGGTAAGGGATGTTAGGGTTAGGTGTTAGGGTAAGGGCTGTTAGGGATAAGTGTAAGGGGGTATTAGGGTTAGGTGTTAGGGTGAGGGGTGTTAGGGATAAGTGTGAGGGGTGTTAGTGTAAGGGGTGTTAGGGATAAGTGTGAGGGGTGTTAGGGTTAGGTGTTAGGTGAGGGGTGTTAGGGATAAGTGTGGGGGGTGTTAGGGTGAGGGATGTTAGGGTTAGGTGTTAGGGATACGTGTGAGGGGTGTTAGGGTTAGGGTAAGGGGTGTTAGGGATAAGTGTGAGGGGTGTTAGGGATAAGTGTGAGGAGTGTTAGAGTTAGGTGTTAGGGTGAGGGGTGTTAGGGATAAGTGTGATGGGTGTTAGGGTAAGGGATGTTAGGGTTAGGTGTTAGGGTGAGGGGTGTTAGGGATAAGTGTGAGGGGTGTTAGTGTAAGGGGTGTTAGGGATAAGTGTGAGGGGTGTTAGGGTTAGGTGTTAGGGTGAGGGGTGTTAGGGATAAGTGTGGGCGGTGTTAGGGTGAGGGATGTTAGGGTTAGGTGTTAGGGATAAGTGTGAGGGGTGTTAGGGTTAGGGTAAGGGGTGTTAGGGATAAGTGTGAGGGGTGTTAGGGTTAGGGTGAGGGGTGTTAGGGATAAGTGTGAGGGGTGTTATGGTTAGGTGTTAGGGTGAGGAGTGTTAGGGATAAGTGTGATGGGTGTTATGGTAAGGGATGTTAGGGTTAGGTGTTAGGGTAAGGGGTGTTAAGGATAAGTGTAAGGGGTGTTAGGGTGAGGCATGTTAGGAATAAGTGTGAGGGGTCTTAGGGATAAGTGTGAGGGGTGTTAGGGTTAGGTGTTAGGTTGATGGGTGTTATGCATAAGTGTGAGGGGTGTTAGGTTTGGGTGCTAAGGTGAGGGGAGGATGATGATAAGGGGGGGAAGAGACACAGGGGTGTCCTTGCAGCAGAGATCAAAAGAGTCCTTCAGGACTGTATTGCACACTGTGTACAGTAGCCTAGCTATGGTTTTCCCTATTGATGCAGTATCCCCTACACTCAGCCTCCTCTCAGTAAGACTGCAAGTTAGTTATGATTCCAAAATGGCTACTGTCCATGAGGTTAAAGGGTCTGGAAGGCAGGGTATGATGCTGATTGGCTGGAATGTGTCTGCTGACTGTGAGTTGCAGGGTCAAAGTTTGCTCAATGATAAAGTATAGGGGGCGGATCGAACATCGCATATGTTCGCAGTTCGCCGCGAACGCGAACATGCTATGTTCGCCAGGAACAGTCCGCTGGCTAACTATTCGCGACATCTCTACATATTAACAATGAGAAGTAATGCTGTTTGGAAAAATTGAGCGCAGAGAAGAAGGAGCACAAAATACTTGTAATGGAGGACCTCTGCAGTAGTGTGAGACTTCTTCCATAGTCGTTAAGCAGTGTGGGAGCAACTCCGGATGTTGCGTGTTTGTGCAGTGTACCAAATAAATTGGTCATGAAGTGAGTTTATTACAAATAGACAGTACATTTCAGAGGGGAAAGGAGAAAGGCAAAGTATATGGTTTGTGACAGGTAATGAGTACTAAGTTGTTTGTTACCTGCCCTAGGAGCTGTGCCCAGGGGCGAAGAAACAAGCAGGGTTTGGGGACCCCCCCCCCCCCCCCCACACACACACACACAGAGATTACATGAATAGGAGACACAAAAATTAGCAAAATTAAACTTATGCATTCATCATGCACTACCAGATTTGGCCACTAGTATGTCTTTCTCACAAAAGTTTTGATATATATATATGTATATATATATATATATATATATATATATATATATATATATATATATATTCCCATGAAAGTTTTGATATATATATATATATTTATATATATAGATATATACATATATTTATATAGATATATACATATATGTATATATATATATATATATATATATATATACAGTATATATATATATATATATATATATATATATATGCTAACTTATTGTATCTAATACATTATATATAATCACAAAAAGAGAGAACCAAAAAAGTCTTCAACAGTTCAAGTGCTTAACACCATAAATTTACAAACAACAAGAAATAGTTAAACCTTTATTTATACCAGGAAATCAACTAAAAATCTGAAAAAAATATATATAACTAGCAACTTGCCCGACAAAAATGACGGCAATAAAATTTGTATGCTGGAAATGCTGTTTGCCACACAATGCAAGACTCTCCCCCCTCTAACTTGAGCACCTGGTGATGAGCGCCTTGGGTGCTTATCATGGGCCTCGCAATGAGCACCTTCGGCGTGCATTGCTAGCCTCTCCCACTGTCTACTTTACAGGCCTTGCCGCTCATTGCAGGCCTCGGCCAACCCGTCACTTTCATGCCTCGCAATGAGCACCCCTTGTGTCTCTTTCCCCCCTCTCCCTCCCTTGTGTCTCTTTCCCCCCTTGTGTCTCCTTTCCTCCATGTACATCCCCTGTGCCTCTTTACTCCCTCTACTTCCCTTGTGTCTCTCTCCCCACTCTCCCTCCCCTTTGTCTCTTTACCCCTCACTCCCCTGTGTCTCCCTCCTCCCTCCCTTGTGTCTCTTTCCCCCCTCTCCCTCATCTCTTTCACCATCTCCCTCCGTTGTGTCTCCTTCTCCCTCACTCTTCCTTGGGTCTTTTTCCCCCCTCTCCCTCCCCTGTGTCTCCTTCCTCCCTCCCGTGTGTCTCTTTTAAAAGCATTTTTTTTATTATTAACTTTTATTTGTAACACGCCAACATATGCCGTAGCACTATACAGGGTATGAAAACAAGAAAACTACAATGTTAACACACTGCAGAAGATATAGAGCCCTGTTTTAAGTTTAGAATATTTGCAGAAAGTGCTTTTTTCCAAAGCACCCAACAAGATTGGAAGCTCTCTACTTAGACAGAACTGAGACAGAATAGACAGATAAGGAATAGCAAGGGTCAGGAAAGAAGTGAAGTTTACTTAGTAGGAACACATGCAAAGTTAGAATGATTTTTATTTAGAAGGAAAAGGAAAGGGTTTGATTGAAAGTCATGTAGGCTGTAGTATGTAATATGTTACACATAGCATAACGTGCAAATGGCAATATAAAGTGAGGGTCCTTGGTTAAGAGATATATCTCCAGAAGCAAGCATATGGTTATGTGAGATAAATGATGTGGAAAAGTTGAGGAAGAGCCTGAGGAAAAGGCAGGAGGTTATGAGGAAGAAAAAGGCAGGAGAAGACATTGTTTAAAGGATTAATTAGGAGTAATTAGCAGGTGTTGTTAATTGATCAATTGATCAGCTGTATGAAGTCTAAGAGACGCAATAAGAGAAGAGTAACCAGGGGGCAGGTGGGGGAGGGCAGTGGTTGCAGTATCAGAAGGAGAGAGACAGAGGCCCAGAGGAATTATGGACGCTGTAATAGAATATGAGAGGGATGGTTATTTCACAGATAAAAAGCAATAAAACCAGGCTTTGGGGGTGGGTAAGCAAGCAGAATAGGGGTGTTTCAGACAAAAGCATGGGTACAGATGCTTTCACCTGATATCAGAGAAACAGTCATAGAAAGATTAAAATAGTAAATTGCATACAGTAAAAGTTAACCTTCAGAGAGGCTTCCAGTGAGTGTGTATGGTTGCAGTGTCAGAGTAAGAGAGACAGAGGCCCAGAGGAATTATGGACACTTCAGAGAGACTTCCAGTGAGTGTGTATGGTTGCTGGTGGTGGCCGGAGCTGTTATATGTGTCTCACTGACACAGCTCCAGGGCCAGTTGCTACTTGGCGGGGGTGACAAGGGGCAGATGGTGCCGGTGATGCTGGCTGTGATGGTGTAACCAATGGCATTGATGTTGTATACCCGTGCTGGCTGCTCATCCCCCCGCTGGCCTCTCACTCTCTCCCTCATCATGGAGATCGAGGCGTCGAAGTGTGGGCCATGGCCCTCAGCGGTCCTGGAGAAGCAACCTGCTGTCCTCCCTCTCAGACGGGGAGCCTGCCAGGCTGGAGTCCTGTGGGAAGTCAAAGGGCGGGTCAGTGAGGCAGAGCTCCAGGACCAGTTGGTTCTTGCCAGGGATAAAAAAAGCCATGAAGGCCTCGTCATGAGCACCACCCCCCCACCTTGCTTTGCATGATGACAACTTGCAGTACGACAACTATATTTGTGATATTTATATTAACATCCAAATAGTACTTGATATATATACAAAAATAGAAAATGTAACTCCGCCAGGAGTAGCATCTCTATGTCTCGTTTCAGTGACCTCCTGACTGAAAGGCTAAGGTGTGCCCGACAAACTGGCTAGTATCCCTGATGTCTTATAGACATGGGCATTGAGAATTTAAACAGAGAAAATAAAAAAAAGTTGGAGGGACACTGCATCAATGGGCCGCCCAGAGCAGGGCCCTGGTGTATTGCACCGGGTGCACAGGAGGTAGATCCACCCCTGCTTCCAGTCCTGGGAGTAGTGTTTAAGTATTCCCCCCAGAGATTTTTTTGCTCCTACGCCCATGGCTGTGTGTGACTGATGACATAATTGACAGTTGGTTTTTAATGCATTTGACCTCATTACCACATGGGTTTTGCATTTTTGCACAGTTATAAAGTAATATTAATAAAAGTGATTTCAATTATATTCATCAACAATACCTCCCTTTTTCTTATAACTTGTACCTGGGCAAATAGCATCATTATGGCTTAGACATTCAAATGATTAAATTGTGGGGGATGTGGGTGTGGATTGGATCATAGGTGTGTGTTCAGAAATATATCTTAACCTTTTTTCTTTTTACACTCACAGTGAACAGACATCCATTTATCAAAGTTTCAATATTGCTAAAATCACCACAACTGATTGTTGATGGTTAAAAGTACCACTAAAACTCCCATTTTCATCAATTTTGATATAATTATTGTGTATTAACTGCATTTCTCTCAGTGTACATATGCCTTCTGCAATACTTGGCCAGTGGATCCTCTTTTTATCAATTATTCCCTTAATTCCTTAGAATAATTTGAAATGACCATTCGACTAATAAAACTTTTTAATCAGCAGTTTAATCAAGTATTTCCCTATTACTCTAAAATAATGTAATAAGTAACATTTTGATTTGCATTTTCTTCATTTATTACTTAATTTTTTTTTTCACAGTGCGTCTTTATATTTTAATATGTTATAAGAAAAATGTATTTGTAATTACAGGTGCTCATTTCACGGAAACCCTTTTAAGTTAATCCTCTAACCAGTATGGCACAAATCAGTGCTAATAAGGTTTTCTCTCTGATACAGTACTGAATAATGCCTTGGAATTTATTATCTATAGCAATACACCAAATTCTGATAAAATATTTTACAGAAATTCTGTGCTGAGATTGAGACAGGCCATTCTAAACCTAAACCTCAAAAAGTTTATGCCACTAATGAATTTAGCTTCTCAACAAATGGGTGGAAATTATATTGTGGATTTTATGACCTACCATTCTCTCTAGATCATTTTTTTTTCCATTTAATTAAGGAAATGTAATAGAGATAATGTGAAACTTTGGGGAAACCTAAATGTGATGGAATATAGGACTCCATATGCGTCTGTTTTGCAGATGTATGAGAATAGTTGACTCCTAAATCTGCTATGAGCAAGCACTTCATACATCAAAACAGAATTGTTAGCTCGTTGCTGGTAAATGACCTAAGATCACAACCCACATGTTGCTGTCCTATTAGTATTTTCAAAAAACACATAACATTGTTCCAGCAGAGAGATACATGTTAAATTATACATAGTTACATAGTAATTGAGATTAAAAAAAGACTTTTGAAGTACAGCCTTTTAAGATCTCCTCTGATCTGCAATATGTGGATTCATCGTTAATTATTAATTGATCAAAAAGATAGCAAACAGTAAAAAATTGTCTCAAAGGGGAAAAAAATGTATTCATTCCTGACCCCAGATACTGGTGATCGGATTCTTCCATGGAATATTCTATAATTAATCAGGATAACCCTGAATGCCCTTTTTATTTAAAAATATGTCACTACCTCCTTTGGTACAGAATTCCACAGATTAACCATCCTTACTGTGATGAACCCTTTTCTTTCTTTAAGGTTGGATCTTTTTCATTCTAACCTCAAAGGATGTCCTCTTTAAAACCTATTGGCACAAAAAGTTTGCTTATAAATCCTTACATTACTTATGAGTGATGAGATTGTGGAAGAATCCTATGTGTACTATCACCCACTTGTAGGGGCACAAAAAAGGCCTTATGAGAAACACACATGTCAAATCTGACACTATTATGAATCTAACACATTAAAGTGAAGCACAATTTGGACCACACCATTGTAAAGATCTACTAAAAGCATGTCAAATGAAATACATGCATATTTGACAAAGATATCAGATACAATTAAATGTATGTTTTATTGTTTATTGGCGTTTAACAGCCAGACCTGCCGCTGCCTCGCGGTTCAGATAAAGTGTTGTTCCTCCTCCTAAACAACTTCAACCAATCAGGTTGCAGGGGTGTGTTTCTGACTGGCCCTGAGAGCAGATCAGCCTTCCTTCTCCTGTACATATCTCCAACACCAGCACGCCCTAAAACAGGGCACAGGACAATATCGCAGGCGATAATTAAGAAGGTTACATAACAGGGGTAGCATTACATAGTTTCTTAGAAAGTCCCTTAGTCTTGCTTGGGCAGTATTGCACTCAGATTCCTTCTTTGAATAGCTGTGCACCAGCTGTTCATGCTCGCTCCTGATCTTGCCCAGCTCTATCTGTATCTTGGCTCTGTCCCGGGCCGTATCATCCAGTGACTTCCGTGCATCTGCCAGCTCACTCTTATAAAGCTCCTTGAGGCCGGTGATCTCCCGGCTCCCCACCTCGTCTCGCTCGGTCACCTGCAGCTGTAGGACACTGTTCTCGCTCTCCAGGCTACGCACCTTGTCTATGTACACAGCCAGGCGGTCATTGAGGTGCAGCAGGTCCTCCTCCTGCAGGCGGGAGATGCGGGTGGGACTTAGCGGGGTGCTCCTACTGCTGCGCCTGCTTGACTGCCTCGGTTGGTTGGGTTGGAGGTCGCCATTGTAATATTGTGTTGGAGTCTGTCACAGCATGAGTGTGACCTGAGGTAAAACAAGAGCTGACTGTGACCAGCCTCAAGAAGCTATATGAGACTAAGCTGGCAGATGCCCGCGCTATAGTCAGGCGGTTTGTTTTTGTGCGTGCTGCTGTTGGTGGGCGCATTTGTCGGGGAACACATGACGGCGCACATCCTGTGTGCCCAAAAATAGGGCTACCCTGTTTTCCACTTGAGCCAGTGTAGGCTGTAACACAGAGCAGCTCTAATATGGACCCTGACACTATCTGACATGGCCCCTGAAACTATCTGACATGGCCCCTGCTGTTTAGTTTTAAATGCCTGGAATGAACATTTTGTAGTTTTTCTAAATGGTAGCATGACTTTAAGGCACGTGATGCATGGGCACCGATGCATACGGGCACACACCAAAGTGCACCCGGAAATAGCTTGTCCTGACATCAGTGTGGCCCTCACATCATGTCATACTGGCAGACAGCTTAGACTGACAAGCAGCCCAGAAAGACAGTAGCACCATACTAACAGACTGATAGTTTAGAAATATAGACAGCCCAGGCTGGCAGACATAGCCCAGACACCCAGGAGGGCTGACACACACTGGCTGATAATTCACACTGACTGACAGACAGGAGGTACTCACAGCAAAGACTGACAGACAAACAGAAAGCTGAAACTGACAGAGTTTGACAGCAGAGAATGACCAGTGCCAAGTCCTCCAGCTCCATCCCTTCCCTTCTGAGACCCCCAGAGCAATCTCCATCCTGACCTCAACTGGGACCTAACAGGGGAGGTATAAATAGGGGAGGTGGCAGCGTAGAGCAGCAAAGGGAGAGTTGGTACTACATCTGCACAGAGTACCTTGGCCAGGAGGCCAAGCACCAGCACCTGAGAGAGGAACAGAGACTGACCAGCACCTGAGAGACCTGAGGAGCAGATACTGACCAGCACCTGACCAGAGACAGGTAACATCCACCAAGAAAGTTTTCTGCAGCACTAAATATCTATTCTTATGTTACCTGTGTCTTATAGTTGGCTACCAGGTTTGCACACATCTCAGGAGGGTTTTTGTTACATTCCTCTTTGCAGATCCTCTCCAAGTCATTAAGCTGATGTTTGGCAACTTGAACCTTCAGCTCCCTCCACAGATTTTCTATGGGATTAAGGTCTAGAGACTGGCTAGGCCACTCCAGGACCTTAACGTGCTTCTTCTTGAGCCAATCCATTGTTGCCTTGGTTGTGTGTTTTGGGTCATTGTCATGCTGGAATACCCATCCATGACCTTTTCAATGCCCCGATCACCCAAGATTTGACAGTACATGGTCCCGTCCATCGTCCCTTTGATGCAGTGCAGTTGTTCTCTCCCCTTAGCAGAAAAACACCCCCAATCCATAATGTTTCAACCTCCATATTTGACTGTGGGTATGGTGTTCGTGGGGTCATAGGCAGCATTCCTCCTCCAAACACGGCGAGTTGAGTTGATGCCTAAAAGCTTGATTTTGGTCTCATCTGACCACAACACTTTGGCCCAATTCTCCTCTGAATCATTCAGATGTTCATTGGCAATCTTCAGACGGGCCTTTACAGGGGCTTTCTTGAGCAGGGGGACCTTGCGGGTGTTGCAGGATTTCAGTCCTCCATGGCGTAGTGTGTTACCAATTGTTTTCTTGGTGACCATGATCCTAGCTGCCTTGAGATCATTAACAAGATTATCCGGTGTAGTTCTGGGCTGATTCCTCATCATTCTCATGCTCATTGAAACTCCACAGGGTGAGATTGTGCATGGAGCACCAGACTAACAGTTATTTTGTGTTCCTTCCATTTGCGAATAATCGCACAAAGTGTTGTCACCTTCTCACCAAGCTACTTCAGATGGTCTTGTAGCCCATTCCAGCCTTGTGTAGGTCTACAATTTTGTCCCTGACATCCTTGGACAGCTCTGTGGTCTTGGTTATGGTGGAGAGTTTGGAATCTGATTAATTGATTGCTTCTGGCTCCCAAGTGTCTTTTATACAGGCAATGAGCTGAGATTAGGAGCACTCTCTTGTTACCTGTATAAAAGACACCTGGGAGCCAGAAATCTTGATGATTTATAGGGGATCAAATACTTATTTCACTCATTGACCTGCAAATCAATTTATAACTTTTTTTACATGCATTTTTCTTGTTTTTGTGTTTTGTTATTCTGTCTCTCACTGTTAAAATACACCTGCAATTAAAATTATAAACTGCTCATTTCTTTGTCAGTGGACAAACTCAGAAGGGGATCACTATATATATGTCACTGCAAGATGTGGGATACTTCTGTTTTATTGGTGACTAAGGTGTTTATTGTACTTTCTGGTCTTAAATAGAGTTTTTGCCGATTCTGATTGGCTGTCATATGTGTATTCGATATTACCCTGCTCAATATTTACAGGATTAATTTCTAACCAATCAGAATTCACACCAATACCGTTGCATCATTACAGGTTTTTATTTTTATTTTTAGTAAGTATTTTTTTAATTTTATTTATTTATTTTTTAGTTATATTTGTCATAGGGACCATGGTGGGTTAGCTTACACAGGGGCCCATGACATAGGAGATTAATGCTAGATGCCATGGAGGAACATATGGATGCCAATAGGAGTTAATGTTAGGTGCCATGGGATCCATGAGGAATCACATGGTTATGGTTAATGGATGGTAACTGTGTAAACAATAGGCAGCAAGGGGGTCATTTAAGAGCCTCTGTGGCACAGGGGTTATTTTTTGGATGGCAAAGGTGTGCCCCTATAATATCCGCCTTGGCAGGGCTGACTTTGTAGTACCATATGGGTCTTAGAAACATCCATAGTATAGAGGCTAATTTTAGATATCATGGGGGTCCATAGGACCCCATGGTTGTAGATAGATGGGGTCTCATAGAATGTGGGAAGGGGTAACCCTAAAGGATTCCTCAGCCCATAGCTGGTATTGGGGTGAATCTGGGTGATCCCTGTAGCTCATAGGGGGTAATGGGCATAAGCAGTTTTGCCATGTCATGAGTGATTTTGGGGCCAGGATGGGACTTCCCTGTTCCCCACATGCAATCCTGTTATTTGGGACTCTTAACACAATGGGTTGCTAATATCAAGGGCTATTAAAATGGACATGAAACTTGTTTTAAATACTGTGACATGTTGTTTTTATGTGTAATATAATGTGGTAAATACAATGCAGAAAAAATTGGTGGCTCTAGGTAAAAGGGAAATCTGGGAAATACACAAGGGGTGCTCCTTGAGGATAAAAATGACTTGATAACAAAATAAGCGAAGGGAAAGAGAAAGTATCCTTTGGAATTGAAGTGCACACCCTCTGCCCTAATAACAATATAGAACAGCAAAATGAATAAAACTTAACGTTTAATAATATATATTAAAATTGTTATTAAAATCCTGAAAATACTGACGAGATCCAATGAGTAGTGAAATCTGAAATTATTATATGGACTTCCTTATATTTTAAGAAAAATTGATATACTGGGAATAAACACTAGATCCTCCTATATAAAGTGCTAAGTAATAACAAAGTGCGAAATCATAAGTGGAATACTATTGAATAGCAGAAACATAGGTCCAAATTCAGAGGCCTTTGTGTTTGCTTATTACGTATTCCATATACATAAAGTGACTAGTGCTAATGGTATTAATAATTGTGACGTAACTAGTAAATATTGCACCTTCATAAAGCTATCATATAGCATGTAAATATTGTATTATAAAGTGCCTAGTGCCAATATCAATTAAATGAATAAGTATGATAGTGGGTACAATAAAAAGTGCCAGTGCTTGCTGAGGATGTGGTGAGATAACACAGTGCAGCTTGATAGAGGAAAGTCCAATATTATATATATTGTAAGTAATATGAGTCACTACACGAACTTAGGAGCTGTGGTCTATTTGATTCCACCTTTGCATAATATTTAAGTATATATTGTGAATTAGAAGCAAGTAGGAATCATTTTTTGCGATCGTTTATACATTAGATAGTATATCTATGTTTGTTGGCGCAGCTCCTGAGTCTCTAAACTATCTGCGCGTGGCCTAGGCGTCTGAGTGTGACGTCATAGCGCAACGACGCAGCGTAGAACGTGCAACCCGACGCACGTTTCTGAATATTTCATCAGGGAAGAGCAAATAGTATTCACTGACCAATTGGATCAATATAGTCAGTACGTCGAATTATGGATAAGATTTATCGACGATATCTTGTTAGTTTGGAATGGGAATCAAAATGATTTAAACATTTTTTATAGAAAAACTTAACACCAATAATATGGGACTGTACTTAACCTCAGAAATGAGTGAAAATGAAATTACCTTTTTGGATTTGAAAATTGCAAAGTCAGATAATGGAAAACTCCAAACAACTACATATAGAAAGCCAACAGCGACAAATAGCCTGCTACAAGCAGACAGCAGTCACCCTAAATCATTGATTGAAGGGATACCAGTGGGGCAATATTTAAGAATCAAAAGAAATTGCTCCAGTCAAATCAATTTTGAGATGGAAGCCAGAGAGTTACAGCAACGCTTTAAAGAGAGAGGGTATAAAAATAAACCCCTAAAAAGAGCATATCAAAGAGCACAAGCAATAGACAGAGAACTACTACTGTCCAACAAAAATAAAGATCAAGATGAAGTGGTTAGATGTATAGGAACCTACAATGGAAAATGGCATGAAATTAGGAAAATATTCAGTGACCATTGGAAAATACTACTAGATGATGATGATTTAAGGCCATTTTTAAGCAACCAAGCTCAAATCACTAGTAGAAGATCAACTAACCTGAGAGATATGCTAACCAGAAGCCATCTAGAATGTGCTAGAAACAATACCTGGCTTAACAGAACAAAGGGCTGCTTTAAATGCTTATCGTGCAAAGCATGTAAATATGTAAATACTACTAAAACATTCCCCTCAAAAGATGGAAAAGATAATTTCAAGATCCAACAGTTAATAACATGCAAAACTGCAGGGGTAATATATCTCATGCTTTGCAAATGTGGTATGAATTATGTAGGAAAAACCTGTAGAGAACTGAGAAGCAGAATCTTAGAACATGTATACAGTATCACCAAAGAATACGACACACCAGTGGCAAATCATGTCAATTCTCAACACAATGGAGATTTAAGGTATATATCCTTTATAGCCATTGATGGTGTGAAACATAATATTAGAAGAGGCAATATTGATAGGGAATTATTAAAAAAGGAGGCTTATTGGATCTTCACACTTAAGACCAAAAAACCGTGGGGCCTAAATGATGGGTTTACTTTCACACCATTTATTTAGGGCCTCTATGGAATATTCATAATACCCGATATTTTCAATATAATACTATACTAGATGAATTTTAATTAATATGCCACTAAGGTATTATAAACTTCTCCCTCTATGTTTCCTGTACAATAACCGTGAAGGAAATAAGGAAAACAAACAAGGGGGTAACCATTGTAGACAAATGTCCTCTTTATATGATAAACAATACATAGAATAACATAGCATATTTTCTATATATTTCATAATAGAAAATGGTGAACATTAAATTCATATATGTGGTTGTATATTAACTAATATCGGATTAGACAATAATTATTTTCATTCCTCAATAATAATTGCCCCATCTACATGTTAGGCTCATTTCAGAGCCACATAATACTTCAATTGTAGGGCATCAACACCAATATATCAATACCTATATCAAATACACAATTGTCAGATTCTAAATAAAGTTAAATTACATGAAGGACAATGTCCTATTTTGATTTTCTGCCATGATCATTATTTTGCTTTGTATTGTAATAGCACTGCAATGCATCAACATCACATTGGTTTTGCTTATATCTCATCATATTAACAGTTATTTTAATAATTGTATATTTCCTTTAATCTATATGATTTTACTATGTCCCTGTGGTTGCTATGACAACCATGGAGCTTAAATAGCTCCTCAAGAGACTCCTCCGGTAACCCCTGATGAAATATTCAGAAACGTGCGTCGGGTTGCACGTTCTACGCTGCGTCGTTGCGCTATGACGTCACACACAGACGCCTAGGCCACGCGCAGATAGTTTAGAGACTCAGGAGCTGCGCCAACAAACATAGATATACTATCTAATGTATAAACGATCGCAAAAAATGATTCCTACTTGCTTCTAATTCACAATATATACCGTACTTAAATATTATGCAAAGGTGGAATCAAATAGACCACAGCTCCTAAGTTCGTGTAGTGACTCATATTACTTACAATATATATAATATTGGACTTTCCTCTATCAAGCTGCACTGTGTTATCTCACCACATCCTCAGCAAGCACTGGCACTTTATATTGTACCCACTATCATACTTATTCATTTAATTGATATTGGCACTAGGCACTTTATAATACAATATTTACATGCTATATGATAGCTTTATGAAGGTGCAATATTTACTAGTTACGTCACAATTATTAATACCATTAGCACTAGTCACTTTATGGATATGGAATACGTAATAAGCAAACACAAAGGCCTCTGAATTTGGACCTATGTTTCTGCTATTCAATAGTATTCCACTTATGATTTCGCACTTTGTTATTACTTAGCACTTTATATAGGAGGATCTAGTGTTTATTCCCAGTATATCAATTTTTCTTAAAATATAAGGAAGTCCATATAATAATTTCAGATTTCACTACTCATTGGATCTCGTCAGTATTTTCAGGATTTTAATAACAATTTTAATATATATTATTAAACGTTAAGTTTTATTCATTTTGCTGTTCTATATTGTTATTAGGGCAGAGGGTGTGCACTTCAATTCCAAAGGATACTTTCTCTTTCCCTTCGCTTATTTTAATATAATGTGGGCCACAATAATGAATTGTGGGGTTACCATGTGATGTGATATGCCACATTGGTTAATAATATGTGATATTCTGATGTATTTGGTACAGGAATGTAATTCCTAGATGTTACTCTACCCCTTCCCTAGTTCCTCATGCATGATCAAAGTACAGCCATAAAATCGGAAGTGACCTAAAAAGATTAACCCTTCCAGGCCCTTACCTGGAGAACAGGAAGGGGGTTGATAACCCTAGTAATGGGGTGGGGAGGTCACAGTAAGAAAACCGACCCCTTATACAGGGAGGGGAAATTTGCAGGGGAGGCCATATGGGTGGATTATTTTGTGCTGCTTTAAAATATCTGTGTAAGGAGAATAAAGTCTGAATCTGACATACTAAGCCAAGGTGTGTGTTTCTATTTCTTGCATTCTTCTAATTCTAAATAAAGGGGTGGAAAAAAGTTTTATTTTCATTAAGGCAGTAACCTTAGAGCTCAGCTTGCAATCTGAGTCCTGAGTTCTCCTAGTAGGTTTTCTTCTGGGCACTGAGCTTTAACCCCAAATTCACAACCTAGAGGGAATCCTATAGCAAAAAGCAGGAGGTGAATGTGGCCCCTCATCTCTGGGTCAGGACATGCCATAAACTCCCTGCATAATTTGTATTATTATTTAACCAGTTCCCTGCTATGGAAATGGGGTTATATAAATAGATAAGGTAGAGTGAGGATGTTAGGGCTAGTGTAGCGTCATTTAGTACCATTTAGCAGCATTGCTATGGAGGTGTTAGGACTAGAGAGGACTGAAAAACAGTCCATAATGAGTGCTACCTACATTGAGGGGACTTTTTTTTTGATGAGCCGTAAAATGGCTGCCTAGCGTGTGAAAAATCCACTTCTATAGTTATGGGGGAGCCATTTCTCGCAGCTATGCGCCCAAATGGAATGGAGCCCATAATAATGTGACTTGCTGCTTGTACTAACTCCTACATCAGCCTTTGTTAAATACTTTTTTTAGTGAATGATTGAGACAATTCTTTATTGAATGAAGGTCAGTAGACCTTTTTTTGGTGCCTATGCAATAGAGAGGAGCATTCTTCCATTTGAGGCAGGCAGAGTCGACATGTTTTCCTCCATAGCCACTAGAAAGCCCCCCCCCCCCCCGTGCCTTTCTCCTCTCACTCTGAAATATATAATCATACTCCTGCCATACCTAACACCAGGCAAACAAACAGAACTCAAATGGTCCACTATTCCAAAATTTCTGTAACCTTGAAACAGTGCAAATGAATATGTTATACTATAATATTAAATACTATACTATATGATACACTGTATTCACATCAAACTGAAAATCAACAAATCCTGCAATTAACTGTAAATACCTGATAACTCTTGCATTTAGCTTGACATTATGAAGAACTGCAATTTGGTGTTTTATGTTAATGTTTAATGTTACGTAGATTGTTATAGATTTTGCACTGTATTATGGTAAAGTTCATTGATCAGCTGTGTGCGGATAACAAGGCTAATTAATAGGACTTTTAAAAATCCAAAGCTGAGGTTTTATGGTTAGTGGATATTGATTGTGGCTTATGCTATGTTAGAAAAATGTTTGCTGTGTTTTGAAATAGTATTTACACATCATTATTTGATTTGGGATTTATTAAATAAGAAGCAATCTGAACAATGTGATGGAAACCATTCCCACGACTATAAAAGTCTCTATCAGTCTAACAGTACTCTGGAGATAAGACTGTGTATATAGTATGCATTTTGTAATAATATAAATTTGTCTATGAATTAAAATGAATTTGGTCAACAGTTACTGAGGATATAAAACTTTCTTTGCCACTATACACTGGTTTGATGATGTCAAAATTTATTATAGGTAAGCAAAAATTTAGTTTATCTGTTGAAAACATTTCTCACATATATTTTATTTCCAGTTAGTATTGACAAACATAACCAAATCAAAGCTTTCTTAGATTGTATACTGACATTATTGATCAGACCCAATAGCCCAGAAAATACTAATAAAGGAGAGGCAAGGTACATGATCATAATACCTAATATATTATCATCAAAACCTTAAGTTCAAAACAGATCTTTGCGCAATAATATTTCAATATTACAAGGGACAATACTCTTACTACACATATGACTTTGATAGAATGATTGGATACATTATGTAGAGTGATAAAGTGTTTTCAAATTCCTCAAAAATTTAGTAGTGAATGCCAGGAAATACACTGTGCCATTATAGCCAGTTACTTGTATCTTCCTCTTCATTTTTAATAAACCAACAAAAAATAATCAGCAGAAAGAAGAGTCACTGAGATCTAAACTTTAGGTTCATTCACAGAGATTTAAAGTACTGTTTGCACCAAGTAAAAATAATAAATGTACTAAATGGATCTTTCATAGTCATGTGAAAGTGTTAACCTTATAACATGTGAAATCTTTTAAATGTTTTATTTAGCGTTTCTAGCATGTCTGTGCCTCTCACACTTGTTTGTTGGTACATTATTGTCTCATCATCTATTACTAAAAACTTTTAGCCAGATGAACGAACCTGTGTGCATTGAAAGCTTGCTATGCCATCATATCTACTCAATCTGTTTCTTGATTTCCACGGCTAACATGGTACCAGCCTATACTTATTTCAAAGTTATTATACTATAAAACTGAATCACTGTATTGGAATTTTTTTAGGAAAGTGAAACAAAACTGATGGAAATAACATTGGATTTAACACACACATATTTTAATACATTAACTTTTTTTTCCCAGAAAACCATAACCACAGTTATATTTTAGACTTACCTGTATTTTTAGTTTAAAGCAGGATATATATTGATGTTTTTTTTTAAAGTCAAAATATACCAATGAGCTGATGGCCAATGACACACATTACGCAGACTTTCACATTTTAGCATTTGCCAGTTATGGTCAGTGGCAATTTCTTCTCTTTGCAACATTTTTACTACTGTACTTGATCTGCTTGCTTTGGAACATGTTGATAATCACCGTGATCTCCATGGATTGCCAACTGCAGACTCCCATGTACTTCTTTCTATGCTCCCTATCCTTTGCAGACATCTTCTATACCTCAGTCACTCTTCCAAAACTAATGGACATTCTACTTACCAGCAATAACAGAATTACATTTATTGCTTGTTTGGCTCAGTCTTATTTTTTCACATGCATTGCTTGTACAGAAATATTTTTGCTGACTGTAATGGCTTATGATCGATATGTTGCTATCTGTAAGCCATTGCATTATCCTGCTATTATGAATAAGAGGTACTGTATTATACTTGTGGTTAGTAGCTATATCTTAGGCCACTGCAATTCTGTTTTTGTAACAGTTGTCGCTTCCCAAATATCCTTTTGTGGTGCAAATACTATATCTCAGCTTTTCTGTGATATTAAATCCATGCTAAAAATATCATGCGGTAAAATAAGAACTTTCCTGGCTATGATATATTTAGAGACATTGACCTTAGGAATCTGCCCATTTTTATGTATCCTTTTATCTTACATTCAAATAATATCCAGTATTCTCAAGGCCTATCCCACAGGCAAGAGAAATAAAGCTTTCTCCACCTGCACATCCCACCTTCTGGTTCTTGTCCTTTTCTATGGCACTATTTTCTGTGTATATATGACTCCACCATCAGTACACTCTGTGAAATATGAGCAAATGTTTTCAGTTATTTTTATTGCAGTAACACCAACAATAAACCCTTTAATATACAGTCTAAGAAATAAAGATATGCAAAATGCTTTAATGCAAATTGCAAAGGGTCTTCAAATAAGACCATTACAATGACAGCAGTGACTTGAAACTATTATAAATGAATTATAACAGCTTGTATGAAAAGTGAAAGATAAACAACTATGTAAGATATCAAAATGAAATTAAACTTGTTTCATTAAGTAACACAATTTGGTAATATGTATTAATTTGTGAATCTTCTCCAGTTTCTTCCTATCATATTTGGCAGATTTGCATATATCTGACTTCCTCACTCCTTCTCACAGCTTCACGCCTTCATAAATATGTCTCTTTGAAGTCAACTTACAAAACCATACTTTATTCATTAATATGGATATTCTATGAATATCCCAGAAAATGACAGATTCCCTTTAAATAAGAGAAACGGAGACACAACACAATGACTGGCACTGATAGAGGCAATACTGGATAATTACCTGGTCGAACTCCACAAAATATGCTTGGAGGTGTCACAGCAACACCCTTAGCTTGGGAAAATGAGCTGCTGGCACTGGAGGAGCATGAGGAGGAATGTGACCATGCAGATGTTGCACTCTAATACAACTATTAGAGTTAACAGTGCCTGATGTGATAGGTGGAGAGAGAATTGCAGACTTCTATGGTTTGAAAATGTATCCGTACATAAATGCAGTCCAGGAGGTTAACAGACTTTAACCTTCATGGTGGTAGACATTTGAAAGCAAACCTATTTTATTTCCTAGGTCAGAACAGCTTTGGTATTGCAGTGCTATCGTCCTGTGAAGCCTTGGCTAGTGCCTACAACTGATTAACTCAAAAGCCTTGAAATATTCTGGATCATTGCAGGGGTAGAGTAAGAGGGGTGGATTGACTATATGAATATGAATAAAGACTGTCTTTTAATCAAGTTTTATGAATTTGCTGTTTCCCCATGTTTTTTATTTTTGTGTTTTGTGATGCTCAATATCTTTTAAATAGTATGTAATCTTTTTTTGCTGTTGTGTGGAGGAGGGATTTGGTGAATAAAACCACTAATTAACACTTCTTATTGGCACACCTAAGGTTAGCCTGTATGTCCCATCCTACTTATAATACGCACCATATTTTAGTCTATAGTCTATAATCTTTTTTGACATATAAACTTTATTTATCATGCACTTTAGCCAAACATTTTCAGAAGACAACACTTCTCTGGTATCAAATCACATATAATAGTTGTCAAACTACGAGACGTTGTAACGCTTTGCGTGGTGCGTACGAGTTAGGCGATGAACGCCAAAGGCACTCATTGCTTGCGAGCCTTGCTAAGTGAGGCGAGCCATTAACTCGGTGCACTTTGGTGCTGAGCTCCAAAGGCGCTTATTGCCTGCGAGCCTTGCGTATTGAGGTGAGCCGTTAAGGCACTAAAACTCGCAGCACAAAAGTGATGAGCGCCGAAGGTGCTCATTGCCTGCTTGCCTCGCGAGACATAGCCACCAAACAAACGTGAGATCGCCAGCCTGCAAGCAATTGACAAACGCAGGACTTAGAAAAAAAAATATACGAGATATAAAAAATCCGTAGTTAACGGACAAACCACAAAAAACAATAAAAACAAATGAATTACACAAAAAAAATACAACAAAAACATCACACACAGCATGGGGGACAGCCAGGATGTGCAGGAGTGAGGTGGAAAGTGAATTTATGGCGATTTTGACAAGTTTAGGCATTCAAAAATTGCTTAAGCAAGAAAAAAAGGCTACACGACCCCGGACTGCGCAAAACACTGCCAACCACGTAGCACTTTCACACATGAACGTACAAGGTACAAAATACACTGTTACACAGTAAAAAAAAAATAAGAGAAACGAAAAATACAAAATTAACAGCCGAACCGTGAAAAACAAAAAACACAAAAAAATTAATAATAACAATATAACAAAAAGATCATACACAGCACGGAAGAAAAGCCAGGACGTCTGGGAGTGAGATGGAATGCGAATTTAAGCTGATTTGGACGAGAAAATCCCCTAAGCAAGAAAAAAAATGTCCTTCCCAAAAAATTAAAAAGAGGCTTAACAACCCTGGACCGCATAAAACACTGCGCATAGAACTTTCACAAAGGAATGTACGAAATACAAAATACAATATTACAAATGACTGAAAATGCTTGCAAGCCGTGTAACACATTAATAACATTACGAATCTACAATGGCGCTTTACACACCTAAACCACTGGTTTGTCCTCGCGCACGCAGCCTATTTCTAATGCACAGTTGGAACATTCATTACACTATATCATCAGAGCACCAACACTCAACCTGTACATTGTATGCTGCCGGCAAATACAAACAGATTATTAGCTCTTCAGGCTATTGATTGCTGCATATATTAATTTCAAATAGGTAAACTATATTAATTTATTCAAGAACTAATTCATTCATTATTAGTTAACTAAATATAGATAAATATTTATCTCTCTTTCTGATGAGTGTTGAAGGTGCTCAGAGAAGCAAAAGTACACAAGAGGTGAGGCTTGCCATGAGCGCCGAAAGTCCTCAGAGTACAAAAAGCTTTATATTGTGAGTCAAACAGCATTCCCATGGCTTTACATTTTATTGCCCCGTCATTTTTGAAGGGCAAGTTGCTAGTTTAAGTTAATGTTTATATTTGCAACTATTGCAGGGGTCCTGGATAATAAAAATATGGTTGACTGTACTTGTATACATATTGTTATATTTTTAGAATTCAAGGATTTTAACATGTAATGAGTTGTTGTTCAAGCAAAGCCTGAAAGGAAACTTCTTTTTAAGTTATATGTTTTCTGTGCTTCTCAGTGTCAAGTTTTTCTCAATCTAAAAAAGGAGACCTCTCTGTTGTATAGCATCTACCATATATACATACCGACTTTAATATTTAATTTCCTGTATTACAGTAGACAGCAATATCACATATAATAGTTGTCAAACTATGAATCGTCGTCACGCTTTGCAAACAGGCGAAGTGAGGGACGCAGGTTGGTCCGCAAATGCGGACCCTCGCAAAGCGAGGGGCTGCATTTGCGGAAGGTGGAGGCTCCCACGTCGGCTGCAATGAGCAGAAGGCTCATTGCAGGCCACAAATGCGGACCCTCGCGAAGCGAGGGGCCGCATTTGCGGAGGTGGAGGCTCTACGGCGCCTCACAAGCGGTTACACACACACAAGCGCCAAAATACGAACCGCTACTCTTACAACGCAAAATTTACGGACTTAGCCAAAATAAATCTGAGAGGCGGTACTTAGAAAAAAAAAACATTACAAACTTGCACAATTGCGACCTTAACGTCCGAACCGCGTGCACCTGAAAACATTAAAAACACAATAAATACACGCAAAGAAGATATAAAACACTTACCCACAGCGAGGGGGGGGGGGGGGCACCCAGGACCTCTGCAAGTGAAGTTCCATCTCAATTTAAGTCCAAATTCCGGAGTTTAGACACACGAGAATCCCCTAAGCGAGAGAAAAAATGGCCACGGAAACGAAGCTACACGACCCTAAAGCCGCAAAACAACACCAAGCACATACGGATTTTCAAAAAAAGCCGTAGGAGGTAAAGATACACTTTTAGCAAGGACGCTAAATCATCCACACACGTGTACCACATACATATTCACCGCCATTTCACAACACTAACTTACACAGCTACACTAACGGCTTTCCCTTGCGCAAGCAGACTATTTACACTACATACTGCACACATTGCTGACACTTACATCGACCTCAGCTCCACAAAACTGCAAACCTGCATTGTATGCTGCAGGAACATCGAAAAAGATTGTCAGCTCTGCAGCACAATGCTTCCTGCATATATGACTTAGAAATAGGTAAAGTATATCAATATCAATTTATTAATTTATTTATTATTTCATTGGCATACAAAAATACATATACACAAAAAAAAAAAAAAAAAAAAGGATCTCAATAAACACAAAAGACATTCATCGCGTGCCTCACAACCAATGCCAACGCTGCTCATACCACACAGAATGCACCAGGGGACAGCCTTGCAATAAGCAAAAAGAAGATCAGCGCCAACCTTACAATGACAGCAAAAGTCCCTGTAATAACAAAAAAAACAGCAGCCTCGCAATGAGCGCCAAAGACGCTTAGCGCAAGCCTTGCAATGAGCGCCGAACATCCTCACGGTAAAAAACGGTTTACATTATGTGTCAAACAGCATTCCCTGGCTTACAATTTCATGCCCGTCATTTTTTGACGGGCAATTTGCTAGTTATATTATAGTTAGCAATATGTAATATGTTGGAGCGTTACAAATAAACAATAATGGTTAGGGGTTTTTCTTTTCTGTCTTAAGAAAGGGTGTGATGTCCTACCAATATATTGCACTGTTTTAGCTGTATCACATTTTTATAGGTTCAAAGAATATTAATGAATAAACCTGTCAAGTGTCTTAAAACGTGTTTGTTTTTTGCAATTTTTGTAATTTACAACAAATTATTTTATTAAAGTTCTTTTTAAAAGATTCTTAATGCCTTCTTTTTCTGGTTCTGATCTAGGAAGGAGAGATCAATATTGTCCAGCAAGTTCTTAGCTTTCTTGAATATAGGTGTAGACTATATTTCCATAACTCAGGATTTCAGAGTGGCTCGCATATGCTGCAGCAGAGACGATATGAATTCACAAGCAGCGAGATCCAGAAACCCTATTCTGTTGGCCCTTATAAGACCAAGTTGCCCGTCACTGCTATAATAAATAAATTAAAGACACCATTTTGATCAAGGGAGTGAAAATACTATAATATTGTTAGAAATAAAGAGGGAAAAGTTGGCCTTAAGTATAATATTAAGTATACTTAGGGCCTAATTCTAATTGGGGCAGTAAAACTGCCGCACGTCTGAGAATCCTTGCAACCGGGTTACAGCCCCGCGTAGCTCTACGTCTATGCTGATATTCAATCAGGTGGCACCGCAAGGAGGTCTCCTTTACAGCCGGTCGCAAGCCATGCACTTCTGTGCTTGAACAGGATCGCTGCCGCAAGGCCGTAACTCATGTTTACAAGGCCTCAATCTAAAAGCAAATATAAATTCAAGACCACACTGTAAAGCAATGTAAATGATGAGGAATACAATGGGTGACATGAGGATTAAAGGCACAACATTCTCAAGCTGGCACATCGCCACAATACAATACTTGGTTTCAAGTCCGACAGGCTTGAATAACGAGTTACGGGCTTGAAGGTTAATCAAGCCCGTTGGACTTTGGGCGGAAATTAAACGTGAAATAAAATATTGTATTGTGGCAAGAATGTTGTGCTTTTAATCCTCATGTCACCCATTGTGTACCCCATAATTTACAGTGCTTTACAGTGCTGTCTTGAATTTATATTTGCATTTACAGTGCTCCGATTTTGGAGGTCATTATAGCCTGTAGGACGGCAAAGGTCTTACTTTCAAATCATAGCACTTTATAAGCAAATAAAAAAGCCATCCTGTACTTTTATTAAACGAGTAATTGATGTTAGGTCTTAGAATTAATAGCACAACATTCTCAAACTCTCAAATCGGCATAAATAATTACTTTATTTCATGCTACATTTCCATCAAGAAATCCTATGGGCTTCATCCTCCAAGCCCGGAGGTTGGAACTATTGAGGTCATCACTGCTGTAAAGATCTTTCCTATCCTATCCTCTATCTTTCCTAAATAGGTTATAACCATCTAGATTAACAGTCCAGTCATGAGATTCATCCCACCACATTTCGGTAATCCTATTAAATCCCATTTTTCATGAATTGCTAATAATTCTAACTCTCCCATTTTTCCTGGCAAGCTTCTGGCATTAGCAAGCATACACCTTATGTTATGAGTCTGCAGTTTTGAAGTGCCTGCCACTCTACTTGAGTTACTTAGTACTACCGCCCTATTGACTATACTACCCCTCCCCCCATCTACTCCCCTATGTGTTGTTAATTCATCCCTTATACCCTCTACAATTTCTACCCCATTACTTATATCTAGTCCCTCCCCCCCACCTACTAGTTTAAAATCTCATCCAGCCTTTCTACCATCCTATCACCTAGCACAAAAGCTCCCTCATCATTAAGATGCAATCCATCCCTGCTATAGAGATTGTACCAAACTGAGAAGTCAGCCCAGTGCTCTAAAAACCCAAACCCCTACTTAGTGCACCACATCTTTAGACATGCATTAACCCCTCTAAGCTCCTTCTGCCTCCCTGGGCTAGCATGTGGCACTGGTAGTATCTCAGAAAATACTACCTTGGAGGTCCTTTCCTTCAGCTTATTACCTAGTTCTCTAAAATCATTATTTAGGACACTCCATCTTCCACTAACTTTGTCATTGGTATCAATATGTACCAAGAGCGCTGGTTCATTTCCAGCCCCTCCCAATAATTTGTCTACCTGATCCACAACATGACGAACCCGAGCACCTGGGAGACAGCAAACTGTTTGATTGCTGGGATCTGGGTGACAAATCACCCTGTCTACCTTCCTAATAATAAAGTCCCCTACCACCAAAACCTGTCTGTACAGTAATGTTTTGATAAGTCAGTATATGGCTACTATTGGCGTCTCATGCCTCACATATATTCTGTCTCCACTTGGACTGGACAATACAACGTAATCTTTTCTTGAAAGACCCTATCCTCAACAATTCTGGTATGCTCACTTATCGTCTGCAATAGCTAGAAGCTGTCTTATACTCTCTCTGTCTCATGTACACTTCCTGGTTTGCATTCCTAGGACTCTGGCGTGCGTCCTATGTCATGACTCACGTTGTAACCTACGCCTGACACATTCCGACGCACTAGACGTCTTTGTCAAAGGGGGGAAGGGACATAGATGTCTGTAATTGCCTCTTATAGTGTTCTTGTTGTCATGGCAACCAAACACTCTGCTTGCGAAACGGATTATGTGCCGGTTACTGATGTAGAAAAGAAAACTATCACATATATAGTTGTGAGCATGCGAGTTGTTGCTAACGCTTGCGATCTCGCGTAGCGAGCCCGCAGGCTCGCGTAGCGGGCCGCAGCCTCGCTACGCGAGGGCAGTGGGCGAGGGCCTCAGTTGCGGGCATGGAGCGCATAAGGCGCTCCATGCCAGCAACTGCTACCCTCGCAAACTTTACGGCGCAACGCAAACAACACAACACACCAATTACGCCCCTCACAAACTTTTCCTTGCAACGCAAACAACATACAACACACGTTAACACACATTACGACCTCGCATCACTCGGACGCAACTTGCGAACATTACAAGATTCAAAACACAATACATACACACATCACATACATAAAAAACTTACCTACAGCAACAGGGAGCATCCAGGACCTCAAAAAACCAACTTACACCTTGATTTCACTCAAAATAAAAGAGTTTGATAAGCAACAGAAAAAATGGCCGCCGAGCAAAACGAAAATGAGGTTACACACGCAAACACCATACAAGACACGTTAGCACACATTACGACCTCGCAAAAATCGGACGCAACACGCAAAAAAATAAAAACATTTAAAACACAATAAATACACACAACACACACATAAAAAGCTTACCTACAGCAAGAGGAACCATCCAGCACCTCAAAAAAGCAAGTTACACCTTCATTTCAATAAAAATAAAAGAGTTTAGACACTAAGAAAATCGCTAAGCGAGAGAAAAAATGGCCGACGAACAAAACGAAAACAAGGCTACAGCACTCTAAACACGCAAAACACCACTACACACTTGCAAAACACCACAAGAAACTCGCAAAACACCACTAAGCACCTACGGATAATCCGCGAAGACGCATACCACAGATTACCCGCCATTTTACGCCAATGCGGAAGTACACCACTATGCTAACGGTTTCTTCTCGCGCACGCACAGTATTACACTGCACACATTCACCACGCTTACACAGCAGCTCCACAACACTAATGCTGCAGCAACATCAAAACACATTGACAGCTCTTCAACACAATGCTTCAAAATAGGTAAAGTATATTCATTTATTAATGTATTATATATTTCATTATTACACACCAAACAGCATTAGCTCACTTACAATTTCATTGCCGTCATTTTTTGACGGGCAATTCGCTAGTAAGATATATCATGTAAAGCAATGTAAATGGTATACATGGATGTAATATATAATATATTTGTAACCCATGAGTATTCATTTTACTCTCCAGATATCAGTAACGTCTGAAATTGTTCAGACATATTATTTTTGTAACTCAGGGGTACTGCATTTAATACATTCCTCTATCAAATACTATATTTGGATATTAGCTACATATGTTATGTTGGCACCACACAGGTTATACTTTATAGATGTCAGTGATGTCATGAAATAATTTTGTCTTATTTGTAATTTTGCAGGTCCACAAAAAATTGTTGATAAGTGTAACATTAATACCCCTTAATATAGATCTATAGATATTTACATGTGACTGTCCCTATATGGTCTATATGTGGTGCTAGAAATGTGCAAGTGAAGAAACAAAAACATGTGTATATGCTTAAATAAATGTATCTAATCTGAATTTTAGTTGATATACATCATCAGTTATGTTTCCTCATTTGGAGAGCTTAATGGATTTAACTTTAAATCAAATTTGATATCCACCACTAATTGCATTTTCTCATATGGATAATGAGGATAACAAAGGTATACATGGAGTTTAACCCTCCTAGCTGTAATCCCGAGCGTGGCTCAGGGTTAATTTGCTCTTCCTAAATCGGTAACCCAGAGCCACGCTCTGGGTTACTGCAGGGAGGATTTGCTTGGTCCAGCTTCCTCCTCCTCGCTCCTTCCCATCATCCCTTTCACCCTCCTTCCCATCCTCCTTTTCCCCCCTCCTTCACATCCTCCTTTCCCCCCTCCTTCCTCTCCTCCTCCTCCCCATCTACTGAGGGGGAAGAGGATGATGAGGGGGAAGAGGGGGATGAGGGGGGGAAGGGGGTTTAGATAAAAAGGGGGGTGAGGGGAAAAGGATGATGAGGTGAAAAGGAGGATGAGGGGGGAAGGAGGATGAGGGGGGAAAGTAGGAGGATGAGGCAGGAGGATGAGGGGGAGGAGGATGAAGGGGGAGGTGGAGGAGGATGAGGGGGGGGAGGATGAGGGGGAGGTGGAGGAGGATGAGGAGGGAGGAGGATGAGGGGGGAAGATGAGGAGGAAGGAGGAAGGAGGATAAGGGGGGAATACTGATATAATACTGACATAAACATACACAAGGCGCGTTAATGAATATATATTCAACCCTAAGAGGTGTAGAGGAAAAAACATCAAAAACACCAGATGATGGATAATATATGAAAGAACCATCAAAATAAAATATATATGGTATGATAAGCTATATGCAGAGAAAAGAAACATTAATATAGACCATATATTGCAGCACATAAGGTGAATGTCTCACCATTCTCTAACTACATAGTAAACACAGTCTCTCCAGTATTAAAAAAAAATTAAAAGGTGGGCTTTTCACCTCTAGTTACCAGATAAGTTCCATCTTTTTAAGACCAAGAGTTCAAAGGAAATAGATACACATAATCTGTATAATCTTATTATAACTAGCGACTTGCCCGTCAAAAAATGACGGCAATGTGATGTATATGTTTGTGAAGTTGTTTAGTTATTAATATAGATTTTTGACACTTGTAAGTATTGTGATATGAACGTGGATTTTTGTAAAATGTTGATGTAATGGTTTTTTAAGATGAAATTTGTATCTGAAGAATTGTTAACTTTAATATACATTGAATCCAGAGGAAAGCAAAAAGTAAAAAGCCTTGTTGAAACGTCCCGAATTTTAACATGAAGTTTAAAATATATGTAAGCAATAACCTTCAAAGTATATATTTTTAAACTTGAACTTTATTTTTTATGTAACTTTGGAACTTGACAAAACATTTGTAGAATTTGGAACATTATAAACAGTAACATAGTGAATACATTTTGTAACCTAATTTTGTATTAACAGTATTAACAATTGAATGTAAAACCAGTTTCACTTTAAAGTATTCATTATAGTAAACTTTAGGTAATGGTTTTTTAACATGCAATTTTTATGTGAAGAATTGTTAAATTGAATATAGATTTAATGCAGAGTAAGATAAACATTATAAAAACCCTCCTTTAAACGTACACAATTTTAACATGAAGTTTGTAATATGTTTAAGTCAGATACTTATTATGTGTGTAAGTAAGAAACTTTCCAAATTTTTTTTAGAACTTGTAACATTATAAACAGTAAGATAGTGAATTAATATTTAAACATAATTTTTTATTAAAAGTATTAACATTTGAATGTAAAAACAGTTGAACTTTAAATTAATCAGTATTAATATGCAATATCTATCAGAATAATTGTTAACTTCAATATACATTGAATGTAGAGGAAGGCATACAGTAAAAACTCTCCTTAAAACGTACCTAATGAAAGTAATTCCTTACTGACCACATAAACTGGCGATAAACATTAATGTAGGTAGTAATCTTAAGATAACAGACAATATTTACATTGTGACTTAAAAGGTGCTTGAGCTCTTAACATGAACTTTGTAATATGTTGAATGAAAGAACTTGAAAATATTGTTTTTAAACTTGTAACATTAGAAATATTAACATATTGACTTAACATTTTAACATAATTTTTCTGAATAATGCAAGGCAAGTATTTTGTGAGGCGATCATCCATAAACAGTACTTACATTAATTATGACTGAATTAAACAACAAATTGTAATGTATTTTTGAATGCTTTTAAAAAATGTTTGCATGGCTTTAATTTGTATCCTGCAAAGTTATAGTACTTCATAGTAGACAATGTTTTTAGTAAAAATACGTCCATCTTCTAATAAATCACCTTGACTTTCATTCTTTTCAATGTAAACTTTAATAGCCTGTGGATTTTTGCACCGTGACAACGCAACGTACAATTGACCATGTGCAAATACTGGTTCTTCCAAGAAAATACCCACAGATTTGAAAGTTTGACCTTGTGATTTATTAATGGTCATGGCAAATGCCATAATAATGGGAAATTGTCTTCTTTGAAGTATAAAAGGGAGACTACTTTCACTTGGTGCTAAATCTATTCTTGGTATGAAAACTCTCTCTCCTTTATGGGTACCAGTTAAAATTTCAGCATCTATAAAATGGTCCTTTAATTGCTGAACATTTAATCTTGTGCCATTGCATAGGTCTTTTTCGGGGTTCATATTTCGCAGTAACATGATAATTGCACCTTTCTTTAGCTGCAAAATATGTGGTGGCATTCCAGAAGGTGTTAGAGAGTTTATGAATTCAGTCGAAAAGTTAGCCTGACTTTCATTGTCATCAGCAAGTACAGAATCAGCACTGTGCTAATTTCTTTGTGGTGCATTAATTTTTTTAAAGATATCATTATTGAGAATTAATGCATCTTTATTTTTACACGTCAGTATGACTTGGTTGGAAAGCTCGGAATATTCTTCGTTATTTATGCTCCCTTCAAATATAGCCGATATAATATCTTGTTGACAAATCATATGAGGTGGGATCTCTACAGTGTCGTCATCTAAATGTAGTATTTTTTCTGTTCTGCCTTCTCCAATTTTAATAAGCCAATCATTGAAATCAGTTTGGCCTTCTGATCTCATATTTTGTTGCAGTTGAAGATGGGTAAAATGTTTCCATACTGTGCTTGACTTGATACAGGTTTCGATAATGTCAGTTCGATTTCCATGTACAACGACAGGTAATGTTTGTCTAAAATCACCACCCAACAACATTACCTTTCCACCAAATGGAAAAATATTATCCATGACTTCACGAAGCAAACGGTCAATACATTGGAGGGCATAGCATGACATCATTGTGGCCTCATCTATTATAATTAATTTACATTTCTTCAATTTCTTTGCTTGTAATGATGTCATGCAAAAATCTGACACAGAATTTTCTAAAATAGGCACTGGCAGTTTAAATCCACTATGAACAGTTCTTCCACCTTCTAATAAAAGTGCAGCAATTCCAGTAGTGACAAACGCCATTGCTATTTGACCTTGTGATCGTACTATACTCATTAATAAATTGTACAAATAGGTTTTTCCTGATCCGCCAGGTCCATCAAGATAGAAATAACGCTCTGTCACCATGTCATCATCTATTGCATTTTTAATGGCATGAAATGCTTGCAATTGTAGTGTATTTAAAGTTGCAAGTCTTTCTTCTGTTCTTTCTGCTTGTAGTTGAATGTCATAGTCTTCAAAGTTTATGTCATCTATAAGACCTGGATCAGGCAAATTAAAACTTGCACAACTTAATCCATGAATTAAAAATACTTCTTGGATTTCCATTAACGCTTTTAAGTGTGCAATGGGTTCATTGTATCGTCGCATAAAGTCTTCAGCCATATTACTTTTAAAAGTCTCCCACAAAGCTAATGCATTTGGAGCATTTGAGAAGATACAAATAAAAGCAAATTGTTCTCTCATCTGTCGTGGCATTTGACATTGTGCTGCTTCTTCTAAACATCTTTCCCACTCTGTATCATCAGCGAGTAAGTTTCTATGTCTTGCAGCTAAATGGAAGGATGCATATACAATGTCATTAACAGTTCTTAATTGTTCAAAACTTTGTGCTCCTGGAATATTTAAAAGTAATATCCGTAAGCAAAAACGTTCAACATCTCTTGGACTGACTGTGTAAATTCTTGGAATTATTTTATTGCCTCTGGTTTTTCTTGGTCTCCATAATAAATTCACAAAAACATAGTGATATGGAATTTCAATATATAAGTATTGTGTTGCTTGAGCATCAGTGGAATTTAATGCAAACCATGCAGTTAGTGTAGTGTGACGATCTTCACTTTGGGCCAATGCATTCATTTCATTTCCAGCATGGAAATAGACTAAATGTCATTATGGCAAATGTACTGCTAATCTATATACTGCATGTGATCTATCATGCATTTCAAATTTTAAAAGCTGCCACATAGCTTCTGGTGCACTGACATAGCGAGCATCTACATGAGATGCAAGTTCATCATGTACTAACTACATTCAGGGTTGTCTGCACTACAGTAGCTGCATCATAGCCTTTGTAAATATATTTGTAGACATATTTAATGGATTTGATGGAAGTGCAGGCTTCTACGTTGATGTGGGCGTTGTACTTCATGAGTAAATGTGGATTGTAGGGTACTGCATATCTATTGTCCACTTTTTTCCACGAATAATGGCACTATCTCCTTCTCTTCTTTTATAAAGTGGATATCCATCACAATTTGCATATGTTTTGTCTCTATAATCTTTTGGAAAATCTTTGGAACATTTATTATTTTCCATACATGGTGATTGTGGATTAAGGTCTCCACAGGGTCCATAAATCATGCAATGAGTAACAATCTCATATAGTCTACCATATAGTTCTGGATCTGGTAGTTCAGCAACTATGACTGCATCCACTTTGTCCGAAGTATCTAATTTATCTTTCTCTTGAAGTATTATGAGAAGATGTGCATGTGGAAGGCCTCTTTTTTTAAATTCAATGGTATATACATAAGCAAGACATTTGCCAAATAACTGATTTATAGTGAAGTCACGTATTAATTCATTTAATTTGATCTTAAAAACTCTGGTTACTAAATCTGGTCGATCAGAAGCAGTTTGTCCAAGAAGTAGATTTTGTGTAATTTCTGGCCATTGTGGATTACATGTAAATGTCAGAAATAAATCTGGTTTTCCAAATTTGGTAACAATAGCCATAGCATCATTGTATCTTTCTCTCATATTTCGAGGAGATCCTTGAAAGGAAGATGGTAAAATGATGGCTTTGCCAGCTGTCATGTCTCTGCTTGTAGCCACGTCAGCAACATAGTCCATGAGTCCAGATTATTGTTCTACACGTAGTTTATCTTGTTGATATTTTATAAAGTTTAAATTATTTGCCTCAACTTGCAAATAAGAATCAATAATCCATTGTTGTTTTAGTTTTCCACCACATAAAATTGGATTAAATCCATGTCGAATGGCAATTTGAGCTACTTTAAATTCAAGCATAGAAACATTATTTCGGATTCTGGCTTTAGCATTTGGGTAACTGGGAAGAGTTAATTTTGGTTGCCAACCTGCTTCTCCATGTGGGAAAAAGATGGGATATGTCATTGGATCTAAATTTGGACTTAAGATATTCATATTAATAAATGGTTGCTCCTCATTTCTGGGATATATTCTAATGTCTCTTTGAAATGGTGGTTCTCCTTCATCATTTTGAAACACCATTGCAACCTCATTTGATGTTGGCAAGTTATAACGACGTTTATCAGTATGTCTGTCTCTTTTAAGCACTATATTAACCTTTGGCATGGGTAATTGATGTCTTTGTGCATGAAGTAGTTGTTCATTTTCTACTTCTGCCAATTTTTTGTAAGCTTTACTGTAGGGATTGTTGTCCATAATGTTATTTAGCTCTATGAAAACACTGGGTAAGCATTTTTTATTTTCTTCCATCTGCATCCGTTGGTCAACAGCTTCCATTGTATCTAGGACATATAGTTGAGCGAATTTTCTTTGCTCTCCTTCCTCTGGATGTAAATGTGAAGTACGATGATAAATTTGGCCTTGGACTTTAAAACAGTAAGGACCATGTCCTGGTACATTAGCAGCTAATGTTGCCCCCATAGATGCAAAGGATATGGCACTATTGTAGGATCTTATGTTTATCTTAAAATGTTTGTAGTTTGGAAAAGTAGGTTCAGTCATAATATTTTGTAAATAGATTGGAAATTCTTTTCTTTCTGGAAGTTTGAACTTACCTTTTTGACAGCAACTAATAAATTGGCCATCTTTGAGTCTTTCCTGTTTAAAATAATAAGCCTCACAAAACTGACATTGAGTAGTCATGTCCCCACAACTATGAACCTCTACTGCTAAAGACTTGAGTAAAGGACAATTTGCAAAGCATATAGGAGTTTGACTTTCATATTCATCAGGTGAAAAGTCATGGAATGTTTGAACAACAGGTTCTAAATGCTTAGTTTTTTTTCGTGGCTTTTCTTGGTATATGTTGTCCTGGTTTTGTTGAAATGTCCTGTAAGGTTTCAGGAACAGGTTGTAAATGCTTTTTTTTTGTAGTTGCTTTTTTTGGTCTGTCTTTAATTGTATCTTGTAAAATGTCATCTGATGTTTGAGGAACAGGTTGTAAATGCTTAATTTGCTTGGTAGCTTTTTTTGGCGTATCTTTCATTTTTGCAGCTGATAGTCTTTTGCTCGTAAGTCTTTTGCATTCTTTTTCTCATCTAATTTCTTTCTCCTCTGGTGTCTGCTGGGCGGCCCATCTCTCTTGTCTTTCTCTAGTTTGACGTCTTTTCTTCTCTTGTTTGCTCTCGTTATCAGCCATGTTAATCTGTAAAGGCAAAAAAAGAAATGTAATTGGGTATATTGAAATTTGTAATTACTGTTAAAGATTATTGTGCACAATTGAGAAATAAAAGATAAATCATTAATGTATCAGTTATATTTGGTTAAAAGTTATAATATCTGGCCTCATTAAATAACAATTTGGCCAATTGAATACTGCTGTAAATAAACGTCTTAGCAAAAAAAACATTGATATGGTTATTGAGCCATGTATTGCATATTGCCAATTTAAATAGAATAAGGGACATAGTTATTAATTTTTTTAT
This sequence comes from Discoglossus pictus, assembly GCA_027410445.1. Lineage (NCBI taxonomy): Eukaryota > Metazoa > Chordata > Amphibia > Anura > Alytidae > Discoglossus > Discoglossus pictus. Next base: position 97,566,916 of record CM050167.1, read on the forward strand.
TTTTTTCTGTTGACACGGATGCAGATGAAACATGTTTCTTTAGTTTTCTCCTTTTGTACTTATTATACTGTACCTTGGTTGAAGTGTGATTTCAATCCGAATGTTTGTGCTTCCTCGGTTGAAAATCTTTGTCCAATGGTCCGGTCCTCTGTTGGAAGTCCTCGTCCGATGGTGTGGTCCTCTGTTTAAAATCCTGGTCCTATGGTCTGGTCCTCTGTTGAAAGTCGTGGTCCAATGGTGTGGTCCTCTGGCGGTAGCCCTCGTCCGATGTTGTGGTCCTCTGGCGATAGCCCTCGTCTGATGTTGTGGTCCTTTGGTGAAAGTCCTCGTCCGATGGTCTGGTCCTGTGTTGAAAGTCCTCGTCCGATGGTCTGGTCCTGTGCTAAAAGTCCTCGTCCGATTGTCTTCACGCAGTATCTGTTGTAACATAAAATTGAAAATGTTGTTTGAGTGAAATGTCTTTTAAATAAAGCAAACATTTCTTAATTTTGGTGTATTGTATCTGTTATGAGTTTTTTTTCTATGTGTTTGTCTAACTTTATCTACAATCCTGATTTGTTCGCACGACTTTTGTTATCCTTATTTAAGCTTCTTAGTAAGGCTTGTAGGTTGTGATACATTAAATAAAAATATTAATTTAGTTTGATATGTGTTTGTGTGTTTTTTTGTACAATCCTGTTTTGTGCGCACCACTTGTGGTATACTTATTTAGGCTTCATTGTAATGGTTATAGGTTGTTAAACATTAAAGAAGAATCTTAATGTATTTTCCTATGTGTTTGTGTGAGTTTTAGTACAATCCTGTTTTGTGCGTACCACTTCTGGTATATTTATTTAGGCTTCTTTGTAAGGCTTATAGGTTGTTAAACATTAACTAAGAATATGAATTTAGTTTGCTATGTGTTTGTGGGAGCTTTTGTACAATCCTGTTTTGTGCGCACCACTTGTGGTATACTTATTTAGTCTTTATTGGGATGGTTATAGTTTTTTAAACATGAAATAAGAATATTAATGTAGTTTGCTATGTGTTTGTGTGATTTTATTACAATCCTGTTTTGTGCGCACTACTTGTGCTAAAGTTATTTAGTCTTCATTGTAATGGTTATAGGTTGTTAAACATTAAAGAAGAATGTTAATGTAGTTTCCTATGTGTTTGTGTGAGTTTTTGTACAATCCTATTAGGTGAGCAGCACTTTTGTTATTCTTATTTAGGCTTCTTTGTAAGGCTTATAGGTTGTTAAACATTGAATAAGAAAGTTAATTTAGTTTGCTATGTGTTTGTGTGAGTTTGTTACAATCCTGTTTTGTGTGTACCACTTTGTGTGTACCATATGTTGCATACTTTGGCCCTCATTCAATTTCATTTTGGCCAATTCAATAGGGCCCTCATTCAATTGCAATTTGGCCAATTGAATAGGCCTCTAAATAAGCACATAACATATTTTTTTAAAGAAGTTTTTAGTTAGTAAGTATCTATCCAAAAGCAAGATTTTTACTACCTAAAAACTTATTTAAAAAAATATTCTATGTGCTTATTTAGAGCCCTATTCAATTGACCAAATCGCAATTGAATGAGGGCCTAGGGCTCTAAATGTGCTTATTTAGAGCCATATTCAATTGGGCAAAAAAGCAATTGAATGAGGGCCTTTGGTTGCTGCATTTGTTATATTGTCGGCGCCTCGTTCAATTGCGTTTTGGTCAATGGAATAGAGCTCAATATGACCACAGAGCATATTTTTTTACAGAAGTTTTTAGTTAGTGAACTTGTATCCAAAAGCAAGGTCTTCACTAACTAAAAAGTTCATTAAGAAAATATGCTCTGTGCTTATATAGAGCCCTATTGAAATGGGCAAATCACATTTAAATGAGGCCCTCGGCCATTAAAGATATATAGGTCCTCATTCAATTGCAATTTTGCCAATTGAAGAGGGCTCTATATAAGCACATAACATATTTTTTGACCGAAGTTTTTAGTTAGTGAAGACCTTGATTTTGGATAGAAGTTCAGTAACTAAAAAGTTCTGTATAAAAAATATGTTATGTGCTTATATAGAGCCCTATTCAATTGGCCAACTCACAATTGAATAAGGCTCATAGTTCATTTCTTTTTTTATACTTAATACTTTACCTTGATTGAAGTGTCGAATGACAGTGGGTCCCCTCCTGCCAATCTTAATCCGCCGGTCTTCTTGTAGTGTCTGTTTGGAAAATAAAGTAAAATGGTTAATTGTATATTTCTTATTTTTGATTTAGCAAAGCATGGCCTTTTCAGCATCTAATGTATTTTTATATCTTACCTGTTCTTCTTTGTTGGTGTTCTTTAAAAAGGATTGTGCTTCACAATGCACGGTGCAAATTGTTGAGTGACGCTGTTGATGCAGAGTCTGTTTCAATATTAAAAGAAGTAGAAAGATTTAGCTGCAGGTGATCAATTGAATTGCAGTCAATGAATGTCATTTAAATATACTTCTGTAATTATTTTCAATTAACATTATTTTTTTGGGGGGGCTACACACATATGTCACATACATGAAGCACATTTCCAGAGTTCAAAGTAATTTTTTTGTGTGCGTGTGACATATCACTATACATGAATCATATTTTAATTGTTAAATGAACCTTATTTTTTGTTTTTGGCAACACACATAAATGTGTGTGTGTGAGATGTAACTATAGATGATACATATATGTGCGTGTCACATATCAGTATACATGACTCATATTTTAATATTACAATTTTTTTTTCTAATTTTATTTAAATGTAGTTGTTAATTAGTTTGTTTTAAGATCATTTTGTTGCAGGGGCAATATACATAAATGTGCGTGTCACATGTCACTACATAAATCACATTTTCCTAGTTTTTTTATTTATTTTTGTCCTGTCTTGATAATAAAATGTAATATATTATAGCTTACCTCTCAGTTGTAATTTGCACAGTGTAAAGTAGTAAATTAGGAAAGAATTGTCTTCTGAAGTAAAATCAGCAGTTATCTATGAAGTCACTCCGTTCATCACCTGAGGAGAAATATATTTTTGTGTGTAAAATAGGCAGTATTTATAAAGTTGTAGAAAATTCTGGAAAGTTAGACCGTTAGAACGCAATACGCATGCGCTATTTGCGTTCCAGCTTACAATTTGCGTTCCATCCGCCATTTTGTGCGTAGTAGTGGTCAAAATGGTGTTTAATATGATTGTGATACGTTCCGCATAGTATGTGTTTCATTATTGCGAGTAAGTGTAGTATAGTTACGTCTGAAGCCTCGTTTTCGTTTTGTTCGTCGGCCATTTTTTCTCTCGCTTAGCGATTGTATTAGTGTCTAATGTGTTTTATTTTTATTTAAATAAATGTGTAACTTGTTTTTTTGAGGTGCTGGATGGTTCCTCTTGCTGTAGGTAAGCTTTTTATGTGTGTGTTGTGTGTATTTAGTGTGTTTTAAATGTTTGTATGTCGGCATGTTGCGTCCGATGTTTGCGAGGTCGTAATATCTGTTAACGTGTGTCGTATGGTGTTTGCGTGTGTAGCCTCGTTTTAGTTTTTTCGGCGGCCATTTGTTTCTCGCTTAGCAAATTTTTTAGTGTGTAAACTCTTTTATTTCTAGTGAAATGAAGGTGTAAGTTGCATTTTTGAGGTCCTGGGTGCATCCTCTTGGTGTAGGTAAGATTTTTATGTATGTGCTGTGTGTATGTATTGTGTTTTTAATTTTGTAATGTTCGCGAGTTGCGTCCGAGTGTTGCGAGGCCGTAATGTGTGTGAACGTGTGTCGTATGTTGTTTGCGAGTGTCGTAATGTGTGTGTCGTGCTCTTTGGGTTGCGACGTGAAGTTTGCGAGGATCGCAGTTGCTGGCATGGAGCGCCTTTGGCGCTCCATGCCAGCAACTGAGACCTGAGACCCTCGGCCAGTGTCCTCGCTTCGCGAGGGACTTGGCTCGCTGTGCGAGCCAAGGCCCTCGCTACGCGAGGCCCGCGGCTTGCTGCGCGAGCTGCGGCCCTCGCTTTGCGAGGCCCGCGTCTCGCTACGCAAGCCACGGCCCTCGCTTCGCGAGGCCCTCGGGCTCGCTACGCAAGCCTGCAGCGTTAGCAAAAACTCATACGCTCACAACTATATATGTGATTGTCTAACTACGAGACGTCATCATGCTTTTTGCGTGGTGTGTACGACTTAGCGAGGCGTTAAACCCGGAGCACTTAGACAATGAGCGCCAAAGGACATTTTACAACACTAACTTACACATTTACACATTAACATTGTGAAATGGCGGATTTCTCGCCTAAAACAACAGTTTTGTCTTGCACACACAGCCTATATATAGGGCACAGAACTGCCACTTTCTCCTCAGGTGACTGGACATTTTCTGCTGCCGGAAAATCAAAAGAGATTGTTATCTCTTCAGGATACTGCTTGATGAATATTAAATTCAATAAGGTACATTATATTAATAATCATTAATAAATAATTAATTAATTATTAATTACTTTTTTTTGAGGAAACATGAATTGACGCTTGATTTAGTTTAGAAATACTTTCATGCTTACCTGTTTGTAAGATATTAATTCATTGAATAATGAATTAATAATGCACTTTAATTAATTAATTAGTAATTAGTAATCATTAAGAAAAAAAAGTTAATGCTTATTAATACATGATTAATGCCAAAAAATTGCAAAGACATTTACACATTGATTCATTAATTATTAATGTACATCATTTAATTAATTAATTATTAGTAATCATTATAAACCAAAAAAATAATGTATACAATGCCTTTAGTTTAGGAATGTATTAATGCTTACATCTTTAGATTATATTTAGTTAGTGATTAATTTATTATTAATGTACAATAATTTATTAATGTGTAAAGACTAAGATTAAAAAAAGGTTAAAAAAATGTATCTTTTAAGATGCACTGACATATCTGTGATGATGTGGATTGACTAATAAGGATTGATTCAAATATTACAAATTACTCACTTTCAGTGACTCTGCAGCTGAATCAACACAGAGAGTGACGTTTGCAGCCTTTCAACAACATAAACAGCACCTTTACAGGTATATCATTAAATTATGTTCTTGTGGGGGAAAAAGGATTTAAGTCTTCTTAGTTGGAATTAATGACAGTTATTGATTAATTAATGTATATTAATATATTAATTAATTAATAATTAGTAATCAGGACCAAGAAAATGTTTTTCTTTAACAATACATTGATGAGTATTGCCTTTATGTTTTCAATCTATGCTAATATATCTGTGTTGCTGCTGATTGACTGATAGGGATGAAGCAACATATTACAAATTATTTTTATCTTCTTGGACAGTTTCAGTGTACCTGCAGCTGACTGAACACAGAGAGTGACGTTTGCAGGCATTCAACAGCATAAGGATAATCTTGACAGGTATAGAATTAAATTATATTCGTACAGCAAAAAAAAAAGGCATTTTTTTTATTTGAATTGATAACACTTATTGATTAATTAATGTATATTCATATATTAATGAATTAATAATTAGTAATCATTAAAAAAAATGGTTTGATTTAACAATACATTGAGGAATATGCTTTTATGTTTTGCATCTATGCCAATATATGTGTGTTGCTGGTGATTGACTGACAGGGATGAAGCAAAATATTAAAAAGGATTTCAATCTTATTTCACAGTTTCATTGGATCTGCAGCTGACTCAACACAGAGAGTGACATTTGCAGCCTTTGAACATCATAAAGAACACCTTGACAGGTATATCATTTAATTATGGAGTTAGGGAACAAAAAAGGCTACATTAAATGTTGCTAAAATGGATAACAGTTATTGATTAATTAACGTATAATAATATTTTAATTCATTAATAACTAGTCATCTTTAAAAAAAAAAAATGCAATAAAAGTAAAAACAATTTTTAACATGCACTTATATATCTGTCTTACAGCTGATTTATGTACATTTTTTTGGGAAATATTAATAATAACATAAAAAACAAGATGAGGTTAGAAGAATTTAGATTTTTTTTTACATTTTACTAAGCACTTAAATATATGGAGTTCATCCAATCAAGAAGGAATGGAATTCAATGATTAAAACTTATTTTCATGTTATTTGACAGATTAATCAAGTTCACAGGTATATGATTTTACCATCCCCTTATGGTTTGGGATTGATGACACTTAATGATTAATTAAGAAAAGTATATTAAGGATTCATAGGGAGCGATATAACCACATAGCATATTATTTAAAATGAACATTTTAGGGAAGGAACATCTATCCAAAAATAAAGTTTGAATAAAAAAAAAAAAGAATGTTATATAGTGCCAGATTGATTGGAACAACTTGCAAATAAATGAGGATTTTAGGATGTAATTTTGCAAAAAACAAACAAAAAGGAAGATGAAGGAGGTTTGGAGATTTTAATTGGTCATTACAAGAAAAAAAAAAAGAGGAAGATATATATATGCTTAAGTAATTACATTTTAAAGAACAACAATTAGACATCATATCTACATTCATTGCATCTTTAAGAAAATTGAACATTCTTTTAGAACACATCTATACTTTGATAATAGCTGTTTATGTTTGATCTTCTTTATGACAATATAAGTAACTTTTTAGGTTTCACATTGATCTCATTTTTGGATTAATTCACTAACGTATATTCATTTAGTAATGAATTGATAATTCAGTAGTCAAAATATATATATGTGCAGTCCTTTGCTATTTAATGTATGTCAATAAAAAAAACTACAAAAATGCTTTCATTTATTGCATCGAGAAAAGGAAAAGATTTTAGAAATGTTTGCATTCTTTAATTAATCCAATTTACTTTTAGCTATTGAAAGCATTAATGGAAATACAGGAAATCTTTCTTTGTCATGGAATAAATTGTGCCACTTTTAATCTGCCTGATCCAGGAATTATAGATGAAATTAACTTTGATGAGTATGACACTGACATTGAATACCAAAAAACACAAGAAAAAATTGGAACTTTAAATGCATTACAATTCGAAGCATTTAACGCAATCACAAATGCAATAGAAGATGACATGCTCAAAGAGCTTTATTTCCATCTGGATTGCCCTGGTGGATCAGGAAAAACTAATCTACATAATTTGTTGATAAGTTGCATTCGAGCACAGGGTCAAATAGCACTGCCATTTACAACCACTGGAATTGCCGCACTTTTGTTAGAAGGTAGTAGAATTGTGCATGGTGGATTTCAGCTGCCAGTTCCCATTCTGAAAACATCAGTGTCAGATATTCTACCGAATTCTTTACAAGCAAAAACATTTCACAAGAGTTAATTAATTATAATAGATGAGGCAACTGTGATGTCATGTCATTCCCTGCAATGTATTGATTGATTATTAGAAGAAGTTATGGCTAATTATTTGCCATGTGGTGGAAAGGTGATGTTGTTAGGAGGAGATTTTAGGCAAACATTACCTGTGTTGCCACATGGCAATTGGACTGAGATTGTTGAAACGTGTATAAAAAGAAGCTGTGGAAACTATTTACACACCTTAAATTAGAAATAAATATGAGATCTGAAGGCCAAAATCAATTCAATGATTGTCTCATTCAGATTGGAGAAGAAAAACAGCCAAAAATAAATAAGTTACCTGATGATGGTGCTCAAATTCCATCAGAAATGATTTCAAAAGAACCACTAATATCGACAATGTTCCTCAATACCATCAATAATGAGGATTACTCAGACATTGCAAGCAAAGTCATATTGACATCAAAAAATATAGATGCCTTGAATCTAAATAATGACATTTTAAAATTAATCAATGCACCCCAAAAAAACTATTACACTGCAAAATCTGTTCTGGCTAATGACAAAGATAGTGAAGCTAACTTTACTATGAAATTTATTAATTCTTTATCTCCCTCTGGAATGCCACCACATATTTTGCAACTTAAAAAAAGGGCAATTGTCATGCTACTGAGAAATATGAATCCCAAAAAAGACTTTGTAATAGAACCAGATTAATTGTGAAGGATTTAAAGGATCATTTTATAAACGCAGAAATTATGAGTGGAACCCATAAAGGCAAACCAGTTCTTATACCGATAATTGATTTGGCTCCAAGTGAGAGTGGTTTGCTTTTTGTCCTTCAAATGAGACAATTTCCCATTATCATGGCATTTGCCATGACCATCAATAAATCCCAAGGACAAACTTTTAAGTCTGTGGATATTTTTTTGAAGGAACCTGTGTATGCACATGGACAACTCTATGTTGCATTTTTAAGATGCAATAATCCAGAGGAAATTAAAGTACATATTGAAGAAAAACCATGTCAGGGTGATTTATTGGAAGATGGATGCATTTTTACCAAAAACACTGTGTACTATGAGGTAAACATAGAGAAAAGTGGTTTCATTTAGACGACAATATTTAATGTCAGTCGGACTGATTTTAGAGGACCACTATTTCAATAAGGAACTCTATACAATGGTAAAAAACATAGAAAACAGTGGTTTTACTTCCAGGACAAAATTTCAGCTCACTGGGACTCTTTATAGAGGACCACTATTTCACATGGAAAATTATATGTGCCATTTTCACGAAGTACAACAAGAACAAAAAAAATGCAAAAAACAAACAAAAACAACAGTAAACAGTAAAGTGGTTATATCCCATAGACAAAATTAAAAGTCTGCTGGACTCTTTGTAAGGGAACCACTTGGACATGTATAAAAAACTGCAATGTCTTCATATATAACAACATTGAAAAAGGAACACTTCTCTTATTTCAAAGAAGTTATACCACACCAAATAAAGAGAACGGTGGTTTTATTTTGAGGACAAAATTTTATGTCACTCGGTCTCTTTTTAGAGGACCACTATTTCTCTAAGAAACTCTATTAAATGGCAAAAAAACATAGAGAACAGTGGTTATAGCTTGCGAATGAACATTTATAACTGGCAGACTTTTTTTAGAGGACCACTTTTTCACTTAGGAAACTCTATGTGCCATTTTCAACAACTACAACAATAAAAACAAAAATAAAAATTAACAGATTGGAATGTGTTAGAAGTTACCTTTTTACATGATTGGCCCCACAAAACAATTAGGTGGCATTTTCATTAAATTCAAGGTTAAATGTTATTGTTTTATGTTACTATTTCACATGTTAACATTGTATTTTCAAAGTTGTGGAATGTTGGTTCATTGTATATTGTATATAGTCAAGGATTTATGTTACTAGAAGTTTCACCATTTGTTAATACACTGAACTCTATAGTTAAATACAGAATATTGATTCAGGGAGTAATCCAATTGCCAGTTAATGGGGTCAGGAAGGAATTATTTTTTTCACCTCTTTGATACAATTGGCCAAGTTTCATGGTTTTTTTATTGTTTGCCTTCCTCTGGATTGAATGCCTATTTAGTTTTATAAAATATTGAATGTTACGAAGCATGTAATTGTTCAAAATAGTTATTCCCAGAAACTTTACATAGTCTTCTGTTATTCATGCATAACTATCAATTCTAAATGTTAGTTTTGTTTAAAAAAATGGTTAAGATTGTTTAAAATGCTTTATGTTATGGTTTACAATATGTATTCATGAAAACGTCATCCATTGTTATATTGTTATTCCATATATGATAATTAAAAGAGTTAATATTGAAAAAAAAAATAATCTATACCTGTTGGTGAAACACAAGTTGAAAGTTAAAAAAATAAAAAGTTTTATTCAAAATGTTGTATTTCTTTGTAGATAAAAAAAGATTAAGAATGTCAGACACTCACATAGTGTGGCAAACAGTTTTAACAGCATTAAAATGTTATTGCCCCTTCATTTTTGATGGGCAGGTTGCTAATATATGTATAAGAGGCATTTTGTTTTGCCAAAAACTTTAAAACTTTATTGTACATTGAAAGTTTGTATTCGCCGTTGTTCCTTGTACCTAATAAAAGTTGTCCTAATTATAAATTATCCCTTATTGTTTCTTTTATGACTGACAGAGTGGTAAACACTCATGGGGAATTAACTCCCTGGACTGTTTTACATTGTGCTGATTAGTGGTTTAATCCAGGGAGCAAGAAAGAAAGAATAAATACAAAATTGGTAAACCTATCTGCTTTGGATTAAATTGTAAGAGCTATGGCACAACTATCAGTAGAAAATATGGACATTGCACAATTACAGCAGGAAGCTGAAGCCAGCTTCCAACCAAATACTTAGCAAATGTTAACTGAAAACAAAGATATTAAAATGGCATTTGTGGATTTGCTAAAAGTGTAAGGGAAAAAAGTAATCTACAAAACTACCTAAAAAATAAAATCATCCCAAGAGTCTTAAGCGTTGACACTATTCCAGCAACACATTTAACAAATTAAGTCTTTCTAACAAAATGGAAGGATATACTGTTTAAATGCTCATATGAGCTGATGTCTTTTAGAAACAGAACAAGAGAACCTTGAAATTGTCAAACAGAAAGTGACCGGTAATCAACAGGAGTTTGAAAAATACAAAGAAACAACAGAGTATGAGGGCTTCTGTATTAAATTAAAAAGTAATATAGCCAAATTCAAAAAAGAACCTAAAGAACGTAAACAAAATACATTTTGGAGGGACCAAAATGATTTCAAACTTGGGAATATCTATAGGAGATTCCATAGGGGTCCTAAGCCCCCTACTTCAGACAGCAGTTCATGTGTGAATATTCAGATATGGAAGATATAGCCTCACAGATTTTACAAATAGGGCAAAATATGACCCAAAATAGAGGTAGATATGACACAAGGTCTGGCTCATACACTAGAACATCCACTAAATTTCAAAACAAACCTTTTTTAGAGAAAGGTCGCTTTCCAGAAGGGAAAGCAGAAAACATATATCATATGTGAGGGATACCACTGATATTCTCAATCAACTAAAGGGACTAAGTGTACCGAAACAATCTTACCTTTTCTGCATTGACGTAGATGCACTCTGCAGCAGCATTCCTCACATTTGTGGGATCGAAGCAGTAAGATACTTTCTGCAAAGGAGGGGTCGAGATTATGCCCAAACAAATGAGTTCCTTATTACTTTGTTAGATTATGTATTGAAACATAATCATTTTACCTTTAATGACCAATGGATACACCAATGCAAAGTGATGGCTATGGGCACACCATGTGCCCCTAACTAATCTAATATATTCCCAGGATGGTGGGAAGAGAAATGGGTATTTAATGAATCCCTATCAGATATCATCAATCAGATTCTGATATGGCGTCGCTATATAGACAACATCTTCCTAGTATGGGATGACCAATAAAGTGACTTTGAAACATTTACGAAACATCTTAATAATAACACCTTAGGCCTCAAATTTACCCATGAGATAAACAATGAAAGTATTACCTTCCTTGATTTGAAAATCTATAAAGATATGGACGGTAACATTACAACTTCCACCTTCAGAAAGGAAACAGCGACCAACATCTTATTGCATAGGAATAGCCAACACTTTTGAACCTCTGAAAAGGGTCAGTATCTCCATATTCTGAGAAATTGCAGCACAGGTGAGGAGTTTCAGATTGAAGCTGATAAATTAAAACAAAGGTTTAGGGAAAAAGGATACCCTAAGAGATGCCTGAAATCAGCTTATCAGTACGCCTTAAGCACAGAGTTACTCAGTGCTAACAAAATTAAAAAAGCAACAAACACAACAGAGACCAAACAGACTACTCGTAGAGATACTGAGTCAGAGAACATAATGAGGTGTGTGATGACCTATGGTTATGATTCATCACCAATTAAGGACATACTTTCAAAACATTGGCACCTACTAATAAGTGACGAAGATTTGAAAAAAATCTTACCAACTAGAATACCTATCACTTATTGTAGAGGGACCAATTTAAAGGAAATGTAATTTCATAGCTACTTCAAAGAAAACACTCCACGAATGATAAGTGAGCATGCAGGAATTGTTCTTTCAAGAAAAGATTAAGTTGTATTGTCTACTCTATTATTATTATTATTATTGAAGGTAGACAGGGTGATTTGTCAACCAGATCCCAGCAGTTGAACAGTTTGCTGTTTCCCAGGTGCTCGGGTTTCTTCATGTTTTGGATCAAATTATTGGGAGGGGCTGGAAATGAACCGGCAGTCTTGGTACATATTGATACCAATGACTTAGTGGAAGATGGAGTGTCCTAAAGAGTGATTTAAGAGAACTAGGTAATAAGCTGAAGACAAGGACCTCCAAGGTAGTATTTTCTGAGATACTACCAGTGCCACGTTCTAGCCCAGTCAGGCAGAAGGAGCTTAGGGAGGTTAATGCGGGGCTAAAGATGTGGTGCACTAAGGAGGGGTTTGGGTTTTTACAGCACTGGGCTGACTTCTCACTTCGGTATAATCTCTATAGCAGGGAAGGATTGTACCTAAATGATGAGGAAGCTTTTGAGCTAGGTGATAGGATGGCAGAAAGGCTAGATGAGTTTTTAAACTAGTAGGTGGGGGGGGGGAGGGACTAGATATAAGTAATGGGGTAGAAAGTGTAGAGGGTATAAGGGATGAATTAACAACTCATAGGGGAGGAGATAGGGGGAGGGGTAGTATAGTCAATAGAGAGGTAGTACTAAGTAACTCAAGTACAGTGGCAGGCACTTCAAAACTACAGACTCATAACATAAGGTGTATGCTTGCTAATGCCAGAAGCTTGCCAGGAAAAATGGAACAGTTAGAATTATTAGCAATTAATGAAAAATTGGATTTAATAGGCATTACCGAAACATGGTGGAATGAATCTCATGACTGGACTGTTAATTTGGATGGCTATAACCTATTTAGGAAAGATAGAGGCAATGGTAGAAGATGAGGAGGGATTTGTCTGTATGTAGTGATGTCGCGAACCTAAAATTTTCGGTTCGCGAACCGCGAACGCGAACCGCCGCAAATGTTCGCGAACCGGCGAACATCGGCGAACCGCCATAGACTTCAATGGGCAGGCGAATTTTAAAACCCACAGGGACTCTTTCTGGCCCCAATAGTGATGGGAAAGTTGTTTCAACGGGACTAACACCTGTACTGTGGCATGCCGGAGGGGGATCCATGGCAAAACTCCCATGGAAAATTACATAGTTGATGCAGAGTCTGGTTTTAAGCCATAAAGGGCATAAATTACCTAACATTCCTAAATTGTTTGGAATAATGTGCTTTAAAACATCAGGTATGATGTTGTATCGATCAGGTAGTGTAAGGGTTAGGCCCGCTTCACAGTGACAGATCAAACTCCCCGTTTAACGCACCGCAAACAACCACAAACAGTCCATTTGCACAACCGCAAACTCCCCATTTGCACAAGGTTGGATACCAAGCTAGCCATGTCCCGTTCCTTTTCCTCACTGATGTCATTGAAGGTCTCTTCCTCCACCCAGCCACCAAGGGTCACTGAAAGGTGACAACAAGCCCCCTGGGACGCCTGCTGTGTTTGGTCTTCCACCTCCTCAAAGCCACCTTCCTCCACTGACTCCTCTTCTTCAGACTCCTCTCACTGCATTGCCTCTCTCTGCATTACTATAAGGTGTGTTAAGTAGTACTACTCTTATCAGTTTAAAACCTGTTACAGCACATATCAGGGGGCGTGTATAAGGCCTGGATTTTTAGAACCAGGAGATGGAAAAAGATGCTTTGTTGGTCGTATCACTTCCATTTTGGGGCACGGCACGTGCAGTCAAAGGTGCCACCAGATAGGAGTGACGTGTTTGTAAGTACTACTCTTATCAGTTTAATACTTGTTACGTCACCTATCAGGGGGCGTGTATAAGGCCTGGATTTTTAGATCCAGGAGATGGAAAAAGATGCTTTGTTGGTCGTATCACTTCAATTTTGGGGCACGGCACGTGCAGTCAAAGGTGCCACCAGATTGGAGTGGCGTGTTTGTAAGTACTACTCTTATCAGTTTAATACTTGTTACGTCACCTATCAAGGGGCGTGTATAAGGCCTGGATTTTTAGAACCAGGAGATGGAAAAAGATGCTTTGTTGGTCGTATCACTTCAATTTTGGGGCACGGCACGTGCCGTCAAAGGTGCCACCAGATAGGAGTGACGTGTTTGTAAGTACTACTCTTATCAGTTTAATACTTGTTACGTTACCTATCAGGGGGCGTGTATAAGGCCTGGATTTTTAGAACCAGGAGATGGATAAAGATGCTTTGTTGGTCGTATCACTTCAATTTTGGGGCACGGCACGTGCAGTCAAAGGTGCCACCAGATAGGAGTGACGTGTTTGTAAGTACTACTCTGATCATTTAAATACTTGTTACGTCACCTATCAGGGGGCGTGTATAAGGCCTGGATTTTTAGAACCAGGAGATGGAAAAAGATGCTTTGTTGGTAGTATCAATTCAATTTTGGGGCACGGCACGTGCCGTCAAAGGTGCCACCAGATAGGAGTGACGTGTTTGTAAGTACTACTCTTATCAGTTTAATACTTGTTACGTCACCTATCAGGGGGGCGTGTATAAGGTCTGGATTTTTAGAAACAGGAGATGTAAAAAGATGCTTTGTTGGTCGTATCACTTCAATTTTGGGGCACTTTGTGACATTAGCTTCTTACGCTCAAACATGTCCTTTACAGGCACCTGACTATGGGCAGATGAGCAGGAACTTCTCAAGGCGAGAGACGGAGTGGCAGATGGTTGAGAGGGGGCAAGGAGGACAGCAGTGGTTGATGTGGCTTATGATGCTGCACCAGGAGGAGGATTGCGGCTTTGAGTTTGTGTGCTGCTTGTACTCATGTGTTGGTCTGGAGTCACCCAAACATTAGGTCTCAACCTGTAGAGGATAAGGGAACCAGGCTACTCTAGACCTCATTCATCATTACAGGTTTTGACAGATAGGTACTATGCGTCCAAGCTACTGTGACAACAGATATGAGTGGCACTGTGCACTTGCAGAAGTTGGTAGAGTAGACGCTGTAGGTCTGACACACACGCTTGCAGACAACTAACTGCTATGCAATCTATTACAGTAGAATTTTTTTTTTGCTTTAAATGTACACTACTGTTACACCAGATATGAGTGGTGTGTTAAGTAGTACTACTCCTATCAGTTTAATCCCTGTTATGTGCCTTTTTTTGGGGTTTGGTTGTTGAAGCCACAGTGCAGCACCAGAGGCCAGAAAAATTAGGCATGTACACATGCCTGAAAAATTAGGTATTGTTGATCTTGCAGCGAGCAGATAAGAAGGTAGGCCTGATTCAACGCCCCATCCCTGCATATCCACACTCAGAGATTGAGGGGGCGACCCTTACAAGGCCACGGGCCAGAGATATTAAGGGGGGCCATCCCAAATAAGCACACAAGCGGGGACAAAGGTAGTGAAGGGGACATAGAGGCCCATGGACTGACGGTCGCCATCTTGGCAGGAAAAGGGCCCAGCAATTAAGCCAAACTGACCCAGCACAGGCAGTTACTTGAGTCAAACGCTGTACAATTACACCTTAATAAAGCTGAAACATGCAGCAGCAGGGATTCTAAACGGCCACACAGGGACAAGGAGGCTAACAGCCCCCACAGTCTCTGCACCACTCTTTTTAACAGATAACCCAAGGGGCTAAACAGGGACCTTGCCCACAAAAAAAAAAGCAGAATTTTATTGGAGGAATTATTAGTGTCTTTACCCCCCAAGATAGGACATAATATACGGTATCTTTAGACTACCTGATGGCCAAACCTCCTTTAGCCCCAATACTATCCAAGAAACATTTCAAAACTTCGATCAGACCATATATTCATCCCTATCCCGCTGCAGCGGATCTGACATAGAGTCCTTCCTACTACAGCAAGAAGTCTACAAAATACCTGTACCTCAATTGGACAGCTTGAACC
Organism: Discoglossus pictus; assembly: GCA_027410445.1. Classification (NCBI taxonomy): domain Eukaryota; kingdom Metazoa; phylum Chordata; class Amphibia; order Anura; family Alytidae; genus Discoglossus; species Discoglossus pictus. Next base: position 97,582,755 of record CM050167.1, read on the forward strand.
TAGACATATCCCAAGAGGAAGTTAAATCTACAATCCAAGATCTTAAATTTGGCAAGTCCCCAGGGCCAGACGGTTTTACTCATCTGTACTATAAGAAATTTGAGCCCTTGCTTTCCCCCGCACCTAACATCTTTGTTTAACGCTATACTAAATGGAGAACCTATGCCCCCTTAATTGAATCAGGCCGACCTCATAGTCTTTCCAAAAGAGGGTAGGGACCCGAATCTCAAACTGTATTACAAGGCAGCGCAGCTGGCTTTCATTCCTCTGGCGCATTCTCCAAAACACATCAGCCGCTCTGGGTATTTATGGAAAATGTAAGCATGTCACCTTATACATGGGATACAGTAATATAGATTCCAGGCCTGTATACTTTTTTGAGAAACTTGAAAAACCCATTGATTAAGCACTCATTAAAAATATGGACGGAGATGAACTGGACACAAAAACTGGACACTCGGGTATCAGATCTTACCCCTATCGTACCCAATCCCCACTTTAAGATACATCTTCCGGAAAGCTCCCTCAGTTGGTGGAAGTCTCAGAACCTACTAAGGGTTGGTCCATGGTGGCATGACAACAAAATAATGACCTTTGAGTGGGTGAGAGATAGATACAATTTACCCCTGGCTGAACACTATAATTTTTGCAGGATACTTCATTTTATATATACGATAAGTGGTAGGGGAACCCCCCAAAGAAACACCTGGCTACTCAAAAAATTTAGGGATTCCCCCTTTCAGCCTGGTATTATTAGCCTCATGTATGAACTATTTAATGAAAACTCATGGGCAAACAAACCAGACTATGGGAGAGGGATTTGGGCACCGAGTTGGCAGATAGCACATGGGATAAAAGTTGGCAAGGCTTAAGTAGGGGATCTTTAAATTATAGTCTGCTTGAGACTTCAATAAAGGTCCTACACAGGACATATATTACTCCTTTTAAGCTAATAAATGGGATCCAAAACGGAGCAGCTCATGTTTTAGGAACAGTGGTAATGAGGCTACATTTATCCATGTCTGGTGGGAGTGTTCGGCAGTCATAAGACTATGGGAAGAAACATGCTTACTAGCTTCTAAAATGTTAAAGATTGACCTAATAAAATATTTTTTGAAAGAAAAAATACACATAGCTAGTAGTTGGAAAACCCCAAATTAAAACTTTCAGGAATTAATAAAAAAAATCAACTATTTACTGCTCAACGAGAGATTTAAACATGTAGTCTTGGATAGAATCACCCAGTTCCAGACAATTTGGGATCCCTGGATAACATCCCCATTTAGTGCCCCCCTAATATAATAAAACATTTGTTAATGGTTGAAGCGACTCGGGGGGAAGGACCGGAGTGGGGGAGCCCTGGAGGAGACCCTTCAGAAGCAGCCGGCGGCAAAATCATCCGAGGAAAGGAGAGGTCGCCTACTGAAGCCTGCCCTAGGGTAACCCAAGGGCGATTGAGCAGGTTAGATATTGTAAATAATAAGCTACTGCTGGAGTGATGATAGATAATAGGACTTTACTATTGTCTGTTTTACCATGTCTTAGGTTTCTCTTAAAAATTGCAATCACAGTAAAAAAAAAGAAGGCCTAGCCACCTAATTTTAACAAAATGTCTTCATTGTAAATATGTATTTTTGCACAACTGTTGTGTTATGCAAGACTGTTCAATATGCTTTCTTTTCCATTACATGCCGTACGCCTTCTGGCATAAAAATTGAAATTCAAAAATTAGATATTGTTGCAGCCGCTGCTGTTGCAGCGGCCAGAAAAATTGACCTTTGTTCCCCAGGCAGAAAGAGCCATAAAACATTGCCTCTTCTTGAACCCTAGTTGGTGGCGGATAATTCACGCAAGTCATCCGGCATTCACAGATAACATACAGCAGCGTGTGGACCATTTATAGCCGAAGGCAGCTCATCTCATCAGGCCTTTTTCAGTCGAATGTATCGCCCAGTGTCAGTCCCTTCGGGATCCATCCCTCATTCATCTTTATAAAGGTGAAGCAATCTAGACTTTTTTGCCCTAGGCGACTTCTCTTCTCTGTGACAAAACCTCCTGCTGCACTGAAGGTCCTTTCTGACAGAACACTTGAAGCGGGGCAGGCCAGAAGTTCAATTGCAAATTGGGATAGCTCAGGCCACAGGTCTAGCCTGCATACCCAGTAGTCAAGGGGTTCATCGCTCCTCAGAGTGTCGATATCTGCAGTTAAGGAGAGGTAGTCTGCTACCTGTCGGTCAAGTCGTTCTCTGAGGGTGGATCCCGAAGGGCTGATGCGATGCGTAGGACTGAAAAAGGTCCGCATGTCCTCCATCAACAAAACGTCTTTTAAAAGTCCTGTCCTTGCCGGCGTGGTCGTGGGAGGTGGATTACTTTCACCTCTTCCCCTGTTATATTGCCCTTGTGCTGTGACATCACCCTTATATGCTGTGTAAAGCATACTTGTTAATTTGTTTTGGACCTGCTGCATCCTTTCTGACTTGCGGTAATTTGGTAACAAATCAGGCACTTTCTGCTTATACCGGGGTTCTAGTAGCGTGCACACCCAGTACAGGTCGTTCCCCTTCAGCCTTTTTATACGAGGGTCCTGCGACAGGCACGACAGCATGAAAGACCCCATTTGCACAAGGTTGGATGCCGAGCTAGTCATGTCCCGTTCCTCGTCCTCAGTGATCTCGCTGAAGATATGTTCTTCCCCCCAGTACAACACCACGGGTACCAGATAGGTGACAACGAGCACCCTGGGATGCCTTTTGTGATTGGTCTTCCTCCTCCCCCTCAAAGCCACATTCCTCCTCTGACTCCTTTTCCTCACAATCCTCTTCCAGCGTTGCCGCAGGTCCAGCAAGCGATGCTGATAAGGCTGTTTCTGGTGGTGATGGTGACCACAACTCTTCCTCGTCACGCTCATCTACGGCCTGATCCAGCACTCTTCGCAGGGCACGCTCCAGGAATAAAACAAATGGTATGATGTCGCTGATGGTGCCTTCGGTGCGACTGACAAGGTTTGTCACCTCCTCAAAAGGACGCATGAGCCTACAGGCATTGCGCATGAGCGTCCAGTAATGTGGCAAAAAAATCCCCAGCTCCGCAGAGGCTGTCCTAGCACCCCGGTCATACAAATACTCGTTAATGGCTTTTTCTTGTTGGAGCAGGCGGTCGAACATTAGGAGTGTTGAATTCCAACTTGTGGGGCTGTCACAAATCAAGCGCCTCACTGGCATGTTGTTTCGCCGCTGGATATCTGAAAAGTGCGCCATGGCCGTGTAGGAACGCCTGAAATGGCCACACACCTTTCTGGCCTGCTTCAGGCCGTCCTGTAAGCCTGGATAATTATGGACAAAGCGTTGTACGATCAGATTACACACATGTGCCATGCACGGCACATGCGTCAACTTGCCCAAATTCAATGCCGCCAACAAATTTCTTCCGTTGTCACAAACCACTTTGCCAATCTCTAGTTGGTGCGGAGTCAGCCATTGATCCACCTGTGCTTTCAGGGCGGACAGGAGTGCTGGCCCGGTGTGACTCTCTGCTTTGAGGCAAGTCATCCCCAAGACGGCATGACACTGCCGTATCCGGGATGTGGAATAGTATCTGGGGAGCTGGGAGGGTGCCGTTGATGTGGAGCAAGACGCAGCAGCAGAAGAGGACTCAGCTGAGGAGGTTATGGAAGAGGATGGAGTAGGAGGAGTAGAGGAGGTGGCAGCAGGCCTGCCTGCAAGTCGTGGCAGTGTCACCAACTCCTCTGCAGAGCCACGCATTCCATGCTTTGCAGGCGTCAGCAGGTTTGCCCAATACGCAGTGTAGGTGATATACCTGCCCTGACCATGCTTTGCAGACCAGGTATCAGTGGTCAGATGGACCCTTGCCCCAACACTGTGTGCCAGAGATGCCATTACTTCCTTTTGCACAATTGAGTACAGGTTGGGGATTGCCTTTTGCGCAAAGAAATTTCGGCCGGGTACCTTCCACTGCGGTATCCCAATCGCTAAAAACTTTTTGAACGCCTCAGACTCCACCAGCTTGTATGGTAAAACCTAGGTGGGTGTTGGACTTCCCATGACTCAGTTTCTTTTGGCACAGGTTGCAAATGGCATCGCTGTTGTCAGAGGCAGACACACAAAAAAAATGCCACACTGCTGAGCTCAGCGGTGACGGCATTCTGGTGGTGGCAACAGCATGCGTTGATTGGCGTGCTGTCTGGCTGACCCCGGGTGCTGATGCATGCTGTCTGATTGTGCCACTAGCTCATTGCGATGACCTCCCTCTACTTCCAAATCGTCTCCTCCTCCTCTCTGTCTCCCTATCTGAACTTTCCCCCTGTTCTTCTTCTCTACTAGCAGGCACCCACGTGACATCCACGGACGCATCATCATCATCATCACCCGCCTCACTTGTATATGACAACTGAACAAAGGAAGCAGCAGCGGGTACATCATCATCATCATCACATCGTACGTACATGTGTGTAATGCTGCCTGACTGAGACATATCCCCGTTATCTACATTCTCTGGCAAAAATGGTTGCGCATCACTCATTTCTTCAAACTGATGTGTAAATAACTCTTCTGACTGATCAATTGAATTAGCTGTGGTACTAGTGTTGGTGGTGGCGGCAGGCGGGTGAGTGGTAACTTGAGAGGTGCCCGAAGCTAAGCTGGAGGAGGATGGTGCGTCAATGTTCCAAGCGGAAGCTGTAGAAGATTGGGTGTCCTGTGTTAGCCAGTCAACTTTTCAAGTTCAGGGTAACTGGCCTCTGAACACTGGGCATTATTGTAGGGCCAAAGGGAATCACAGCACCATGACCACGACGGCCTCTGCGGCGTGTCCTGCCTCTGCCTGTCATTTTTTTTTTTAAATGTGGACTGTTGGTACCCCAACTAGACTGGAGACTTGGTTGAACTTGGCACAGTACTTGTAAGCAGGACACACACTATGGGTAGCGGTCAAGCAAATGAACTTTGATTGACGGTCTCCAGGCCTTGAGGGTTTCCTGGTAGTATGCCGGCAACACAGAGAGGTCTGAAGGCGGAAGGTGGACAACTGGGAGCACACACAAACTACTCCCTGTCCACCCTCCACCAAAGGCAGACTTGCCACCCCTGCAGAGACCCAATGCCTTCCCATCCAGAGGAAATCTAACAAATTCCTCTGGATATTGGTGACAAACTCGGGGGTCGGACTCAAACAAATCAGCCGGTGCCAGATCTGAGAAGCAACCAGCTGATTGACTACTAGAGTCCGCCCCCTAAGGGAAAGCATTTTTGCTAGACCCCTCCATCGTCCCAGACGAGAGAGGACACTGCCCTCTAACTCCCTCCAGTTGTCTGGGACGGAAGCGTCCGCAGCGGACAGGTAGACCCCCAGATATTTAATGACATCTGCCTCCCACGTGATGTCACGAAACGTGGGAGGCAAAGAGTCTACCTGTAAATTACCCTCTAAAAGGCCTGTGCATTTGGACCAGTTGATCTGAGCGGAGGAGGCAGCTGAATATACCTCCTGGCACTGTTTTGCCAGCTCAAGATCAACTGGATCCTGGGCCACGAGGAGCACATCGTCAGCATAAGCTGAAAGGACAATCTGCATGTCTGGATCTTTTAGCACCAGCCCTGTGAGCCTTTTCCTCAGTAGGCAGAGGAAAGGCTCGATGGCCAGTGCATATAACTGTCCAGACAAGGGACATCCTTGACGCACCCCTCGTCCAAATACCAAAGGTGCTGTTAGGGACCAATTGATTTTAATTAAACACTCTGCAGAGGCGTACAGCGTTCTTATAAAGCCCACAAACTGTGGGTCAAAGCCGTACGCTTGCAGAGTGGCTATGAGGTAACCATGGTCCACCCTGTCAAACGCCTTCTCTTGATCTAAAGAGAGAAAGGCGAGTGACAGACCAGTCCTGCGAGAATAATGCAATAGATCCCGGACCAGAAAGATACTATCAAAGATAGTCCGGCCCGGGATCGCATAGGACTGGTCAGGGTGAACCAATTCTGCCAGCACAGACCCAAGTCTAAGCGAGATGGCTTTAGCTACAATCTTGTAGTCTGTGCTGAGCAGAGAGACCGGTCGCCAGTTCTTAATAAGCCGGAGATCCCCCTTTTTGGGCAGCAGGGCAAGTACTGCCCTGCGACAAGACAGGGGCATCTCCCCGGTCTCCAGGGCTTCCCCAAGGACCAGATGGAAATCAAGTCCCAGAGTCTCCCAGAAAAATTGGAAAAACTCTACAGTCAGTCCTTCCAGTCCTGGAGACTTCTCACAGGACATGGCACGGAGGGCTTCAGAGAGCTCTTGAAAAGATAGTGGTATATCAAGCCACTCTCTTACACCCTCACTGACTGTGGGGAGCCCCTCCCATAGCACCCTGCAGGCGTCTGGAGAAATGGGATCCGGAGAGTAAAGATCTTTATAAAAGTTCCGGGCTCTATCCCGGATACTCTCCGGATCTGTAAGGGGGGCACCGTCTTCATTTAGAAGACAGGTGATGTGCCTACTGTTACCCCCCTTTTTCTCCAGTGAGTAGAAGAGGCGCGAGCCGCGGTCTAGATCTTTGAGAAAACCTAAGCGGCTGCGCACGTATGCCCCCTTGGCCTGGTGTCGTTCCAGGTCACAGAGGACACTCTTCCTCTCTACATACTCGCTCTGCAGGGATTGGTCCCTACAAGTGAACAGCCTCTGCTCCAGATGGAGAACCTCCCCCCGGAGTGACTCCAACTCAGCTTCGCGCTGCCCACTCGCACCCTTGGTATATTCCTGACACAGAAGTCGCAAATGAACTTTGCCCACGTCCCACCACAGTTTTAACGTGGCAAAGTCCCCCTTGCAACCCCTCCAGTCCGTCCAAAACTCCCGGATCAATGTCACGAGCCCCTGGTCCTTCAACAAAGCATTGTTGAAGTGCCAATAGGCGGCTCGTGGCGCTGTTGGAGTTAGCGCCACCGTCACAGACACACAGTTGTGGTCTGTGAACGGAGCCAGCCTAATGGCACAAGAACCGACTCGTGACATATAGTGACTAGATATATATAGTCTGTCGATCCGGGAGTGGGACACCAGACCGGCTCTCGCCCTGACGTAGGTGAAACCGTCTGATGCCCCTGGGTTCTGCTCTCTCCAGATGTCCTCCAGGGAGAAGCGGGCGATGATCTCCCGCAGGGCTGACGTAGAATGCGTGTACGGCTCTGGACTATTCCGGTCCAGAGCGTCGAGGGTGCAGTTGAAATCACCCCCGAGTGCCAAACACTCATCTGCGTCAACCGTCTCCAAAAACTGGGACAGTCTGGCGAGGAACCTCACTCTCTCGGGCCCTCCAGCAGGGGCATATATATTAACTAGGTTAATGATGCTACCCTGCTCTCGGACCCGGAGGTGGATTAGACGGCCTGGGATAACAGCTTTCACAAGCAGCAGCTCTGGCTGAAAAGACTCTGAGAACAGGGTCACCACTCCACATGACGCCGATGTGAAGTGGCTGAAGAAGACCCTGCCTCTCCACTCCAGTTGCCACGAGGCCTCAGCCTCTGGAGTGGTGAGAGTTTCCTGCAGGAAGCTCACAGAGGACCCTCCCTGATATAAATAGGAGAGTAACTGGAACCTGCGGAAACTGTCTTGACAGCCATTGGTATTTAGCGTGCTGATGTGCAAAGCCATTACTGCGTGTCAGGAATTGTGCGTTCCTCAGACCCTTGAGACTGCTGATAGGACACGCACATTTTATAGAATTTCCGGACGCGGAGATGCTCTGCAGTCCCAGAATTCTTGGCCCTAGTGCTGACCACTAGATATTGCTGGAGAGAGTGGAGAATAAAGGACATATTCTTCCACCTCTCCAAGGCCAGCCGCACCTTCCTTTTCTTTTGTCCATGAAGGGTGCTCTCAAGGAATAGATCTATTTCCTTGACAGGGATAACCCACCCAGAATCTGATGTTCCTTCTAGTGGGTCACCCCTGGGCTCCTCTTGGCTGAGGGCTTTTACTCCATCCTCCCCGGCTGGAGTCAGTTTCCTCAGCTTTATTCTCAGGGACCCCCTCTTAGATGATACAGAAGGAGTCCCTTTAGCACCCTTCAAGGTAAATAATGGACCCTTGGATTGCTGCTGCACCCCTGTAGCTTCAGGAGTGCATTCAGGGGTAGCTGGCTGGACAGCAGTGGCTGGCATGGCTTCCTTAATGGAAGCCTTGGAGGCTTTATATGCCTCCTCTGCCAGTTCCACCGCTGCTTGCTCAGCTTGGATGGCACCGATGTTAGGGTCAGTGGACGGCTGAGGAGGGTAGACAGGCTCTCCCATGATGTTAACAGGAAAACCTGTTTTATCACCCTCCCCTATTTCCACTTCCCCTTGTGCCACATCCCCCCTGACAGACAAATCCATGGGGTCCTGAATGGGGGTCATGCCTATATTCCCCCCCCTCCAGTAGTGACTCGGCCTGGGGCTCTAACAAAGCTCGAGGTACGTCACTAGAGAGTGACACTGGAGGAGGAGACAGACTGGTGCCCTTGAAGCTCAGCACCTCAGGGACACTGACTACCCATTCAGCAGGGGCTTTGTTGGGACCCCCCTCAAAGGCCAGAGGCAGAACCTGATCTTTCTTGTCTACCCCTGCCTCACTTGGGAGACCCTCTTGCCCCTGCTTTTTCTCCAGACCCTTTTCCACATTAACCCCAATAGGGTCTGGAGAGAGAGATGTGTGGTCAGGCACCGGCTGGCTGAGCTTAATAACCGGGCCAGACAATGTCACCGGATGAGGAGGAGATGTTTTGTTCCTCTTCTTGCTTTTAGAGGGAGGTGCTCCACTATAGAGCACTTCCCACTTATCAGCAACCTCCCTGTTGGTTTTATGCTTCCTCTTCCTGGGGACGTCACTCCTGGAAGAGGAGCTGCCACTAGCTGCCTCCCCTGCAGAGGACTTATTATCCCTCTGCTTACACTGTGCCCCCACACTAACTGATGTAATTATGGTGGGGGCAGATTGGGACTTGGGAGATGCAGCTGTGACACTGGGAGGACCGGTGACATTCTTCCCCTTTTTCCCCGTGTCTGCAGTCTTGCTGGAGACCACAGACACAGATGGCTTTTTGGGGGAAGAAGGGGGTTTGGAGGCCGTGGTGGTGGCTTGAGGAACGGCCTCCTTGCCTGAGCTCTGTGGGGGGGCTATGACCCTTGAGGTCCCCGCTGTTATGGGCTCAGCGGGGATGGGAGCTGTACTGACAGAGGTGCCATTTGCTGGGGCTGGGGCATGATGCTTTTCATAAGGACAATTCCTACGTGTATGCCCCAACCCTTTGCAATGATAGCACTGCACCTCCGTAGTGCTGTAAAAAATCCTGTAGAGCACCCCCTCAAATGGAACCCCAAAAGACCCCTCAATATTTTCTGTGCCCTGAGGCAGGCACATTTGTACATGCCTCTTGAAAGAGAGCACATGACGAAGTGCTCTCTCTCTGCACCCCAGGTGAATTTTAATAAATGGTGTTTTTACTTCCCCTAGGGTTAGCAGGTGGGGGCGCAGGAGGGAGTCTGGTAGGAAGGGGGGCACATTAGAGAGTGTTACTTTTGTGCCCAACCCTTCCAGGGGTTTTATTGGGACATATAATCCCCCCACTGTGATGCCTCTCTGTACAAGAATGTGAGCAGCAGCCAGCGCACGGGTAAAGAAAACTGCTTTCCCGTACATTTTGCTGGCTGCTACTATAACAGAGGGGCTGATGACGTTAGCTGCAGCACGCAGGTAGATATCAATGCTGTAGACCCCAGACATCTGACATTTAACCCCATGCTTCCTAGTGATCTGCCCCTCAGCCCCAGCGGTGGTATTACTGGGGCCAGCAGAAACCACCTGTGAACAGGTATTAGCCACAGGGGTAGGTCTGCTGGCAGAACCACCAGGAGCTGGGGCTGCCTTATCTGCCTGGGGCCTATTCTGTGCAGTGCTGCAGCTAGGATTTTCAGGGGCCATTATTCCCCCTTTTGACCCCTGAGGCTTCTTAGTGGTCTTATCCCTCATGTTTAGACCCTTTTTTTTAGTTTATTTGTTTTATTTATTTTTATTTTTTGTTTTATGATTTTTTACTGTTTTCTTTTTTTTTTAAATATAAAAGTGTGAAAAAAGAAACAAAAAGACAAAACTAAGGGAGACAAAACTAAGGGAGAGAGAGAGGTGATGCTTGGCAGTGGAAGGGTTAATGGTCTGTTGCAAGGTGTCTAATTGCAACAACACAGAGAACACAGAGGCTTTTTAACCCCTCTGTGTCTCTGTGTCAGATGTTAATAAAAAAAAAAAAAGCCTTTTAAACAAAACTTCAAATTGTTTTCCCCCCCACTGCCTACAAAGATGTTACTTGTCTCCTCTCCCCCCAAAACATAAAACCCAACACCAAAAAAACAAAACTTTAACAAAACCTGAAAAACTTAAAAAAAAAAAAAGTCAAAGTAAAAAAAGTTTCAGGAGTGAAGGTAAAGTGCTAAGGGAGGGGGTGTGGCAAAGTATCCAGGAGACAGCTCACTCTCCTGGGATAGAGAGTTGAGCCTGACCCCCAGAAAACTAAAACTTAAATTAAACTAAGAAAAAAACCCACAAAAACTCCCAAAAATGAACAACACCGTGCACAAAGTGCTAATTAACAGAAAGGTGTTAAAATAAAACTTGTATTTGAGGGACTAAGATCCTAAAAAGCCTTTTGTTTGGAGCTCAAGCATGCACACAACATGCTCTCTGGCACAGTGTATTTTAAAATTATGAGAAAACATTTTCTGTAAACTAAATAAAAATCATATTAGGAGGTTGAAAGAAAAAGAAACCGGATGGGGGGATACCGAGCAGAGCACACCATCTACAGCCCACTGGGAGACAAACTCATCCATTCCCCCAGTAGACAAAGCCAGGTGGTACTCTGCCCGGATACGGGAGCGCACCAGCACCCGGAACATGGCCTCAGGTGACAAGGGAACCCCCCCTATCAAACACTGCTTCCTTGACTTATATATAGCCAACTTGGCTAATGCCAGGAGCAGGTTGACGAGGAGGTCCCTGGCCTTATTGCCCCGGGACACTGGGCGCCCAAAAATAAAAATGTGAGGGGAGAAATGCAGCCAGAACTGCAGGAGGAGGCCCCTCAAGAGTGACAAGAGGGGCTGCAGTCTGGCGCAACTAAAATAAACATGATACACGGACTCTCCCTTGCCACAGAATGGACAAGTGGAGGGAGAGTCCGTGAATTTAGCTAAGTACTCTCCCGTGCTCAGTGCACCATGGAGCACTCTGCAACTCAAGTCCCCGGTGGGTCGTGGAACTAAATCAGAATAAAGTTCCCTCCACCGGGGCCTCTTGCCCTCGTCAGCTGGTAGGACCCGCCTCCAGATGGTATCGGGACGGGTCACGAGGGCAAGGAAGTGCACTGTATGGAGCACGAGAGAATATAAGCTCTTCCTCGGCATGCCGCGAAAGCATGCCGAGGGTATGTCCCTCAACCTCGAGAGGTTGGGGACAGGAGGAGCCTGAGGGGAAACACGGGGCTTGTGTCCAATGCAAACAGCCGGAGAAGGGGTGTTGAAAGGTGCATGTGGCACTCCGGCCTGCAAAGCCCCGCGAAGGAAGGTGCGCGAGTCGGGGGAGATGGCATCTCTAATCTCCTGGAGCAAGCGCCCTGAGACTTTGGGCGTCACATATCCCAAACAGAGCGCAAGCTCCTGGGGTGACACCCAATCAGAACGCCCGTATTCCAGGAGATCCCCGACTCGGGTCATCCGTGCATGACTAAGGCGGCGGATGATACTGGGGGACTGTAACATTGGAGCCCCCACTGCTGCATTAAATAGCAGGGGCTCTGTGAATATTTCATCCCCCAAAGGCACGCCCTGCCTGGTCACGGAGACCATGCTCCAGGCCTTGAGGGTTTCCTGGTAGTATGCCGGCAACACAGAGAGGTCTCTCCCAAACCCCTCGGGCCTGATCAGAAATAATTGCCGGTCATACCCTAGGTCGCGCAACTGGCGATAAAAGCTGGATGCCAGTGCGCACCACTGCGGAGAGGGATCTGCATATAGGTATCTCTGCAGGTACTGAAGGCGGAAGGTGGACAACTGGGAGCACACACAAACTACTCCCTGTCCACCCTCCACCAAAGGCAGACTTGCCACCCCTGCAGAGACCCAATGCCTTCCCATCCAGAGGAAATCTAACAAATTCCTCTGGATATTGGTGACAAACTCGGGGGTCGGACTCAGACAAATCAGCCGGTGCCAGATCTGAGAAGCCACCAGCTGATTCACCACTAGAGTCCGCCCCCTAAGGGAAAGCATTTTTGCTAGACCCCTACATCGTCCCAGACGAGAGAGGACACTGCCCTCTAACTCCCTCCAGTTGTCTGGGACGGAATCGTCCGCAGCGGACAGGTAGACCCCCAGATATTTAATGACATCTGCCTCCCACGTGATGTAACGAAACGTGGGAGGCAAAGAGTCTACCTGTAAATTACCCTCTAAAAGGCCTGTGCATTTGGACCAGTTGATCTGAGCGGAGGAGGCAGCTGAATATACCTCCTGGCACTGTTTTGCCAGCTCAAGATCAACTGGATCCTGGGCCACGAGGAGCACATCGTCAGCATAAGCTGAAAGGACAATCCGCATGTCTGGATCTTCTAGCACCAGCCCTGTGAGCCTTTTCCTCAGTAGGCAGAGGAAAGGCTCAATGGCCAGTGCATATAACTGTCCAGACAAGGGACATCCTTGACGCACCCCTCGTCCAAATACCAAAGGTGCTGTTAGGGACCAATTGATTTTAAGTAAACACTCTGCAGAGGCGTACAGCGTTCTTATAAAGCCCACAAACTGTGGGCCAAAGCCGTACGCTTGCAGAGTGGCTATGAGGTAACCATGGTCCACCCTGTCAAACGCCTTCTCTTGATCTAAAGAGAGAAAGGCGAGTGACAGACCAGTCCTGCGAGAATAATGCAATAGATCCCGGACCAGAAAGATACTATCAAAGATAGTTCGGCCCGGGATCGCTTAGGACTGGTCAGGGTGAACCAATTCTGCCAGCACAGACCCAAGTCTAAGCGAGATGGCTTTAGCTACAATCTTGTAGTCCGTGCTGAGCAGAGAGACCGGTCGCCAGTTCTTAATAAGCCGGAGATCCCCCTTTTTTGGGCAGGGACTGCCCTGCGACAAGACAGCGGCATCTCCCCGGTCTCCAGGGCTTCCCCAAGGACCAGATGGAAATCAGGTCCCAGAGTCTCCCAGAAAAATTGGAAAAACTCTACAGTCAGTCCGTCCAGTCCTGGAGACTTCTCACAGGACATGGCACGGAGGGCTTCAGAGAGCTCTTGAAAAGATAGTGGTATATCAAGCCGCTTTCTTACACCCTCACTGACTGTGGGGAGCCCCTCCCATAGCACCCTGCAGGCGTCTGGAGAAATGGGATCCGGAGAGTAAAGATCTTTATAAAAGTTCCGGGCTCTATCCCGGATACTCTCCGGATCTGTAAGGGGGGCACCGTCTTCATCTAGAAGACAGGTGATGTGCCTACTGTTACCCCCCTTTTTCTCCAGTGAGTAGAAGAGGCGCGAGCCGCGGTCTAGATCTTTGAGAAAACCTAAGCGGCTGCGCACGTATGCCCCCTTGGCCTGGTGTCGTTCCAGGTCACAGAGGACACCCTTCCTCTCTACATACTCGCTCTGCAGGGATTGGTCCCTACAAGTGAACAGCCTCTGCTCCAGATGGAGTACCTCCCCCCGGAGTGACTCCAACTCAGCTTCGCGCTGCCCACTCGCACCCTTGGTATATTCCTGACACAGAAGTCGCAAATGAACCTTGCCCACGTCCCACCACAGTTTTAACGTGGCAAAGTCCCCCTTGCAACCCCTCCAGTCCGTCCAAAACTCCCGGATCAATGTCACGAGCCCCTGGTCCTTCAACAAAGCATTGTTGAAGTGCCAATAGGCGGCTCGTGGCGCTGTTGGCGTTAGCGCCACTGTCACAGACACACAGTTGTGGTCTGTGAACGGAGCCAGCCTAATGGCACAAGAACCGACTCGTGACATATAGTGACTAGATATATATAGTCTGTCGATCCGGGAGTGGGACACCAGACCGGCTCTCACCCTGACGTAGGTGAAACCGTCTGATGCCCCTGGGTTCTGCTCTCGCCAGATGTCCTCCAGGGAGAAGCGGGCGATGATCTCCCGCAGGGCTGACGCAGAAGGCGGGTACGGCTCTGGACTATTCCGGTCCAGAGCGTCGAGGGTGCAGTTGAAATCACCCCCGAGTACCAAACACTCATCTGCGTCAACCGTCTCAAAAAACTGGGACAGTCTGGCGAGGAACCTCACTCTCTCGAGCCCTCCAGCAGGGGCATATATATTAACTAGGTTAATGATGCTACCTTGCTCTCGGACCCGGAGGTGGATTAGACGGCCTGGGATAACAGCTTTCACAAGCAGCAGCTCTGGCTGAAAAGACTCTGAGAACAGGGTCACCACTCCACATGACGCCGATGTGAAGTGGCTGAAGAAGACCCTGCCTCTCCACTCCAGTTGCCACGAGGCCTCAGCCTCTGGAGTGGTGTGAGTTTCCTGCAGGAAGCTCACAGAGTACCCTCCCTGATATAAATAGGAGAGTACCTGGAACCTGCGGAAACTGTCTTGACAGCCATTGGTATTTAGCGTGCTGATGTGCAAAGCCATTACTGCGTGTCAGGAATTGTGCGTTCCTCAGACCCTTGAGACTGCTGATAGGACACGCACATTTTATAGAATTTCCGGACGCGGAGATGCTCTGCATTCCCAGAATTCCTGGCCCTAGTGCTGACCACTAGATATTGCTGGAGAGAGTGGAGAATAAACGACATATTCTTCCACCTCTCCAAGGCCAGCCGCACCTTCCTTTTCTTTTGTCCATGAAGGGTGCTCTCAAGGAATAGATCTATTTTCTTGACAGGAATAACCCACCCAGAATCTGATGTTCCTTCTAGTGGGTCACCCCTGGGCTCCTCTTGGCTGAGGGCTTTTACTCCATCCTCCCCGGCTGGAGTCAGTTTCCTCAGCTTTATTCTCAGGGACCCCCTCTTAGATGATACAGAAGCAGTCCCTTTAGCACCCTTCAAGGTAAATAATGGACCCTTGGATTGCTGCTGCACCCCTGTAGCTTCAGGAGTGCATTCAGGGGTAGCTGGCTGGACAGCAGTGGCTGGCATGGCTTCCTTAATGGAAGCCTTGGAGGCTTTATATGCCTCCTCTGCCAGTTCCACCGCTGCTTGCTCAGCTTGGATGGCACCGATGTTAGGGTCAGTGGACGGCTGAGGAGGGTAGACAGGCTCTCCCATGATGTTAACAGGAAAACCTGTTTTATCACCCTCCCCCATTTCCACTTCCCCTTGTGCCACATCCCCCCTGACAGACAAATCCATGGGGTCCTGAATGGGGGTCATGCCTATATTCCCCCCCTCCAGTAGTGACTCGGCCTGGGGCTCTAACAAAGCCCGAGGTACATCACTAGAGAGTGACACTGGAGGAGGAGACTGACTGGTGCCCTTGAAGCTCAGCACCTCAGGGACACTGACTACCCATTCAGCAGGGGCTTTGTTGGGTCCCCCCTCAAAGGCCAGAGGCAGAACCTGATCTTTCTTGTCTACCCCTGCCTCACTTGGGAGACCCTCTTGCCCCTGCTTTTCCTCCAGACCCTTTTCCACATTAACCCCTATAGGGTCTGGAGAGAGAGATGTGTGGTCTGGCACCGGCTGGCTGAGCTTAATAACTGGGCCAGACAATGTCACCGGATGAGGAGGAGATGTTTTGTTCCTCTTCTTGCTTTTAGAGGGAGGTGCTCCACTATAGAGCACTTCCCACTTATCAGCAACCTCCCTGTTGGTTTTATGCTTCCTCTTCCTGGGGACGTCACTCCTGGAAGAGGAGCTGCCACTAGCTGCCTCCCCTGCAGAGGGCTTATTATCCCTCTGCTTACACTGTGGCCCCACACTAACTGATGTAATTATGGTGGGGGCAGATTGGGACTTGGGAGATGCAGCTGTGACACTGGGAGGACCGGTGACATTCTTCCCCTTTTTCCCTGTGTCTGCAGTCTTGCTGGAGACCACAGACACAGATGGCTTTTTTGGGGAAGAAGGGGGTTTGGAGGCCGTGGTGGTGGCTTGAGCAACGGCCTCCTTGCCTGAGCTCTGTGGGGGGGCTATGACCCTTGAGGTCCCTGCTGTTATGGGCTCAGCGGGGATGGGTGCCGTACTGACGGAGGTGCCATTTGCTGGGGCTGGGGCATGATGCTTTACATTAGGACAATTCCTACGTGTATGCCCCAACCCTTTGCAATGATAGCACTGCACCTCCGTAGTGCTGTAAAAAATCCTGTACAGCACCCCCTCAAATGGAACCCCAAAAGACCCCTCTATGTTTTCTGCGCCCTGAGGCAGGCACATTTGTACCTGCCTCTTGAAAGAGAGCACATGACGAAGTGCTCTCTCTCTGCACCCCAGGGGAATTTTAATAAATGGTGTTTTTACTTCCCCTAGGGTTAGCAGGTGGGGGCGCAGGAGGGAGTCTGGTAGGAAGGGGGGCACATTAGAGAGTGTTACTTTTGTGCCCAACCCTTCCAGGGGTTCTATTGGGACATATAATCCCCCCACTGTGATGCCTCTCTGTACAAGAATGTGAGCAGCAGCCAGCGTACGGGTAAAGAAAACTGCTTTCCCGTACATTTTGCTGGCTGCTACTATAACAGAGGGGCTGATGACGTTAGCTGCAGCACGCAGATAGATATCAATGCTGTAGACCCCAGACATCTGACATTTAACCCCATGCCTCCTAGTGATCTGCCCCTCAGCCCCAGCGGTGGTATTACTGGGGCCAGCAGAAACCACCTGTGACCAGGTATTAGCCACAGGGGTAGGTCTGCTGGCAGAACCACCAGGAGCTGGGGCTGCCTTATCTGCCTGGGGCCTATGCTGTGCAGTGCTGCAGCTAGGATTTTCAGGGGCCATTATTCCCCCTTTTGACCCCTGAGGCTTCTTAGTGGTCTTATCCCTCATGTTTAGACCCTTTTTTTTTAGTTTATTTGTTTTATTTATTTTTATTTTTTGTTTTATGATTTTTTTACTGTTTTCTTTTTTTTTAAATATAAAAGTGGGAAAAAGAAACAAAAAGACAAAACTAAGGGAGACAAAACTAAGGGAGAGAGAGAGGTGATGCTTGGCAGTGGAAGGGTTAATGGTCTGTTGCAAGGTAACTAATTGCAACAACACAGAGAACACAGAGGCTTTTTAACCCCTCTGTGTCTCTGTGTCAGATGTTAAAAAAAAAGCCTTAACAACAAAAAATCTAATTGTTTTCCCCCCCACTGCCTACAAAGATGTTACTTTTCTTCTCTCCCCCAAAACATAAAACCCAACACCAAACAAACAAAACTTCAACAAAACCTAATAAACTTTTTAAAAGAAAAAAAAGTCAAAGTATCAAAGCTCCAGGAATGAAGGTGTAGTGCTAAGGGAGGGGTGTGGCAAAGTATCCAGGAGACAGCTCACTCTCCTGGGATAGAGAGTTGAGCCTGACCCCCAGAAAACTAAAACTTAAATTAAACTAAGAAAAAAAAACACAAAAACTCCCAAAAATGAACAACACCGTGCACAAAGTGCTAATTAACAGAAAGGTGTTAAAATAAAACTTGTATTTGAGGGACTAAGACCCTAAAAAGCCTTTTGTTTGGAGCTCAAGCATGCACACAACATGCTCTCTGGCACAGTACTTGAAAGCAGGACACACACTATGGGTAGCGGTCAAGCAAATTAACTTTGATTGACGGTTATGCAAATGCACTTAGATTTAAGAAAATAAAAGTTTGGGTTTTTTAAATGTGGACTGTTTGTACCCCAACTAGACTGGATTGGTTGAACTTGGCACAGTACTTGTAAGCAGGACACACACTATGGGTAGCGGTCAAGCCAATTAACTTTGATTGACGGTTATGCAAATGCACTTAGATTTAAGAAAATAAAAGTTTGGGTTTTTTAAAAGTGGACTGTTGGTACCCCAACTAGAATGGATTGGTTGAACTTGGCACAGTACTTGTAAGCAGGACACACACTATGGGTAGCGGTCAAGCAAATGAACTTTGATTGACAGTCAGGCAAATGCACTTAGATTTAAGAAAATAAAAGTTTGGGTTTTTTAAATGTGGACTGTTGGTACCCCAACTAGACTGGATTGGTTGAACTTGGCACAGTACTTGTAAGCAGGACACACACTATGGGTAGCGGTCAAGCAAATTAACTTTGATTGACGGTTATGCAAATGCACTTAGATTTAAGAAAATAAAAGTTTGGGTTTTTTAAACGTAGACAACTAGTAAACCATATTATATTGTATTCGTTGTGCACACACAGTATAAGCTGTGAGCCTGACACACACTTGCAAGCAGGGGCTAGCAGGGAGACAGGCAAATGAAGTTAGAAAAAAAAATGATTTTATAGCCCTAAAAAGGGCTTTTTGGGGTTCTGTGTTTACAGCAGAGATCTGATGAGTCCTTCAGCACTGCACTGGACACTGAATAAGCTTGCCTAGCTATGGTTTTCCCTATTGATGCAGTATCACCTACACTCTACCTCCTCTCAGTAAGACTGCAAGTTAGTTCTGATTCCAAAATGGCTGCTGTCCATGAGGTAGAAGGGTGTGGAAGGGAGTGTATGCTGCTGATTGGCTGGAATGTGTCTGCTGACTGTGACATGCAGGGTCAAAGTTTACTCAATGATAAAGTATTGGGGGCGGGTCGAATCTTGCATATGTTCGCTGTTCGCCGCAAACGCGAACATGCTATGTTCGCCGGGAACAATCTGCCGGCGAACTATTCGCGACATCTCTATCTGTATGTTAAGCCTGAATTTAAGCCTGTAGTCAGAGAAGATATTTATGGCGGACTTAGTGATAAAGTTAAATGTTTGTTGGTAGAGTTAAATAGCAGAGAAGCAAATTCCAAAAGAATATTAGTAGGAGTATGCTATAAACTATAGCTGAAAGTGAGGAAATACAATTATTGTTACAAATTGGAAATGCAGCTAAGCATGGGCAAGTTCTAATAATGGGAGATTTTAATTACCCTGAAATAAACTGGATAAATGAGACCAGCAGTTCAGCTAAAGGGAGCAGGTTCTTGAGTACACTCCGGGATCATTATCTGGACCAGGTTATTCAAAAGCCTACTAGAAATTAAACTATCTTAGATTTAGTCATCATAAATAATATTGATATAGTGTCAAATGTTGAAATTGGGCAACCGTTGGGGAAACAGTGATCACAACACAGTATCATTTGAGATTGAATAAAAAACATTTTTTTTTAAGGGGCCAACAAAAGCTCTTAATTTTAAAAAGGCAGATTTTAACGGTTATAAGGGCAATGATACAATGTATATACACTGCGACAGAGAACTGATAGGCAAAAATAGTAAACCTAAATGGACAACATTTAAATCCTTACTAAATATACATACACATCGGCATATACCATGTGGGAATAAAAGTAAAAGGAGTAAATCCCATCCAATGTGGCTTAACAATGATATAATGATCAAGATACAGAGTAAAAAACAGGCATTTAAATTATACAAACAAGAGGGGACAGAGACTGCTTTACAGGAATACAAGGAAATCAACAAGGCTTGCAAAAGGGCTATTAGACTGGCTAAAATAGAAAATTAAAAATGAATTGCAAAAGAGAGTAAGACTAACCCTAAAATATTTTTTTAAGTATATTATTGGAAAGGAGTCGAGTAAGGAAGCTATAGGAACATTACAATGTGATACAGGCCATCTGAAAATTAGTGATCAAGAAAAAGGCAGATGAGCTTGTAACAGAACCTTACCTTTGCCTGGGAACATTTATTACTACACTGGCCCTTTAACTGTTTGGAATGTTTTGATGATATGTAACTGTCATGCTGAGTTCAGTTATTAAAGTTTTTCTCTGATGGTTGATACCAACTTCACTTTTAAACAGCAGCTTGCCAGGGAAAAGGACGTCTCCAACGGCTGATACCCTCTCACTACCGGGGTAGCCGTTACATTTGGTTGGTAGCGGTGGGATGGTCCTTTTATCCAGAGAGCAAGTGCTGAATGGAGTCTCAGTACACCAAGCTGAAAAGACCCACACTAAAAGATTTATTGGAGAGTCGTGGTAGGAGTGCCAGTAACAGGCCACAGAGGGAGCTGATAGCTGACCTGCTGGAGCTGGACGAAATGGATAGATCCATGGACGATGTAATAGATCCAGCGAAGACGATATAATTACTGGGTATTGTACAGCGGAGATTATCCTTTCTATCCAGAAACGTCCGTGGAACTAATAAACCAGCTGCTCCGGGAAACAAGGGAGGAGATAGAAACTAAGAGGAGACAAGAAACGGAACTGGTAAGAGCTAGACAGCCCATTACACAGGCAGTTCCTACCCCCCACCCACTGCTACAGTAAAGAAAATACCGTTCACTTTATTTAAAGCTTTTGTAGAAAGTGAGGAGGAAATAGATGGATATTTGGCTGACTTTGAGAGGCAGTGCTCACTACACCCGGTACCACCAGACCAATGGGTCACTATTTTGTCTGGGAAATTGTCGGGCGAAACGACAATGAAGCCTTTCGGGGCTCTTGCTCCAGAGGATATTTTACAATATCAGCAAGTTAAAAAGGCACTGCTAACCCGATATGCCGTAACCCCAGAAGCATACCGCCGTCGCTTCCGGGAGTCCAAGAAGAAGGCTGTGGACTCCCACATGGAATGGGCAAACACAATACAAAGGGTGGCATCACATTGGGTGCGAGGGTGCAATGCCAACTCCGGAGAAGAAGTGTTACAGTTGTTCTTGATGGAACATTTGATGGAGCAAATCCAGTTAATTAAAGACCAGTGAGCCTCACTTCTGTAGTGGGGAAGCTTTTAGAAGGGTTAATAAGGGATAATATACAAGAATATGTCTATTTGAACAGGATTATAAGTAGGAGTCAACATGGATTTATGAGGGATAGAAAATGTCAAACAAATCTAATTAGTTTCTATGAGGAGGTTAGTAGGAACCTGGATCAAGGCAACTCAGTGGATGTAGTCTTTTTGGATTTTGCAAAGGCTCTTGATACAGTGCCACATGGGAGACTATTGTGCAAATTAAGAGATACAGGAATTGCAGTAAATATCTGCTCATGGATTGAGAGCTGGCTAAGAGACAGGAAGCAAAGGGTTGTTTTAAATGGGACATACTCCGATTGCACTAATGTGGTAAGTGGGGTTCCTCAGGGTTCAGTATTTGGTCCTCTCCTTTTTAACATATTTATTAATGACTTGGAGGTGGGATTGGAGTGTGGTGTCTGCATTATCGCTGATGACACAAAGTTGTGCAAGGTAATGAAATCAGATAATGATGTGCTTTCCCTCCAAAGGGGTTTACATAAAATTGAGGAATGGGAATCTCAATGGCAGATGAGATTTAATACAAATAAATGTAAAGTTATGCATCTGGGAAGGAAAAATAGCCATGCAATTTATAATCTTTTTTTTTAAAGTTTTATTTTCATTTCCAAATTTTCAAAAGATTACAAAGTTTACACACATTAAAATACAATTATCAAAACATCAAAATTATACACAGTCAGACAAGAGAAGAGAAGAAGAAAGAAAAAAAATGTCTATTTGAACAGGATTATAAGTAGGAGTCAACATGGATTTATGAGGGATAGAAAATGTCAAACAAATCTAATTAGTTTCTATGAGGAGGTTAGTAGGAACCTGGATCAAGGCAACTCAGTGGATGTAGTCTTTTTGGATTTTGCAAAGGCTTTTGATACAGTGCCACATGGGAGACTATTGTGCAAACTAAGAGATACAGGAATTGCAGTAAATATCTGCCCATGGATTGAGAGCTGGCTAAGAGACAGGAAGCAAAGGGTTGTTTTAAATGGGACATACTCCGATTGGACTAATGTGGTAAGTGGGGTTCCTCAGGGTTCAGTATTTGGTCCTCTCCTTTTTAACATATTTATTAATGACTTGGAGGTGGGATTGGAGTGTGGTGTCTGCATTTTCGCTGATGACACGAAGTTGTGCACGGTAAGTAAATCAGATAATGATGTGCTTTCCCTCGAAAGGGGTTTACATAAAATTGAGGAATGGGAATCTCAATGGCAGATGAGATTTAATACAAATAAATGTAAAGTTATGCATCTGGGAAGGAAAAATAGCCAGGCAATTTATAATCTATTTTTTTTTAAGTTTTATTTTCATTTCCAAATTTTCAAAAGATTACAAAGTTTACAAAATTAAAATACAAATATCAAAATATCAAAATTATACACAGTCAGACAAGGGAAGAGAAGAAGAACGAAAATAAAATGTCTATTTGAACAGGATTTTAAGTAGGAGTCAACATGGATTTATGAGGGATAGGTCATGTCAAACAAATCTAATTAGTTTCTATGAGGAGGTTAGTAGGAACCTGGATCAAGGCAACTCAGTGGATGTAGTCTTTTTGGATTTTGCAAAGGCTTTTGATACAGTGCCACATGGGAGACTATTGTGCAAACTAAGAGATACAGGAATTGCAGTAAATATCTGCTCATGGATTGAGAGCTGGCTAAGAGACAGGAAGCAAAGGGTTGTTTTAAATGGGACATACTCCGATTGCACTAATGTGGTAAGTGGGGTTCCTCAGGGTTCAGTATTTGGTCCTCTCCTTTTTAACATATTTATTAATGACTTGGAGGTGGGATTGGAGTGTGGTGTCTGCATTTTCGCTGATGACACGAAGTTGTGCACGGTAATTAAATCAGATAATGATGTGCTTTCCCTCCAAAGGGGTTTACATAAAATTGAGGAATGGGAATCTCAATGGCAGATGAGATTTAATACAAATAAATGTAAAGTTATGCATCTGGGAAGGAAAAATAGCCATGCAATTTATAATCTTTTTTTTTTTTTAAGTTTTATTTTCATTTCCAAATTTTCAAAAGATTACAAAGTTTAAACACATTAAAATACAATTATCAAAACATCAAAATTATACACAGTCAGACAAGAGAAGAGAAGAAGAAAGAAAGAAAAATGTCTATTTGAACAGGATTATAAGTAGGAGTCAACATGGATTTATGAGGGATAGGTCATGTCAAACATATCTAATTAGTTTCTATGAGGAGGTTAGTAGGAACCTGGATCAAGGCAACTCAGTGGATGTAGTCTTTTTGGATTTTGCAAAGGCTTTTGATACAGTGCCACATGGGAGACTATTGTGCAAACTAAGAGATACAGGAATTGCAGTAAATATCTGCTCATGGATTGAGAGCTGGCTAAGAGACAGGAAGCAAAGGGTTGTTGTAAATGGAACATACTTGGATTGGACTAATGTGGTAAGTGGGGTTCCTCAGGCTCAGTATTAGGTCCTCTCCTTTTTTACATATTTATTAATGACTTAGAGGTGGGACTGTAAAGTAGTGTCTCCATTTTCAGTGATGACAAGAAGTTGTGCAAGGTAATTAAATCAGATAATGATGTGCTTTCCCTCCAATGGGGTTTACATAAAACTGAGGAATGGACATCTAAATGGCAGATGAGATTTAATACAAATAAATGTAAAGTTATGCACCTGGGAAGGAAAAATAGCCATGCAATTTATAATCTTAACGGAGCAAATCTAGGTGTATCAGCTATTGAAAGGGATTTGGGAGTGCTTGTGGACAACAACCTAGGTAACAGTGCTCAAAGCGAAGCAGCAGCTGCAAAGGCAAATAAAATATTAGCATGTATTAAAAAGGGTATAGAAGCAAGGGAAGCAACTATAATTCTGCCACTATACAAATCTCTAGTACGCCCTCATTTGGAAATGAAGTATAATTGTGGGCACTACTTCATAGAAATGACATTTTAGAGCTGGAAAAGGTACAGAGGAGGGCAACAAAACTAATAAAGGGATTGGAGGGGCTAAGTTATGAAGAAAGACTAACCAAATTAAACCTATTTTCTCTAGAAAAAAGGCATCTGAGAGGAGATATGATTACCTTATATAAATAAATCCAGGGTCAGTATAAAGATTTGTCAAGGGAGCTTTTTGTGCCAAGAGATTTTCAACTGACAAGAGGACATCGCTTGAGGTTAGAAGTAAAAAGATTCCACCTTAAGGAAAGAAAAGGGTTCTTCCCAGAAAGGGTGGTTAATCTGTGGAATTCTCTACCAGAGGAGGTGGTAACAGCGGATTCAATAGATAACTTTAAAAGGGTACTGGATTTATTTCTAATTAAAAAAGGAATTCAGGGTCATCCTGGATAATTAGAGAGATAGTACTGATCCAGGGAGAAATCCCATCGCCAGTATCTTGGGTCAGGAAGGAATTATTATTTATTTTTTCCTTTGAGACGATTGGCTGAGTTTACTTTTTTTTTTTTCTGTTTGCCTTCCTCTGGATTAATTAATAATAAAAAAAATAAAAAATACATATTAAAATAATTGATTAATAATTAATTAACAACTAATTAATTAATAACTAACCTGCATATTGCAGATCATAGGAGATCTTAAAAGCTTGAACTTCATGGACTGCAAGTCTTTTTTCAAACTTAATTACTATGTAACTATGTAACTTTAGTTTTATCTGGAGACATACCGGATTGTGGGCCTCATTCTATTAGCGGCCGCAGCCGTTGCGGGGCCGCAAGGACCGGCCGCAAGCTATTCGGCTATGCTTGCGGCCGGTGCCTTGCTATCTCTTGCGGCCGCTCGCGCCGGAGGAAAGCCTTTGATCTAAAACGGCCGCAAGAGTTTCGGCCGTAAGAAATTCCTATTTGCAATTCAATTGCTCCGGGAAGCCTCTCTGCAAGGCTAAAAACGAGCCGCTGCTTACTTGCAGGAAAAAGGTCCCGCTAGCACCAATTAAGCACATAAAATAGCTCAAATAAAGCCATCCTGCACTTTGAGAAGACTATAAAGGGATTTTAGGTGTTAGAAAAAATAGCACATAATTATCCTATACTCAAATCCGTAAAATATTTTATTTATAATATCCGTAAAATATCCATGTAAAAAGTCCAGAGTGCTTGGAGCACTTCAGACCCGCCCACGCCGCAGCCGGAAAATAAACAGTTAATTTGAACTCGGGTTTGGGCTGATGTGCAAGCTTGAGAGTGGGTTCCTTTTAATCCTCATGTCCCCCAATATGATCCCTAGCATTTACAGAGCTGTACAGTGCAGGCTTGAATTTATTTTTGAGTTTTTATATTTCACAGCTTACGGCCGGTTCCAATATATGCGGCCGGCCGTAAAAGGAGATCCTTGCGGGGCCGTATAATAGAATCGCGAGTTAACTGAACCCCCGCAAGGAATCGCAGCCTTACGGCCGATTTACGGCCGCTAATAGAATGAGACCCTATGTCAGCTGTCCTGGAGTGAGAGCAGTGATAGCTTTTTCCTCCCACATATACAGAAGCCTAAGAACACCAAGACAATTAAAGACCCACTTAGCTTAGAGTTTATGAACCATATAGTGGGGTGTGTATTGACTTTTGTTCTAAGTATAGTCTCATATCCTGTAAATCCTTATAAAATGTGGACTCAAACAAATTACCCTTAAAATAAACAAGAGGCAGGCCAGCCCAAAATATACTGTATGTATAATTGGCATGTTTTTTGCCAAAAACTTTAGTGCCAAAGGAGCAAATCTGTTTTTTTTGTTTTTAGATTGTACATTTTTTAAGTTTTTACTCTCCCTTTTTGTTTCTTTCCTTCCTTCTTTCATGGGCTACTTCCAAAGTCTCATCATATTGTCAGTTTGCATTCATACTTTTCTTTATTTTGGGGATATTCTTTGTTGCTGTTTCCAAAGTTCTTCAGGCATTCTGTCTTCTATATCTAGTCCCTTAAATCTATTATTTACTTCCACTGCATATTCACAAGGGATATTATTTATTTTGTATCTGCTTAGTCTGATGAATTTCCCTCTTTTCTTTTGTTTAATTCTGAACGTTGCAATATGAAGCTCATGGTCTGAGCCGCAGTCAGCTCAAGGTCTTGTTTTGTTGACTGCATAGAGCTCCTGCATCTTTGGCTACAAAGTATATAGTCAATCTATATTGACCATCTGGTGATGCCCATGTATAGAGTCGTCTCAGAGGCTGTTGGAAGAGGGTGTTTATTATGACCAGAGAATTATCTCGACAGAATTCTACTAATCTCTGACCTGCTTCACTCTGTACTCCAAGGCCTAACTTGCCAGTTATTGCAGGTATTTTTGGTTCAATACTTTAGCATTCCAATCTCCTAGGATGACAGTAACATCTTTTCTTGGTGTTATATCTATGATGTGTTGAAGATATTGATAGAACTAGACAACTTCAGCCTCTTCAGCATCCATGGTTGGAGCATAGACTTGGATCACTGTGATGTTAAAGGGCTTGCCTTGAATTTGGGTTGAAATCATTCTGTCATTTATTAGGTTGTAACTGACCACTGCTTTGGCCACCCTTTGATTTACTATGAGGGCTACTCCATTTCTTCTGCTGGATTCTTGACCAAAGTAGAAGATTTGGTGGTTGTCTGATGTTAAATATCCCATTCCAGTCCATTTAAGTTCACCAATTCCCAGGATATCAATGTTTAGCCTTGTCATCTCACATTTGACCACATCTAGTTTAGCTTGGTTCATAGTTCTAACATTCCAGTTTCCTTGCTGAATTGTTCTTTGCAGCATCAGATTTTCCTTTCCCCTCTAGACACATCCACAGCTGGGTGTCCTTTCAGCTTTGGCCCAAACACTTAATTGGATCTGGTGCTACTCATACTTGTCCTCTGCTCTTACTCAGTAATGTGGTAGGCACCTTCTGACCTGAGGGGCTCAGCTTCCAGTGCCATATTGTTATGTCTCTGGTTGTGCTTGACCATAGAGGTTTCTTAGCAGAGTCACTGGAGTGGGTTGCCAGTTCCTTTTCCAGTGGACCGCGATTTGGCTGACCTCTCTGCTATGACCTGCCCATCTTGGGTGACCTTTCATTGTATAGCTCACAGCTTCATTGAGGTACACAAGCAGAAGAAGGGGAGAAGAAGGTAGGGTGTAGATTATAACTTAATAGAGGGCTTGGTATTACTGTGTTGTGTTAATTAACACAGATAGGGCTGCAATTAAAATTGCTTATAAGGAATAAGAGGCTTAAATTAGTATAAAGTCTTAACGGTGATGCTGTGAAGTAGACTGCGGATGGCTATGTTACCATATGGTTTGCATATACTGACTTGAATGTGTTTTCTGTAAAAGGGTAGTATTTGATGAAATAGTAATTGGCATCCCTCCATGGTTAAGTATGCGGGATGAGTGATTGGGCTATAATATAAGAATAATTGATTTTATTTGTCCTATGTGAAGGCGCCTTATGTGAGTGGAGAGAGGATAGACTGATATTGATTTCAAAAGCTGGTTTGTGTTTTTGCTATAGATTTTTCCTCCTTGTTGTGGCAGCTGTGCCCTTTATTTTTGTTTGTTTGGTTTTGCTGGACATTTAGTGGTAGCAAGAGCCCGATTCGATTGAGCAAGTTACCGGAGCCCATAAGTGAGGCCGTAAGCTAATTATGCTATTCAATTGGTGTCTTTTTGCGGGCTCCGGACAGTTTACGGGTTACTGGCTTGAAAACTTTGCGATGGTTAAACCTGGAACTTACAGCCTCCCGAAGCCTTTGATCTTTTACTTCCACAAGAGTTACGATTGCTAAAATTGCAAATCTATATTCAATTGCTCCAATTCCCAAGGTCACAAATGGTTTCACACCTGTAAATGGCAAATGTAGGAGAAAATCCTACGAGTACTAGAGAGGACTCATAAGGGGGTTTAACCCACTGTCTGTAAATGGAAATAAAAAATCAATACTGCACTGTAAATGACGGGGAAAGCAATGAAATGCATTAGAATTAATTGCACAACAGTCTCAATCTCACAAACCGGCAGTAAAATAAATGTATTTTTATGTTTCATTTCTGGGTTATATCATTTTCAGGAATCAATGAGTAAATACATATCAGGCCACCCATATGGACTATAACAGTATTGGCATTCATTTTTATAATTTTGTATTTTGAGGCTTTGCGAGTCTCATCACATATCAGACCCCCAAACCTAATTGATTGACATGTATCCTCTATGTTTTACTGTCCTAATGATAGTGGTCTCATTTTCTATTAGCTGTTTCAAAATGGGAGATTACGGTCTTGGTTAATTGATCATAATCCCGCCCTGAACTGCTACGGACCAGTGCATGGTTTACTGAGTTGGCTATCAGCCAGTAACTTGCGGGGTCCTTTAATTAAATAGCACTGGAACTGGAGACGAATGAGAGCCTGCAGAACGCCATACAGCCTGTATCTTGCAAGATGCGTGCTTGCAATTGAATCAAGCTCCAAGTCTTTAATATGTTTTCAGTGTAATGACTTGTTGAAATTATGTTTTTGGTTGATGATTTGCTGAAATTTTGTTTTGGGTTTGATTTTCTTTAAATTATTGTACTGCATGTGAATGAACTGACTCTGTGTTGTAAAAAGCCTTTTATTTATTGAGATCTAATACAATAAATATTGATATCTAAGTACTCCTTACCTCAGATCATGCTGCAATCCTAATACCGCATGTGTATCTGTTCATTGTCTTTGTTAAGCATGTGATATAACTGAAGTAACTGTGGAATAAGTATCTAAAAAAAAGACAATTGTGAATTCAACCAGGTAGTGACCAGAGATTTCCGAATGCAAGTGGGTCAGGTAATTAGCAGCATAGACTTAGAAGAGTGATAGGATTGGTTGAGATAATTTTATTAAGTAAGGGTCCTAGAGGGACCCAAATGATGGTTCAACTGTAACTCAGGACAGGCATATATTTATTTTAAAACTTTTTACTGACCCTTTCTTTAAAAGTACCTACTGTCACATTAGCTAGATAACAAAACATTGACATGTGGTGTCTGAATAAGGCCTTGCTGAGAGATTGATTGTTTGCAAAGTAAGGATCCCTCACACTGTCGAGGAACAGCCAAATCACCTAACAAAATGACCACTGTCTACCCTTTCCTCTTGTGTGTGAACTTGCCTACTGAAAGTCTGCTAGTGAAAATGATAAAACAATACTCAAAAAGGAATTGGATCTGACCAATTATAGTCAGAGGCAGGCGCCACCTGTGCTGATCAGAGACATATGAACAATGCATAGAACACTTTACAACTCTATTGAAAGCACTAGCTGAAAAAGGACACAAGGTGAACAAGGCCAAATTACAGTTGGCCATCCAGCAAGTTGTCTACTAGGATCCCAACAGCTTACATACAGACCAAAAAACAACTTCAGAGCTTCCTGGGACTGACAGGATATTGCAGACAGTGGATTT
This sequence comes from Discoglossus pictus, assembly GCA_027410445.1. NCBI lineage: Eukaryota > Metazoa > Chordata > Amphibia > Anura > Alytidae > Discoglossus > Discoglossus pictus. The sequence goes on from CM050167.1 coordinate 97,612,139, forward strand.
GTGACTTTGCCCTGTTGCCAAGGCATCTAAGAAACCCTAACCCTAGGAGAATCTTAAACAGATGCCCTACAGTGGACAGATGATGTCTCCCTGATTTTTGATAGACTGAAGCAAGACATTGCATCAGCCCCAGATCTGGGATCCCTGATTATTCCAAGCCCTTTTGCCTTTTCTCTTTTTCCACAGGTGTACTAACACATAAGACAAGCCTGGGACAAACAGCACTTTTTTTATTTTTTTTAGCTCCAGACAGGACTCAGTAGCAAGAGGCCTGCAACCCTATGACTAGCCTAAACTCTGCCTTACTGCACAAAGGAGATCAGGATATGAAGTCCTGTTTAAGCAATCCGGAGCGGAAAAGCATCTATGGATGTTTTCCCAACCCAAACACTGGGTTGATCAGGCTTGCTTGCACTAGGAAGGTAGCCTTGCCAAGCGATCTCCTGAACTCTGCTGCCAAATACATGGTCCATGTGATCTGGTACTCTCCTTACTTGTTGCTAACCATTAAGGATTTCATCAACAGCTGTGCCATCTGTAAGGTAGACAACCCTGCTAAGACCATGTGCAGTCTTTTTAGATATGTGCCACTCCCCATGAGCTCCATTCAGGACTTGGTGGTAGATTTATTTTATGGCTGACAACTAGAGTACATACTGCTATGTCCTGATCATCATCTTCAGCTACTCCAATGGCTTGAGGCCTTTCTTTGCAGAACGGAGGATGTAGTCACTGTAGCTAAATGCTTTGTCAGGGCAGTGTTTTCCAGATTTGGAGTATGTGCAAACCTTCATTCAGACAGTGGTATTCACTTTGCAAATTATGTTAAAACCCAAGTGTGTAAAGGGTTGTCCTTTAAACATAAAATTCCTGTGTATACCATTTAAAATGGTATTGAAGAATGAGCAATTGGTATTCTGAAAAACAAACTTGATAAGCTCTCATGAGCATGCATAACTCTTGTAACAGGTAGACCCATGACCACCCCTTCTACTAGACCAGATAGTCTTTTTTCCCCAGTTAGACATTTTGACTGATGAACTTCAAACGTATCTTAATGTCTACTGTGAGAACTATTTTCCAACATGTGCACGAACCTTCCACAAAGAAACCTCCTGTGTCAACCCACTGCAACTCTACTCTCGGTAATTTTTCAAGCAAACATAGCATGACCAAAATACAGAATGTTTGTTCAAAGTAATTCTTGCCATTCCAACAGAAGTCAAGGTAGCTAAAAAATGCTATGGGGTCCTCAACTCCCACTGCACTGCTGCCACATGTCAACCCTTTCTTTAATCCTGTTAAGCCATAAATTGTACACTTGGATTTTCGGGGCATACATTTACTGACTGAACCCTAATTCTTCTGCCATGCATATTCCTCTCCCACCACATGCTCTAGACATGCCCCTCCCCAGGTCCCTAGACTGCATTTGGTTGTACAATGAGGCAATGGGTGTTGCTTCCTATTTACATTAGGCTGCTTTGCTGTGCTTTCCAGGATTTTTCAACAATATAAATATGGAGACATCTTGCCAACATATGGTCTGCAAACACATTCCTCATGGAGAGCCAATAGCTTCTGTTGTCTCCTGTTTTGCATCTCATGTTGGATCTGTATCCAGGCCTCCACTAACTCACATGAAGGTTTCCCTTTTATTGGTTTCACTCTTCATTTTTGTCTCCCCAATAAGAAACAATGAATTAATCAGAGGATAACCGTTACCTATACTAGCCATAATAGTACATCCTTTTTACATTTCATCCCAAACAGACAGATAACACCACTGTTTTGTATATCCATATCCTCTTCTAATAGGGCCATGATTTGAGTGAAGCTGTTTTTTTTTACAAATCAACATACTCCTTTCAATATGTATATACTACCCATATAATAATAATTGGTAAATGCCATGCTCTCTCTATCTCTCTCTAAAGGAAAACCCAGAAATGTAACTGTCAAGATCCAGGAGAGGGGGTCTGTTCAGATCCAGAGTTTCCAGCCTTAAGTTACAAGAATCCTCCCCCAGGAATTTGGAGTGGATGGGCTTCTCTGTGCCCAGGAGTCATATCAGGATAATCAGATGAAAGAATCAGGAACACAGGGTCAAAAATAACAAACATAGGTTATAACCCTTCAATAAAGGAGAGAATGCCTTGTTATGTTTCCTAAAAGATTGTCTTTATTTGGAAAAGCTGGAATATTTATAGGCAAATAGAAGAATACAACTTTGGTTCAACCCTCAATGATTAAATGAACTGTCCTTAATCAGGTAACTTAATCAGCCCTCTGCAATACCTCTCTGGCCAATCTAGGGGTGTGGGAGTTAATCCCATCACAGGGTGAATTGGTCATTTGCAAAAAGTGCAGCACATGCTTTTAAGATCACCACAACATGACTATTAATGCTAACCTGGATAATGTCAGAAAAATCCTCATACTCATAACGAAGTGTGTCCCCAGCCACATCCCTATTCTGATTCTTCTGCAAATGGAAGTCCAACCCTCCCATCCCCCTTCTACTACAAAGTACTTGATTAAGTTACCTTTGAAATTCCTTTCTTTCTTATCACCTTTTTTTACTGTAAAATGATTGATAATAATCCTTTTGTACCTCCACTATCCTCACTTTCCATCTAAATCCCCCCATAGCATAGCATCCATTTTATTTCAGTCTCCATTTTATGCTCAGTTTTCAGTACTATATTTTCCTTTTGCTTATGTAGTGAAACTATGTGTAACATATCTTTCTTGTGTTATGATCTTTTCATGCACCTTTTACTAATTGCTGCATGCCTTACTAGCACTTACTAGAAACTGCAAGGCCACCTTCACATATTAAATAGCAATTAATAGGAAAACACCTGCCCTAGAATAAGGGTTCACAATCTTTGTGTAATGTAATGGGGGAGACCACTACATATGTGTCCTTTGAGACTGATGTTGTGCTTTCAAGCTTGTAATAAAGAAACTTGAGTGATGTGGCTGGTTTTGACTCCTTCCTTGGGTGAGGCCTGATGGGACACACAAAGAAAGGGATATTTACCCAAAACAACTAATGGAAAAAAAAGAACCACTGTAAAAGCTACATAGCAACTGGAGGCATTTACAGACTGTGGAGGATGCCCTCATCATAGCCATTAGTATTATTGCCAGCATTATTATTAATATTAGCATGAATGTATATCTGTTATATTTGTATATAATGTTATATTTACTTTAGTTAACTATCTATGTATCCAACCCCCACACACAGTACTGTGCTTTGCAACCCCTGGTTTATTGCTTCCTTATCTCTGCTTTGACCATATCCCTTGTCTCTCTGTCCCATTTTTGTCCTCACTCTCTCTATACATTTCTCTCTGGTCTCCCCCTTTTTTTACTCTCTGCCTTTAAAACAAATCCTCTTCCTCTTACAGAAGCTATTTTAACTACCTGGCGTCGCCAAGCCTGGGAAACTGAGAGCACTTCCCTTCTTCCCTGACCCTTATTTTCGTACTTTATTGAGTCAAACAAATTGCCTGAACCTTATAACTTAGCAACACCTACTAACAAAAATACCTAGTACATTGTTACCAGCCCACCCATTATGGCCACCATGATCATCGTTCCACTCGCTACCTCTATGGCCATTATACAGTTTTAATTGTGTACTGATCTGCAATACCATACTTGTACTGTTTTTTTCACATTGTACTATCCTATACTTTGCAGCCATTAGGGATTATCTCCCTAATCCCTCATTGCTCTCAATAAAAGCAGGTGTTGAACTCTTCTGAATATAACCAACAGTTCAGGTAAGCAAAATTACTGAAGAACAAAAAAGATTGCTCATTCATGTATGTAATAGGTTTTGTATGAATGCAAAATCTGGATTTCTACACAACTGACGTATTTCAGTACATTACAGAAGAAAATATCCTGATCAGCAAGATATATATTTATTTTGATTTAGAATATTTTCTTCTATACATAAAGTAAAACTTGGAAATTATTGGGAGATATGTCAAATCAAGCAAAAGATCAATTAATTATATTAAACAAATATTTATTTCCTAAATTATGGCATTATGTTCCTGGAAGTATTAAAACAAAAAAGCATTAATAGGTAGACAACTCCTGCAATAATGGATTTAAATCTTATACAATATAATGTGATTTTCCTTAATCAAAGTCAAGCCAGTTTATATAATTAATACTTGATTGTGAAATATAATGATGGCAGGCTTAATCTATAGAGAGAGAATATTTTGTGAAAGAGCCATTTAATACTACAAATGTATTATCTGGCTTTTGCAGAGAATAAAATAATACCAATTCATTGGACTGTTAGGTATGTCAGTATAGCTGAAAATAGTTTTAAATAGTATCAGTTCCATCTATAAGGAAATTGGAAAATGCAGCATAGCCCAGCGTGGTGTAAGTAATCAATTAAAATGTTTACAAATCTATAAAATAAGATGCAAATTTAGCCTTATAGTCTGGAATAAAGAATAATCTGTGTTGTGTGACATCATAACTAGATACAACGACTGGGAAATATTGTGTGCTAGCAGCAATCTTAGATTTTAAATAAAACAGTCATTTGTCTTTCAATTAGATTGATACCAGATTCTATTTTATTGATGCTGGATAGGTCAATATACTTGTATACATAACATTGTGTACTTTCTGCCAGATTATTCAACAACATACAGTACAGTGAAAATAAACAACATTACCAAACAGAAGCAGCCAAAAACCTTCTAATGCCAGTGATTAGTGAACAGATCAATGACCTAAGGACAAGATGCTATGACTCCTGTTGCTTGTCTCTTGACAAACTCATATTTTAGTTCTAATAAAGAAACACCTTTTAGCTTGCTGCAAACTTTATTCTCTTGATCACTAAGAAAACAACATGAGTCAAAACACTATAAACAGGACCATGCAGAGAGAATTCCATCTCCTGGCATTTTCTAGCTATGGACAACTGAAACTTCTGATTTTTGTTGGTGTTTTGTGCGTTTATTTACTGGTTGTATTTGGCAACACAATGATTACTGCTCTTGTGTATCTGGTTCCACAACTTCAGACTCCAATGTATTTTTTCCTGTGTAACCTGGCAGTTCAAGATATTATGTATGTTTCTTCCCTTTTGCCTAAACTCTTGGTCATTACAATAACAGGAAACACCAGCATTTCCTTCACAGGTTGTATCTCTCAGATGTTCCTGTTTGTGTTCTGTGTTGGTACTGAATTCTTCCTGCTGTCCGTTATGGCTTATGACCGATATGTGGCCATTTGTATACCTCTAAACTATTCTCTCATTATGAGCAAATGTGTGTGCCTCTTACTGGTAACATCTTGTTGGATCATTGGTACCTTTAACGCATTGCTGTACTCTTCGCTAATATCTAAACTATCATTTTGCAACGTTCAAGAAGTCAATCACTTCTTCTGTGATATGAAAACCTTACTGAAGCTCACCTGTAGTGATATCACACACATTAGGATTTTACTAGCTCTAGGGTGTTTGCTTTTGGGCTTTCTTTCCTTTGCACTCACACTGACATCTTATGTATATATAATATCTTCAATCCTGAAGATCCATACCACTGGAGGAAGACTGAAAACGTTCTCCAGCTGCTCCTCTCATCTTACTATTCTCATATTATTTTATGGAACATCTCTTAGTTTGTATGTAAAGCCAGAGACTGAAGAGTCCCAGGAACAAGAAAAGTTTATTTCTATTCTAAATGTTGCAGTAATTCCAATGTTAAACCCAGTAGTATATAGCTTCAGAAACAAGCAGGTTTTAAATGCAATTAAAAAAGTAATATATATTTTCAATGTTAAACACACCACAAAAAGATAGACTTGAGTAAATATTTAAATGCCATTGTAAAATCTAAGCTTTCATAACTTTTAAGTAGTAAATATTAGTATAAACAAGTTTTTACTTTATTAATGTGCAGATTTCCCTCTGATCCTTTACAACCTGCTTATAATTTTGATACAATGTGGGTACTTCCTTGAAGTATTAACGGAATGGGCAAAAATAAAATAAAGAGCTTTCATAATTGTAGTACACAGGGGGTGATTTACTGCTTAGAATCACCCTGTAAAAAGAGGTATATGGGGATGACCACACTTGAACTCAAGTGGAGATTAGGCAAGCATCTAGGCCTTATTAGACATAGGAAAATAAACAATCAGGAAGATAAAACATTTACAACAGTGGCCAGACACTTTCTTATTCACCATGGATCCAAACCTGATGTCAGATATTGGGTACTACAGAAAGTCACATTAGGCATCTGAAAATGGAATTTGGAGTTTTTAAGAAGAGTAGATGGATTGTGTTAATGTACACAATAATGCCAAGAGATCTCTATGACAATATCAATTTTACCATATTTCTATGAAAATTATAGAAGTATTCAAAACATACCTCCCTAGACTAATGTCTAGACATGAAATGGGGTGATAAAATACATGATTATCATTTCCTGATTTACTATATGTACAAATTTGGATATACATTTTTTCCAACTAATCTACAATATTGGAATCAAGTTAGTTGTCTCAGAGCCTAAACTTGTTCCTATGTCCTCTCCTTTAAAAAAATCCTGGGTGAGGTAAATACATTCATCATTTGTGGATAAGGGGTGATTACAATAAAAATCAGTTTTTCTCATATTTGCCTACAACGGAATACTTACTACAAAGAGAATTTGTTTTGTCTATTGCACTCCTTAACATTTATCAGTTGATATACATTTAAATATTTAGCTAATTAAGTAACCTAGAGAAGGAAAATAATATTAAAATCGAAATTGAACCAAGCAAACATCTGTCACATAATGCTTTGTATTGTCTTCTTTTCAATAACTTGCAACAAGAGTAATAACTAAGAGAACAAACATAATTAAGTAATATATAGGACATATAAGTAAGCCTCTGATTTCTTTATAAGATTTTATATAAACTTCTGATTTCAACAGCTTGTTCTGGTTCACTGGTATGGAATATGATAGGAAAATTAATCTACATTACATTTTCTTTTTTGAATTATGAAATTTTTACCTTTTTGACACAATGTTTTCATCTATAGGTTTGAATTTAGGGTATTTTATTTTTATTATTTATTTATTTTTTTATAACGTATTTATTCTACAATATGTGTAGATCCTGCTATCAGGGTAAAATGTTATATTGTGGTTTATAATACAAATTAATTATGATTGGCTACATTTACTACTATTTTTATACACAATAATTTTACAAATTAGATTTAGTTATGCGGTACTGTGTTTTTATAAGAATTAATTAATGATGGTTATTTTTACTATGAATTCCTGTATAATTTCTTTCTTTTACCTATTACCTAAGACACATTATACCTAAGGAATTATAATTGTATTGATACAATTTCGATATCCTGTTACATGGTTATGTATTTTCATTATTTAATATTATTTAATTTTTTAATTACAGAGTAAGGAACAAGATTCCAATATGATGTTGTTGTTTAATTTTTCAGTTGTGTTCGTGACCCTATGGATTCAGCACGTCAGACAGACGTGTGTCTGGTTGGGCCTATCCATAAGGTTTTCTTTGTAAAGATACTGGAGTGGGTTGCCAGTTCCTTCTTGAGGGCACAGCGATTTTTCTGACCTCTCTTCTATGACCTACCTATCTTGGGTGACCCTACTTGGGTTATCTCACAGCTTCATTGAAGTACACAAGACCCTTCATTGTGACAAAAAAAGCGATCTGGTAGGGGGATATGATATTATGAGACATAAAGAGTTACGTGGACTCATCTAATTTTGCACATTTCTCGATAACACATGTCTGATCAATGTAGTTGGCCTTTTTTTAATTCTTCAGAGTATGCAATTTTATATTTCAATTATCATCTAATTTTTTATTCATCACTATTAAAACCTTAACAGTAACCTTAATAAACCCTTTAGATTGTTTGTGAGTTTTCCATCCTTAGAGAAAGAACTATCTATTTTTGATTTTAGGCTCAAAAGCAGAGCTCTCCATTCTTTTGCATCAAATAAACCACTTTACCTTACCTTATAAAAAGCACATCCTCCTTGGCTTCTGTTCAACCTCCGTCAATCCAATAGCAAAAGATACGTCAGGCCATCATCGAGCATACACATCACCTGCTGTTGATTTCGTACTCTGAGGTTGAGTCTCAGGGCAGCAATACAGCACTGTTCACCAAATACTATGATTCTATGATCATGGATAGAAGCTAAAGTTATGGATGAAGATTGGGGCTAGGGGATTAGTAAATTTCATATGTTAACCTTATCCAGGTCTTATTAGAAGACCTGGAATTTTGTCAGACGCATAGTGTTTGAGATTGGAAATAGAGACCTATAGTTTCTTATGACCTAACTGAGGGAAATTGTTACCATCCTTTTAGTAGCATTACTGCAACTTTCGTATCAACTGTCTTATACTATTACAACCATGAGGCATCATTTTTAGTATAACAGTATCTCTTCACCTTACAGTCCCCCTTTTCATTATTATAAGTATACACAAGTCCAAAGATGCATTGTTCTTTTGATTTGGAGATTGAGGACTATATTATTCTAAGACAATTCTTTACTTCCCACAGCACTGTGGTTTGAAGACCATTTAGGTCACCATATACTTACCTTATTCTGATTGATACTCATTAGCAGTACCGATCACCTCAGATATTTTTTCCTTACTACGTTTCCTCACATACCTGTTTCTTCTTGCATCTGGAAGAGAAACCTAATCTAAATCAATTCTGTACAACATTTAAACATATTTGTGATATTGGATATAAGATTGGGATCCTCACAGTAATACAAACACATTTTCATTGTATGTGAATGAAACACTTCACTTAGACCAAGATTGCCTTTACTCTGATTGTGTGGAAATTGTATTTATTTTAAGGAATTACCGTAATCTTTTAGTACTTTAGCCCTCTATATAAATTCAGAAACACAAAGACTGAGCTCTTACACTTCCCTGCTTCTTATACAAACCTCATATCATCATCTCTCTTAAAACAACTCCATCATCACTTTGACATAATACATAATTATTTCATATTTTGTGATATTTTTTATTTACAAAGAAGTGGCACAGCGATGGGGACTGCATGCTGGTCTTTTCCTGGGGTGGTAGGTGAGAGAATTTGTTTTCAGTGAGGATTTATCCTTTTATACATGCCATATTACTATATGGATATGATATTTTAATGATCAATTTTTCCTTTGGGAAGGAACTCAATATATGTTGAAGGAATTTCTGAACAGACGCTTTGATAATCATAACATTAATTTAATGACAGAATTTAGTATTAATTGAATATTAAATAGTAAAGGGACGGTGGCTCAGGTATAGTTGATAAGTGCCAAATTCAAATGGATGATAACAGGGTGCTCCTAAGGATAATAGGGATAAGTAGTACCAAGAGAGAGAAAGATCCTTTTTTAGGGCACACCTGGGAAATCCAATTCTCAGAAAAAGAGAATGAACTAAGTATTAAAACTTAACTTTTAATAGTAATAATAAAATCCACTTAAAATACATAAACGTAGGTAGCAGAGAGTGAATAATATGAAGTATACTGGGAAAATGCCACTGTTGTGGAAAATGCCACTATGAGGTAGACCATATAAAGTGCAATGTGCTAGTATAGTCACTGATAAAGTGGCTAGTAGATAAGAAATAAGGTGCTATAAGGTGCTACTAGTGATAAGGTGCCAGGTGCTATGACACAAATGATAAGGTGCCAAGTGCTATGACACAAATAATAAGGTGCCAAGTGCTATGACACAAATGAGAAATATATATAAGTGAAGCAAGTGTATCACTAGAATATGGTTGCCTAAAAGGAACAGTATAAGTAAATATTAGCAGCTTCTTGCTAAACAGAAACCAGTATACCAAATGAAAAATATGGCAAGGGGTAAAGGATAGGAATGAAAGATATTGAGAAATAAATGCCCCCAGAGTACTGATATCATGTAGGTAATGTTCTCAATATCTGTGTATCTCAAATACCAAAATGCCCAAATAGCAGCGTTGCCTTCAGAATATACCCATAACCAGTAGCTACTGTCTTCCAAATCCACTAAACTATTGCTAAAATAGCCTAACTGATGTAGTGGTGAAGGGGCTTTATGCTATGGGCCTGAGACTGAAAACGCTGACTCTCTGCTAGTCACGCCGTGGTCTAGACGCAAGGTAATGACGTCATAGACTCGCGACGGCGTTCCTACGTGCACCCGACGCACGTTTCTGGAATTTCATCAGGGGTTACGCCTGCCTCTCCTATGGGCCTTTTTAAAGGCAGACGTTGTCATGGCAATGCAAAAAACGGGATTAAAAGCAAACAGTGAACAAATATCACTGTGCATCATTAAAAACTAATAGATCATCTCTTAAAAGATGGAAATGAATTCCAAAGAATGTATAAAGCTGAATAATGCCATGATGGTACTGATCAAGGAAGTAAATTATTGATCTCAAATATATATAGTATAGGTGAATATGACTGTGCTATATTTTACACCTGTAATGGTACTGAGTTAATAGAGAGCCCATAAATGGTAGATCTAATGATGTCAACACTGAGAAATAAGTTGAATATTCATTATAGGCATATATTATAAACTTAAATGGTGTGTTGACTCTATATATCTTAGTAACAACATATAGTGAATAATATCAATATATGGGGCTTTTCTATTATCAACATAAAAATTGAGTCTTCAATAATGAGCTATATTTGTAGTACAGATGGTGGTCACATCATGGTGAGCTTGCCTAATAATGGGCCTAAATAAAAGGCCTCTTTATGAGAATGCTACTGGAAAGTACGGAAATGACATGATCTAAAGAAATAGATCAGATATAGGGAGTGAAGGTGAAGCCTTCATTCAGGCCATTAGGTTTTTTAGTGCCTAGTAGATAAATCCACTTGGCTTCTTTCTTTAATAACTCTGTGTCTATATCTCCTCTCCTTATGGTTTTCTCAACATGATCTATAGCAGTAAATGTGAGGACTTTAGTGTCGCCTTTATGTTTGTTATTAACATGCATGGCTATAGGGGTGTCAAATTCTTTCTTGACACTATAGATGTGCTCAAGAATCCGTCTTCTGAGTTCCCTACAGGTTTTACCTACGTATCTGGCTCCACATACACATGAGATTAAATATATAACACCCTCTGTTTTGCATGTAATGAAATGCTTAATTTTATAAGTATGTTTTTCAGAAGAGAAGCTTTTAGTTGGTTTTACATATTGGCATGCTTTGCATGAGTGACATTTAAAGCAGCCTTTTGTTTTATGTAACCATGATTGGCTTTTGTCTGTGTCCAAATGACTGCTAGATAAGTAATCTCTTAAATTTCTAGATCTTCTACTAGTAATGGCTGCATTGGTGGGTAGAAATGGTTTAAGGTCTTTATCATCCAATAAAATACCCCAATGCTTATTAAAGATTTTTTTAACCTCATGCCATTTACTATTGAACGTGCCAATGCACCTAATAGTATTTTCTGATTCTCTTATTTTATCTTTTAGAAGATCTTCCCTCTTAGTGTTTTTGGCTCTTTGGTAGGCCTTTTTTAAGCTGTTTTTAGAATAGCCTCTTTCCAAAAAGCGGGATTGTAACTCTTGAGATTCCCTCTCAAAATCTAAGTCATTGGAACAATTTCTTTTTATTCTTAAATATTGGCCAATTGGTATGCCTTCAATTAATGCTTTTGGGTGACTGCTTTTGGCGTGGAGTAAGCTGTTAGTAGCTGTAGGTTTCCTGTAGGTTTTGGTGCCCACAATGCCATCTTGTGTTTTATATATCAGTAAGTCTAAGAATGTGATAGACTCATAACTGGATTCAGATGTTAAAAAAAGACCTAAATTATTAATATTCAGAGTCTTAATAAAGTCCTTTAACTGGGAAGTTGAGCCATTCCAAAGTATTAAAATATCATCGATAAAGCGGACCCAGAGATCTACATGTGAGGTGTATTTCTCCATTTCTTCACAGAAGACTATCTGCTCTTCCCACCATCCTAAAAACAGGTTAGCGTAGGTAGGGGCACAAGCTGTGCCCATCGCTGTTCCCCGAATTTGTTTATAGAATTTATCCATAAAGATGAAATAATTATGATTTAGAACAAATTCTAATAGTGTTAAAAGGAATTTGTTGTGTATATCATATTGCTTGCCTTGTTTGTTAAGGAAGTATCTTACTGCATTTATACCTTTATCATGGTGTATGCTAGTATAAAGGGCTTCCACATCTAGTGACACCAAGATGGTGTGTTCCTTAGATTGTATGCCATCTAATTTAGTTAATACCTCTTTAGAGTCTTTAACATAAGATGAGAGGCTAAATACAAATTCCCTTAGAATTTGATCCAAATATTTACTGGAATTTTCCGTTAAGTTACCAATCCCTGATACTATCGGTCTTCCAGGGGGTTTCTGGGGATTTTTGTGAATTTTAGGTATGGTGTAAAAGGTTGCTACCTTAGGATTTTTTTTGAGCATGAATTCAAATTCTTGTTTACTGATGGTTTTATTCACTAGGCCTTTGTGTAGTATCTCTGATAGTACTTCTATGAAACTTTCTGTGGGGTCACAACTTAATTTACTGTAGCAATTCATATCATTAAGCAGTCTAAGACATTCTTCAATATAATCTTTTTTATCTAAGATAACAACATTGCCCCCTTTATCAGCATTTTTTATGATGATGTCTTTATTTCCTTTTAATTCTTGTAGGGCTTGTGTTTCTTGTTTAGTAAGATTTGAAGATCTGGTCTTAGATAGAGCTAATTGTTCAAGATCCTTTTCCATGTTTTTAACAAAAAGTTCAATGTTGGGACTAATATGCAGTGGCGGAGTAAATTTACTCTTATTTTTGAGTTGGGAAAAGGGTCCTTTAAGCTCTAGTCCTTCATTTTCGGCTAATAGACATTCTAATGTTTTCAAAGTTTTCTGGTCCTCACTATTTAGGTACGTATTAGTACCTTTTCTTGAGAAATGTTTTTTCAAAGCAAGCTTCCTGGCAAATAAATGTACATCTTTAATCCACTCAAATAAGTTAAAATCATCTGAGGGAGAGAAGTTTAATCCTTTTTGTAATACAGATATATGATGGACTGAAAGTTCTAAATGTGAAAGATTAAACACCTGTGGAGAATTTAGTTCTTTTTGCTTCTCTTGTGTGGTTTGAATATGCTTGGGGCCTTTATTACCCCTCCTAGTCTTTGCTTTCCATCTAAAAAATTAATATTGGACCTAGTCTCCATTGTTAAAGTTTCTTTGGGTCTAGTGTCTATGTCTGACCACTCTGATTCTGATGTATATGAATCATCATTTCTTTGTCTAGGTTCTCTGTATTTTTTAGGTCTTCTAAAGATGTTACCAGTTTGAAAATCATTGAGATCTCTTTGGAATTTCTTTTGTTTTCTTTCCATTAAAGTTTTTTGAAAGGTTTCTATATCTTTCTGTAATCTTGTTTCTGACTCTGTAAATATTGGGTTCTCAGAGAATTCTTTTATTTTTTCTACTTTTGTTTTTAACACTTTCTGTATTTCTGTTAGTTGGTGTTGTTCCCACTCTAGGATCATGCTCATTAGTTCATTAGAGCATTTTATTAATATTTGATCCCATTTTTTTACAAAGTCCTCAGATAGATTTTGAATAGTTGGAAAGAGATTGATTCTGAGTCCTCTAGGGACTAGTTTATTCCTTAGATAATTTTCTAAGCTTGCTATTTCCCATCTAATTTGATGTTGTTTTTTATATAATGTATTGAGATCAGAAAACTGATTTCTGAGGTTGGATTCATTTGGTCTTATCTTATTCATGTCACTAGTGAATACTAGTTGGACATCTTTTTCCCATGATTCTGGGTTCCAATTTTGTGAGAGGAAACCCGTCATTGTAACAATATAAGAATCCTGGATAATATACCGGGCTTAACACCAAGATAGAACTATGTTCATAAGCTAACAATTAAATAGTAAAGGGACGGTGGCTCAGGTATAGTTGATAAGTGCCAAATTCAAATGGATGATAACAGGGTGCTCCTAAGGATAATAGGGATAAGTAGTACCAAGAGAGAGAAAGATCCTTTTTTAGGGCACACCTGGGAAATCCAATTCTCAGAAAAAGAGAATGAACTAAGTATTAAAACTTAACTTTTAATAGTAATAATAAAATCCACTTAAAATACATAAACGTAGGTAGCAGAGAGTGAATAATATGAAGTATACTGGGAAAATGCCACTGTTGTGGAAAATGCCACTATGAGGTAGACCATATAAAGTGCAATGTGCTAGTATAGTCACTGATAAAGTGGCTAGTAGATAAGAAATAAGGTGCTATAAGGTGCTACTAGTGATAAGGTGCCAGGTGCTATGACACAAATGATAAGGTGCCAAGTGCTATGACACAAATAATAAGGTGCCAAGTGCTATGACACAAATGAGAAATATATATAAGTGAAGCAAGTGTATCACTAGAATATGGTTGCCTAAAAGGAACAGTATAAGTAAATATTAGCAGCTTCTTGCTAAACAGAAACCAGTATACCAAATGAAAAATATGGCAAGGGGTAAAGGATAGGAATGAAAGATATTGAGAAATAAATGCCCCCAGAGTACTGATATCATGTAGGTAATGTTCTCAATATCTGTGTATCTCAAATACCAAAATGCCCAAATAGCAGCGTTGCCTTCAGAATATACCCATAACCAGTAGCTACTGCCTTCCAAATCCACTAAACTATTGCTAAAATAGCCTAACTGATGTAGTGGTGAAGGGGCTTTATGCTATGGGCCTGAGACTGAAAACGCTGACTCTCTGCTAGTCACGCCGTGGTCTAGACGCAAGGTAATGATGTCATAGACTCGCGACGGCGTTCCTACGTGCACCCGACGCACGTTTCTGGAATTTCATCAGGGGTTACGCCTGCCTCTCCTATGGGCCTTTTTAAAGGCAGACGTTGTCATGGCAATGCAAAAAACGGGATTAAAAGCAAACAGTGAACAAATATCACTGTGCATCATTAAAAACTAATAGATCATCTCTTAAAAGATGGAAATGAATTCCAAAGAATGTATAAAGCTGAATAATGCCATGATGGTACTGATCAAGGAAGTAAATTATTGATCTCAAATATATATAATATAGGTGAATATGACTGTGCTATATTTTACACCTGTAATGGTACTGAGTTAATAGAGAGCCCATAAATGGTAGATCTAATGATGTCAACACTGAGAAATAAGTTGAATATTCATTATAGGCATATATTATAAACTTAAATGGTGTGTTGACTCTATATATCTTAGTAACAACATATATTGAATAATATCAATATATGGGGCTTTTCTATTATCAACATAAAAATTGAGTCTTCAATAATGAGCTATATTTGTAGTACAGATGGTGGTCTCATCATGGTGAGCTTGCCTAATAATGGGCCTAAATAAAAGGCCTCTTTATGAGAATGCTACTGGAAAGTACGGAAATGACATGATCTAAAGAAATAGATCAGATATAGGGAGTGAAGGTGAAGCCTTCATTCAGGCCAATAGGTTTTTTAGTGCCTAGTAGATAAATCCACTTGGCTTCTTTCTTTAATAACTCTGTGTCTATATCTCCTCTCCTTATGGTTTTCTCAACATGATCTATAGCAGTAAATGTGAGGACTTTAGTGTCGCCTTTATGTTTGTTATTAACATGCATGGCTATAGGGGTGTCAAATTCTTTCTTGACACTATAGATGTGCTCAAGAATCCGTCTTCTGAGTTCCCTACAGGTTTTACCTACGTATCTGGCTCCACATACACATGAGATTAAATATATAACACCCTCTGTTTTGCATGTAATGAAATGCTTAATTTTATAAGTATGTTTTTCAGAAGAGAAGCTTTTAGTTGGTTTTACATATTGGCATGCTTTGCATGAGTGACATTTAAAGCAGCCTTTTGTTTTATGTAACCATGATTGGCTTTTGTCTGTGTCCAAATGACTTCTAGATAAGTAATCTCTTAAATTTCTAGATCTTCTACTAGTAATGGCTGCATTGGTGGGTAGAAATGGTTTAAGGTCTTTATCATCCAATAAAATACCCCAATGCTTATTAAAGATTTTTTTAACCTCATGCCATTTACTATTGAACGTGCCAATGCACCTAATAGTATTTTCTGATTCTCTTATTTTATCTTTTAGAAGATCTTCCCTCTTAGTGTTTTTGGCTCTTTGGTAGGCCTTTTTTAAGCTGTTTTTAGAATAGCCTCTTTCCAAAAAGCGGGATTGTAACTCTTGAGATTCCCTCTCAAAATCTAAGTCATTGGAACAATTTCTTTTTATTCTTAAATATTGGCCAATTGGTATGCCTTCAATTAATGCTTTTGGGTGACTGCTTTTGGCGTGGAGTAAGCTGTTAGTAGCTGTAGGTTTCCTGTAGGTTTTGGTGCCCACAATGCCATCTTGTGTTTTATATATCAGTAAGTCTAAGAATGTGATAGACTCATAACTGGATTCAGATGTTAAAAAAAGACCTAAATTATTAATATTCAGAGTCTTAATAAAGTCCTTTAACTGGGAAGTTGAGCCATTCCAAAGTATTAAAATATCATCGATAAAGCGGACCCAGAGATCTACATGTGAGGTGTATTTCTCCATTTCTTCACAGAAGACTATCTGCTCTTCCCACCATCCTAAAAACAGGTTAGCGTAGGTAGGGGCACAAGCTGTGCCCATCGCTGTTCCCCGAATTTGTTTATAGAATTTATCCATAAAGATGAAATAATTATGATTTAGAACAAATTCTAATAGTGTTAAAAGGAATTTGTTGTGTATATCATATTGCTTGCCTTGTTTGTTAAGGAAGTATCTTACTGCATTTATACCTTTATCATGGTGTATGCTAGTATAAAGGGCTTCCACATCTAGTGACACCAAGATGGTGTGTTCCTTAGATTGTATGCCATCTAATTTAGTTAATACCTCTTTAGAGTCTTTAACATAAGATGAGAGGCTAAATACAAATTCCCTTAGAATTTGATCCAAATATTTACTGGAATTTTCCGTTAAGTTACCAATCCCTGATACTATCGGTCTTCCAGGGGGTTTCTGGGGATTTTTGTGAATTTTAGGTATGGTGTAAAAGGTTGCTACCTTAGGATTTTTTTTGAGCATGAATTCAAATTCTTGTTTACTGATGGTTTTATTCACTAGGCCTTTGTGTAGTATCTCTGATAGTACTTCTATGAAACTTTCTGTGGGGTCACAACTTAATTTACTGTAGCAATTCATATCATTAAGCAGTCTAAGACATTCTTCAATATAATCTTTTTTATCTAAGATAACAACATTGCCCCCTTTATCAGCATTTTTTATGATGATGTCTTTATTTCCTTTTAATTCTTGTAGGGCTTGTGTTTCTTGTTTAGTAAGATTTGAAGATCTGGTCTTAGATAGAGCTAATTGTTCAAGATCCTTTTCCATGTTTTTAACAAAAAGTTCAATGTTGGGACTAATATGCAGTGGCGGAGTAAATTTACTCTTATTTTTGAGTTGGGAAAAGGGTCCTTTAAGCTCTAGTCCTTCATTTTCGGCTAATAGACATTCTAATGTTTTCAAAGTTTTCTGGTCCTCACTATTTAGGTACGTATTAGTACCTTTTCTTGAGAAATGTTTTTTCAAAGCAAGCTTCCTGGCAAATAAATGTACATCTTTAATCCACTCAAATAAGTTAAAATCATCTGAGGGAGAGAAGTTTAATCCTTTTTGTAATACAGATATATGATGGACTGAAAGTTCTAAATGTGAAAGATTAAACACCTGTAGAGAATTTAGTTCTTTTTGCTTCTCTTGTGTGGTTTGAATATGCTTGGGGCCTTTCTTACCCCTCCTAGTCTTTGCTTTCCATCTAAAAAATTAATATTGGACCTAGTCTCCATTGTTGATGTTTCTTTGCGTCTAGTGTCTATGTCTGACCACTCTGATTCTGATGTATATGAATCATCATTTCTTTGTCTAGGTTCTCTGTATTTTTTAGGTCTTCTAAAGATGTTACCAGTTTGAAAATCATTGAGATCTCTTTGGAATTTCTTTTGTTTTCTTTCCATTAAAGTTTTTTGAAAGGTTTCTATATCTTTCTGTAATCTTGTTTCTGACTCTGTAAATATTGGGTTCTCAGAGAATTCTTTTATTTTTTCTACTTTTGTTTTTAACACTTTCTGTATTTCTGTTAGTTGGTGTTGTTCCCACTCTAGGATCATGCTCATTAGTTCATTAGAGCATTTTATTAATATTTGATCCCATTTTTTTACAAAGTCCTCAGATAGATTTTGAATAGTTGGAAAGAGATTGATTCTGAGTCCTCTAGGGACTAGTTTATTCCTTAGATAATTTTCTAAGCTTGCTATTTCCCATCTAATTTGATGTTGTTTTTTATATAATGTATTGAGATCAGAAAACTGATTTCTGAGGTTGGATTCATTTGGTCTTATCTTATTCATGTCACTAGTGAATACTAGTTGGACATCTTTTTCCCATGATTCTGGGTTCCAATTTTGTGAGAGGAAACCCGTCATTGTAACAATATAAGAATCCTGGATAATATACCGGGCTTAACACCAAGATAGAACTATGTTCATAAGCTAACAATTAAATAGTAAAGGGACGGTGGCTCAGGTATAGTTGATAAGTGCCAAATTCAAATGGTTGATAACAGGGTGCTCCTAAGGATAATAGGGATAAGTAGTACCAAGAGAGAGAAAGATCCTTTTTTAGGGCACACCTGGGAAATCCAATTCTCAGAAAAAGAGAATGAACTAAGTATTAAAACTTAACTTTTAATAGTAATAATAAAATCCACTTAAAATACATAAACGTAGGTAGCAGAGAGTGAATAATATGAAGTATACTGGGAAAATGCCACTGTTGTGGAAAATGCCACTATGAGGTAGACCATATAAAGTGCAATGTGCTAGTATAGTCACTGATAAAGTGGCTAGTAGATAAGAAATAAGGTGCTATAAGGTGCTACTAGTGATAAGGTGCCAGGTGCTATGACACAAATGATAAGGTGCCAAGTGCTATGACACAAATAATAAGGTGCCAAGTGCTATGACACAAATGAGAAATATATATAAGTAAAGCAAGTGTATCACTAGAATATGGTTGCCTAAAAGGAACAGTATAAGTCAATATTAGCAGCTTCTTGCTAAACAGAAACCAGTATACCAAATGAAAAATATATGGCAAGGGGTAAAGGATAGGAATGAAAGATATTGAGAAATAAATGCCCCCAGAGTACTGATATCATGTAGGTAATGTTCTCAATATCTGTGTATCTCAAATACCAAAATGCCCAAATAGCAGCGTTGCTTTCAGAATATACCCATAACCAGTAGCTACTGCCTTCCAAATCCACTAAACTATTGCTAAAATAGCCTAACTGATGTAGTGGTGAAGGGGCTTTATGCTATGGGCCTGAGACTGAAAACGCTGACTCTCTGCTAGTCACGCCGTGGTCTAGACGCAAGGTAATGACGTCATAGACTCGCGACGGCGTTCCTACGTGCACCCGACGCACGTTTCTGGAATTTCATCAGGGGTTACGCCTGCCTCTCCTATGGGCCTTTTTAAAGGCAGACGTTGTCATGGCAATGCAAAAAACGGGATTAAAAGCAAACAGTGAACAAATATCACTGTGCATCATTAAAAACTAATAGATCATCTCTTAAAAGATGGAAATGAATTCCAAAGAATGTATAAAGCTGAATAATGCCATGATGGTACTGATCAAGGAAGTAAATTATTGATCTCAAATATATATAGTATAGGTGAATATGACTGTGCTATATTTTACACCTGTAATGGTACTGAGTTAATAGAGAGCCCATAAATGGTAGATCTAATGATGTCAACACTGAGAAATAAGTTGAATATTCATTATAGGCATATATTATAAACTTAAATGGTGTGTTGACTCTATATATCTTAGTAACAACATATATTGAATAATATCAATATATGGGGCTTTTCTATTATCAACATAAAAATTGAGTCTTCAATAATGAGCTATATTTGTAGTACAGATGGTGGTCTCATCATGGTGAGCTTGCCTAATAATGGGCCTAAATAAAAGGCCTCTTTATGAGAATGCTACTGGAAAGTACGGAAATGACATGATCTAAAGAAATAGATCAGATATAGGGAGTGAAGGTGAAGCCTTCATTCAGGCCATTAGGTTTTTTAGTGCCTAGTAGATAAATCCACTTGGCTTCTTTCTTTAATAACTCTGTGTCTATATCTCCTCTCCTTATGGTTTTCTCAACATGATCTATAGCAGTAAATGTGAGGACTTTAGTGTCGCCTTTATGTTTGTTATTAACATGCATGGCTATAGGGGTGTCAAATTCTTTCTTGACACTATAGATGTGCTCAAGA
Organism: Discoglossus pictus; assembly: GCA_027410445.1. Lineage (NCBI taxonomy): Eukaryota > Metazoa > Chordata > Amphibia > Anura > Alytidae > Discoglossus > Discoglossus pictus. The sequence goes on from CM050167.1 coordinate 97,632,620, forward strand.
ATCCGTCTTCTGAGTTCCCTACAAATTCTAATAGTGTTAAAAGGAATTTGTTGTGTATATCATATTGCTTGCCTTGTTTGTTAAGGAAGTATCTTACTGCATTTATACCTTTATCATGGTGTATGCTAGTATAAAGGGCTTCCCAAAAGCATTAATTGAAGGCATACCAATTGGTCAATATTTAAGAATAAAAAGAAATTGTTCCAATGACTTAGATTTTGAGAGGGAATCTCAAGAGTTACAATCCCGCTTTTTGGAAAGAGGCTATTCTAAAAACAGCTTAAAAAAGGCCTACCAAAGAGCCAAAAACACTAAGAGGGAAGATCTTCTAAAAGATAAAATAAGAGAATCAGAAAATACTATTAGGTGCATTGGCACGTTCAATAGTAAATGGCATGAGGTTAAAAAAATCTTTAATAAGCATTGGGGTATTTTATTGGATGATAAAGACCTTAAACCATTTCTACCCACCAATGCAGCCATTACTAGTAGAAGATCTAGAAATTTAAGAGATTACTTATCTAGAAGTCATTTGGACACAGACAAAAGCCAATCATGGTTACATAAAACAAAAGGCTGCTTTAAATGTCACTCATGCAAAGCATGCCAATATGTAAAACCAACTAAAAGCTTCTCTTCTGAAAAACATACTTATAAAATTAAGCATTTCATTACATGCAAAACAGAGGGTGTTATATATTTAATCTCATGTGTATGTGGAGCCAGATACGTAGGTAAAACCTGTAGGGAACTCAGAAGACGGATTCTTGAGCACATCTATAGTGTCAAGAAAGAATTTGACACCCCTATAGCCATGCATGTTAATAACAAACATAAAGGCGACACTAAAGTCCTCACATTTACTGCTATAGATCATGTTGAGAAAACCATAAGGAGAGGAGATATAGACACAGAGTTATTAAAGAAAGAAGCCAAGTGGATTTATCTACTAGGCACTAAAAAACCTAATGGCCTGAATGAAGGCTTCACCTTCACTCCCTATATCTGATCTATTTCTTTAGATCATGTCATTTCCGTACTTTCCAGTAGCATTCTCATAAAGAGGCCTTTTATTTAGGCCCATTATTAGGCAAGCTCACCATGATGAGACCACCATCTGTACTACAAATATAGCTCATTATTGAAGACTCAATTTTTATGTTGATAATAGAAAAGCCCCATATATTGATATTATTCAATATATGTTGTTACTAAGATATATAGAGTCAACACACCATTTAAGTTTATAATATATGCCTATAATGAATATTCAACTTATTTCTCAGTGTTGACATCATTAGATCTACCATTTATGGGCTCTCTATTAACTCAGTACCATTACAGGTGTAAAATATAGCACAGTCATATTCACCTATATTATATATATTTGAGATCAATAATTTACTTCCTTGATCAGTACCATCATGGCATTATTCAGCTTTATACATTCTTTGGAATTCATTTCCATCTTTTAAGAGATGATCTATTAGTTTTTAATGATGCACAGTGATATTTGTTCACTGTTTGCTTTTAATCCCGTTTTTTGCATTGCCATGACAACGTCTGCCTTTAAAAAGGCCCATAGGAGAGGCAGGCGTAACCCCTGATGAAATTCCAGAAACGTGCGTCGGGTGCACGTAGGAACGCCGTCGCGAGTCTATGACGTCATTACCTTGCGTCTAGACCACGGCGTGACTAGCAGAGAGTCAGCGTTTTCAGTCTCAGGCCCATAGCATAAAGCCCCTTCACCACTACATCAGTTAGGCTATTTTAGCAATAGTTTAGTGGATTTGGAAGGCAGTAGCTACTGGTTATGGGTATATTCTGAAGGCAACGCTGCTATTTGGGCATTTTGGTATTTGAGATACACAGATATTGAGAACATTACCTACATGATATCAGTACTCTGGGGGCATTTATTTCTCAATATCTTTCATTCCTATCCTTTACCCCTTGCCATATTTTTCATTTGGTATACTGGTTTCTGTTTAGCAAGAAGCTGCTAATATTTACTTATACTGTTCCTTTTAGGCAACCATATTCTAGTGATACACTTGCTTCACTTATATATATTTCTCATTTGTGTCATAGCACTTGGCACCTTATTATTTGTGTCATAGCACTTGGCACCTTATCATTTGTGTCATAGCACCTGGCACCTTATCACTAGTAGCACCTTATAGCACCTTATTTCTTATCTACTAGCCACTTTATCAGTGACTATACTAGCACATTGCACTTTATATGGTCTACCTCATAGTGGCATTTTCCACAACAGTGGCATTTTCCCAGTATACTTCATATTATTCACTCTCTGCTACCTACGTTTATGTATTTTAAGTGGATTTTATTATTACTATTAAAAGTTAAGTTTTAATACTTAGTTCATTCTCTTTTTCTGAGAATTGGATTTCCCAGGTGTGCCCTAAAAAAGGATCTTTCTCTCTCTTGGTACTACTTAATTGAATATTACTATCATAAAAAATGCAAATGGTTGTATAGCAAAGGATAATTATCTCAAAAGTACAGAAAATAATAGTGTGTTACACCATGATAGTGCCCAACCATTAGCATCCTTATCATTACCAATTGACACGTTTTTAAGAAACATGTGAAATTGTTCCACTTCTGAATATATGAATATGATGTCAATATATTAAATGAGAGAATCAGTCAAAGAGGAAACAGTAATAGATCTATCAAACAAGCTTATTCTTGCCTTAAAACCTCTCAAAAAGATTAATTATTTGGGGTCCTAATAAAGGAGACCAACTTAATCATTGTCTCTTTATTGAATTTCCATGTACACCACCAGTTGTTAAGAGATCTTATACCTGTGGCTTCTTCAAGCTACGTAAATTCACTTTCAAGAAAATAAAACAGTGTGACTGAGTTCATCATTCATAGACGATGCATTCTTTTATCAACTATAAGACTCCTGAAGTAGTTTATTGCCTACATTGTGATTGTCAACTAAATTTGTGGGCAGAACCAAACAAGAACTAGAGTAAAGTTTTGGAACATATTAGCAACATCAGAAATGCAGAACATGATAGTTAGAAAGATCAAACAATGTGCAAGTGTTGCAGAACATTTTAGACAGTATCACAAGAGCAATACCCCAAATCTAAGTTATTGGGTTTAGAATCTATTAAATTATGTATCAGAGCAGGTGGTCTTGATAATTTACTTCTCAAAAATGAAAGTCATTGAATTTACCATTTGTGTGAAACCTTCTAGACTTAATTACATCACCAGTTATGATGTTTTCATTGATGTACACTTGGACATCCATGGGGATGCGTGTGTCTTCTTTTTCATTTTTTTCCTCTCCATGTCCCTTCTCATGGAGAGTTCTTATAATATGTAGCTCATTGCAATAATTATAGTTTTAAAATATATATGTAAAGAAGGCATGGACAAGTCAGTTTAAAAATATCATGCACATTGCAATATTCATATAGTATAAATATGTACTATAGCAGAATATTTTTCATTTGGTAAATTTTGCAATGAAAAATGTTCTCTTTCCTTTTTTTAATTTATTCTTTTTTTTTTTAAATGTTCACGTAACATTCTGTACTGTCTTATGTATATTATAATGTGCTGTATATTGACGGTAATAAAAAGTTAAGCCTGGCAATGCTGTTTGTCACACAATGGGAACCTCTCCCTCTACATTACTGGCCTCGCAATGAGAGCCTTCAGCGTTCATCACGGGCCTCGCAATGAGTGCCTTCGGTGCTCATCATGGGCCTTGCAATGAGCACCCCCTCTACCTCTCCCATACGCTACTTTATTGGATTCACGATGAGCGCCATTGGAGCTCATCACGAGCCTCGCAATGAGCGCCCTGTCTACTTCCTCCCTTGTGTCTCATTTTCCCCTCCTCTCCCTCCCTTGTGTCTCCTTCCCCCCTGTGTTTTTAACCCCCCTCCCTCCTATGTGTCTTTTTCCCCCTCCCCTGTGTCTCTTTCCCCCTCTCCCTCCCCTGTGCTTTATCCCCCTCCCCCGTGTCTCTTTCCCACCGTCCCCCCTCTGTCTCTTACCCCCCCTCCCTCGTGTCTCCCTTGTTTCCCCCCATTTCCCTCCCCTGTGTATCTCTCACCCTCCTCTACCTCCCCTGTGTCTCTTCCCCGTCCTCTCATTCCCCTTTTTCTTCCCCCCTCCTCTCACTCCCCTGTTTCTCCCCTCCTCTCACTCCCCTATGTCTCTTCCCTGTGTCTCTTTTCCTCATGTGTCTCTTCCCCACCTCTCCCTCCCCTGTGTCTGTTCCCCCCTCTCCCTCCCCTGTGTCTCTTTCCCCCTCCCCTGTGTCTCTTCACCCTCCCTCCCCTGTTTCTCTTCCCCACCTCTCCCTCCCCTGTGTCTGTTGGCTCCTTCCCCTGTGTCTCTTACCCCCTCTCCCTCCCATGTGTCTCTTCCCCACCTCTCCATCCCCTGTGTCTCTTCCCCCCTGAAGCCCCTGTGTCTCTTCCCTACCTCTATCTCCCCTGTGTCAGTTCCCTCCTCCCCTGTGTCTCTTCCCCCCTCTCCCTCCCATGTGTCTCTTTCCCCCTCCCCTGTGTCTTTTTCCCTCCTCATCCCCCATTCCTGTGTGTCTCTTTCCCTCCTGTGTCTCTTTTCCTCCTGTGTCTCTTTCCTACCTCTCCCTCCCCTGTACCTGTTCCCCCCTCCCCTGTGTCTGTTCACCCCTCTCCCTCCCCTGTGTCTCTTTATTCCTCCCCTGTGTCTCTTCCCCCTCCCTCACTAGTGTCTCTTCCCCACCTCTCCCTCCCCTTTGTCTGTTCTCTCCTCTGCTGTGTCTGTTCACCCCTCTCCCTCCCCTGTGTCTCTTTCCAACCTCTCCCTCCCCTGTGTCTGTTCCCCCCTAGCCTGTGTATGTTCCCCCCTCCCGTGTCTCTCCCTCCTCTCCCTCCCATGTGTCTCTTTCATCCTCCCCTGTGTCTCTTTCCCCCTCCCCTGTGTCTCTTTCCCCCTCCCATGTTTCTCTTCCCCCTCCCTCCCTCGTGTTGCTCCCCCCTCCCTCCCATGTGTCTCTTTCCCCTTCTCTCACTCCCCTGTGTCTCCTCCTCTTCTCCTCTCTTCCCCTGTCTGTCTCTCCCCTCTTCCCCTGTCTGTTTCTCCCCTTCTCCCCTTTGTGCCTCTCCTCTCCTCCACTGTGTGTCTCTTCCTCCCTTCTCTGGCTCCCTTCCCCCCCCTGTGTCTCTTCCTCTCTCTCCCCTGTATCTCTTCCCCCTCCTCTCACTCCCCTGTGTCTCTTCCCCCTTCTCTCACTCCCCTGTGTCTCTCCCCCTTCCTCCTCTGTGTGTCTCTCCTCTCTTCCCCTGTCTGCCTCTCCCCTCCTCCCCTGTGTGTCTCTCCTCTCCTCCCCTGTTTGCCTTTCCCCTCCTCCCCTGTGTGTCTCACCTCCTCCCATGTGCCTCTTCCTCCCTTGCCATGCGCATGTATAAACACTACACTGCACTATTCCCCCCAATAAAACATTAAATATCAACAAAACACCCTCTACACTAAGCTATTAACACCTACACTACCTGCCTACCTACCACCTAATAACCCCCACCTCTAATTACAGAAGAAATAAAACTAAAGTCATCAAAAATAAAAAATCTACATTACATAAAATAAAAAAAAACTAAATCACAAAAAATAAAAAATGTACATTACAGAAAAAAAAAAACGAAGTCACAAAAAATAAAAAAGGAACAGTACAGAAAATAAAAAAATACATTACAACCCCGCTCCCCCCCACTACAGAAAAAAAATTACACACCTGAAAAGGAAATACATATAATACATACAATGTTCCTTTAGCACTAGCTTTATTTACACATCTTATATCACTTTACACTTTGAGACCTCAGTCCCCTTATATAGATTTTGTCTCTTGGTCTCCTATTCTTCATTATATAATGGAGCTTACTTCTCATTTATATAACGGCCCTCCACCCTTGGTATTCTTTTTTGTCCTTTTTTTGTTTTTATCTTCCCACTTTTGTTAATCTCACATAATTTAAAAGTAATAGTTTTCACACTACACTTCTTTTTATAAGCCTTCCTAGCTTGTCTATATGACCTATGCATTGATACCATAATAACTGCATTGGTTTTCCTTAGCGTTTGCACATCCATCTCAGTGGCCTTTTGTATATACCAACGGAATTTCTATGCCATTTGCATTATTTTTTTGGCCCGTTATGGGCAATACATGTACTACTTTTATGTTGCCTAGGCGACAGCTCCCTATATAAAGCTCTCAGAGACAGCGTTATACAATTTTCCTTTGACAAAGACGTGATACGTCGAAACGCGTCAGGCTCCTAGCAACCACGCTGCGCACGTCATCACGTTAGACGTGCGCATGCGCGTTGCAAACCTAGCGGCCGAGCTTTCCAGGAAGCGCGAATCTGCTACAGTTATGGCCTAGTTTAAAGCCCCTTATATCCCACTAGTGGCATAATATGTCTGCAAGTACCTGATATTACCTCCTGTATAACCTTTAAGTTGGGGAACAGCCTTCATTTTGCACACACATCTCTAGGTACTTTTTGTACCATATGGCAGCTAGTTACTTATAAGTGCACACAGACACAGCTTGAATCCTATGCTGTGTAATATATAGCTGTTCTTGATAACTTTGTTTGTACTCCAGGTTGAGCTTTTTTCAAACTCTGCCTATATAGGTACAACTTCTCAGTACCTTTATTAAAGTACAATAGGTTTATCAGTAAGGCATCTTTTTACCTATACCCTATATTTTTGCAAGAATATTGCTTCATTTAAGTCATCCTCTAGATATTTGGAGGACATTCATTTCAGCATAAGGGTGCTTTATATATACATTACTTATAATACTATAGGGCTTTTATGCCCTGGGAACTTTTTGCAAATATCTTGGCTTGCCTGCTAGGTGTGAATAGCAATACCCACTCACTTTAGAGTCCCACATTGCACAATACTAGTGCTACAGGGTTATTTGCTATTCCTTACATCTGCCCTCTTTTTATTCCCCTTATTAGTGTTTTTAATATCCCTTGCTTTTAAAGACGCCGCTGTCATGTATTTAATAAAATTTATTTAGTTCATATTTATCCCGTCATTTTGTACACCATACATAATACATACAATGCAATACATACAATACAAATTAAATTAAATAGCTGAATTTGATAGACAGCGTTTTCAGACAATCAGAAGCTGCCATTGACAATTTTATTCTTGAACACTCCGTAGGAGGCTCATTAGCGTCAGGGATATCTGTAATTTTTTTTACCATTTTTTTTTAGAGCTGTTGTTCCAGGGCCCATCCGGGGCAGAAGACGAGGAGGCCGGAGACATCGCGGGGAGGTAAGTACAATGTAGGTTATGTTTATTTTATCTTGCTTTTATGCTTATGTATGTTGTATTAATGTTATGTTTTTTTTAAAAGGGGCCGCACCGGAGAAGAAGAAAAGAAGAAGGACGGGGACATGCTGGAAAGGTGAGTAGAATATTTAGAATGTTTATAATGTTTATTTATTTACTGTAAATGTGTTGCACTCATTTTTGTAATTTTTTTCCCCTATGTGGCTGATCTGAAGGGACATCTGCAAAGGTAAGTGGTCTTAATTATTGTATTCTAGCTTAGAATTATATTAATTTATACATAGATATAATGTATTGTTTGTTAGCTAGGGGTATGTGTTTTATATAGATTGCATGTATTGTATATTAGATTGTGGTATTTATTTAGATAGATTGGGGGATGTATATTCGATAGATAGGATGTATATTAGATAGATAGTATTTATTGTATATTAGATAAATAGGATGTATTGTATATGAGATAAATTGGGTGATGTATATTAGATAGATAGGATGTATTGTATATTAGATAGGGGTGTATTGTATTGTATTTCATTTTATTTGCATTGTATGTATTTGTATTGTATTGTATGTATTATATGTATTTCTTTTTCAGGTGTGCAATTTTTTTTTCTGTAGTGGGCAGGGGTGTAGTTTGTAATGTATTTTTTTATTATCTGTAATGTTCCTTTTTTTTTATTTTTTGTGACTTAGGTTTTTTTATTTTCTGTCATGTAGATTTTTTATTTTTTATGATTTAGGTTTTTTATTTTATGTAATTAGAGTGGTTATTGGGGGGTAGGTAGGTAGTGTAGGTAGGTAGTGGTTTTGTAAGTAGCTATGGGGTAAAAATGAGTTTTGAGAGGAAAGTCATCAGCATGTGCTTCCATGAAGGCATAACATAAGAGGGGTAATAAAGATGAATAAGAGCACATAATGGGATATTAGGATGAAATCATAAGAAATGAAGCATGATAGGACTGTGCATGATGAGATATAAAGACCATTAAACTGTGCGTAAACCACCCCTGTGCACAAAATAGCACAATGTGGTTAACAATAACTCACTTATTTTACATTAGCAAAAAAAACTATAAATAGCCTCAGCACACTCTAAACTTCAGTCATTGACAACATGGAGACTGGCAATGTACTTGTGATGGATATGTATTTAAGAGCTATGGTGAGCATGAAAGCCACTGTAGGATGAGGTGTGATGGAAGGGAAAGAACGTGATGTGAAACAGAGGTGCATGTGACTGCGCGCAAAATGCCTACAATCCATAGTGTCACAGAACTACAAGAGGATTAGTGCAGGGTAGGATATACACATAAGTAATTATGTAGGGTAGGATATACACATGCTGTTTGCAGTGGCCAGTACAGAAACAAAGTGAGGGGACAGGAAGTGGTTGAGGGGATAGGAAGATATGGACCCTGTAGCTGACATAGATTAATGGATTGAGATTAGTGCAGTAGATTCAATCTTTCAACCTGCCCTTTTTACATAGTAGGCTATGGGAAAAAGGAAGAAGGCAAACTGGTGTGGCTTTGAAAGTAGCCCAGTAAGGAAGGAAAGTGAATGGTAGTGAATATAGGCAAAGATTTGACCAACTGAGTGCAGAATTCCAGAGGATAGCGAGAAGAGACAAGGAGACATTCTACAATGTATAGATCGAAGAAGATAACAGAATAGGTAAATCAAGAGATCTCTTCAAGAAAATTGGGGATCTCAAAGGCACCTTTCATGCCAAAGTGGGATGATAAAAGACAAAAAAGGTAGGGACTTAACAGAAGAGGATCAGATAAAGAAGATACACTGATACACTGATGATCTATACAGGAATGATCTTTACAGCAGTGAATATCTCAATAGTTTGTCCAATGAGCTGGAGCCAGACATCTTGGAGAGCGGATGTCTTGCTAATAATAAGGCTGCAGGATGTGATGGAATCCCAGTTCAACTATTCAAAATTCTACAGGATGATGTGGTGAAATTGTTGCTTGCCTTATGCCAACACATTTGGAAAACTCAACAATGGCCAATAGACTGGAAAAGGTCAGTCGCCATCCCAATCCCCAAAAAAGGCAGTGCCAAAGAGTGCTCTGATTATCAAACAATTGCACTAATTTCACATGCCAACAAAGTAATGCTTAAAGGTATATCTAAGTTTCCTAGATTATGAATGCATCTGATTGAGGAGAATCAGAAGTGTATGAAAAAAATGTTTGCATGAAAAAATACCAAAATAAACATTTGCCTTATTAAATTGCGATTTGGCCAATTAAATAGGGCTCTATTTAAGCACACAGCATATTTTTTTTACAGAAGTTTAGTGAACTTCTATCCAAAAGCAAGGTCTTCACTAACTAAAAACTTCTGTAAATAAAATATGCTGTGTGCTTAAGTAGAGCCCTTTTAAATTTACCGAATCGCAATTTAATAAGGCTGTTAAACACTTACCCTGAAGTTAGCAAAATCTATTGTAATTTCTGACAGTTTAAAATCAAGATTAACAACCCCTCCAATTTGTTTTGGCCAATCCGGGTTAGAGAAAGATTTCAGACATAGCACTGTTAGTTGCTATGGCAACACCACACAGCATAGCCAGGAAGCAGGCATGAGTCATATACCAGCAGTGATAACACTGCTCTCCTATTGGCTGTGGTGCAAAGCAGCATGGGATATGTAGGCAAAGGATCCTGGGAAATGTAGTGTATAACTGACATGTGACAGGAAGCTGCAAGGAGAAAGCAGTAAGGAGACTGGCTGAGCAAGCAACAGCAGGTAAATAGTGGGTTAATAGTGTGCTGCATACTGATTGGGGGGCTCCAGTAAGTTTTGTAGTCACCCCCCTGGGGGTGGTATATGCTGACTGGGGGGCTCCAGTAAGTTATGTAGACACCCCCTGGGGTTGCTGCATGCTGATTGGGGGGCTCCAGGAAGCTGTTTCTGGGACTATGGCCGGGTCAAGTGCTGACAGAGTTGCTGGAGGACCTGGTGGTGCAGGAAATGGACTTAGAGAACCAGTATGCAGCCTGGTTGGGAACCCCTGGTGTGAAGCCCTATTTGTCATTGGGCCTGAAAGAGGCACTCTGCGAGCTGCCATATGGCCCTCTGGATGGTGGGGTGGGCACTTGTCAGCGTACAATGGATGTGCTAGTGAGATGTTGTAACTCTCTGGGGGTGGCCCCATGGTCGGATAAGGCATTTACACTGATGCCATTGATCCGGCAGGAATTACAACTAGAGACAGAGTATATGGATCTGCTGGATGAGGCTGCCAAGGATGGGCTTTGGTCTCCAAGTTGTAGAAAACCCTGCAAGTCGGGCAGGGGGGAAGATTCTGTGCCAGAGACCAAGGGAGCCCAGAAAAGTTGTGCTATGGCTGGGTCAGATGGGGACTGTGTGGACTTTGTAACCACTGAGAACGTGCCCTTAGAGGGCCCCATAACCTGTCAAGGGGTATTGGGAGATGATGTTATGGAGTCTGGCCAGGACTGTGTCTATGTGGATATACAAATGGGCCAGGCCCAGGTAAATGTTACTATGAATGGGACAGATGAGGATAATACCATTCATGACAGGTGCATACTAGAGGCAGTGAAATCTGAATCACAGACATTAATAGCTGGTCAGGTGGACCCAGTGACCAAGGATCCTGATGGAGCTGAGTGCTATGCCCAGATGGTGGGAGACAATAAAGAAGAATGTAAAACATGAATCCAGCTGTCATTCCAGGAAGTGGAGCTTCCAGTCCAGGCCTCCATAATTGATGCTGCTATCAGGATAAGATCGGTATGTTCCTCCTTGGAGGTATTTTATTGGCCTCCAAAATTAAGTATTTTCCCTAAGACATGGGGAAGGGGAGGGAGCTGGCCCAGGCTGTTGGAGGGTCGGCTAGCCATGGCACCTCCGGAACGGTCACCTCGATTGGGTACCCCCCCCGGGACTTTTTTTACTGGGTGAACTAATAGGCCCAATGACTGTTTTAGATGCTGAAAGTCAGCTGTTTGTACTGGCCTGGCTGGAGAGGATGGCAATGGCACCCTTGGACTGCATTGATTACCCTGACACAGAGGACTATTGGCAGAACCCAGGCCAAGCAAACAGTCTGGATGGGAGCAACTATGCTGCTGGCCTAAGAGCCAGGGATGAGCACTTGCCCTGACTTGTGGGGCTTGTGCTGACAGGGAATCCACAGGGGTTGCCCCTGGCATTTATTTTTCCCCTGGAGTTGGTACAGGGGAATAATGACAAGACTGTTTTCTCTAAGGGAGGGGAAAAGAAGGGGCATTGGCCCTGGCTTTTGGGGAATGGGGTGGTGAAAACACCTGGTGAGCAGTCATCTGAACTGGTTACCCCCTGGGAACTGTTTGGATTGGGAAAACCAAAAGGCCCACTGGACATCCCTGAACTCAGACACTGGTAACAGGAGGGAGCAGACCTGGGTATGGAGACTGGATTGCCCACTTGTGGTCACATAGACTGTTTTAGATATCCCAGTAGAGCTGTGGGGACTGGCTGGGTGGGGGAGGTTGCTCTGGTAAAGAAATTGTGGCCCACATTTTGGACCCTGGGGCCTGGCAGAGGCATGGATTCAGCAGGTCATGTTACCTTTACTGCTCCAACTGGGGTATTATTGCAAGTACCTACTAGCCTGGACTACCAGTAAGGCCCCCAGGACAATGTTGCCATGTGGACCCCAAAGAAAATGTGTTGGCCCAGGACTATCCAAGATTGTTTCATACCTGGATGGGCTATATTTTATGGAGCTTGGCATTGCAGAAATGTAAGCGGCATCAGAATGCAGATGGGTGGTCAAGACAGGAGGATCACTAAGCCTCAGTGTAGTTGAGGAGTCCTTGGCTTCAATAGACTCCCCAAACTACACTGGAAAAGAAAGAGGGAGGAGTTGTCATGGCTGAAGCATGCCAAGGCACCAGCTGTGCAATACATTACAGACTGATGCCCTCAGCTTTATAAGATAGGCTTATTGTGCCAGGGGAAGGGGGCCCACTGAGATGGGTTAACATTTTAGATGTTGTAATTTATGTGTTATTCCTTGTTATGCCTGTTTAAAGTTGCCTGGGTACCACTAGGCGCATACTACGGTACTCAAGCTTATAGTTGGGGTGTGCGTATGAACATGATGGGAGTGATGAGATGTATGTCTGTGCTGTGCTTTGGGGGGGCTAGCACTTACAAGGGAAATATTGTATATGCCCAATATTTCATAGTAATGGGCTAGTCCCTTATTAACAAGATTCGGGAGATAATTGACCCCTAGGAGTCACATGACACCAGTATCTCTCTCTATGTATCACACGCCTCAGACTGGTCTCCAGGCCTATTGTATGTAATTGCCCCCTACCAAGAATAATTGTCTTAGACTGGCAGGCAGGGCTGATAACGTGAGCTAGAAGGTGACTGGGTGTAACCATGGATGCACATTTGAATTGATTGGTCCTTCATTGCTAAGAATGTGGTATAAATATGTCTGATGGTTTCAGTAATAAAGTTGTTATACTGGTTCACATAATTAAAGTGTGAATTTTGTTATTGATGCTGGGAATTCTGTTTGCAGGAGTAAGTTTTTTTCACAACTTAGAAAGATCCTTATGCTACACAAGACCACAGCCATCTCTCAGTCTAACCCAAGGGCTGAACGTTCTTCCTGCTGTACAGAGGTAAAACAAACAGGTCACACCTGTGGGGAGAGGTTTGGGCAATAGGCTCTTATCATACCCCATTCAACATTTTGTGACAGATGGGAATACCAGATCATCTCATCCTCCTGAAGAATCTGTATGTGAACCATGAAGCCATGGTCAGTACCGAACATGAGACATCAGAATGGTTCAAGATTGGAAAAGGATTGCGGTAAGGGTGTATATTGTTGCCATATTTTTGCAACTTATATATGTACATCATGAGTAAAGGCCGAACTGGATGAGCCCAAAGCCAGAATCAATATTGCTGGAAGAAATATCAACAACCTCACATACATTGATGATACTTCTTTGATGGCTGAAAGTGAGGAGGAAAATAAAGAACCTATTGATGAGGGTAAAAGAAGAGAGTGAAAAAGTTGGCCTGCTGCTCCACATTAAAAAGATGAAGGTCATTGCAAACAGCAATTTCAGTTCCTGACAAATAGACAGAGAAGAAGTGGAGGCAGTGACAGATTTTATTTTCCTGGGAATTAACATCTCTGCAGATTGTGACTGTAGTCATGAAATTGAAAAATGTTTGCTTCTGGGGAGGAAAGCTATGGCAAGCTTGGACAAGCTAGTAATAAGTAGAGATATTAAACTGTCAACAAAGGTTCGCATAGTTTTGGTATTCCCAGTAGTATCATATGAATGTGAGAGCTGGACTATAAAGAATTGAATTGGGGTGTTGGCGAAAACTACTATCTTGGACTGCAAGAAGATCCAATATATCAGTACTTTAGGAAATCAAGACAAACTGTTCACTAGAACTTAATGGAGCTGAGAGGAGCAGTGACTGAGAGATGTACCTGGCGTGCTGCGGCCCATAGGGTCCCGGAGATCCGGACACAGATGAATGACTGAGCAATCAAGGGGATAGTTAAAATAAATCATTTTTATCAACTGTATCATTCTTATTTTATAACACATTTGAAAAGTACACCACTATATGTATCACACTGTACTGTTGTCATGTGGACATAGGTTTAGAATAAATATCACAATATAGAGCTTCTATTGGAAGTTTGGAAATCAAAAAAAGAATGGAGGAATGGAATTATTCATGTATGACCTAAGCAACATACACCTCTATTTTAGGGACATAATATTATGAACAATATGGACATTCATACAGTGCCTTTGTTGTTTGCTTCAAAATAAAAACAAAAACATCTTCAAAGTTGTGGGCATGTTCTGTAAATTAAATTATGCAAATCCTCAAACAATCCATGTTAATTCCAGGTTGTAAGGCAGCAAAACACAAAAAATGCCAAGGGGGTGAATACTTTTGCAAGGCACTGTATAAACAATCTAATACTACTTTATCTGATGTTGATCTCCAGCCAGAGTTACCAATATTGTATGACGCTACAAGGCATACATTTTTTAATACACAGTGTATATTTATTAATCTGATCTCTGGTCTCATTTAAGAGTAAAATTGGATGAGGACAAATGCTTGGTTAACAATATTTTAACTAAGACATGTTCATGTCAATTATCAGTACAATAAGGCTTATTTTGTGGAAATAATACAAATATCCTTAAATTTTAGTGTATGTATATATATATATATATATATATATATATATATATATATATATATATATATTATATATATATATATATATATATATATATATATATAAAACAATTATAATTTTTTTTTCAGTAAGAGTGATATTTGGCTAAGATGTAAGCTGTGAACCAGTATTTTCCATTTTGTTCGATATAAGTTATGAAATAGTTAAATCCCATGATTTAGCAGTTTCAGCTACAGACAGTAAACAGCTTTTTAGGATAAACAAAATATGTGTTTCAGTCATCTACTAGGTCAACACTTGCCCTTTGAGCAGGAGATAAGAAATAAATATTTTTTGCGCATCTAGAGTGATATATCAAGACATGCTTTCACTGCATGATTTGCACATGCAGATTATAGATTGGATACGCTAAAATCAATAATCACTCATTGGTCTAAACAATGGGGTATGGATGGGATGTCCCATTCTTCTAGAAGAGAATGGATAGTCCCAGTGTCTTTATGTAAACAATTATAAAAGCTGTGTTTGGATATATTTCTGTCAGTCCCTAAGCCAGTAGTAGCCATTTTGGATGTTTTGCTACTCATCCACATTTTTGTCTAAATAAACTCTAATAATGAGAAAACTACCAGAGGACTCTGTTTTTTTGTTATCATGGCTGGGTTTCGGAGTAAAGAGTGGTTTGTGAGTATAATTATTTCCCCAACACTTATAAATAGTTCTATGGTGTCATGCTAGTAGAATCATACACGTTCTATATGGGTTTTCTTTAGTCTTTCAGTCTTGTCCAACTATGGACCGAAGCACAACAGCCAAATATGTCACTGTACCTCTAATCAAGCTCATGTTCAATGACATCACCTATCCATCTTCTTCATATGCCTTCAATCTTTCCCAGGATCATAGTCTTCTCTATGGAAACCTGTGTTCTCATGATACAGCCCAAATATTTAAGCTTTAGCCTCCTAGTCATACCTTCCAGACTTCCATCATGTCATGCATTTTAAGGGCATAAAATTGATAATTTATAAACAATTATTTAATATATTTGTATGTTGACTCTTCTATCACTATTCCACCTGAAATATTTTTTTCAAATGATCTTAACAGTCTGGTATGTTTAAACAAAAAACTAGTAGATAATCAGATTTATGAACAAGATAACAGGTATAGAGACATTTAGTCTAGATGCCTACACATAACCAATACATTTTATGATAATTTTGTGACATTGTTTGACATGCTAAAAATAAACATACATATTAAGTGAATTTGTACAAAATGCTATACTCTTATAGTTCCCCCTACTAATTGAATGAAAAATGATGGCAAACATTGTAAGGTAATTAAAATATCTACACACATAGACATACACTCATTGGGTGAAGAATAGACGAGAATAGGAAGAGAACAAAGACTCTACACTTACTCTTCTAACTCTCTTACATTAATGACTTAATGACTCTTTCCAGACTTACTTACTGAATTAGGGCCCTACGCTAATCCCTGGAAAAGCAATTGCGAATGCCCTATCTAATGAGCAAACCCTACCTAGCCTCAAATCACACACAGAGTGGTACAGGTTTTGCTCAAGAATATGCCTAATATTAAGCACCATCCATCTTTCCCTCAACTCTGACCAGTTTCCCAGTCCCGGCTGCTGAAAAACATCCCCACAGCATGATTCATGCTGCCACCACCATGTTTCACTGTGGGGATGGTCTTCTTTGGGTGATGTTATGTGTTGGGTTTGCACCAGATATAGGGCCCTATTAAATTATCCCTCGTAGTTCTTTCGGTGCTCGCAAAAGGCAGTTTTTTGCTGTTTGCGAGTACCGAATCTCTTGCAGCCTGCTTTGCGATATGACTACGAAAAATGGGCGAGAATAGGCTCCGAGAGAGCTACGTAGTCACACGCAGCCTTAAATCTACGCATGATTATCGCATTTCGTAAGAATCCCTACGGGCACAAAAAGTGCCCGCAAGGGATCCTAAAGCCTCTACGTGATGCCTCGGAGCAGCCCGAGACAGCCGTGTGAGGCTCCCCCCTGCTCCCTATACACATCCCCATGCTGCAGGGGTCTCTACCGGGACCCCTGCAGCACCCCCACATTAACACCATGCAGCGGGGGTCCTTGATCGGCACTGATCAGGCCCCCGCTGCATTTAAAAGTTTTAAATTCCCCGCCACGGCTCCTTAAAGGGGCCGAGGCACACTAATTGCCAATCCTGGCCGCGGCCCAAAAAATGAACCCCCCTCTATGCTGGGGGTCCCCATCGGGACCCCCAAAGTGTCCCCACATAAACCCATTGCAGCGGGGGGTCCCCGATCTGCATAGATCAGGCCCCCCACTGCATTTAAAAGTTTTAAATTCCCTGCCGCGGCTCCATAAAGGGGCCACGGCACAATTATTGCCAATCCTGGCCGCGGCCCCAAAAATTAACCCCCCTCTATGCTGGGGGTCCCCATCGGGAACCCCGAAGTGTCCCCACATAAACCCATTGCAGTGGGGGTCTAAACTAACCCCCCTCTACACTAATCTATTAACACTTACACTACCTACCTACACTACCTACCCCCTTATAAACCTCCCCACCACTCTAATTACAAAAAATAAAAAAAACTACCTTACAAAAAATAAAAAAACCTAACTTACAGAAAATAAAAAAACTTAAGTCACCAAAAATAAAGAAACCTACAGTACAGAAAAAAAACTACAGTACAGAAAAAAAAACTACATTACAAAAAAAAACCTACAGTATAGAAAAAAACAAATACATTACAACCCCCCCCCACTACAGAAAATAAAAAATTACACACCTGAAAAGGAAAGACAGACATACACAATACAATACATACATACATATAATACATTACATTACATACATACATTACATATAATATATTACATATAATACATTACATTACATACATTACATTACATACATTACATATAATATATTACATATAATATATTACATATAATACATTACATACAATACATTACATTACATACATTACATATAATATATTACCTATAATATATTACATATAATACAAATTAAATAACTCCTATCTATCTAACATACAATCTATTTAATATAAAATAAATCCTAACTATACCAAATACATCCCCCTATCTATCTAATATACAATAAATCCTAACTACATACACAGACCCTAATTCTAAGCTAAAATAAAATAATTAAAGTCCTAACTACACAGAACCTAATTCTAAGCTAAAATAAAATAATTACAGTCCTAACTACATACACAGACCCTAATTCTAAGCTAAAATAAAATAATTACAGTCCTAACTACACAGACCCTAATTCTAAGCTAAAATAAAATAATTAAGACCACTTACCTTTAAGATGTCCCTTCAGATCACTAACCTAGGTTTAAAAAAAAACAAAATAATTAGTACAAAACATTAACATGAAATAAATAAACATTATATACATTCTAAATATTCTACTCACCTTTCCAGCATGTCCCGTCATTGTTCAGCTCTTCCGGGGCGGCCCTGTTAAAAAAAACACAATACATTAATACAATATACAAACAAGAAAAAAAATAAACATATAAACATCTAAATATCCATTTAACTTACCTCCCCGCGATGTCTCCGGCCTCCTCCCCTTCAGCCTCCCCTGGACCCCGGAACCATCCGCGCTCTAAAAATAAAAAGAAACTAATGGAAATCCTCCCCGCCGCTAATGAGACTCCCGGAGTCTTTTCTGGTAGGAAATTGGCAATGGTGGCTTGTGATTGGCTGAAAAAGCTGTCTATCAATTTCAGCCGTCTAAGAGTCCTCTTCTGCTGCTGCGTCTTGCTCCACAACAACGGCACGCAAACCAGCTCCCCAGATACTATTCCACATCCCGGATACGGCAGTGTCATGCCGTCTTGGGGTTGACTTGCCTCAAAGCAGAGAGTCACACCGGGCCAGCACTCCTGTCCGTTCTGAATGCACAGGTGGATCAATGGCTGACTCCGCACCAACTGGAGATTGGCAAAGTGGTTTGTGACAACGGAAGAAATTTGTTGGCGGCATTTAATTTGGGCAAGTTGACGCATGTGCCATGCATGGCACATGTGTGTAATCTGATCGTACAACGCTTTGTTTCGTAAGTATCCAGGCTTACAGGACGTCCTGAAGCAGGCCAGAAAGGTGTGTGGCCATTTCAGGCGTTCCTACACGGCCATGGCACACTTTTCATATATCCAGCGGCGAAACAACATGCCAGTGAGGCGCTTGATTTGTGACAGCCCCACACGTTGGAATTCAACACTCCTAATGTTCGACCGCCTGCTCCAACAAGAAAAAGCCATTAACGAGTATTTGTATGACCGGGGTGCTAGGACAGCCTCTGCGGAGCTGGGGATTTTTTTGGCACGTTACTGGACGCTCATGCGCAATGACTGTAGGCTCATGCGCCCTTTTGAGGAGGTGACAAACCTTGTCAGTCGCACCGAAGGCACCATCAGCGACATCATACCATTTGTTTTATTCCTGGAGCGTGCCCTGCGAAGAGTGCTGGATCAGGCCGTAGATGAGCGTGACGAGGAAGAGGAAGAGTTGTGGTCACCATCACCACCAGAAACAGCCTTATCAGCATCGCTTGCTGGACCTGCGGCAACGCTGGAAGAGGATTGTGAGGAAGAGGAGTCAGAGGAGGAATGTGGCTTTGAGGGGGAGGAGGAAGACCAATCACAACAGGCATCCCAGGGTGCTCGTTGTCACCTATCTGGTACCCGTGGTGTTGTACGTGGCTGGGGGGAAGAACATATCTTCAGCGAGATCACTGAGGACGAGGAACGGGACATAGGTAGCTCGGCATCCAACCTTGTGCAAATGGGGTCTTTCATGCTGTCGTGCCTGTCGCAGGACCCTCGTATAAAAAGGCTAAATAGGAACGACCTGTACTGGGTGTGCACGCTACTAGACCCCCGGTATAAGCAGAAAGTGCCTGATTTGATAACAAATTACAGCAAGTCAGAAAGGATGCAGCAGGTCCAAAACAAATTAACAAGTATGCTTTACACAGCATATTAGGGTGATGTCACAGCACAAGGGCAATATAACAGGGGAAGAGGTGAAAGTAATCCACCTCCCACGACCACGCCGGCAAGGACAGGATGTTTAAAAGACGTGTTGTTGATGGAGGACCTGCAGACCTTTTTCAGTCCTACGCATCGCATCAGCCCTTCGAGGTCCACCCTCAGAGACTACCTCGCCTTAACTGCAGATATCGACACTCTGAGGAGGGAGGAACCCCTTGACTACTGGGTATGCAGGCTAGACCTGAGGCCTGAGCTATCCCAATTTGCAATTGAACTTCTGGCCTGCCTCACTTCAAGTGTCCTGTCAGAAAGGACCTTCAGTGCAGCAGGAGGTTTTGTCACCAAGAAGAGAAGTCGCCTAGGGCAAAAAATGTCTAGATTGCCTCACCTTTATAAAGATGAATGAGGGATGGATCCCGAACGGACTGACACTGGGCGATACATTCGACTGAAAAAGGCCTGATGAGATGAGCTGCCTTCGGCTAAAAATGGTCCACACGCTGCTGTATGTTATCTGTGAATGCCGGATGACTTGCGTGACTTATCCGCCACCAACGAGGGTTCAAGAAGACGCAATGTTTTATGGCTCTTTCTGCCTGGGGAACAAAGGTCAATTTTTCTGGCCGCTGCAACAGCAGCGGCTGCAACAATATCTAATTTTTGAATTTCAATTTTTATGCCAGAAGGCGTACGGCATGTAATGGAAAAGAAAGCATATTGAACAGTCTTGCATAACACAACAGTTGTGCAAAAATACATATTTACAATGAAGACATTTTGTTAAAATTAGGTGGCTAGGCCTTCTTTTTTTTTGCTTTTTTGGTTAATACATTTTCTTTTTTTTTACTGTGATTGCAATTTTTAAGAGAAACCTAAGACATGGTAAAACAGACAATAGTAAAATCCTATTATCTATCATCACTCCAGCAGTAGCTTATTATTTACAATATCTAACCTGCTCAATCGCCCTTGGGTTACCCTAGAGCAGGCTTCAGTAGGCGACCTCTCCTTTCCTCGGATGATTTTGCCGCCGGTTGCTTCTGAAGGGTCTCCTCCAGGGCTCCCCCACTCCGGTCCTTCCCCCCGAGTCGCTTCAACCATTAACAAATGTTTTATTATATTAGGGGGGCACTAAATGGGGATGTTATCCAGGGATCCCAAATTGTCTGGAACTGGGTGATTCTATCCAAGACTACATGGTTAAATCTCTCGTTGAGCAGTACATAGTTGATTTTTTTTATTAATTCCTGAAAGTTTTAATTTGGGGTTTTCCAACTACTAGCTATGTGTATTTTTTCTTTCAAAAAATATTTTATTAGGTCAGGTAATATATCATATTCAAACAACCATTTCCATGTTACATATATATCCATACATGTTAATACATCACTGAGTTACCTTATCTCTATTAATACTCAGTTTACCCCTTTCCATTCCATAATCTTGGAGCTTATACCATATCCAGGGCTAGTATGTTATCTGGATTTGGTTGTACCTGTAGCCTAAAAATATATATTTTTTTTACTTTTCAGTTATTAATATAGCTTTAATTCAGTTTGTTTTAAGTTGATTCCCTTTAAGTCTTGAATCCGACTATAATTGGGAAAAAAAATAACTAGTTTTAACATTTAACATGTTGGGAAAGGGAAAGGTCCACAAACATCCTCCTTTTTTAACATAAATATGATGTAAAATATAGCACTTACCTCCGTCCTCTGCCCCTCTAAGGATCCACACACACCTCCATCCATCCCGTTCTCTTGAGAATATCCTCTCCCATTTAGGGGAGCCCCTATTCTGGACCTAAATTTCTTTAATTGTCTCCAGATGATATGCTATCCCTTAATTGCAGCCACGGAGACCATATATCTCAAACTGTATCCATGGAGTTGTCTACTAAATGGGTAATGCGTTCATTTATAAGGATAAAGTTTAATTTATTTTTAACCACCTGAAAGTGTAGGGTATCCGATTTCCATTGTCTGGCTATATGGTTCTTTGTGGCCAACATGATGAACTTTAATAGCCTATTTTGTGCAGGCCAGAGACAGACATGCGGAACACCCAGCATGCAGTTTTCTATATTAGCAGAAATCTGAATCTTAAACATTTTAGAAGCTAGTAAGCATGTTTCTTCCCATAGTCTTATGACTGCCGAACACTCCCACCAGACATGAATAAATGTAGCCTCATTACCACTGTTCCTAAAACATGAGCTGCTCCGTTTTGGATCCCATTTATTTAGCTTAAAAGGAGTAATATATGTCCTGTGTAGGACCTTTATTGAAGTCTCAAGCAGACTATAATTTAAAGATCCCCTACTTAAGCGTTGCCAACTTTTATCCCATGTGCTGTCTGCCATCTCGGTGCCCAAATCCTTCTCCCAGGCTTTGGTATAGTCTGGTTCGTTTGCCCATGAGTTTTCATTAAATAGTTCATACATGAGGCTAATAATACCAGGCTGAAAGGGGGAATCCCTACATTTTTTGAGTAGCCAGGTGCATTTTGTGTCCGTCTGATATTGTCCCCCGTTTGTCTAGGGGGGATAAACCCTGTTTGGTCTTTATGGATTATGGAGGGGAGAAATCGCAAAATCCTGTTTGCCATTAATTTGGACAAAACTTTTATATCCCCGTTTAGGAGTGATATGGGGCAGTAATTTTTAAGTTCTAATGGGTCTCGTCGTTCTTTCGCGAAACATATCATATTTGCATGGTTTAGTTCTTGTGGCATGGGAGAGCCTTCTAAAATTTGATTGAAAAGTGTGGCTAAGTGGGGTAATAACAAGTCTATAAAAGTTTGGTAATAGAGATTTGTAAATCCATCCGGGCCCGGGTAGCTATGTGTATTTTGAATGCTAAAGCTATTAACTGGAATAGCTTGTTCTAGGATTGAGATAATTTTTTTTTATGTGTATCCCCAGTAAGCAGGATTCCATTGAAAGAGAAATATCCTTTTGCAAGGATTGGAGGCCCGATATTTTGCTGAAGTCTTTTATAGTGGACATGAGTGCTGGTATAGAGAGAAGGGGCTTGGTCAGGGTGCAAAGCATATCGTCCGCGAAAAGTGAACACTTAAACTGATGGTGTCCTACTTCAAACCCCTGGATGGCATGGTTGGTAGTGATGTCGCAAACCTAAAATTTTCGGTTCGCGAACCGCCGCAAATGTTCGCGAACCGGCGAACATGGCGAACCACCATAGACTTCAATGGGAAGGCGAATTTTAAAACCCACAGGGACTCTTTCTGGCCACAATAGTGATGGGAAAGTTGTTTCAAGGGGACTAACACCTGGACTGTGGCATGCCGGAGTCGGATCCATGGCAAAACTCCCATGGAAAATTACATAGTTGATGCAGAGTCTGGTTTTAAGCCATAAAGGGCATAAATTACCTAACATTCCTAAATAGTTTGGAATAACGTGCTTTAAAACATCAGGTATGATGTTGTATCGATCAGGTAGTGTAAGGGTTACACCTTACATGACTGGGGGTCTATAGGTGACATTAGTACTGACCTTTATCTGACTGGGTGTCTATAGAGTGACATTAGTACTGACCTTTATATGACTGGGGGTCTATAGGTGACATTAGTACTGACCTTTATCTGACTGGGTGTCTATAGAGGGACATTAGTAATGACCTTTATCTGACTGGGTGTCTATAGAGGGACATTAGTAATGACCTTTAGCTGACTGGGTGTCTATAGAGGGACATTAGTACTGACCTTTATCTGACTAGGTGTCTATAGAGTGACATTAGTACTGACCTTTATATGACAGGGGGTCTATAGGTGACATTAGTACTGACCTTTATCTGACTGGGTGTCTATAGAGGGACATTAGTAATGACCTTTATATGACTGGGGGTCTATAGAGGGACATTAGTACTGACCTTTATCTGACTGGGTGTCTATAGAGTGACATTAGTCCTGACCTCCAGCTGCAGTATTATTACTCCCAGTACTCCAGGGCTTGCTACTATTAGATATAATAACCTCGTTTTCGTTATCTGTTGGTAACATCAAAATATGATTATTAAATATTTCATATTTGTTTGTTTTTTTCTCCCAAAGTGAACCCCTTTGTGTGTGTCCCACAGGTGTTTCCGCTCTGCGTATGTTGGATTTGCGCCGCTCAAAAAGTATGAAAAGAGATCCCCCCCCCTTGAAGCCCATTAATGACATCATCAGTAAATTGTATGTAACAGATTCCAATGTTTAGGGTTTATGACCCAATACTGCGATCGTATCATTTATGACAAAAATCCGTATTTGTCGTATTATTCAGACGCGCGTGCATCTTTGTGTTACATTTCCTGATACTTTTATTATCTTGATCTTTATATATTTACTAGCGACTTGCCCATCAAAAAATGGCGGCAATAAGATTGTAAGGCAGGTAATGGTTTGGACGAGACATTCATTTTGTTGGCGGTCGGAGATCCTTCGGCGCTCATTGCGAGGTTGTTGGTTGTATTTTTTTTCTGATAGGCGCTTTTGCTGTTATTCTTTGGTCGGCGGTGCTGTGTTTTTTGCGCTTATTTCAAGGCTTTGTATGCTATGAGCAGCGTTGGCGCTCGTTGTGAGGCGCACAGTGAATGGCTTTTATGTTTAATGTGATAATGTTTTTTTTGTGTATATGTATTTTTGTATGCTAATGAAATAATTATTAAATGAATATACTTTACCTATTTGTAAGTAATATATGCAGGAAGCATTGTGCTGAAGAGCTGACAATCTGTTTTCATGTTCCTGCAGCATACAATGTAGGTTTTCAGTGCTGTGGAGCTGCTGTGTAAGTGTCAGCAATGTGTGCAGTGTGTAGTGTAAATAGGCTGCGTGCGTGAGGGGAAGCCGTTAGGGTAGCTGGGTACTTCCGCATTGTGTAAGTTAGTGTTGTAAAATGACGGGGAATGTGTATGTGGTACGCGGGTGTTGACGATTTAGCGTCCTTGTTAATAGTGTATCTTTACCTCGTACGGCTTTTTAGGAAAATCTGTATGTGTTTTGCGTGTTTAGGGTCCTGTAGCCTCGTTTTCTTTTTTTCAAGGGCCATTTTTTCTCTCACTTAGGTGATTTTCGGGTGTCTAAACTCATGAATTTGGACTTAAATGGAGGTGTAACTTCACTTACAGAGGTCCTGGGTGCCCGCCTTGCTGTGGGTAAGCTTTTTATGTGTTTGTTGTGTGTATTTATTGTGTTTTTAATGTTTTTATGTGCGTGCAGTTCGGGCGTTAAGGTCGTATTTTTGTGAGCTCGTAATGTTTTTTTATAAGTCCCGTATTTTGGGATGGTAAGTCCGTAAATTTGATGGTGTAAGTCCCGCCTGCGGCTCATTGCAGCCGACGTGGGAGCCTTCGGCACTCCTTGCCAGCAACTCTGGCCCTCGCTTCGCAAGCCCGCAGCGTTAGCAACAACCCGCCTGCTCACAACTATATATGTGATATCTGTAACGTCTTCCCCAGTTGGCACTTGTAAATCGGCTAAGCGACAAAAAAAATGGCGTCCGGAAAAAATGAAAACGAGGCTACACGACCCCAAACCGCGCAAAACATCGCCAGCCATGTACGACTTTTACCTAGGAACGGACGAGGTACAAAATACACTATTATAAATAATGGAAACTGCTGGCGAGCCGCGTAACACATACACAATCGCCCCCATTTTACAACACTAACTTGCAACTAATAACATTACAAATCTAAAATGGCGCGTTACACGACTATACAAGCGGTTTCCCCTCGTGCACTGTGCACATTGCTGACACTTACACCTTGGGTCACCAACAGTCCAAATGTACACTGTAAGCTGCAGGAAAATCAAAACTGATTGTTAGCTCTTCAGGTTATTGATCACTGGATATATTAATTACAAATAGGTAAAGTATTTTAGTAATTAATTAATTCATTATTATTAAAAAAATATATATATAAAAAAAATACACTTAATAGCATATTTTACACTGCGGTTACTTTACATACATTAACGCTTCGCACTTCCTAATACATTTGTTCATTCACAATAGTTATTATCGTGCATTCATTTAATAAGTATTAATTAGTAATGGAAAAAAAAAATGTAGACTTTACACTACACTAAAATGTTTTACTTTTTACTCTGCAGTTATATATCTGGATTACTGCTCATTGGCTGCCAGCGATAGCACTCTCAAAGCAGTTACAAATCTAAATCACTTTATTATGCTCTGAGACCTGAATACATTTTTTAATTTACACTGCACAAAAAAAATTATATATTTAACACTGTACTTATATATCTGTCTTTGCGATGAGCGCCGAAGATTGATCGTTGCAAAGCACGAAACATGAAGGACACGAGGGAAGAGACTCACAATGAGCGCCGAAGGTCCTCAGAGTACAAAAAGCATCACATTGTGTGGCAAACAGCATTGCCATGGCTTCAAACTTTATTGCCCCATCATTTGTGCCAGGCAAGTCGCTAGTGATATAATATAACATAATGCAATACAATATTATACAGTACACATGGGTGTTGGAACTGGGGGGGGGGGGGGTAAGGGGAAACCCCCCCCAGATTTCTTATCTTATGTATGTATGCATATAGAAGCTAACAGGAGAGGAGAGAGGGGGAGGAAACACAGGGGAGAGGGAGAGGAAGACACAGGAGAGGTGAGAGGGGGAGGAAGACACAGTGGAGAGGGGGAGGAAGACACAGGGCAGAGGGGGGAAGAGAAACAGGGTAAGGGAGAGGTGAGAGGAAGAGACACATGGGAGGAGGGAGAGACACAGGAGAGAGTGGGGGGTAGAGACACAGGGGAGAAGGGGGGAGAGACTAATGGGAGGGAGTGGTGAGGAGACACCGGGGAGAGAAAAGGGGGTAAAGACACAGAGGAGGGGGGAAGAAACACAGGGGAAGGGAGAGGGGATAGAGACACAGGGGAGAAGGGGGAAGAGACACAGATGAGGGGGGAGAGACACAGGGGAGAGGGAAGGGGGGAAAGACACAGGGGAGGGGGAAAGAAACACGGGAAGGGAGAGGGGGGTAGAGACACAGGGGAGGGGGGAGTGACACAGGGAAGAGGGAAGGGGGAAAAGACACAGGAGAGGGGGGAAAGAAACACGGGAAGGGAGAGGGGGTAGAGACACAGGCAAGGGTGGGAGAGACACAGGGGAGAGGGGGGAGAGAGACACATGGAAGGGAGTGGGGGGGAGACACAGGGGAGAGGGGGGGAGAGAGACACATGGGAGGGAGTGGGGGGGGAGACACAGGGGAGGTCTTCTGCTTTATTATTATTCTTATTATTATTACTATATAATGTGTAGATGTACCGGCTGGGCATGCTCTTGTGCATTATTATTATTATTATTATTATTATTATTACTACTATATAATGTGTAGATGTACCGGCTGGGCATGCTCTTGAGCATTATTATTATTATTGTTATTATTATTATTATTAGTATATAATGTGTAGATGTACCGGCTGGGCATGCTCTTCTACATTATTATTATTATTACTATATAATGTGTAGATGTACCGGCTTGGCATGCTCTTGTGTATTATTATTATTATTATTATTACTATATAATGTGTAGATGTACTGGCTGGGCATGCTCTTGTGCATTATTATTATTAGCAGTAGTAGTATTTTACTACTACTAATAATAATGCACAAGAGCATGCCCAGCTGGTGCATCTACACATTATATAATAATAATAATAATAATAATAATAATTATAATAATAATAATAATAATAATAATAATAATAATGCATGCCCAGCTGGTACATCTACACATTAAATAGTAGTAATAATAATAATAATGCACAAGAGTCCTTCAGCACTGCACTGGACACTGAATAAACTTGCCTAGCTATGGTTTTCCCTATTGATGCAGTATCATCCAAACTGTCCCTCCTCTCAGTAAGACTGCAAGTTACTTATGATTCCAAAATGGCTGCTGTCCATGAGGTAGAAGGGTGTGGAAGGGAGTGTATGCTGCTGATTGGCTGGATTATGTCTGCTGACTGTGACATGCAGGGGCAAAGTTTGCTCAATGATACAGTATTGGGGGCGGGTCGAATCTCGCATATGTTCGCAGTTCGCCGCGAACGCGAACATGCTATGTTCGCCGAAAAAAGTCAGCCGCCGAACTATTCGCGACATCTCTAATGGTTGGTTCTGATTGCCTGCGCTAGGGGTTCAATGGCAAGAGCAAAGAGCAGTGGGGAGAGTGGGCATCCCTGCCTGGTCCCTCTCTGTACTTGGATTTTGGCCTTATAGTCCCCTGGTATCTTTAAGTTAGCTACTGGTGAGTCGTAGTACCTTTTGAGCAGGTTGAGAAAGCGTCCCTCAAATCCAAACTTATCTAGCATTTTGTACATATATGGCCATTCCACCGTATCAAAAGCCTTCTCTATGTCAAGGGCTAGAGGGCAAACTGGGTTGTTATACTGTTGAGCCAAGAATTGGGCGTTCAGAACCCTCCTAACATTATCTCCTGCCTCTCTGAAAGGAATGAACCCCGTTTGGTCCTTGTGTATTTAGTCCAGTAAAAAGTTAGATATTCGTTTGGCCATAATTTTAGCTAGGATCTTGACATCCACATTTATCAGGGGTATGGGGCGATAATTTTTAACCTCTAAAGGGTCCCTACCCTCTTTTGGAAATACTATGTGGTCGGCCTGATTCAATTAAGGGGGCATAGGTTCTCCATTTAGTATAGCGTTAAACAAAGATGTTAGGTGCGGGGGTAAGCAAGTGCTCAAATTTCTTATAGTACAGATGAGTAAAACCGTCTGGCCCTGGGGACTTGCCAAATTTAAGATCTTGGATTGTAGATTTAACTTCCTCTTGGGATATGTCTAGGTTCAAGCTGTCCAATTGAGGTACAGGTATTTTGGGGACTTCTTGCTGTAGTAGAAAGGACTTTATGTCAGATCCGCTGCAGCGGGATGGGGATGAATATATGGTATGATAGAAGTTTTGAAATGTTTCTTGGATAGCATTGGGGCTAAAGGAGGTTTGGCCATCAGGTAGTCTAAAGATACCGTATTTTATGTCCTCTCTTGGGGGGTAAAGACACTAATAATTCCTCCAATAAAATTCTGCTTTTTTTTTGTGGGCAAGGTCCCTGGTTAGCCCCTTGGGTTATCTGTTAAAAAGAGTGGTGCAGAGACTGTGGGGGCTGTTAGCCTCCTTGTCCCTGTGTGGCCGTTTAGAATCCCTGCTGCTGCATGTTTCAGCTTTATTAAGGTGTAATTGTACAGCGTTTGACTCAAGTAGCTGCCTGTGCTGGGTCAGTTTGGCTTAATTGCTGGGCCCTTTTCCTGCCAAGATGGCGACCGTCAGTCCATGGGCCTCTATGTCCCCTTCACTACCTTTGTCCCCGCTTGTGTGCTTATTTGGGATGGCCCCTATTTATATCTCCGGCCCGTGGCCTTGTAAGGGTCGCCCCCTGAATCTCTGAGTGTGGATATGCGGGGATGGGGCGTTGAATCAGGCCTACCTTCTTCTCTGCCCGCTGCAAGATCAACAATACCTAATTTTTCAGGCATGTGTACATGCCTAATTTTTCTGGCCTCTGGTGCTGCACTGTGGCTTCAACAACCAAACCCCCAAAAAAGGCACATAACAGGGATTAAACTGATAGGAGTAGTACTACTTAACACACCACTCATATCTGGTGTAACAGTAGTGTACATTTCAAACAAAAAAAAAAAAATTCTACTGTAATAGATTGCATAGCAGTTAGTTGTCTGCAAGCGTGTGTGTCAGACCTACAGCGTCTACTCTGCCAACTTCTGCAAGTGCACAGTTCCACTCATATCTGTTGTCACAGTAGCTTGCACGCATAGTACCAATCTGTCAAAACCTGTAATGATGAATGAGGTCTAGAGTAGCCTGGTTCCCTTATCCTCTACAGGTTGAGACCTAATGTTTGGGTGACTCCAGACCAACACATGAGTACAAGCAGCACACAAACTCAAAGCCGCCATCCTCCTCCTGGTGAAGCATCATAAGCCACATCAGCCACTGCTGTCCTCCTTGCCCCCTCTAAACCATCCGCCACTCCGTCTCTCGCCTTGAGCAGTTCCTGCTCATCTGCCCATAGTCAGGTGCCTGTAAAGGACATGTTTGAGCGTAAGATGCTAATGTCACAAAGTGCCCCAAAATTTAAGTGATACCATAAACCAAGTATCTTTTTCCATCTCCCGGTTCCAAAAATCCTGGCCTTATACACGCCCCCTGATAGGTGACGTAACAAGTATTAAACTGATAAGAGTAGTACTTACAAACACGCCACTTCTATCTGGTGGCACCTTTGACTGCACGTGCAGTGCCCCAAAATTGAAGTGATACGACCAACAAAGCATCTTTTTCCATCTCCTGGTTCTAAAAATCCAGGCCTTATACAGGCCCCCTGATAGGTGACGTAACAAGTATTAAACTGATAAGAGTAGTACTTACAAACACGCTACTCCTATCTGGTGGCACCTTTGACTGCACGTGCCGTGCCCCAAAATTGAAGTGATACGACCAACAAAGCATCTTTTTCCACCTCCTGGTTCTAAAAATCCAAGCCTTATACACGCCCCCTGATAGGTGACGTAACAAGTATTAAACTGATAAGAGTAGTACTAACAAACACACCACTCCTATCTGGTGGCACCTTTGACTGCACGTGCCGTGCCCCAAAATTGAAGTGATACGACCAACAAAGCATCTTTTTCCATCTCCTGGTTCTAAAAATCCAGGCCTTATACACGCCCCCTGATAGATGACGTAACAAGTATTAAACTGATAAGAGTAGTACTACTTAACACACCTTATAATAATGCAGAGAGAGGCAACGCAGTGAGAGGAGTCTGAAGAAGAGGAGTCAGAGGAGGAAGGTGGCTTTGATGAGGTGGAAGACCAAACACAGCAGGCGTCCCAGGTGGCTGGGTGGAGGAAGAGACCTTCAATGACATCAGTGAGGACAAGGAACGGGACATGGCTAGCTTGGTATCCAACCTTGTGCAAATGGGGAGTTTGCGGTTGTGAAAATGGACTGTTTGTGGTTGTTTGCTGTGCGTTAAACGGGGAGTTTGGTTTGGTCTGTCACTGTGAAGCGGGCCTAACCCTTACACTACCTGATCGATACAACATCATACCTGATGTTTTAAAGCACGTTATTCCAAACAATTTAGGAATGTTAGGTAATTTATGCCCTTTATGGCTTAAAACCAGACTCTGCATCAACTATGTAATTTTCCGTGGGAGTTTTGCCATGGATCCCCCTCCGGCATGCCACAGTCCAGGTGTTAATCCCGTTGAAACAACTTTCCCATCACTATTGTGGCCAGAAAGAGTCCCTGTCGGTTTTAAAATCCGCCTGCCCATTGAAGTCTATGGCGGTTCGCCGGGTTCGCCGGTTCGCGAACATTTGCGGTGGTTCGTGTTCGCGGTTCGCGAACCGAAAATTTTATGTTCGCGACATCACTAATATTATATGTAATGTATGTAATGTAATGTATGTAATGTAATGTATTATATGTAATATATTATATGTAATGTATGTAATGTAATGTATGTAATGTATTATATGTATGTATGTATTGTATTGTGTATGTCTGTCTTTCCTTTTCAGGTGTGTAACTTTTTGATTTTCTGTAGTGGGGGGGTTGTAATGTTTTTGTTTTTTTTCTGTACTGTAGGTTTTTTTTTTCTGTAGGTTTCTTTATTTTTGGTGACTTAGGTTTTTTTATTTTCTGTATGGTAGTTTTTTTTTATTTTTTGTAAGGTAGGTTTTTTATTTTTTGTAATTAGAGTGGTGGGGAGGTTTATTAGGGGGTAGGTAGTGTAGGTAGGTAGTGTAAGTATTAATAGATTAGTGTAGAGGAGGGTTAGTTTAGATTAAATGGTTTATTGGGGGTTATAGTGTAGTGTTTGTAGTTAGTGTCATGATGGTCCTGTATTGACCTTCATGAGTTATAGGGTTAATTAAGTGCTTATGGGGGTCTGTAT
Organism: Discoglossus pictus; assembly: GCA_027410445.1. Taxonomy (NCBI): domain Eukaryota; kingdom Metazoa; phylum Chordata; class Amphibia; order Anura; family Alytidae; genus Discoglossus; species Discoglossus pictus. Next base: position 97,664,286 of record CM050167.1, read on the forward strand.
TGACCTTCATGAGTTATAGGGTTAATTAAGTGCTTATGGGGGTCTGTATTGACCTTCATGAGTTATAGGGTTAATTAAGGCCTTATGGGGGTCTGTTTTGACCTTCATGAGTGACAGGGTTAATTAAGTGCTTATGGGGGTCTGTATTGACCTTCATGAGTGACGGGGTTAATTAAGCGCTTATGGGGGTCTGTATTGACCTTTATGAGTCATAGGGTTAATTAAGGCCTTATGGGGGTCTGTATTGACCTTCATGAGTTATAGGGTTAATTAAGTGCTTATGGGGGTCTGTTTTGACCTTCATGAGTTATAGGGTTAATTAAGGCCTTATGGGGGTCTGTATTGACCTTCATGAGTTATAGGGTTAATTAAGGCCTTATGGGGGTCTGTATTGACCTTCATGAGCTATAGGGTTAATTAAGGCCTTATGGGGGTCTGTATTGACCTTCATGAGTTATAGGGTTAATTAAGGCCTTATGGGCGTCTGTATTGACCTTCATGAGTGACGGGGTTAATTAAGTGCTTATGAGGGGCTGTATTGACCCCTATGAATTATAGGGTTAATTATAGTTGCCTGGGGTTAATATTTTTAGTGCGAGTCCTTTCAGGACCTCTACGGTCCTTTAAGGACCCACGAGGCAGGAAATTTAAAATTGAAATGCAGCAGGTCACGATCGGTGCCGATCAGGGATCCCCACTGCAGGGGGTTAATTTGGGGGGGCTACTGGGGGGTTCCCTATGGACCCCTGCAGCAAGGGGTTTATGTGGGGACACTTCGGGGGTCTCGATGGGGAAACCCAGCATAGAGGTGGGTAATTTTTTTGGCCACGGCCAGGATTGGCAATTAGTGTGCCGGGGCTCCTTTAAGGAGCCGCGGCAGGGAATTTAAAACTTTTAAATGCAGCGGGGGGCCTGATCTATGCAGATCGGGGCCCCCCGCTGCAATGGGTTTATGTGGGGACACTTCGGGGGTCCCGATAGGCACCCCCAGCATAGAGGGGGGTTAATTTTTTGGGCCGCGGCCAGGATTGGCAATTAGTGTGCCGCGGCCCCTTTAAGGAGCCGTGGCAGGGAATTGAAAATTTTTAAATGCAGCGGGGGGCCTGATCTATGCAGATCGGTGATACCCGCTGCATGGGGTTTATGTGGGTACACTTGGGGGGTCCCGATGGGGCCCCCAGCATAAAGGGGGGTATATTTTAGGTGCTGCGACCGGGATTGCGTAATAGTGTGCCGCGGGCCCTTTAAGGAGCCGCGGCGGGGAATTTAAAACTTTTAAATGCAGCGGGGGGCCTGATCTATCCAGATCGGGGACCCCCGCTGCAAGGGGTTAATGTGGTGACACTTGGGGGGTCCCGATGGGGACTCCTAGCAAAAAAGGGGGTTAATTTTAGGTGCCGCGGCCGGGATAGTGTGCCGCTGGCCCTTTAAGGAGCCGCTGCAGGGAATTTAAAAGTATTAAATGCAGCGGGGGCCTGATCGATGCTGATCGGGGACCCCCGTTGCAAGGGGTTAATGTGTGGGGGCTGCGGGGGTCCCTATGGACCCCTGCAGCAAGGTGTTAATGTGAGGACACTTCGGGGGTCCCGATGGGGACCCCTGCATAGAGGGGGGGGGTTAATGTGGGGGACTGCCGCAGAGGTCTCGTTTATGACCCCTGCACTACTTTTTGAGGTGCGGGAGCCTGCGATATCATATTGCAGGCTGTGACTCCTCATGTACATTTACGCAGTGTTGATACGTATGGCCCTGCTGCGTAGCTCATACGTTGCTCGCAGCAGGGTGATTGTAATAGCATTGGAACTTAGAGAAACTTTGCAGTACGTAGGGCTTAAGTAGAAGCCTCTTATTTACGAGGCTGGAATTTAATAGGGCCCATAGCTTTTTCTTTGATGGCTGAAAAGTTAAAGTTTAGTCTCATCAGACCAGAGCACCTTCCTCCATACATTTTGGGAGTCTCCCACATGCCTATTCACAAATTCAAAATGCACCATTTTAGTTTTTCATGGGCTTTTTATGGGCTTCATAACAAAGGGGGTGAATACATACGCACATGCCAATTTTCTGTTTTCTATTTTTAAAAATTAGTTTTATGTATATATTTTTCTGATTTCACTTCACCAATTTAGACTATTGTGATCCATCACATAAGATTCAGATTAACAAAACATTGAGCTTAAGGCTGTAATGTAACAAAATAGGTAAAAAGTCAAGGGGGTGAATACTTTTGCAAGGCACTGTATATCGTGCAGTAAGAATTCAGATAATTTAAAATTGGCAAATATCTAAAATATGCTTTTTTAAATTAATATAAATAAATGTTAATGATCTCAATAATATTGCCGTATTAATTGCCAAAAGCATGACATTCATCAGCATTACATTGCACTACAATCTGCCTACAACATCATGATCTTTTACATAATTATTTAAATGACTTTGTATGTTAATACAGCAAATACCAGACTGCCAAATATTCATTGTTGCAGTATAGAATCAGTGTGTTTGAAATTATGTCACTATACCTCCCAATTACTTTACTAATTGCTTTACTTAAATATTGTAACATAATACCAAATGTTATTTGACTATTTAGTTAATTTAACCTTAAAATTTATGTTTTTCTAAATGTTACATTATTATTATTATTATTATTATAATTATTAAATATTTGTAAAGTGCCAACCTATTCCATAGTGTTACACGAGATCATATTCCATGGGCCTCATTCAAATAATGGCCACAAAATGGCCGCAAAAATGCGATTCCTTGAGATGGTGCTGCAGCCCCTCCTAGCCCTTCTTCTCGCTGGCTATTCAAATCCACGGGGCCGCAGCACAACCCTTCCTATGGCCGATCACAAGTCCTGCTATCGGTTGTTAGCTTTCGCAGGCTTGGACCTGATCGCGGGCGTCAGCCCGCAGATCCGTGTACAAGCCCGCCAAACTAAAAAGGGAAAAATAAATCCAAGGAAGCACTGTACAGCACTATAAATGATGGGGGACACATTGGGGGACATGAGGATGACATGTAGTACATTGGCTAGCTGGCACATCGCCGCTAGCTAATACTGTCATTTGTGGCCGCAGTCCACCGGGCTTGAAGATCGAGTTGCTCCCTTGGAGGTCATTCAAGCCCGGGACTACCGGCTTGAATGACCCCCAAGGCAGTAACTCGTACTTCAAGCCTGGGATACTTGCCAGCTAGCCAATGTACTACATGTCCCCCCTAATGCCCCCTATCAATTACAGAGCTGTACAGTGCTGCCTTAAATATATATTTACCCCTAAAGATCCACTGTGGCTCCTTAAAGGGACCGCGGCACACTTATGGTTACCCCAAGCCACGGGGGTACTATAAGTACCCCCGCGGCAACTAACATTAACCCCCATTCTTTGGGGTCCCCATTGGTACCCTCAGAGTCCCCACATTAACCCTTGCAGTGGGGTCCCGCTGCATTAAAAATTAAATTTTCCCACCCCACGCGAATCCTTAAAGGACCCTGTGATCAATAAAAAAAAAACAGCACCTAAAATTAACCCCATCACTCATGGGGGTCAAGATAGACCTCCATGATACTAAAATTAACCCCCCTCAGTCTTTATAGATCCCTATAGGACACTATTAACCCCTAGGTTAACCCCACAAGTGCCATGAGGGTCCTCCAGGAAACACTACACTACACTATTACCCTAACTATACCCCATTAACCCCTTAACCCTAACTATACCCCATTAACCCATACTAAACCATATTTAATCATAACTGGACCTATTTACACCTTCTAAATCTATTTAGCTCTAAGTGGGCCTATTTAACCCTGACCGGGCCTATTTAACCATATCTGAACCTGATAACCATAACTGGGCCTATCTAACGCTAACTTGGCATTTTTAACCCCTTCTAGTACTAAACCTTATTTAATCATAACTGGACCTATTTACACCCTTCTAAATCTATTTGACCCTAAATGGGCCTTTCTAACCCTAAGTAAGCCTATTAAACCCTAACTTTGCCTATCTAACCCCAACTGGGCCTATTTAACCTTAACTAGACCTATCTAACCCTAGCTGGGCCTATTTAACCTAATCTCTAATGGGGGTCTATACAGACCCCCATAAGCTTTCTTTTAACCCCATCAGTCCCATAAATGTCTATGAGACTATTGTGGGACAATTAGAACCCTAATATTAATCCCATAAGTGCCATGAGGGTCCTCCAGGACTTTCATGACACTAAGTACAAACACTACACTACACAATTTGCCCCAATAAACCACTAAATCTAAACTAACCCCCCTCTACCCTAACCTATTAACCCCACCTACCTAACACTACCTACCTAACCCCCTGTTAAACCACCCCACTAATTACACAAAATAAAAAACCTATGTTACAAAAAATGTAAAAAGAACATTAAACAACCCCCCTCTACAAAAAATAAAAAAAATAATTACACACCTGCAAATGAAATACATACACAAATATAAATAACATTACAATACAGCAATAAATACATTACAAATATACCCCTAACTGCAATACATTTCCCCCTATCTACATTACATATCCCCCTGACTACAATACATTATCCCTATCTATAAAAAATTACCCCCTATCTACAAAACATTATCCCCTATTTACATTACATTACAAACCCTAAATCTAACTGAAAATATAATAAAAAAAGACCACTTACCTTGCCTAGCCTTCAGCGATGATGGGTTTCCTGCCACAGGTCTCACCCCTAGGAAAAAAAGAAACATCAGATTAGTCAAAAATAAACACTACATAAAAAAACAATACACATTCTAAATATTAAACTTGCCTTTCCACCATGTCCCCGTCCTTCTTCTTGTCTTCTTCTTGTCTTCTCCAGCTTGGCCCCTGGAATAAATAAAATATAACATTAGTACACATATACACTCATAATATATGTACTATATATTAAACTTACCCTGCCGCAATGCCCCCATCCTTCTCCTCTTCTGCCCCGGCTGGGCCCTTGAAAAACCCACCACTCTAAAAAAAACAAATAACGGAGCTCCTCCCCGGAGGAGCTCAACAACACTAATGAAGCTTCTAACTCTTCTTCCAGTAAAAAAAAAAATGGAGTGGCTCCTTCTGATTGGCTGAAATGGCTGTCAATCAAATGTCAGCCAATCCCAAGGTGCCAAGGTGTGAGCCAATCAGAATGTCATATACCCCTATATTCCATTATGATGGGCTGATGGACCTGTCAATCATTTTGTAACCAATCAAAAGGCCCTATTGCCTTCAGCCAATAAGAATGGGATACACCCCTACGGGGTGATTGGCTGATGGCATTTGCACCTTCTGATTGACTTATATCTGATTGACAGTGACAACAGCCAATCAGAAGGTGCTATTCCATTCAGCCAATCAGGATGAGATACACCCCATGGCGGTGTTTCCCATTGTTATTGGCTCCAAGCATCTGCGCCTTCTGATTGGCTGTTGTCACTGTCAATCAAATAATAGCCAATAAGAAGGCACAGAAGCCTTCAGCCAATCAGCTGACGGGGGTGTATTCAATTGTGATTGGCTGAAGGCAATAGTGCCTTCTGGTTGGTTTAAAAATGATTGACAGGTTCATCAGCCAATCAGAATGGAATGTAGGGGTGTATCCCATTCTGATTGATTCGCACCTTGGCACCTTCTGATCGCCTGGAATTTGATTGACAGCCATTTCAGCTAACCAGAAGGCTCCATTTATTTTTTTACCGGAGAATGCACTAGGGAGGAGCTCTGTTAGTTTTTTTTTTTTGAGCAACGTTTTTTTCAAGGGTTTATTTTTAACTAATTTGATGTTTATTTTTTTCCTGGGGGTGAGTCCTGTGGCAGGAAACCCATCATCGCTGAAGGAACATCTAGGCAAGGTAAGTGGTCTTATTTATTATATTTTAGGTTACATTTAGGGTTTTTTAATGTAATGTAGATAGGGGGTAATGTTTTATAGATATGGGTAATGTATTGTAGTCAGGGGGATATGTAATGTAGAAAGGAGGAAATGTATTGTAGTTAGGGGTATATTTGTAATGTTTTTATTGCTGTATTATAATGTTACTAGCGACTTGCCCATCAAGTATGATGTGGCAATGACATTTTAAGGCTGGGAAAGCTGTTTGCCACACAATGTGAGTCTCTGACACTCTTAACCTTTTGGTTATCTACTAACTTTCAACTTGTATTTCACCAACAGGTAAACCATCATTTTTGAACAATATTAACTATTTTAATTCTCATGTATGCAAGATTAATATAACAATTGCTGAAGCTTTTATGAATACGTATTTTAAACCATTACATAATACTTTGTAACATGCAACTTATATTTGAAACAATGGTGAACCATTTTTTTAACAATACTAACATTTTAAATTCAGAGGTATGCATGTGTAACATAAGAATAGGTCAACTTTGTCTAAATAAGTATTTGCAACCATTACATAATGCTTTGTAACATGCAACTTTCATTTCAAGTACTGTAAACCACATAGGTATTGAATCCAGAGAAAGGTAAACAGTACCCCCCCCCCCCAACCCCATTGAAACTTAGCCAATTGTATCAAAAAGGGGCAGGAATAATTCCTTCCTGACCCCATTAACTGGTGGTTGGATTACTCCCTGGATTAATACTCTGTTTTAATTAAACATTTAAATTTACTAACAAATATTTATCCTCCTAGTAACATAAATTGTTAATTATATACAATGAACCAACTTTGCACACCTTTTAAAATACAATGTTAACATCTCAAATGGTACCTGTTTTGTGGGGCTAATCATGCCAAAAGTTAACTTCTAATACATTCCAATATGTTACTTTGTCTTTGCATTTGTTTTTGTTTTTCACTTTTTGTTGTTATTGTTGTAGTTATTAAAAATGGCACATAGCGTTTCCTATGTGAAATAGTGGTCCTCTAAAAAGAGAACACCAGATATTAAAGTTCGTCCGTGGGGTATAACCACTGTTCTCTATGTTTTTTGCCATTTTATAGCATTTCCTTAGTGGAATAGTGGTCCTCTAAAAAGAGTCCAAGTGACATCACATTTTGTCCTCAAAATAAACCACTGTTCTCTATGTTTACAGAACCTCATAGTACACAATGTTTTTGTAAAAACGTGTCCATCCTCCAATAATTCACCTTGACCTGGTTTTTCTTCAATATGAATTTTAATTTCCTCTGGATTGTTGCATTTTGAAAATGCATCATAGAGTTGTCCATGCTCAAATACATGTTTCTGTAAAAAAATACCCACAGACTTAAATGTTTTTCCTTGGCATTTATTAATGGTCATGGCAAATGCCATGATAATGGGAAATTATCTCCTTTGTAGGACAAAAGGCAAACCACTCTCACTTGGAGCCAAATCACTTCTTGGTATAAGAACTGGTTCACCTTTATGGGTACCATTCATAATTTTTTGAGATTCATTTTTCTCAGTAGCATGACAATTGCCCCTTTTTTAAGTTGCAAAATATGTGGTGGCATTCCAGAGGGAGTTAAAGAATGAATAAATTCCATAGTAAAGTTAGATTCACTATCTTTGTCATCAGCCAGACCAGAATCTGCACTGAAATACATTTTGGGGGGTGCATTGATTAATTTTAAAATGCCGTTATTTTTATATGTATTTTTTGATGTTAATATCACTTTGCTTGCAATGTCTGAGTAATCCTCGTTATTGATGGTATTGCGAAAGATTGTCGATATTAGTGATTCTTTGCAAATCATTTCTGATAGAATTTCAACAGTATCATCAGGTAGATTAGTTATTTTTTTATGTTTTCCTTCTCCAATTTGAATTAGACAATCACTGAATTGATTTTGGCCTTCAGATCTCCTATTTATTTTTTGCTTGTAATGAATTCATTCAAATATCTGACACTGATGTTTCTAGAATGGCAACTGGCAGTTTAAATCCACTATGCGCAGTTCTACCACCTTCTAACAAAAGTGCGGCATTTCCAGTTGTTGCAAATGGCAGTGCTATTTGACCCTGTGCTCGAATGCAACTCATCAATAAATTATATAGATACGTTTTTCCTGATCCACCAGGGCCATCTAAATAGAAATAACGCTTTTTGAGCATGCCACTGTCTATTGCATTTGTAATGGCGTTAAATGCTTCCAATTGTAATGCATTTAAAGTTTCAATTTGTTGTGTTTTTTGGTATTCAATCTCAGTGTCATACTCCTCAAAGTTAATTTCATCTATAAATCCTGGATAAGGCAGATTAAAATTTGAACAATTTAGTCCATGACAAAGAAAGATTTCCTGAATTTCCATTAATGCTTTTAATGGCACAATGGTCTCATTGTAATGTTTCAAGAAGTCTTCACACATATGTAATTTAAATGTTTCCGACAAAGCTAATGCATCAGGTACATTGCAAAAGATGCAAATGAAAGCAAATTGTTCTCTCATTTTCATTGTCATTTGACATTGTGCTGCTTCTTCTAGACATCTCTTCCATTCCGTATCATCTGATAGGAAGTTTTGATGTCTTGCAGCTAATTGAAAAATATAATAAACTACAGTGCCTTGCAAAAGTATTCATGTTTCATGTTTTGTTGCCTCACAACATGGAACTAACATGGATTGTTTGAGGATTTGCATCATTTAATTTACAAAACATGCCCACAACTTTAAAGATGTTTTTTTTTTTTTTTTTATTGTAAAGCAAACAACAAATAGGACAAAATAACAGAAAAAGTCAATGTGCATAACTATTCACCCCCTAAAGTCAATACTTTGTAGAGACACCTTTTGCGGCAATCACAGCTCCAAGTCGCTTTAGAAAAGTCTCTATGAGCTTGCCACATCTTACCACTGTGATTTTTGCCCATTCCTCCTTGCAAAACTGCTGCAGCTCCATCAAGTTGGATGGTTTACGCTTGTGAACAGCAATCTTTAAGTCTGTCCACAGATTTTCTATTTGATTGAGGTCTGGGCTTTGACTAGGCCATTCCAACACATTTACATGTTTCCCCTTAAACCACTCAAGTGTTGCTTTAGCAGTGTGTTTGGGGTCATTGTTCTGCTGGAAGGTGAACCTCCGTCCTAGCCTCAAATCATGCACAGCGTGGTACAGGTTTTGCTCAAGAATATCCCTATATTTAGCACCATCCATCTTTCGGTCAACTCTGACCAGTTTCCCAGTACCGGCTGCTGTAAAACATCCCCACAGCATGATGCTGCCACCATCATGTTTCACTGGGGCGATGGTGTTCTTTGGGTGATGTGATGTGTTGGGTTAGCGCCAGACATAGCGTTTTCTTTGATGGCAAAAAAGTTAAAGTTTATACTCATCAGACCGGAGCACCTTCCTCAATACATTTTGGGAGTCTCCCATGTGCCTTTTCGCAAACTCAAAAAGTGCCATTGTGTTTTTTGTGGAAAGTAATGTCTTTCTTTTGGCCACTCTGTCATAAAGCCCAACTCTATGGAGCGTACGGCTTATTGCCGTCCTATGTACAGATACTCCAGTATCTGCTGTGGAACTCTGCAGCTCCTCCAGGGTTACCTTAGGACTCTGCGCTGCCTCTCTGATTTATGCCCTCCTTGCCCGGTTCATGAGTTTTGGTGGGCGGCAGGTTTGCTTTTGTGCCATGTTCTTTCCATTAGGTTATGATAAATTTGATGGTGCTCCTGGGGATCATCAAACATTTGGATATTTTTTTATAACCTTACACTGACTTGTACTTCTCAACAACATTGTCCCTTACTTTTTTGGAGAGTTCCTTGGTCTTCATGGCGGTGTTTGGTTGGTGGTGCCTCTTGCTTAGGTGTTGCAGCCTCTGGGGCTTTTCAAAAAAGGTGTGTATATGTAATGACAGATCATTTGACGCTTAGATTGCACACAGGTGGAGCTAATTTCACTAATTATGTGACTTCTGAAGGTAATTGGTTGCACCAGAGCTTTTATGGGCTTCATAACAAAGGGGGTGAATACATATGCACATACCAATTTTCTGTTTTCTATTTCTAAAAAATTGTTTTATGTATATATTTTTCTCATTTCACTTCACCAACTTCGACTTTTGTGTTCTGATCCATCACATGACATTCAGATTAACAAAACATTGCACTTAAGGCTGTAATGTAACAAAATAAGTAAAAAATCAAGGTGGGTGAATACTTTTGCAAGGCACTGTATGTCATTCACTGTGCGTAAATGTTGATAACTTTGTGCACCGGGAACATGTAAAAGAAGTAATCTTAAGCTGAAATGTTCAATGTAACGGTATAAATTGGTGGGATAATTTTATGATTATCATTTTTTCGTTGTCGCCATTGGCCATTTACGAATACATTGTTCTGTGGAATGTGAATGTATAAAAATTGTCTGGCCTCAGTGTCCTGGCAATTTAATTGAAACCAAGTAGAGGGTTGTTGCTCTATGTTCACTTTGTGCTAAAGCATCTATTTCATTCCCTGCAGTGAAGCAAACAAATTGACTTTGTTGCAAATGGACAGCAAATCGATACACAGCATGTGACCGATCATGCAGCTAAAATTTGAGAAGACTCCACATTGCTTCTGGAGCACTTACATAAGGAACATCTAAATAAGATGAAAGTTCATCATGTAAAACTGGATTGTCTTGTTCTTTTTGTGCACCTTGCACAACAACAGTTGCTGCATCATATCCTTTGTATATATATTTATACACATATTTGATGGATTTGATAGAAGTGCAAGCTTCGACATTTATGTGTTCATTGTACTTCATCAGCAAATGTGGATTGTATGGAACCACATAGCTATTATCGCCATTTTGGCAACAGATAATAGCTGTTTGTCCTTCTCCTCTTTTATACAAAGGGTATCCATCACAATTAGCATAAGTATGAATTTGAAATTGTTTTGTGCATTTTTTATTTTCCATGCATGGTGAATTTGGATTGATTTCTCCACATGGACCATGAATCATTCTATGAGTTACAATCTCATAAATGTTTTTCTGGATGTGACAGTTCAGCAGTAATTACTGAATCCACTCTCTCTACCATATTCAATTTATCTTTTTCTTGCAGTATTAAAAGTATATGTGCATGTGGCAGGCCTCTTTTTTGAAATTCAATGGTATAAACAAAAGCCACACATTTCCCAAATAAGTGCGCTTTAGTTATATCATAAATTAATGAATGTGTTTTATTTTGAATACTCTAGCCACCAAATCTGGGCGGTCAGAAGTATTTTGGTCAAGTTTAAAATGTTCTTTGATCTCTGGCCATTATGGATTACATGTGAATGTAATGAATAAATCTGGTTTGCCAAATTTAGTCACAATAGCCATAGCATCATTGAATCTTTCTCGCATATTGCAAGAAGATCCTTGGAAAGAGGATGGCAAAATCATTGCTCTTTGAGCTGGAATGTCTCTGTTTGCCGCCAATTCAGCGACATAATCCCTCAATCCACAATATTGTTCTACTTGAAGCTTGTTTGGTTGAAATTTGACAAAGTTTAGATTATTTGCTTCGATTTGTAGATATGAATCATTAATCCATTGTTGTGTGAGTTTCCCCCCACATAAAATAGGATTAAAATGATCACGTATAGCAGTTTGTGCCACTTTATATTCCAGCATAGAAATATTGTTTCTAACACAGACTTTACTATTGGGATAACTTTGCAATTGTAATTTTGGTTGCCATCCTGGCTCACCATTTGGAAAGGAAATGGGATATGTCATTGGATCCAAATTATTACTTAATATATTTATGTTTATAAAAGGTTGGTCTTTATTGCGTGGATATATTCTAATATCCTGGTCAAATGGTGGTTCACCATTATCATTTTTAAAGACCATGGCAGCAACCTCATTTGCTGTTGGTAAATCATGCCATCTTTGATCAGTATGGTGATCTCTTTTGAGAACCATATTTACTCTTGGCATTGGCAATTGATTTATTTGCACATGTGCCTGTTCTTTTTCAACCTCTGCTAATTTTTTGTATGCTTGACTATATGGCCATAATGTTATCAAGCTGTTCAAAGACTATGGGTAAGCATTGTTTATTTTCAGGAAGCATCATTTGTTGTTCAACAGCTTCCATTGTATCAAGGACATATAACTGTGCAAATTTCCTTTGCTGTACTGCTTCTGGGTGTAAATGTGAAGTCCGGTGGTAAGTTTGTCTTTGTCCTTTAAAACAGTAAGGACCATGTCCTGGGACATTTTCTGCTAATGTTGCCCCATCAAAGCAAATTAAATTGCACTGTTATAAGACCTAATGTTCTTTTTTAAATTGGTATAATTTGGACATTTTGGATCACTCATTATACTTTCTAAATATTCTGGAAATGTGTGTCTTTCTGGAAGCCTTACCTTTACTTTCTCACAGCAACTAATAAACTCTCCATCAGTTGGTCTTTTCTTCAGAAAATGATAGGCCCCACAAAACTGACAAACCACATTCATTAATCCACAATAATGAGTGTCTACTGTTAGTGCTGTAAATAAAGCACTATGGTGAGCTTTCTCAGCATAGATATCACTACAACTTTCTATATCTACATTGGTGTCATGTGTATGAACATTTGTTTCATGAGGCAAGATTGAATCATTAGGCAATGTTTTAAAGACATTTTTGTCTACTTTTTCTTTTCTTTGAAGCTTTAGCACACTCATTTTGTGCTTTCTTAGTAATTTTTCTTTTGTTTAGAACTCTCTGTCGTTCTTCTTCTCTTAAGCATTGCAAACTCTCAGGGGACTGTGCATCTCTCCATCTTTGCTTCCATTCCCTTGCCATTCTTCTTTTTTATGTTCATTCTTGTCTTCTGCATTGTCCACCATTGTAATCTATAATTGTTAATGTAGGTGTAAGATCTTTAATTTTTTTATTGTACATATTGTTTTTACCTGTCATCAATACAAAATCTAAATAGCACTAATGAATCATTTTGTCATTCAAATATTTGTATTTCAATACCAAAAAGGTAAAATTTTAACATACAACACAAGAAAAAATAACCAATACATACAATAAATATAAAAGAGAAAAAAAAGTTACATTAACAAGTACTTTAAACGACATTCATTCCACCAATCCAACCAATATTATTGTTTAATCTATATTAAGTATCTCAGAGAGAACAAAAAGGGGGGGATGGAGAAACCTTAACATAGAGCAACCCTATATATAAAATGCCATGGGAGGGGAAAAGACTAGGAGCAACTATAAGAAAAAAGAACTTTCGTCCTATTTTCTACCAATGGTAATATAGGTGATCCCAGGGGAGTAAAAAGGGATAAATTATTAGATCTTATTATCATCCCATTTTAACCATTTTTTAACCATATTTTCTTCTTTCTTGCTATATCGTTTCATTCCCCTTTCCAACTCCCTATCCCGATCGACTATCCTTACTCTTACTGTCCTTACTCTTCAGTAAAATTACTTGAAATGCATTTGTAATGTTTTCATTAAATTAATAATCAATCAATGGGTTATTTTTAATTTGCATACATGAAAAGCTGAAGAGCTAAGCATATATATTGATAAATAAGTTCAGGCTAAAATATGTTGTTTTTTTATATTTAATTATGAAGTAATTAATAAATTAATATACATTAATGAAATAATCTAAAACTGCCATCAATGCAAAACATAAACATGTGTTCCTAAAGAAGGGCAAACAGAAAGAGATATGAGCAAACTATAGATTGGCCTGAAAAGGATTTGTAATGTTTTGAATAAAATAATTAATCAATAAATCAAGTTATGAGGTGTACTTGTCATTCATTAAAACACAAATATCTAAGCATATATGTATTCATAATAATTTGTTTTTAATTATTGATTAATAACTAATTAATTAAAACATATGTTAATTAATTAATCAATAACTGTCATCAATGCAAAATAAATGAACAATCCTGTTTTCCTAATGAATGTCATCATTAAATCATATACCTGTCAAGTTGATCTTATAGCAGATCAAATCCTGCAGAGCTCACTCTCTGTCTTCAGGCAGGTGCAGAGATGAGGAATCTGTAAAATTACATAAAAAGCATTTTTCATGTTTTGATTCAATGAATTCATTAATCATTGAAAGTATCCTGTTTAATTAGCATACATGCAAAACGTAAATGCCTACAGCCTTATTAAATTGCAATTCGGCCATTTGAATAGGGCTATATTTATGCACATAGCATATTTTTTTACAGAGATTTTAGGTAGTGATCACCTTGCTTTTTGATAGTAGTTCACTAACTAAAAACTTCTGTAAAGAAAATATGCTATGTGCTTAAATAGAGCCCTATTCAATTGGCTGAATTGCAATTTAATAAGGCTGCTAATCATCAATATATTCATGAGTAAATGCATTAAAAAATATTAAAAAGTGTCATAATATAATAAACGGATATAAATATTCAAGAGCATATAGGGTCCTATCCCTGTTAGGCAATGGGCAGGAACAGAGATATATAAGTGCATTAGAAAACATACCTAATTTTTGGGCAAGTTTAAAATGTTTTTTTCTTTTTTTTCTGTAATTATTAATAATTACTAGTTAATCAATGAATGTACATTAATGATCAGTACTCCAGATATCTAAATGCAATATGAAATCTATACATTGTAAAAAATACAATTTTTTTTTAATAATGATTACTAATTAATAATTTATTAATTAATTAATAGACGTTAATTAATTAATCTATAACGATGATTAATGCAAAACAAAAAGCCTTAATCCTTTTCTGCTAAAAAAGAGCATCATTAAATGATATACCTGTAAAGGTGATCTTATTGCAGATTAAATGCTGCAAACGTCACTCTGTGTATTGAGTCAGCTGTGGAGATGATCAAACTGTAAAATGAAATGAGAAGCATTTTTAATGTTTGAATGCAATTAATTCATTAATCATGAGTATGATGTTTAATTGAAATACATGCAAAACTTAAAGGTGTAAGCAGGGATATATTCATAAATAAATGCACTATAAAATATTAAATGTAGCAGATGTCATAATATAACAAACTGATTTCAATATTTAACTGCATTGAGGATTCTATCCCTTTCAGGCAATGAGCAGCAACACAGATATATAAGTGCACTGTATAATGTACATATTTTTTGATCCAGTTTAAACATTTTTTTGTTTATTATTACTAATTAATATTTACTAAATGAATGAACATTAATAATTAATTAATCAAAGAACAAATGTATTAGAAAGAGATAAGCATTAATATATTCATAAAGTAAAGGCAGTCACAAATACACAATGTGTATGTTCATAATGATTATTAATTATTAATTGATAAATTAATGAACATTAATAATTAATTAATTAAGTGTTAGAAAGAGCTAAGCATTAATATATTCATAAAGTAAAGGCTGTCTAAACAAATTTTTTTGGATAATGATTACTAATTAATAATTAATAAAATAATGTCCATAGCAAATTAATTAATCAATTAATAAATATATTTAAAAGCATAACTATTAATGTATTAATGTATTCGTAAAGTAAAGACAGTGTAAAATCTATGATTGTCAATTTTTTTAAATTATTAATAATTAATAAATTAATCAATTAATATACTTTACCTATTTATAATTAATAGCCAGCAATCAATATCCTTAAGAGCTAACAGCAGAGAATATCCAGTCAGACTGTCATCACCTGAGGAGAAAGTGTCAGCAATATGGCAATTGTGCCCTATATAGAGGCTGCGTGCTTGAGACAGAGCCATTGGTTGAGGTGGAAAAGCCACCATTTCAAAATCGTAATGTGTAGTGTTGCAAAATGGTGGCGATATTCTATGTGTTGCTCGCCTCTCAAGCATTTTCCGTGCTTCGTAACAGTGTATTTTTTTTATGTATACATTTTCTCATTTCACTTCACCAACTTAGATTATTGTGTTCTGATCCATCACATTAAATTCAGATTAACAAAACATTGAACTTAAGGCTGTAATGTAACAAAATAGGTAAAAAGTCAAGGGCGGTGAATACTTTTCAAGGCACTGTAGGCCCAGTTAGGGTTAGATAGGCCCAGTTAGGGTTAGTAGGTCCAGATATGGTCAAATAGACCCAGTTAGGGTTTAATAGGTCTAGAGGGGGTTAAATTGGTCCAGTTAGGGTTAAATAGGTCTGGAACGGGTTAAATAGGCCCAGTCAGAGATAGATAGGCCCAGTTAGGGTTACTAGGTCCAGATAGGGCTAAATAGGCCTATTTAAGGTATGTAGGTCTAGAGGGGTTAAATATGTCCAGTTAGGGGTAAATAGGCCCAATTAGGGTTACATAGGGTTTAGTTTGGGTTAATGGGGTATAGTTAGGGTTAAGAGGCTAATGGGGTATACTTTGGGTTAATTGTGTAATGTAGTGCTTAGACTTTGTCATGAGGGTCCTGGAGGATCCTCATGGCAGTTGTAGGGTTAGCCAAAGGGTTAATAGTGTCCTATAGGGGTCTATATGGTCCCCTATTGGACTGAGGGGACCCACTATTTATTCTCTAACTAGATGGGGGGAATCAGATCTTTCTACCCTCCAAACTAGTGAAACTAATGGATTCACCTATATGTGTTCACAAATGTAAAACATATAACAAAAGGAAAGACCCTATAAATTATAGTGGAGTTCCCTGAAAAATAACAAAAATGGAGCTAATAGGATCTGCTATTTATCATCTAACTAAAAGGGGAGCATTATCTACTCTAAGTACTAATAAGTATAAAGATGTAACTATCCCCAAGTGTGGTCTCATATCAGCAAAACGACATGAAAATCATTAAAATCAATTAGCAGCATCTCATAGATAGGACGCCATCTATATAGAATCATGTACAGCATCTACTATCCAAAAGCCTTATTAAATTGCGATTCATTAAATTTAAAAGGGCTCTATTTAAGCGCACAGCATATTTTATTTACAGAAGTTTTTAGTTAATAAAGACCTTGCTTTTGGATAGAAGTTCACTAACTAAAAACTTCTGTAAAATATGCTGTGTGCTAAATAGAGCCCTTTTAAATTTACCGAATCGCAATTTAATAAGGCTGCAAATGATTAAAGTCCCTATATTACACTCTATAATGATATAATCATAGCACAATGCCATATATACTTGCAACATCAGACAACAGCTCCATGCCTCTCCTAATATACTTGCAGCATCAAACAGCATATCACATATATAGTTGTGGATCTTGCGATGTTGGTGACATTTGCGATTTTGATCACGCAGTCACCGCGCGACACATGGCATTCCGAAGCACTACATTTGCAGGTTAACGAATCCTGCAATGAGTGGCCCGTGCAGTAGGCGAGAGGAAAGGCTTGCAATGAACGCTGAAGGCGCTAAGCTTGGGGCTCGCGATGAGTGGCAAAGGTGCTCAGCGTGGGGCTCGTGATTAGCGCAGAAGGTGATCAGTGCAAAGCAGGAAACTTGAGAGTGGGAGAGGCTCGCAATGAGCACTGAAGGCGCTCATCGTGGGGCTTGTGAAGAGCGCAGAAGGTGATCAGTGCAAAGCAGGAAACTTGAAGTACATGGGGGCGAGGCTTGCAACGAGCGGAAAGGTATCCACCTGACCAAAATATAATTAGGTTTTAGAAGCTTGTTAGGTTGTGTATGCAAGTGGCTGGATCACACAATCATAGACTTTCTCATCAATTGTCATAAATGGACATTCTGTGTTTGAAAGTGATACATTAAGATATTTGCTTACTCAATGGCCACATAATGGTACATGAAGCAAGAACATCAAACTAGCATATTGCTTTTAAATGATCTATTACATTTCAGGCAAATGTATCACTCGTTAATTTCCAACAAGTTTCTGATGCTTGATCAATACATATGTTTCTTAAACAGATTCAGGAAATATTCCACATTTTGTGTAATTGAAAGCCGCTTTAAAACATTTTTTTGCATTTATATTTTATTAAAACATGTTTAGTAAGTTAAAACTTAGATTGAATCTACTGTCGGGTCTCAATTCTAGCACATGCTTACAGAGTTTAGAAAACTCACACAGTGGTAAGATATGAGTCCAACTATAAACATAATAATATAGGAATAGTGTTTTTTGCTGTGTGTTCATATCATATTTGAAATAAATCTGGCAATATTTTTTCATAGAAATTATTGACAGATTTTTTTCACTTTTAAATCCCTTCTCTTTGTATTACTACATTATTTCAATGTACATTACAATACACAGCTTTCTAAATTTACATTTACTTTAATTACTATCAATGAATATGCAACTAAAGTCTACAGGTATACATTTCTCAAAGTTAAACTATTCCCATGTAGATTTTCAGTATGGCATGATAGCCTTTAGGGATTGCCTTTGTAGTCATACAAAATTGCTCATAAACCTTTGAGAAGACAGATTGTCTTCCTAAACAAGCAGAACTGGATTCTCAGGTATGATTCATATGTTCTGTTTAACAGTAACATTTCTTCCTTTATAATAACTTACTCTTTGCAATTCCATTCATTTTAATAGCACAATTTTAAAGAGTTAAGACATTCAACTTATATTTTCACAATTGATCCAAGTGAAATAGCAGCATAGCATACTGTATTAGAATGTGTTACTTTAAATAGTAGCCTGTTTTTTTTTTGTGCACAGACACTTGTCATTCTAAAAAATATATAAATCTATTAAAAGTAAATTAGCTTCAGAATTGTATTTTGGCCATTAATTACACAATTACATCTTAATATATTTATTTTTCAAAACTGTCCAGAAAAGCTACCTGACAGGAAGAAACCTTTATTTGTTTTAGATACTGTAATAAGTGCTAATGTATTTTAAATTATGTATTGCAGGACATTTTATGTTTTGGTGAACTAACATTGCATTCTAACAGACAAACTGTACACTCTTGATAATTCTTACATTTAAATCAAAATAATAATAACTCATACTGTGTATTATCCATTTGCTCATTATCTTCTTGCATTACCTTCCAGCATTTTCCTTTTATCTTATCTTGTATACAGTATTTTAGTAGAAAATCAATTGATTTGTTATTATTAACTTCATTAGTCTTTATTTAATTGCATTTTGTGGCAGTTAGTTTTTTACAAAAGCATAGTCTTACATATTGGAACAGAAAAAGATTTTCTGTTGACAACATCTTTACTACAATAAGATAAGAAAAAGGAGTATGTTTACTTAATAGTAATTTAGGAAAATGTATTTTTGTATTAAGTAATGCTGAATTATATCATTTAATGAAATATCCTATTAATTTGAATTTCTAATCATAAATAAGTATTTAACAAATATAGTTTAATATTTTAATAATATTATTTTTAATTAAACGTTTCTTAGACTTAAAGACTAGGTTATTTCTGTATTTGTAATAAAATAATTTGTTTTATTTTATATAATATATTTTAGATGTACTGAAGTATGAGATGCTAAAGATGTGGACCAGTAACACCAGTGTAAGCATCAGGAGAGAAGACATTAGCCACTAAATAATTGATTACGGTACATAATTGACCTAAGCATAAGTGACTAGGTACGCATAAATAATACCCAAACTGCAACCATAATAATAATATCATAGACACCAATATGGGTTTAAGACAGGCCACAGCTTTTATTGAACAAAACAGTGAAACCCCACAAATGGAGCCCAACACTTCCAAGGCCTCCAAGAACCCTGTGCAAAGGAGACCTCAGTGCCCAGGAGACCTGAAACTCCTCCCTCCAAATTAAGCTATCCACTTACTCCCTGCACTAGCTCGGTCAAAATCCCCCTACCCCATGCTGTCTCCAGGGACTGCCTTTTGTATTGGGTTGAATTACATTGTCCGTAAACATTATTGGCAAAATGCACAAACAAAAATATAAATGTATTTTTACTACTGAATTAAAAAAATATATATTATCCCTGATAGAGCTCTGTATTACAAAAAAGATTAAATTTCACCCTAATGTTAACACAGATTCTTCAGTAAGTGAAATTAAATAAAGACTTGAGCAGGCTTAAGAAAAAAAATAATAATTTAGACTTTTTGAGCCCACTTGTAAAGAATTTAAATTAGTGTTATAATACAGGCATAAACTCATTAAGGTGTGACAGTTTCAATGGCTTTCCAAATCCTTACATTACTAAATAAGGTCAATTGTTTTTCCAAAATATTTCTTATGTTAATAAGAATTAATGAGTGAGATTTCACTTTCTTTCTTTTTTATTCTTATTTTACACAACGTTTTATAGTTAGTTTAGCTTCTGATTTCCACATGCCAGTTTATGTAATGGGCAGTATAATCTACAGTAAATATTTATATGTAGCCTTTAGCATCTACACTAGTTGATAGCTAGTACTATGAACTATGAACTGCATAACAGCTGCTACAGTGCCATACATGTAAATATTTGGCATCTTTAGCTACAACATCTATCATCACACACTTCCCAAAAATCCTTAAATATCTGTAACAGACTAGAAATAAAGAAACAAAAAGCTATTTTAATATGAAACATTTTGCTTCATCTAAAATTTGCAGTGTAAATGTTCTCTCTTATACAAGCAGTTCAATGCATCATAGTGAAGCATTATTTTTTTCTAATTACTAATGTTTATGAAATCTGTTTGCTTCTAATTACTCAATACTGATATGGTAGCAAACACCTTCTAGATTTATGAACACTTATTTCTGTGTATTTGGATGTTTGAAATATGTACATTAGACTCTCAGACTGCAGATAATATTACTTTTTTATTCCTCAGGAAATACCATGAGTGAAAAAATCCAAAACAATACGTTACGGAGAGAATTCCATCTCCTAGCATTTATTAACTATAAAGAGCACCAGCATGTTATTTTCATTGGGGTTTTATGCGCTTACCTTATGATTGTGTTTTGGAACCTTCTTGTTACTGCACTTGTGTGCCTAGTGTCCCAGCTACAAACTCCAATGTACTTCTTTCTGTGCAACCTGGCACTTCAGGACATTGTTTATGTCTCTGCTATTCTACCCAAAATGTTGGTCATCACAATAACAGGTGACACCAGCATTTCTTTTCAAAGCTGTATCACACAAATATATCTATTTGCATTCTGTGTTGACACAGAATTTGTTTTGCTGGCTGTTATGGCTTATGACCGCTATGTGGCCATTTGTATCCCTCTACACTATTCTCTTATTATGAGTAAGAAATTATGCTTTATAATGGCCAGTTGTTCCTGGGCCATTGGTTGCTTGAATGCATTTCTATACACTATACTGATGTCTACATTATTATTCTACAAATATCAAGAAATTAATCATTTCTTTTGTGACATGAAAGCCATGTTGAAGATTGCCTGCAGTGACATCACAACTATTAGAACTGTAATAGCTGTGGAATGTGTCTTTTTAGGGCTTCTTCCTTTTCTATTGACACTGACATCCTATGTGTATATAATATCTACCATCTTAAAAATACCTACCTCAGGAGGACGTCTTAAGGTGTTCTCCAGCTGTTCCTCCCATCTTGCCATTGTTATAATATTCTATGGGACAATCCTCAGCGTGTACATGAAACCAGAGACTGAAAATTCTCAAGAACAAGAAAAACTGCTTTCTATGCTATACGTTGTAGTTGTTCCACTGTTAAACCCACTAATATATAGTTTAAGAAACAAACAGGTCTTAACAGCAATGAAAAAGGTAATATGCCT
Source organism: Discoglossus pictus (assembly GCA_027410445.1). Classification (NCBI taxonomy): domain Eukaryota; kingdom Metazoa; phylum Chordata; class Amphibia; order Anura; family Alytidae; genus Discoglossus; species Discoglossus pictus. The sequence continues at coordinate 97,685,967 of CM050167.1, forward strand.
TATAAAAGAGTTTATCTGTTTAACAATGTATTTGAGAACTTTTGTAATCATCTAATAAAATAATGTATATATCAGTGTCTTAAATTTTCTTTAAGTGGACAATATTATTCCTGACTTCTTGTTGCAAATATGTAATATCAGTTTTAATAATTGCCCTGGTTTACCTATATGTTTTGTTGCAATGTCCTCTAAAAAGAAATGCCTGAGTGGAACAATATTCCACAGTGCTTTGCAATAAATAAAATAGATCAGGAAATCCACATGTCCCTTAGATTCACTATGATTAGTTTGTTAGCTCCCATAAGAGTAGAGCCCTCGTTTCCCCCTGTATCGGTGTACATTTACAAATGTGCCATCTTGTCTTGTCTTTAAATGTATGTAACCTGTACCCCTAGCACTACAAAACGTGTTGGTGCTTGATAGTAATAATAATAATAATAATAATAATACACGTTGCTGATGTCTAAATTCTTCTTCTTATTATTATTATTCAAATTAGTATAAATTGTCTCACTGAAGAATGCAGTGTCTAATTCTTAATGAGAAAATTGTCACAGTAGCCATAGAGAAGCTAATGCAGCTCATGCATAACTGCTTGGGAGTAATTTTGGCACACTCAGGCTCTCTGTAATCATCCTGTATGAACCAGGAATAGAGTCAGAGGGTGGACTATCAACATTGGAGAGCAAGCTAGCTTCCGATTGACGGAAACACATTTGTGAGTTCAGTACATGCTTTTATTTCTTAATAAAATTATAAACAATTACAATATTTGCACTTTTTGGTGTTCAGGTTTTGTCAATCTACCTCTCTATATGAGAGTAAAACAATCATATGCACAATCATGTGCTGAATTCTAATAAAGAAAAATGATGATCTATATTACTAGTATCCTGGGTGCTTTACACCCCTTAATGTATCAAAAAAGATTATGTAGAAAAAAAAAGAAAAAACTTTATTGGATACTCTGGATCCGGAAACTACGCCAATTAAAATGTATAAACATTACATATAGATACTCCAATAATGATGAGTATGGATTGTTAAATATTTGCATATTATGTATTCATACCATGAACTATGCTACAAAATCCTCATAAATCAGAATATACTGATACTCCTGTTAATACAGGATATACTGATAATCATAGGATAGTGCAGCAACTTGTAAAAAGTGTGAGTATCTATATACATATAAAAACAGATATACATAAAAATAAAATCTGATACCTTAGAAAATACTTGAATAGACTGAAAGTATATACAATCACAAATGAATGGCTCTGTAGATTGACTAGATCAACAATGAGAGAATAGCACTATTGGATATGAGCAAAACAAAACACATATAGCAATATACTTGCTGTTCAGTAGTAAAGCTCTCCAATGTAGCTCTCCATTGACTTTCTAGTGTCACTAGATAATTGAGATGTTAGAATATATGAATAAAGTGATAATTGAGCCAATACAATTGTAAAAGAGAAAAGATAGCACTCAAAAGAGTGTTTGTACTTAGCGTCCAGTGTTCTAAGGTTCAGAAGTTTGGGAAAAATTATGCCAACGGGCCGTTTCGTCCCTCCATGGGGACTTTTTCAAAGGCTTTTAACTTAAACCAGCGTTTTAGGCCTATTTAAGGCCTGTAAAATTGGATTCCATTGAGAACGCAGTGATGCACAGCGTCATGACATCATGACGTTTTTCAAAGTTAATTAAACTTTATTGTTACAGACAGTGGCCGAATGGACGCCGGAACGTCAACGTGGTGACGTCACGGCGTCCATTCAAATCCTATTCAACTTTATTAGGATCGTTTTTAACAGGGAAAACATTTGCCTGCAAATTGGGACCAAATAGGCTCAAAAACGGACCAAATTGGTGTCAAGAGTTTTAAGAGATCTCACTAAGAGTACTAAGGGCTAAATATATATATAAGAAAGGTGTTTTAAATATGAAAAATGAGGATAGAATATTAATGTACATTATACATATAAAAAAGAAATCAATGATTTAAATTATGAGTCTTATTTATTCTATTATACTTGTGCATATACTACGCCTTCAATAAAGGAGGGCAGAAACTGTGCCTATATTCCACATAATCCAAATGTGTCTTTAAAGTTAAATTATTTCAATAATTTTGGAAAATCAAAAAAGGAAAATATAATATATACTATAATAAAGGATATATACAATAACTAAAAGAATAAACTTGCTGTATAACATACATTATTATTTTCCTATTTGGTACAAAGTCATGATGTGCCAATTGATGTTTGAATAGGATAGGTCTAAATTCTGCGATAAAATATATAAGGCTTAAATAAATAAGCATTGATGAAAAAGTGTTGAAATTGGTATACCACAATAGTGTTTCCATGTCAGAAATACTAGGATAGATTATGAAATTAGTTGAACATGTGAAATAAAACACACAACCTATCTAGGTTGTATGATAAAAGTGTGTAGTGTAAAGTACAAATCAACTAGTGAGTGATGAAATAATAGTGATGATTATATTAAGGGGATGAAAGTGTAAAGATATGTGCTCTAAGAAAAGCAGAATAAGAATATCCTTCATTGAGGCCCATAGGGTATTTGCTGTTCAGTGTAAATATCCATTTACTTTCTTTTTGGAGCAACATTTGGTCAATGTTTCCTCCTCTAGGTCCTAACGATAGTTTTTCTAAAACTTGGAACTTCATTCCCCCTGCCTGATTTTGATGGAAATTGTTGATATGTCTAGATACAGGAGTGTCCAGGAATTTAGTTATTGAATATACATGTTCCAGAACCCGTCTTCGTAATTGTCGAAAGGTTTTTCCCACATAATATTTATGACACGGACAAGTCATTACATAAATTACATGTGTGGTTTCGCAATTTAGGAAGGTTTTTACTGGATATTTCTTTCCTGTCTTATGGTCAAAAAATTATTTGCTAGGTTGAATGTAGTTGCAAGCTTTGCAATGGCCGCATTTAAATAATCCTATTGTAGGAGTTAACCAATTCAATGGTTTTCAAGGAGGTTTGTAATAACTCCTTACCAATGTATCTTTTATATTTTTATTCCTCCTATATGTTATGGAGGGTTCAGATGTTAATGATTCTTTTAGGGCCTCATCCTCTTGTAGAATGTACCAATGTTTTTTGAGGATTTGTTTAATGGCACGCCAGTCTTGACCATATTGCATTATGGAGCGTATTTTCATATCCTGATCTTTGAATTCACCTTTATCCATTTTGTATAGTAAATCTTCCTGTTTGCTCAACAAGGCTCTACTGTAGGCTCTCTTGAGCACACGATTAGGGTAGCCTCTTTGTTTGAATCTCATACGCAGATCTTTAGCTTTTTGCTTGAAATCCAATTCATTGTCACAATTTCGCTTTAGGCGCAAATATTGTCCTGTCGGTATTCCTGATTTTGATCTCAGAGGGTGCTGGCTAGACCAGTGGAGAAGCGAATTTGATGCAGTGGGTTTCCATGTGCTGAATTACTATAAATTACAGACAGAAGTAAACATGGAGCATGTAGATACAACAATCATAGCTCAGAAACTGAAGATTAACTAGTTAGAAACTGTCAGTATATATAAAAATTGGAGTTTTACAAGGCACTAGCAATATGGATACAATCACCTCTCTAATATATACATTTTATCTGTGTTTTACCACACCAACCTTTTCTGACTAAAATCAACTGAAAGAAAGCATATCCTACTGTATATAATTTCAAGAATAAATCATATGATTGATTTTGCTAATAAGAATGTCAAAATCTATTAACCATTTTAGTGCCAAGGGTTCAAGACATTTTCCCCACACAGGTAATCAGACACTTTTGTGACATTTTGCCAAGCATCTGGTCGGCGCGGAGGCAGTCCCAGGCACTGGGTCTGACACAGCGCAGCGTGACCCAGCGGTAATTATATTTAAGTTATGGATTATGTTAATCCAGTTGGTTAATAAAGCTGTGGCCCGTGTTACTCCCAAATTGGTGTCAGTCGTTAAGCTAATCGATCTTGCTGGGGTCATGTTTAAACACAGTTCAGTCAGCTTATTTGCCTTTATATATGTAAAATTATATATTTTTTGTAGAATTTAATCTTTACATTGGTATGTTTGTTATTTTGGTTGTATGTACAATAGGGAACATTTTTAAAGATAGTTTTTAAATATAAGTAAAAACATATATATTTTTTTTATTTTTACACATTGTACTTAATTTAGTAGAACAATACAATTATTGAAAGTTTATCTAATAATCAAAGCTGTGGATGTCCTAAGAGCACTGATAATAAAGTTTGGTAACATTTATTTCCAACTCAGACTGATAATTAAATGACAAGAATGCAGAAGGTTATTAATAACCTGGTAAGTAGAATATACATACCCTCTGCCAAAAGAAGTTAATTTCTGTATATCAACATAATCCTATAAAAAGTATATATTGTCTGAAGTACCCAACATATTCCATTTCCTAAAATACCTAAGCACTATTCTTTGCTAAAAGCTATATTGTAAAAAAAGATTACCAAACTAAATTTACCCACCCCATCTATTCACAATCCCCACCCTTTCCCCACTCTCCCTTTATCCCCTTCTTTCTACTGTTAGAATTTTTACTATGAATAAAATCCAATCTTATATGGTTAATATAATATGACTAGCAATTTGCCCGTAAAAAAATGATGGGAATAAAATTGTAAGGCAGGTAATGCTGTTTGCCACATAATGTAAGGCTTTTAGTCCTCTGAGTACCTTCTTTGGCGCTCATTGCGAGCCTCTCCCCTTGTGTACTTTTGCTCCTCTGAGCACCCTCAGCGCTCATTGTGAGCCCCGCACTGATCGCCTTCCGCCTCTCCCCTGCTCTTTTTTTTATATAAATATATTTTTTTATAATAATTAATTAATTCATTAAATTATAAATTAATATACTTTACCTATTTGTAATTAACATATCCAGCAATCAATATCAAATAGAAAATATCCAGTCAGACTGTCATCACTTGAGGAGAAAGTGTCAGCACTGTGGCAAGTGTGCCCTATATATAGGCTGCGTGGGCGCAAGACTGAACCGTTGGTTTAAGCGGGAAAGCCGCCATTTCAGAATTATAATGTGTAGATTTGCCACTTAGTGTTTCTAAAATGGCAGCGATATTCTATGTGTTACGTGGCTCAAAAGCATTTTCTGTGCTTCCTAACTGTGTATTTTTGTATCTCGTTTTCCTTTTTTTCAGCCACCATTTTTTTTCTCGCTTAGCTGATTTTCAAGTTCAGAAACTCAGATGTCGTGGCTGTCTACCCAGGCTGTGAGTGAGGTTTTGTTTTATTTATTTTTTTGTCGCATTTGCGGGCCGCGTTTGCAGCGGACATTTGCGAGGGACGCAGTTCTTGCGAGCTCACTTTGCGAGCTCGCAAAGCGTGACAATGACTAGCAGTTTGACAACTATTATATGTGATATTCCTATTAAAACTGTCCTTTTATATCCAATTATATATATAGTTGTGGTAATTATGAATGTTGGTCATGCAATGTTAAAAAATACAGTCTTGCGCAATGAGTACCGAAGGAGCTCATCGTGAGGCCCATAAGTTACGGTTTGATAGGGGCTTGCAAGTTAGAGGGGGGAGAGCCTTGCATTGGGTGGCAAACGGCCAGCCTTCGCATTTTTGCGACCTCGTAATTATTTGTTTCTAAAGTCCCACTGGTCGTATTACTGTTTTCTAAGTCCCGCAGCGTGTGTTTTTTTCAAAGTCACGCTTTTCTGGGTTGTTTTTTACTGTGAGTGAGGCACGTAGAGCCACCACCTCCGCAAAGGCGGACACTTGCTTTGCGAAGTCCTCATTGCATCTTATGTTGCATTTGGGGCCCGCATTTGCAGCGGACGTTTAATATTTAAAATTTAATATTAATAAAGGTTATTGATATTAATAATATCACCATATTAATTGCCAAAACCAATGACACTACTAATTATAATGTTTGCGGTAATTTGAGGGTTCCAAGAAATTAATTGACACTTAATAAATCTTTAAGGCCTCTTAAGAGTTAAATATTTTGTGAAATCATTAGGATTTCTTATTGATTGCCAAATACATAGCCTTATTGTAATTTCTGATAAGCAAATTAAGTTAAGGGTATATTTAGGGGACAGACAATGGAAAAGGGGTAGCTCTCTGCTTTGACAATCAAGACCTAGAGGAAGGAGAGAGGCATACACACACCCACACACCTCTCAACAAACTAGACTACTGGACAAACACACCCATGGAGAAACTTAAGTAAATTCTTATGAAGAACATTCTAACATATACTATTTGAATTTTTCCCAAAACACATAGATAATTCAAAATGTATTCTGCAAAGAAAAACTCACAGATTAACAAGAGAATCTATACACTTACGTACCAAGAATTTCTTCTGAAATATAAGAAAATAATCAGACTTCCATTGGGCTGAGTCATATGATGAAATCAAATGCAATAACTAGGTAATTGTATAAAATTTATATTTCTTTAAATGTTATTTATTTTTCATTACAATCATGGAAATATTTTATTAATTTACTATAACACATATTGCTATATCAATATTTATCTGATATATACAATATATCACTACAATTTGTGAATTAAAAGTCAATGTATAATTTGCAAATTAATTTGATAAATAATACAAATATCAGCTGTTATAGCAATCTAATATATCCAATAATTAATTGTAATGAAAAACATTTTCTCTTTTGAATTAGAGATAATACTATAATGTGACTATAAAAGCTATATAATATTAAAATGGTATGATATCTTAGTAAATAGATATTTGTAAACATACCAAAATGATCAAAACTATTTCTGGTGTTATAATTAGATATTTATTATATCAAGCATGTTGTGCATGTCTTATATATAATTATGTGGACTATAAAATAATAGCTAAATAATAACGGTTTATAATTGATGTACCTTGATATAAATCTGTTACAATTGTTTATTGCATCTTGTTATAATAAAATATACTGAATTATTATCTATATTCATTTATAATAAATATGTTCTCACATAATACAGTTCTGTTTATTTCATGAGGCCAATGCTCTTAACACGTCATGTAGTAAGAACTTGAAATGAGTTGAAATTGGCAAATAAATAAAATATGCAAGTTTTAATTCAATATTAATAAAGGTTATTGATATTAATAATATCACCATATTAATTGCCAAAACCAATGACACTACCATAATATCTCCCCCTTAACCTTGTCTCCTCTGATATACCATTCTCCACTCATCCCAGATCACCAAATGCCCCTCTTTCCTTCTATCACCCTTTCTCTCCCCAATACACCTTTATGTTTTCCTTTGCCCCCTATGTCCTCCCATAACTCTCTCTCTTCCCCCTCATCTCCCCTTCTTATCCTCTCATCTATCCCCTCCATTGCAGTGGATCGGGAGGTGCTGATGTGGGGTGTTATCAGGTCGAGCTTGGGTGATGAGGGGCCCAGAGGAGAATTTAAAAAAATGAAATCAAGACCAGGGCCCCGATGCATTGCACATGGTGCTTTGGTTGTAGTTTTGCCCATATTTTTGCCTGTAAACAGCAAATCAATAATGTCCAAATTTGAGGTAGTGGTATAGAATCAACTAAATGTATTTCTAATTGTGCATGGACATCAGATTTAACATATGATCTATGACCACCGAGGATTATGTATTTTTTTGGTATTTGCCATATTTTTGGGATATTTGCTATACATACCATTTCATACCAACCATGCTTGCGAGTGTTTTGCAGATGGTATAGATTATTATTTAAGATGTATTGGTTCTAGGTAAACATCAATGCTTGTGTATTTCCTAAGACATACAGATAGATACAGCTCACAATGTTTAAAACAACCACCTGTGATGTTCCTTTAGTAATAGGTGTCCTTGATCCAGGGTTAGGGTCAATCATGTGACTGCTGCATTAGCCCAGTGGGGTGTAACATATAATAGTTGATACATAAAAATGTTGCATTAATTACAATTAAATTGTTTTAATCCTAAAACCAGACTAAGATAACACGCTTCAAATATCCTATGCTGATCCGCTTTATATGCCTGGTGTTGCAGATATGCTAGTTTGTTTATTAGGTTGCGAAAGGTCAGAATGAATAATCTCCTAGATCCAACAGGCTTTGGCTCACGTGAGCTGCATCAGGTGTGGTGGTATTGCCATTGCTGTGGGTTTAAGATCATATTATCCTGGCAACTAAGATCAGAAAATGTGAAGTAGATCACATAGAGATAACAAATCAAATGGCAATATCAACACAAAAAATAGATGTTTGTATGTTTGTTTAACGAATGAGGAGCATATACATAGATATCATAATACAAAATAATACTATAGTAAATATAAGCTTGAATATAGTTCTAGATAGAGACATATGAGTTTTGGTTTACATAATGTAACACATTCACTATTTAGATAAATTGGCAATATGTATTTCAACTACTGTATATAGGAAACGGAAAATTATATTGTAAAACTCTAAATGTATGCTCATAGGACAATAAGGTTTTAACCTGAAAGAAATTGTTGTTACTTCTTTACGTAGTGTTGAAGAAAGGATGGTCTCAGAGATTCTCACCAAACAGTTCAGGCACTCAAGGAAGACCACGAAATCTCAGAGCTTCAATCAGAGTTCGATATAAATTTTCAAGCTTGACAGATGCACACAGTATAGTAGCAACAAGTGTGGATCTGTTACAGTGATCTAGCACAGACCTTATATAGCAGTCTTATTGTGTCAACACCATTCTATCTCGTACAACACATTTTCTATAGTTTTCATATTTCTAAGATTATCTGATACTTTTCAGGCGTCATATTCCTGTTTTATTATATAGATATGTATAAAAAAATCATTCTTCTAAACTGCCATAAATATATGAAACTCAATGTTTACAATTAATAAGTTATATTGTAGATTAATCAGGATCATTATGGTTGGAGTTCTACCTTACAAGATCCACACTTAAATCATCCAATCAATGGGTCATAATGGCTTTTCAATAGTAATAATATATTTGTAATTCCTGGCTCTCCTATTTATTGCTGTGGGAGAAGTATCAGCCATTTGTAAATACAAAATAAATAGTTTATAGAAAATAAAAGCAGAATCTGAGAAATATAGAAAATTAGCTGAGCTGAAGTCACTCCAAGGGGAGGTGCAGAATCTTCAATGGAGGCTTTATAGTAGTTGGGCCCAAAACCTCCAGAACATACATATAGAGAGCAAATGTGTCCTATGTGACTTGTAATAACACCAGGCCATGGGGGTATATGTTTGAAGCCTCTTACTTTTCTAAAATATTTGGATCATGCCTCTTCTGCTCACTGGAGAAAAAAGGGGACCAACAATAGACACATCAACTGTCTTTTGGATGAAGACAATGCATCTCTTACAGATCCAGAGACAATACAGGACAGTGATCAGATTATATTTCCCCAGATGCACCCAGGGTGTTATTGGAATGGCACCCCACAGTAAGTGGTGGTGTAAGAAAGAGCTTGATGATTCATTAACATTCCAGAAACTATGTGAAAACTCAAGGATTGAACGGGTGGACTGCAGAGTATTTAAAATTCTTCTGGGAGACTTCTTGGGAAAACCATAAGGACAAGAGAGATGTCCCTGTCTGCCAATGGGCAGTACTTGCCTTGCTCCCAAAAAGGGGGATTTCTGTCTTATTAAGAATTGGCAACAACTGCTGAGTACAGACTATAAGATTGTAGCTAAAACAATCTCACCCTGGCTTAAGTCTGTGTTGGCAGAATTGATTAACCCTGACCAGTCCTATGCTGTCCCGGACCACACTATATTTGACATATTGTATCCCCCTAAGTGCTGTTTTTTTTACTAAGACCTACCAGCTCTAGTTGTTGTTTAGTCATCCAGCCATGTCTGACTTTCTGTGACCACAGCATGCCAGGCACATCTCTCAGTCAATGCCCCTCTAAACACTATGAAATTCATGTTCCTTGCTTCAGTGACCTCATCTATCTATCTCCACCTTCCTTCCCATTCTTCTTGTCCATTCAATTTATCCTAGCATCAGAGTCTTCTCTAAGGAATCCTGCTGTCTCATGATACGGGCCAAAATATTTGAGCTTCAGCCTCATGATTAAACCTTCTTGTGCAGTTTGTCTTGACAACATCACAATTCAAAGGCATCAATTCTGAGGTGCACAGCTTTCTTTATGGTCCATCTCTCAAATCTTTATGTTACTACTCGGAATATCATAGTTCTAACTATGCGGATCTTTGATACTTTAATATCTTTACTTTTTACTAGCTTGTCCAAGCTGACCATAGCTTTCCTCCCCAGAAGCAAATGCCTTTTAATTTAATGGCTACAGTCACCATCTGAAGTGATCTTGGATCCCAAGAAGAAAAAAAACTCTCTCTGCCTTCACTTTTTCCCAGTCTATTTGCCAGGAGCTGAGATTGCTGTTTGCAGTGATCTTCATATTTTTACCATTGAGCAGCAGGCCAGATTTTGTGCTCTCTTCTTGCAAAATCATCAATAGGTCCTTTAGTTCCTCCTCACTTTCAGCCATCAGAGTAGTATCATCGGCGTATCTAAGGTTGTTGATATTTCTTCCAGCATTATTGATTCATGGCTTTGGATTCATCCAGCTCAGCCTTATGCATGATGTACTCTGAAGTTGAATAAATAAGGTGACAATATACAACCTTTTCTGATCTTGAACCATTCTGTTGTCTCATTTTTGGTTCCAACCGTGGCTTTTTGGTCCACATACAGATTCTTCAGGAGGCAGATGAAATGATTTGGTACTACCATCTACCTTAAGAACATGCCACATTTTGTTGTGATCCACACAGTCAAAGGCTTTAGAATAGTCTATGAAGCAGTAGTAAATGCTTTTCTGGAACTAATTTGAGCACTCTTTGGCACTGCCTTTTTGGGGGATTGTGATGTAGACTGACCTTTTCAAGTCTATTGGCCATTGTTGAGTAATACAGATTTGTTTGCATAAGAAAAGCAACACTTTCACAGCATCATCATGTAGCATTTTTAAATAGTTAAATTGGTATTACATCAACTCCTGCATCTGTTGAAAGGCATACTAGGGCACATCTAACTTCACTCTCCAAGATGTCTGGTTCCAGCTCATTGGAGTTGCTGTATAGATCTTTTTTGTTTTCCTGCCACTTCTTTATTTATCTAATCTTCTTCAGTTGCTACCATTTTTGTCTTTTATCACAGTATACATGGTATAGCTCACAGTTTCACTGAAGTACACCAAAGAGGACCAGCCCTAGTACATCCATATATATGTGACAACATATTCTTTGTTTCACTTTGCCGGCAGGACTGGTCTGTCACTCGCTTTTCACTCCCTGGATCAAGAGAAGGTGTTTGACAGGATGAACCATAATTACTCATAGCCACTCTGCAAGCAAACAGCCTTGTCCCACAATTTGTGGTTAACTAAAATCATTTGGTTCCTAAAAGCACCTTTGGTTTTTAGATGAGTTTGTCAAGGATGTCTCTTATCTGGATAGCTGAATACAATGGCCATAGAGCCTCTCATCTGTCTTTTGATAAGAAGGCTCACAGGTCTGTATGCTGAAGGAGCTAGGCATGTATATTATCCTTTAAGCTTATGCTGATGACAAGCTTCTCATTGGCTGGGACACAGCTGATCTTGAGCTGGCAAAAGGGCGCCAAGAGACATATTCAGCTGCCTTCTCTGCTCAAATAAACTTGTTGGAGGCATATGTCATTAAATATTTGGGGGTCTATGTATCCGCTGTGGATCCTCCATCCCAGACAACTGGACATATTTAGAGGATGTCCTCACTCGTCTGGGACATTGGAGCAGTGTGAAAAAATGCTTTCCCTTATAAGGAAGACTCTGTTATCAATCAGCTGGTGGCCTCTCTGCTATGGCACTGGCTGATCTGTCCGAGTCTGACCCCTGAGTTTTTCAGCAATTTCCAGGGGAGTTTGCAGGAGTTCCTCTGGATCAGAAGGCATTGGATCGCAGGAGTAACAAGTCTTTCTCTGTGGGAGGGAGGACAAAGAGTAGTGTGTCCGTGTGCTCCCAGTTGTACAACTTCCGTCTTCAGTACCTGCAGAGATACCTGGATGCATATCCCTCTCCACAGTGGTGTGTACTGGTATCCAGTTTCTAATTGCCAGTTGTGCAACATGGAGCTTGACTGGCAGGTATTTCTTGTCAACCTGAGAGCTTTTGGAGAGTCCTTTTAGTGTTGCCAGACCAAGGACTGCCTCGTCAACTTGCTCCTGGCATCAGCCTAGCTGACTATTTATAAGGCCAGGATGCAGTGTCTGCCCGAAAAAGTTTTACTACCATGTGCTGCAGATGGAGCACTCTGTCCGGTATCCTCCTATCTGGATTAATTTCTGCTCAGGCTATTTCATTTATTTTGCCATTTACATTTTCTTTTGTGGATTGTCATGTTTTTTTGAATAACAATAATTATGGTAAAACCTCAGCTTAATACACTGTCAGCCCCATTAAATTGGGGCTACGTGTTAAAACATAGCCCATATTGTAGGAAGTAGCACTTAAGGCTATTAAGTTAGTCTCGTCGACGACTTGCAGGTAAAACATAGAATTGGCTTAAAAATGCCTACGGGATGTGGAACATGGAACTTCGCAGCCCACAAAACTTTTGATATGTCAAGCCCATAACTGTTACATTCTATTTTGCTATTAAATTGCTACGAATCCCCATGGACGCACTGGCTTCCAAAACCGCAACTGGCAAATGTGTGCCAGTTGCAGGTTCCAAATAAAACCCGCAAATTCTTTAAAAGCCCTTACATATGCAGCAAAAGAGACCCCCCTCTGTCCCCCAAACCTCCCTCCAGCCCCTAAACCTCTCCCTGCACCCAAAATAAATCCCCATGCTGCAGGTGTCCCTATCAGAACCCCAGCAGGCTCCCAACATCAACCCTTTCTGATGGGGGTCTGATTGGGACCCTCGCCGTAGTCAAACAGATAACTCCTGCTGCGGGGGTACTCCAAATACCCCCCCCCCCAGCAAATACAATCAACCCCCCTTTGCTGGGGGTCTCTGTTGGGACCCCCACAGTATCCCTATATAGACCCCTATAGGACACGATTAACCCCTACATTAACACTATAAGTGCCATGAGGGTCCTCCAGGACCCTCATGACACAAAGTCTAAGCACTACACTACACTATTAACCCTTTCCTACCCTAAACCATTCTATTAACTCTCTCTAACGAATTAACTCTAATTAACCCTATGATTAACGAAATAATCCCCCTCAGTAATTAACCACCCCTCTAAGTAAATTAACCCTATTTAACCCTCAACATAAATAATTAACTCTATCACCAACCACTTAACCCTATTCAGACCCAATTATGCCTATCTAGTCCTATTTACCCCTAACTGTACTCAATTAACCCTAATTATACCTCTTTACCCCAAACTGTACCCAATTTACCCTAACTATACCTATTTAACTCTAAATGTACCTTTTTAACCCTAACTATACATATTTAACCCTAACTGTACCTATTTAACCCTAACTGTACCCAATTAACTCTAACTATACCTATTTAAGTATATACATTTTATTTATATGATAATGTCAAAAGGAGTTATTACAAAAGAAAAGACTAATTCATGGTTGTCCTCCAGAATCATTAAAAGTGGTCTCTTTTGAATCTATTCCATTCCCTAAACAAGTGATAAATTACAAATGTGGTTCTTTAAATACACAAAAGGTTAATAAGCCTAAAGACAAATTAAAAACAATCTGGAAAGATAAAATCGCCATAATTTATCTCTCCCAATTTAAATTGGAACATTCTGATACATCTCTTTTGACTAAATGCCTATCTTATGTTCCCACAAGTTATTCTAATCTCTTTACAAACATCAAAGGCATTAATTTGTTTTCTCCCCAAGTCGCTTTAAAAAAGTGTTTTGCGGATAAAGAAGAAACAAGGTTAAATTAAATAGGCTTTGATTGACAGGACTCAGAGGTCTTAAAGCATTTGATTTATTTACTAAAAGAACAGGATTCTAACACATTTACAACAAAGGGTGACATGGAGAGAAAATGTCCAAGTAAGTTCAGACCTGAATTTAGATATTACAGTAACATACAGGTATTTCTGGACCTCGTAAAAAAAGGTTTTAAAAAAATGAGCAGAAAATGACCAAAGGAAAAAACTAAATATCAGTATGGCTGAAAGAAAAGCCTTAAAGGAGTTAAGTCAAAGTAATATAATTAAAAAAATCCGAGGATAAATGTGGTAATATTGTCCTTTTTGAAGAAAAAGACTATCTGAGGGTGTGTCACAAGTTACTCTCATAAATTAACGTATACTACTCTAAATGAAAATTCTCTATGGAAATTCAATAACTGGTTAAAAAAATATACTGTATGATGCTAGAGATAAGAACCAAAAATCAACCAAAACACATATGATTACCTATTCACAAAATACTCTACCATCCCAACATTTTATGCCTTACCAAAGGTACACAAGAATGTCACCCCTGTACCTGGATGCCCCATTGTATTGGGCAATAATAGCTTAACAGAGAAAATAAGCATTTTTGTTGACAATTATTTAAAGGACCTAGTGGAAACACTACCATCTTATTTAAAAGACAAATTGGATGTCCTTAAACACCTGGATGGTATTTACATCTCACAGGAGGCACTATTAGTGTCCATTGATGTTGAACAGCTTTACTCTAGTGTCCCCCATGATCAAGGGATAATAGCCGTTGAGCATTATTTAAGCGTGAAAAGTAAGAGTTCAACGGATTCATTGTCAAGTTGCCTAAATTTATCCTACTAAATAAATAAATACATTTCTTATTGACAAATGTTGGTACCAACAAATAAGAGGGACATCATGTGACCCAAATTATGCTAACTTATATTTGGGGTACTGGGAAAAAACGTGTATTCTCTGAATAAATGGCATATTTTTTTCGGATAAAATTTTATCATGGCAACGTTACATAGATGATGTTTTGGTATTATAGGCAGGCTCAAGACATGAATTTGAACATTTTATTAAAAAACGCAACTATAATCCTTTGGGTTCGAAATTCACATATGTTATTGATGACCAGAGAATCACATTTTTGGATTTATGCCTGACCAAAGATGATATGGGCAAAGTACATTCAACATCATACAGAAAACCGACTGCTTCTAACTCATTATTACACTGGTCTAGCCAACATCCTGTGGCCTTAAAGTACGGTATACCAATAGGCCAGTACCTTTGGTTGAAAAGGAACTTTGACAATCAAATTGAATTGAAGGAACAAGCAGACCAATTAAGGTTAAAAAGACATGGTTATCCAAATCGTGTCTTGAAAAGAGCTTATAAAAGAGCACTGTCAATGGACAGATCGGAACTCCTATATAGTCAAAAGGAAAGAAAATCAGATCGACAAATACGATGTGTGATGTCCTATGGTAATGATTGGAGAGATGTGGGCTATACAAGTGTGGTAGGGCTTGCAATTATATCCAACTGAACCAATTATTTGTGGATCCGATAACAGAGAGAACATTTCCAGTAAAAAGTTTTTTTAACACCACTCATGTAATTAATGTTATGATATGCTCCTGCCAGAAACCCTATGTTGGAAAGACTAAATGTCAGCTACGTAAAAGAATCCTGGAACATGTCTATTCAGTGGTTAAGGAATTGGACACGCCTGTTTCAAGACATGTAAAATATTCATGGAAACATCGCGAACATAAAATTTTCGGTTCGCGAACCGCGGACGCGAATTACATCAAATGTTCGCGAACGGGCCAACCCAGCAAACCGCCATAGACTTCAATGGGCAGGCAAATTTCAAAACCCACAGGGACTCTTTCTGGCCACAATAGTGATGGGAAAGTTGTTTCAAGGGGACTAACACCTGGACTGTGGCATGCCGGAGGGGGATCCATGGCAAAACTCCCACGGAAAATTACATAGTTGATGCAGAGTCTGGTTTTAAGCCATGAAGGGCATAAATCACCTAACATTCCTAAATTGTTTGGAATAACATGCTTTAAAACATCAGGTATGATGTTGTATCGATCAGGTAGTGTTAGGGTTACACCCGCTTCACAGTAACAGACCAATCTCCCCATTTAATACACCGCAAACAACTGCAAACAGTCCCTTTGCACAACCGCAAACTCCCCATTTGCACAAGGTTGGATACCAAGCTAGCCATGTCCCGTTCCTTGTCCTCACTGATGTCATTGAAGGTCTCTTCCTCCACCCAGCCACCAAGGGTCCCCGAAAGGTGACAACAAGCCCCCTGGGACGCCTGCTGTGTTTGGTCTTCCACCTCCTCAAAGCCACCTTCCTCCTCTGACTCCTCTTCTTCAGACTCCTCTCTCTGCGTTGCCTCTGTTTGCGTTATTCTAAGGTGTGTACTGTTAAGTAGTACTATTCCTATCGGTTTAATTGCTGTTACGTCCACTATTAGGGGACGTGTATATGGCATTGATTTTTTAAAGCGGGAGATGGAAAAAGGTGCTTGGTCGGTCCTCCTACTTCAAATTTGGGGCACTGCACGTGCAATCTAAGGTGCCACCAGATAGGAGTGGTGTGCAGTTGTACTATTTATTCCTATCGGATTCAATAAAGCCAATAAACCTGGCCCGTAACTAGCCAGGAAACTACAAACCAAAACAACACAAAATAGGATACTTCAAATTAAGACCTCGAAGGGAGTAAAAACAACAAACCCAAATAAGATCCAGAAGATTTTTATAAAATTTTACAATACCCTTTATACGGCAACAAAACACATAGATCTACACAAAATGAGGGGATTTTTTTAATTCCTGTGATCTCCCCTTAATAGAAGAAAATGACTTAGAGACTTTAAATGCCAAAGTGACCCTAGAGAAAGTGAGAAAAGCAGTCCAGAACCTCAAACCTGGTAAGTCACCAGGCCCAGACGGGTACACCAATTTATATTATAAAAAATGTATAGACATATTAGGCCTGCACTTGGTCACTCTAACAGAGTTCTTGAAGGCAAGCAAACACCAGCAGAGCTGAACAGGGCAGATATTGCTCTATTCCCTAAGGAGGGCCGAGATGCCCTAGAACCAAAAAACTACAGGCCAATATCATTACTAAACTGTGATACAAAGATCCTGTCAAAAATAATAGCGGATAGAATGTCATCCTTCTTGCCTAAGTTAATACATAATGACCAAGTAGGCTTTGTCTACCACAGGCAAGCGGGAGACAACATTAGAAAAGTCATGAACCTACTGTACCACACCAAAGCCTCTAAAATTCAAGCCTGTTTTATGGCCTTTGTCATTGAAAAGGCGTTTGATTCCCTGGAGTGGACTTACCTATACGCCACTCTTGAAAAATTTGGTATTAAAGACCATTTCATAAATCTCATACACTCATTATACAAATCATCGAGGGCAAGCTTACAGATTCCGGGAGATGAGAGATCCTTAATTAAAATAGAAAGAGGAACAAGACAGGGGTGCCCCCTTTCTCCCCTTCTATTCGCAATAGCAATAGAACCCCTGGCTCAGACAATTAGGGCCGACGCTGGGATCCCAGGCATAAAAATAGGCTATCACCATTTCAAAACTTGTCTATTTGCAGACAACCTGCTGTGTATGCTCTCAAACCCTACCCAATCGGTCCCAGAGTTGATTCGAACTATGGAGGAGTTTGGTCAGTTTTCTGGCCTTAAACTGAACATAGAGAAGACAGAAGCACTAGCGATTGACTTAACAGCAGTAGAGAAGCAGGGTCTCCAAGAGAAGTTTAATATTAAGTGGGATAAGAACCACATAAACTACCTGGGAATCCGACTAACCCCTAAGCTAGAGGACTTGTACAAAGTCAACCACTCCAAACTTTATAAAACAATAATGAATGACCTGAGTAAATGGACAAAGTATAGGTTATCATGGCTAGGGAGAATAAATACGATAAAAATGAATGTCCTTCCTAGGTTGCTCTACATATTTCGAACACTCCCGATCGGGGTTAAATAAAAAGAATTACGCATCACAAAGAAAATTATGTACCTTCATAAGTCAGAGTGCAGACTATCGTGTCCAAACTTAAAATATTACCACAAGGCAGCTCAGTTCTCTTTCCTCCCAATAGCACATTCTATAGGACATCAACCGGCCTGGGTGTATTTAGAGAACCACACTTTAAGGCCCTTAACCTGGGACAAGGTGGCTTGGCTATCAGAATTGCCTCAGAGCCTTAAAAACTCGCCAAACCCCCTAATCAGACACTCACTATCATACTGAAAATGGGCCAAGAAACACACAGGTTTGTTCCCTGGATCCACCCAAATGACCCCAATTCTTGACCACCCTCAGGCCCCGAAACACATGAACACAACATCACAACACTGGTGGAGGTCAAGGAAACTAGATAGACTGGGAGACTGGTTAGTAAAGGGCCAGATGCTCACCTATGAGGAACTGAGGGACAAGCATGAGCTACCGCTGTCAGAACATTACAATTACTGTAGGCTGAGGCATTTCACACATTCCCGGACACAAAAACAGGGGACACCGGTCTTAAATTGGTTCTCCAAAATTTGTAAAGATAAACCTCTATCAAGGGGGATCATTGGGTCGCTTTACAAATATAAAACATTTGTTACTGGTTGAAGCGACACTGGGTGAAGGACCGGAGTGGGGGAGCCCTGGAGACCCTTCAGAAGCAACCGGCAGCAAAATTATCCCAGGAAAGGAGAGGTCGCTTACTGAAGCCTGCCCTAGGGTAACCCAAGGGTGATTGCCCAGGTTAGATATTGTAAATAATAAGCTAATACTGCTGGAGGGATGATAGCTAATAGGACTTTGGTGTTTCCTGGAGATATACTTTTTACTATTGTCTGTTTTACCATGTTTTAGGTATCTCTTAAATTGCTATCACAGTCAAAAAAAAGAAAAATTATTAACCTAAAAAGTAAAAATAAGAAGGAATAGCCAGCTAACTTTCACAAAATGTCTTTATGGTAAATATGTATTTTTGCATAACTGTTATGCAAGACTGTTCAAAAATGCTTTATTTTTCATTACATGCTTTACGCCTTCTGACAATAAAAGTATTTAAATGCAAAAATTAGGTATTGTTGCAGCGACCAGAAAAATGTAATTTAGTTTGCCAGGCAGAAAGTGCCCTAAAACATTGCGTAGTGAACCCTAGTTGGTGGCGGATAAGTCACGCAAGTCATCCGGCATTCAGGGATAAAATACAGCAGCGTGTGGATCATTATTAGCTCAAGGCAGCTCATCTATCAGGCCTTTTTTAATCGAATGTATCGCCCACTGTCAGTCCCTTCGGGATCCATCCCTCATTCATCTTAATAAAGGTGAGGTAATCTAGACTTTTTTGACCTAGGCGACTTCTTTTCTCAGTGAGAAAACCTCCTGCTGCACTGAGAGTCCTTTCTGACAGGACACTTGAAGCGGGGCAGGACAGAAGTTCTATGGCAAATTGGGATAGCTCAAGCCACAGGGCAAGCGTGCACACCCAGTAGTCAAGGGGTTCATCGCTCCTCATAGTGTCGATATCTGTAGTTATGGCGAGGTAGTCTATTACCTGACGGTCGAGTCGTTCTCTGAGGGTGGACCCCGAAGGGCTGTGGCGATGCATAGGACTTAAAAAGCTCTGCATGTCCTCCATCAACAACACGTCTGTAAAGCGTCCTCTCCTTGCCGGCGTGGTCGTGGGAGGAGGAGGATTATGTTCACCTCTTCTGCTGTTAGATTTCCGTTGTGCTGTGACATCACCCTTAAACGCTGTGTAAAGCATACTTTTTAATTTATTTTGGTAGTGCTGCATCCTTTCCGACTTGTGGTAATTCGGTAACATTTCAGGCACTTTCTGCTTATACCGGGGGTCTAGTAGCATGTACACCCAGTACAGGTCGTTCTCCTTCATCCTTTTTATACGAGGGTCCCTCAAAAGGCACGACAGCATGAAAGACCCCATTTGCACAAGGTTGGATGCCGAGCTAGTCATGTCCCGTTCCTTATCCTCAGTGATCTCACTGAAAGTATGTTCGTCCCCCCAGCCACGTACAACACCACGGGTACCAGATAGGTGACAACGAGCAGCCAGGGATGCCTATTGTGGTTGGTCTTCCTCCTCCTCCTCAAAGCCACATTCCTCCTCTTACTCCTCTTCCTCACAATCCTCTTCCAGCGTTGCCGCAGGTCCAGCAAGCGATGCTGATAAGGCTGTTTCTGGTGGTGATGGTGACCACAACTCTTCCTCTTCACGCTCAACTACGGCCTGATCCAGCACTCTTCGCAGGGCATGCTTTAGAAAGAAAACAAATGGTATGATGTCGCTGATTGTGCCCTCGGTGCGACTGACCAGGTTTGTCACCTCCTCAAAAGGACCCATAAGCCTACAGGCATTGCGCATGAGCATCCAGTAATGTGGCAAAAAAATCCCCAGCTCCGCAGACGCTGTCCTAGCACCCTGGTCATACAAATACTCGTTAACAGCCTTTTCTTGTTGGAGCAGGCGGTCGAACATTAGGAGTGTTGAATTCCAACGTGTTGGGCTGTCGAAAATCAAGCGCCTCACTGGCATGTTGTTTCACCGCTGGATATCTGTAAAGTGCGCCATGGCCGTGTAGGAACACCTGAAATGGCCACACACCTTCCTGGCCTGCTTCAGGACGTCCTGTAAGCCTGGGTGCTTATGCACAAAGCGTTGTACAATCAGATTACACACATGTGCCATGCACGGCACATGTGTCAACTTGCCCAAATTCAATGCCGCCAACAAATTTCTCCCGTTGTCACAAACCACTTTGCCTTTCTCCAGTTGGTGCGAAGTCAGCCACTGATCCACCTGTGCGTTTAGGGCGGGCAGGAGTGCTGGTCCTTTTTGACTCTGCTTTCAGGGAAGTCAACCCCAAGACGGCGTGACACTGCCGTATCCGGGATGTGGAATAGTACCTGTGGAGCTGGGGGGGTGCCGTTGATGTGGAGCAAGACATAGCAGCAGCAGAAGAGGACTCAGCCGAGGAGGTTATGGAAGAGGATGGAGTAGGAGGAGGAAAAGGAGGTGGCAGCAGGCCTGCCTGCAAGTCGTGGCGGTGTCACCAACTCCTCTGCAGAGCCACGTATTCCATGCTTGGCAGCCGTCACCAGGTTTACCCAATGCGCAGTGTAGGTGATATACCTGCCCTGACCATGCTTTGCAGACCAGGTATCAGTGGTCAGATGGACCCTTGCCCCAACACTGTGTGAAAGAGATGCCATTACTTCCTTTTGCACAATCGAGTACAGGTTTGGGATTGCCTTTTGTCCGAAGAAATTTCGTCCGGGTACCTTCCACAGCGGTGTCCCAATAGCTACAAATTTTTTGAACCCCTCAGACTCCACCAGGTTGTATGGTAAAAGCTGTCGGGCTAAGAGTTCAGACAAGCCAGCTGTCAGTTGCCGGGCAAGGGGGTGACTTTGTGACATTGGCTTCTTACGCTCAAACATGTCCTTGACAGACACCTGACTGTGGGCAGATGAGCAGGGACTGCTCAGGGCGAGACACGGAGTGGCGGATGGTTGAGAGGGGGCAAGCAGGGCAGCAGTGGTTGACGTGGCTGAAGATGCTGGACCAGGAGGAGGATGGCGGCTTTGACTTTGTGTGCTGCTTGTACTCATGTGTTGATCCCATAGGCGTTTGTGATGTGACATCATGAGCCTTTGCAAAGAAGTTGTACCTAGGTGGGTGTTGGACTTCCCACGACTCAGTTTCTTTTCGCACAGGTTGCAAATGGCATCGCTGTTGTCACAGGCAGACACACACAAAAAATTGCCACACTGCTGAGCTCTGCAATGACGGCATTCTGGTGGTGGCAACAGCATGCGTTGACTGGCGTGCTGTCTGGCTGACCCCGGGTGCCGATGCTTGCTGTCTGACTGTGCCACTAGCTACTTGCGATGACCTCCCGCTGCTTCCAACTCGTCTCCTCCTCCTCTCGCTCTCCCCATCTGAACTTTCCTCCTGTTCTTCTTCTCTTATAGCGGGCACCCACATGACATCCACGGACGCATCGTCATCATCAACCGCTTCACTTGTATCTGACAACTCAACAAAGGAAGCAGCACCGGGTACAACATCATCATCATCAGACCGTACGTCCATGTGTGTAATGCTGCCTTACTGGGACATATCCCTGTTATCTACATCCTCTGGTACTAATGTTTGCGCATCACTCATTTCTTCCAACGAATGTTAAAATAACTCTGCTGACGGATCAAGTGAAGCGGCTTTGGTGCTAGTGTTGGTGGTGGCGGCAGGCGGGCGAGTGGTAACTGGAGAGGTGCCCGAAGCTAAGCTGGAGGAGGATGGTGCGTCTAGGTTCCAAGCGGAAGCTGTAGAAGATTGCGTGTCCTGTGTTAGCCAGTCAACCATGTCCTCAGAACTTTTCAAGTTCAGGGTACATGGCCTCTGAAAACTGGGCATTATTCTAGGGCCAAAGGGAATCACAGCACCATGACCACGACGGCCCCTGCGGGGTGGCCTGCCTCTGCCTGTCACTTTTTTTTCCGATTAGTGGTACTATGCGTGCAAGCTACTGTGACACCAGATATGAGTGGCACTGTGCACTGGCAAAAGTTGGCACAGTAGACGCAATAGGCCTCACACACACGCCTGTAGGCAGGCAACTGATATTCAATCGATTACAGTCAAAAAAGTGTTGTTTTATTTCACTGAGCACAATATAAGCTGTGAGCCTGACACAGGCAGGCAACTGAAATTAGATTTAAGGCAAAAAGGGTTGTTTTTTTTCAATGTATGGTACACCAACTATGACTGGTGAAACAGAGCAGAATATTAGCTGTGAGCCTGACACAGGCAGGTTACTGAAATTAGATTAAAGGAAAAAGGGTTGTTTTTTTTCAATGTATTGTACACCAACTATGACTGGTGAAACAGAGCAGAATATTTGCTGTGAGCCTGACACAGGCAGGCAACTGAAATTAGATTACAGGAAAAAAAATGTTGTTTTCATTGTATGGTACACCACCAGGTATGAGTAGTGAAAATAAGCACAATATAAGCTGTTAGGTGTTAGCCTGTCACACACACGCTGGCAGGCAGGCATATGCAATTAGATTACACAGAAAAATAATAATAATAAAATAAATGATGTTCTAGCCCTAAAAAGGGCTTTTTGGGTAGCTGTCCTTGCAGCAGATATCAGATGAGTCCTTCAGGTCTGTAGTGGAAGCTAAATACACAGCCTGGCTATCTATTTCCCTATTAAATCTCCAGCAGCTACACTATCTGTCCTCTCACAACGAATGCAGCTTCAAAATGATTCTAAAATGGATGCTGTCCTTCAGATGGAAGGCTCTGGAAGGGAGTGTATGCTGCTGATTGGCTGGAATGTGTATGCTGACTGTGAGGTGCAGGGTCAAAGTTTCCTCAATGATAAAGAATAGGGGGCGGACCGAAAAGCGCATGTGTCCGCCGTCCGCTGCGAGCGCGAAAGAGCCAAAATCGCTGTGAATAGTCCACAGGGGAACTGTCCGGGACATCTCTAGTGATGTCCTAGGGTAATGATTGGAGAGATGTGTTCTATACAAGTGTGGTAGGGCTTGCAATTATATCCAACTGAACCAATTATTTGTGGATCCGATAATAGAGAGAACATTTCCAGTAAAAAGTTTTGTGAAATGTAACACCACTCATGTAATGTATGTTATGATATGCTCATGCCAGAAACCCTATGTTGGATAGACTAAATGTCAGCTACGTAAAAGAATCCCGGAACATGTCTATTCAGTGGTTAAGGAATTGGACACGCCTGTTTCAAGACATGTAAAATATTCATGGAAACATACCTGAGTCTATGAAGTTTTACGTAATTGACAGAAAATTCACAGGCCCTAGGGGTGGATTTGGATAGCAGCTCTTACAGTTGGAGAGTAAATGGATTTTTATCCTGGACTCCAAATATCCGAAGAGATTAAATGAGGGATTTCTTACTCCCCTTACTTCCTTTAAACTACAACAATAGGGTTTAACTAATTGCTAAATAACATGTTACTAGTGAGTTTAAATTATTAATATCATTGTCAATACTTCCTCGTGTTGAGTAAATTATGTATGACCATCCTGTTTTTAGGATTAAAAGGTCACAGGCAAAAAATATAGCAATAATCTTTTGCAGTTAAGTTACATTTTATGATATCATGATTGATATATTTTCTATTCACTGTTGCATTAATACGCACTTGCAGTTTGCAGTTATTTTTTGAGTAATCAAATTCAATATAATTTAATTTTAGATGTATATATATATATATATATATATATATATATATATATACACACACACACACAAATATAATAATACTAGCGAATTGCCCGTCAAAAAATGACGGCAATGAAATTGTAAGGTAGTTAATGCTGTTTGGTGTATAATAATGAAATATATAATACATTAATAAATGAATATAGTTTACGTATTTTGAAGCATTGTGTTGAAGAGCTGCGAATCTGTTTTGATGTTGCTGCAGCATTAGTGGTGTGGAGCTGCTGTGTAAGCGTGATGAATGTGTGCAGTGTAATAGTGTGCGTGCGCGAGACCAAACCATTAGCGTAGTTGTGTACTTCCGCATTGTCGTAATATGGCGGGTAATGTGTGGTATGCGTCTTAGCGGAATATCCGTTGGTCTTTTGTGGTGTTTTGCGAGTTTCTTGTGGTGTTTTGTGTGTTTAGAGTGCTGTAGCCTCGTTTTTGTTTTGTTCGGCGGCCATTTTTTCTGTTGCTTAGAGATTTTTTAAGTGTCTAAACTCTTTTCTTTTGAGTTAAATGAAGGTGTGAGTTGTTTTTTTGAGGTCCTGGATGCTCCCTCTTGCTGTAGGTAAGCTTTTGATGTATGTACTATTTGTATTTATTGTGTTTTCAATTTGTTCATGTTCGTGAGTTGCGGGCCGATTTTTGCGAGGTCGTAATGAGTGGTAACGTGTCTCATATGTGGTTTGCGTTGCGACGGAAAGTTTGCGAGGGCCGAAGTTGCTGTGTCGTGTTTTTTGCGTTCCAACGTAAATTTTGCTATGGTCGCAGTTGCTGGCAAGGAGCGCCGAGACGCGCAAGCCAAAAAACAGTAAAAACACACTAAATACACCCGAAAAAATTACAAACACATCACAGAAAGCATGGGGCAACAGCCAGGACGTCTGTGAGTTAGCTGGAACGCGGACTCAAGTTGATTTTGATGATTTTTGCCACTCGAAAATTGCCTAAGCAAGGGACAAAAAATGGGCTGCAAAAAAATGAAAATGAGGCTACACGACTGTGAAGCGCGCAAAACATAGCCAGACACGTAGCAGTTTGACAAGGCATGTACGAGGTACTACAACGGACTGTTACTTAAGACGAAACATTATTCCGACGCGCGTAACACATACAATATCGCCCCCATTTTATGACAATCTGCACAATAACGTATCTGAAATGCAGGCTTTCCCGCCTAAACTAACGGTTCTGGCTCGCTCACCCAGCCTATATATAGGGCACACTTGCCACACTGCTGACACTTTCTCCTCAGGTGATGACAGTCTGACTGGACATTTTCTGCTGCCGGAAAATCCAAAGAGATTGTTAGATCTTCAGGATATTGATTGCTGGCTATTTATTATAAATAGGTAAAGTATATGAATTAATTAATTATTTATTAATTTAAAAAAATATGAATAAAAAAAAAAAATGTCTTTACTCCATTTTGCAATACCTGTAGTTTATCAAGATATTAATCATCAACCATTTCAAATAGGATTATTAATTCATTAATTAATTTTAAATGG
The DNA here is from genome assembly GCA_027410445.1 of Discoglossus pictus. NCBI lineage: Eukaryota > Metazoa > Chordata > Amphibia > Anura > Alytidae > Discoglossus > Discoglossus pictus. The sequence goes on from CM050167.1 coordinate 97,711,870, forward strand.
ACATTCATTTTTTAATTATTAATTATTTATAAAAAGTGTATACAATTGTCACTACCTTTACTTTAGGATTACATTATTGATTAATTCTTTATAATATATTTAGTCATTGATTAATTACTAATCTTCATTCATTAATTAATAATTAATTAGTCATAATAAGAAAATAATAATAAAAAATTGATAAGAAAATATGTATATTTCACACTGGACTTACGTTTTTGGGTTGATGCTCAACTATTAATGTTCATTAATTACTTAATTAATCATTAAGATTAGTAATGTTCATTAATTAATTAATTAGTCATACTAACAAATTTAGTAAAAAAGGATAAAAAAAAGATGTATATTTCACAGTGGACTTACATTTCGTGTTTGCTGCTCAACTACTAATGTTTATTAATTACTTCATTGATCATTCATAGAACAAATTTGGGGGGGAAAATGCCTGAAAACACATGTACATTTTGCACTGCACTTACATTTCAGTGTTGCTGCTTAATTATTACATTGCTGTTATATTTATGTTTTCACCCTTCATTATTAATGCACTTATTTTCGTGTGTTGATGCTTAATTATTAATGTTCATGATTAATTATTTAATTAGTAATTTATTTTAAAGATTAAAAAATTAAATGTGCTAAAATGCATCACAAAATAGGTAGATTTTACAGTGTAATCATATGTATCTGTTGCTGCTTATTGTCTCAAAGGAATAGGATCAATATTTAGATCACTTTAATACATTTTATAGTTCATTTACTTATATTTTGCATGTATGGTAAACATCATACACACATTAATTATTTTATTTCACAGTTTGATCATCTGGGCACCTGACTACACAGAGGGGCGTTTGCAGCATTTGACCTGCAATCAGATCACCTTCACAGGTATATCATTTTTCAAGAATTAAATTTATTTTATTAGATGCATGTATGACAAGGACAAGTACTTTCAATGATTCATACATTCATTCAAACAAAAAATTAAATATGATTTTTACATCTTTTGACAGATTTCTCACGTCTCCCTCTGAACACAGGAGTCGCCTATGCAGGAATTAACATTATAGAACATCAAATTCACAGCTATATGATTGTGTGATGACATTCTTTAGAAATATAGCATTAAGTATTGATTTGACTTGAGCAATGTTATTTAATACATTCATTCAAACAAAAAATTACATATGATTTTTACATCTTTTGACAGATCTCTCACGTCTCCACCTGCCTAAACACAGGAGTCACCGCAGGATTTCACATTATATAACATCGAATTCACAGGTATATGATTTTATGATGACATTCTTTACAAATATAGGATTAAGTATTTTTGTAAGCTCATTGATGACAGATATTGCTTAATTAATTTAAGTCATTCATTTTCAAAATGAATCAATAATTACAGGCAAAAAAAAAAGAAAAAATGAATACATATATACTTAGCTATTGATGTTTTAATGAATTACACTTTAACATCATATCTTGATTTATTGATTAATTATGCATCATATCTTCATTTATTCATTAATTTATGTACAACCCCAAAAAAAAACTTTCACACCAATCTATACTTTGCTATACTTTACAGGTTTAGATTTTGCAGTGATAACAGTTTTACATTCTTTTATTCATGTGTATTCTTTCATTCATTAATTCATCATTATGTTACTGCTCATTGTCTAACAGAGATAGGACCTTAGAAGCAGTTAAATATTTAATTTCATGTATTATATTAGTTTACTTTTTAACATTTTAAAATGCTTTTGACATATATTTATGATTAGGATTTACGTTTGCTATGTATGTTAATTAAAATGCATATTTTAAAACTCTTTATATGTCATTTTACAGATCCATCATATTTGCACCTCCCTGAAGACACAGAGTGACATCTGCAGTATTTCAGATATCACATCTAATTGACAGGTATCATCATTGATGACATTATTTATAAAAACAGGATTAACAGCCTTATTAATATTTACCAATTCATTTTTTTTATTGTGTTTAAACCACCATTTTGTTAAGGTTCTGGGAATAAGTGGTAATTTATTAAGAATCTTATTATCTATCTTCATATCCCAGAATATGTAATGTAGGTTGATATTTTTAACTAACTCATTTTCTATAAGTAAGATTTTCTTTTATTGCAAATTTTAAAAGATGAACCAGATTAAGTGTGTTATTTGATTATTTCTCCAATTATACGGGAATCTTTTTTTTAATACAAATGTATCTTTATCAGATATATTAGAATATAGCACTTCTGTTTTAGTAATATTTACTTTATAATAGTAAGTTTATAATACACACAGCATATTTTGGAATACAACTTCTTACTTACTGAAGACCTTGCTTTTGGATAGAAGATAACTAACTAAAAACTTACATAACCAAAATTTGCTCTGTGGTTATATAGAGCACTATTCAATTCGTTAAATCTCAATTTAAGAAGTCTCTAAGTGTTTTTTTGTGAACATTATTCACAGGTTAACATTCGTTAAAAAATACATATATGAAAACACATTTATCTTTACATGAAGGAGAATTACAATTCAGATGTTTTTTCATGTCAGTCTATAGTTTGCTAATAGCTCTTTTGCTTTGCCCTTCTTTAGGTACACACGATTACCTGTTTATGGTTTTGTAGTCATGATAGAAAGAGACACACAGAGAGAGAGAGAGAGAAACAGAGAGAGAGAGGCACAGAGAGAGAGAGAAAGAGAGAGACACAGGCACACAGAGAGAGAGACACAGAGAGAGAGAGAGACACAGAGAGACAGACACACAGAGAGAGACAGAAAGAGAGAGACAGAGAGAGACAGAGAGACAGACAGACAGAGACACAGACAGACAGAGACACAGACAGACAGAGACACAGACAGACAGAGAGAGAGACACACACAGAGAGACACATGCAGAGAGAGACACACACACACACAGACACAGAGAGAGACACAGAGAGAGACACACACACAGAGACACACACAGAGACACACACAGAGAGACACACACACACACACACATAAAGAGAGAGACACACACAGAGACACACACACAGACACACACAGAGACACACACACACACAGACAAACACACACACAGAGACACACACACACAGACAAACACACACACAGAGACACACACACACACACAGACACACACAAACAGAGACACACACAAACAGAGACACACACAAACAGAGACACACAGAGAGCCACTCACACACAGAGACACACACACACATAGAGACATACACAGAGACATGCACACACACACAGAGACAAACACACACACATAGAGATACACACACACACATACAGATACACACACACACACACATACAGATACACACATACACACAGACACACATAGAGACAGAGACACCCAGAGACACGGACAAACAGAGAGACAGACACCCAGAGAGACAGACAGAGACAGATTGCCATTACATTTTTTAGAAATATATCACAGGTTAAAAAATATGTATTAGAAAAAAAATACAATTCTTACACCTCTATTTCCAATAACTGATTACATTGGCGGACAATGCAGAAGATAAGAAAGAATATAAAAGAAGAATGGCAAGGGCAAGGAAGCAGAGATGGAGAGATGCTCAGACCTCTGAGACTTCACAACGTTTAAGAGAAGAAGATTGACATAGTCTTCTAAATAAAAGAAAAATGTCTAAAAAAGCACAAAATGAGTCTGCTGGAGATTCAAAGAAAAGAAAAAGTAAACAAAAAAACATTCTCTAATGACCCTATTTTGCATCCTGACACCAATGTTGATAGAGATGACACCAATGTAGATATAGAAAGTTGTACTGAGATCTACAGCTTATTGAGGAAGGTCATAATAGTCCTTTATTTAGAGCACTAACAGTAGACACTCATCATTGTGGATTATTGTTTGTCAGTTTTGTGGGGCCTATCATTTTCTGAAAGAAAGACCAACTGATTGAGAGTTTATTAGTTGCTGTCAGAAAGGAAAGGTAAGACTTCCAGAAAGACACACATTATGCGAGAAAGATACAATGATGCCATGGCTATTGTCACTAAATTTGGCAAACCAGATTTATTCATTACATTTACATGTAATCCACAATGGCCAGAGATCAAAGAAAATGTACTGCTTGGACAAACTACTTCTGACCAACCGGATTTGGTGGCAAGAGTATTAAAATTAAAACTCAATTCATTAATCCATGAAAAAATTAAAGCAGACTTATTTGGAAAATGTGTGGCTTTTGTTTATACCATTGAATTAAAAAAAAAAGGCTTGCTACATGCACATATACTTTTAATCTTGCAAGAAAAAGATAAATTGAATACGGCAGACAGAGTGGATTCAGTAATTACTGCTGAACTGCTACATCCAGAGAAACATTCCAAACTTTATGAGATTGTAACTCATAGAATGATACATGGTCCATGTGGAGAGATCAATCCAAATTCACCATGTATGGAAAATAAAAAATGCATAAAAGAGTTTCCAAAACATTTTTAAATGCAAACTTATGTTAATTGTGATTGATACCCTTTGTATAAAAGAAGAGAAGGACAAACAGCTATTATCCGTGGCCAAAAGGTTGATAATAGATATGTGGTTCCAAACAATCCACATTTGCTGATGAAGTACAATGCACATATCAATGTGAAAGATTGCACTTCTATTAAATCCATCAAATATGTCTATAAATATATATATATATATATATATATATATATATATATATATATATATATATATATATATATATATATATATAAAGGATATAATGCAGCAACTGTTATTGTGCAAGGTGCACAAAATGAAAAAAACAATCCAATTTTACATGACGATCTTTCATCTTATTTAGATGCTCGCTATGTCAGTGCTCCTGAAGTAATGTGGCGTCTTCTCAAATTTGAGATGCATGATCGGTCACATGCTGTGTATCAATTAGCTGTCCACAAAGCCAATTTGTCTGCTTCACTGCAGGCAATGAAATAAATGCTTTAGCACAAGGTGAACATAGAGCAACAACGCTGTCAGGATACTCAGGCCAGACAATGTTCATACATTGGCATTCCAAATCACTATGTATATAAAATTATCCCAAGAATATATACTGTCAGTCCACGAGACATTGAACGTTTCAGTTTTAGATTACTTCTTTTACATGTTCTCGGTGCACAAAGTTATGAACATTTACGCACAGTCTATGACATAGTTTATGATACTTTCCAGTTAGCTGCAAAACATCAAAACTTTCTGGCAGATGATACAGAATGGGAGAGATGTCTCGAGGAAGCAGCACTATGTCAAATGCCAAAGCAAATGAGAGAATAATTTGCTTTCATTTGCATCTTTTGCAATGGACCTGATGCATTAACTTTGTGGGAAACATTTAAATTACATATATGTGAAGATTTCTTGAAACGTTACAATGAAAACACAAGAACAACTTGGAACTTTAAATGCATTAAAATTGGAATCATTTAACGCCATTACAAATGCAATAGAAGATGACATGCTCAAAGAGCGTTATTTCAATCTGGATGGCCCTGGTGGATTAGGAAAAACATATCTATATAATTTGTTGATGATTTGCATTAGAGCACAGGGTCAAATAGCACTGTCATTTGCAACCACTGGAATTGCCGCATTTTGTTAGAAGGTGGTAGAACTGTGCATAGTGGCTTTAAACTGCCAGTTCCCATTCTGGAAACATCAGTGTCGAATATTCAAATTAATTCATTACAAGCAAAAAAAATTCACAAGAGTAAATTAATTATAATAGATGAGGCAACTATGATGTCATACCATGCCCTGCAATGTATTGATCGAATATTAAAAGAAGTTATGGCCATTTGCCATTTGGTGGAAAGGTGATGTTGTTAGGAGAAGATTTCAGGCAAACATTACCTGTGGTGCCACATGGCAATCGGACTGACATTGTCAAAATGTGTATAGCAAGAATTAAGCTGTGGAAAATATTTACACACCTTAAATTAGAAGTAAATATGAGATCTGAAGGCCAAAATCAATTCAATGATTGGCTCATTCAGATTGCAGAAGGAAAACAGCCAAAAATGAATAATTTACCTGATGATGCTGTTCAAATTCCACCAGAAATGATTTCAAAAGAACCACTAATTTTGACAATCTTCCTCAATACCATCAATAACGAGGATTACTCAGACATTCTAAGCAAAGTCATATTGGCATCAAAAAATATAGATGCCTTGAATCTAAACAATGAAATATTAAAATTAATCAATGCACGTCAAAAAAACTATTAAAGTGCAGATTCTGTTCTGGCTGATGACAATGATAGTGAAGCAAACTTTACTATGGAATTTATTAAATCTTTAACTCCCTCTTGAATGCCACCACATGTTTTGCAACTTAAAAAAGGGGCAATTGTTATGCTACTGAGAAATATACTATTTCAATAAGAAACTCTATACAATGGCAAAAAAAAACCATAGAGAACAGTGGTTTTACTTCCAGGAGACAATCTTAGCTCACTTGGACTCTTTAAATAGGGGACCACTATTTCACTTAGGAAACTCTATGTGGCATTTGCACAAAGTACAACAAGAACAAAAAAGTGGAAAAAAAAAGAAGACAACAGTAAACAGTGGTTATACAGATTGGAATGTGTTAGAATTTACCTTTTTACATGATTGGCCACACAAAACAATTAGGTGGCAAGGTTAAATGTTATTGTTTTATGTTACTATTTCACATGGTAACATTGTATTTTCAAATTTGTGGAAAGTTGGTTCATTATATATTGTATATACTTAAGGATTTCTGTAACTACAAGTTTCAACATTTGTTAATAAATTGAACGTTATAATTAATTACAGAGTATTGATTCAGGGAGTAATCCAATTGCCAGTTAATGGGGTCAGGGAGGAATTATTTTTTTTCCCTCTTTGATACAATTGGCCAAGTTTCAATGGGGGGTTTTATTGTTTGCCTTCCTCTGGATTCAATACCAATTTAGTTTAACAAGAGTTAAAAAAAAAAGAATGTTACAAAGCATGTAATTGTTCGAAATAGTTGTTTACAGAAAGTTTACATAATCTTCTGTTATTCATGGATAACTATCAATTCAAAATGTTAGTATTGTTAAACAAAATGGTTAAAGATTGTTTAAAATACAAGTTGCATGTTGCAAACTTTTATGTTATGGTTTACAATATGTATTCATGAAAGCTTCAGACATTGTTATATTGTTATTCCATGTATGACAATTAAAAGAGTTAATATTGAAAAATAAAATATTCTATACCTGTTGGTGAAAAACAAGTTGAAAGTTAAAAAAAGAAAAAGTTTTATTCAAAATGATGTATTTCTTTGTAGATAAAAAAAAGGTTAAGAATGTCAGAGACTCATATTATGTGGCAAACAGTTTTCACAGCATTAAAATTTTATTGACCGTCATTTTTTGACGGGCAAGTCGCTAGTATATAATAATAGTACCACATTTTGTATTATACTTTTAGGCACACAATGCACATTAATATGTATAGACATATTAAAAAACATATATTAAAAACATTAAAAACAATTGATTATGAATCAATACATCAGCATAGTGACACACTCTTTTTTCAATTTTACATTATACACTATGGGCCTCATTCAATTGCGATTTGGCCAATAAAATAGGGCTCTAAATAAGCACATAGCATATTTTTTTTAAAGAAATTTTTAGTTAGTGAAAACCTTGCTTTTGAATAGATGTTTACTAACTAAAAACTTCTTTAAAAATATATGTTATGTGCCTATTTAGAGCTCTATTCAATTGCCCAAATTGCAATTGAATGAGGCCCTATGCATTTATTGTTAATTTATTATTCATTTTATTTATTTAGGTTTTTCACATTATTATAAGACACTTTTGTCAAATATGAATTATACTTAGTTAAAATGTTTAAATTATGAAATATGCAAAGGATTATAGTTATTGTGCTATTTCTAGACAGTATTTAAAGGTAATGATTGGTTCTATTTGAGATGTATTGTTGTTTGGAGTAGGAGGATAGTGATTGACCACTTGGTGGTCTTGTTTTTTGTAGTGTATGCATTTTGTCATAAAAGGTATTTTAGCCTGAATGTGTTATCACAGCTAAATAAAGTAAGTATATATTGTAAGCGATTTCGCCCAATAGGATTTCATCTAAGTGTGTTATAGTAGCTGAATAAAGTTATTTCATGTAGTTACATGCTGGAACGTATTTACGTTGATAACGTGGTCTCATAGTAACGTAATGATGCGACCACCTAATAGCGCATTGACTCAATGACGCTGCGACATCTAGATAACGGAAGTAGAGGGCTTTATAAGCCAGTGAAATACTATACTGCATAGCCTGTAAGGAAGCTTGGTCATGAGCGAAACGGACAATTGGCATTCATAGTTTTTGGAGCAAGGAGGTCCCCTATCGTGGAGTGTATCATCCAGTTTTCTTGGCCACATTTATTGGATATTTCTTTCTTCTATGTGGGCTGTATAAGCAAAGTAGCTGCAAGTATTTTGCATTTATGACATTGCAAGTGTACTGGATTTGGCACTACTGATCTGTTTTTAGTTGTTTTTTTTAATAAGTGCTATATTCAAAAAGCAATCCTAGAATTAGCAAAACTTTTTGCAAATGAGGATTGTCTTCATGTTTGCCTATCATTAACTTTGTGAGTCATATGTTTATTATGGTTTAATTTATAGATAATGACAATAATGGTTATGGCCTATCCCAAATAGGCAGGTTCTTTTTTGTCCTGTTAGTACATTCCATTTAGTACTGGTTAGGATTGCTTTTTGCAAGTACTGGTTTTAAAATCACTTAGCAGCATTTTTTCTGTTTTTTTAATTATCCTATAAATAAAATGTATATACTTAGTAAATGTGGAAACCATTAGGATATTAGTATATTAGGTTGTACATTATTGAATATACCTATTTAATCCTAATTGTACCTATTTAACCCTAACTGTACCCAATAAACCCTAACGTTTCCTATTTAACCCTAACTGTACCTAGTTAACCCATATACTACTAACCCCTTTCCCATTAACCCCCAAATAACCCCTACACTACTCTATCCTACCCCATTAACCACCTAATAAACCCTACACTACCCTATCCTTTCATATTAACCCCCTATCCCCAAGTACAGAAAATAAAAAACAGCTAATTACATAAAAGTAAAAAAGCACTACAGAAAATAATAAAAAGACTTACACATAAAATAAAACAATACATTAAATAAAAAAGCAGTATAAAAAAAAAAGACTTACAACCTGTAAAAAAAAAAAGGGGTTAATAGTCTACTCACCTGGCCAAATGCCCCCCCAGCGGTAATCCTCAATGCCTTTGTATTCAGCCTTCAGGCCAGGAAATGCCCCTCCAAAAAATCCAATGCTCTTGAGGTGCCCCCCCACGCAAATGAAGGTTCCATGCATGCTCTGATCAAAAAATAAAATGTTGTACTTCCGATTGGCTGAAATCACTGTCTATCAGATTTCAGCCAATCAGAATGGCATACAGGTGTGGGGAAATTAGTATATATATATATATATATTTTTTTTTATAGAACATCAAGATTTCTTGGAGGGGCCTTTCCTGGCCCAGAAGGCTGAAGACAAAGGTATCAAGGATCACAGTTTGGGTTTATTGGCTACAGTTAGGCTTAAATAAGTATAGTTAGGGTTATTTGGGTACAATTGGGGTTAAATAGGTACTGTTACATTAATTGTTAATTGTTAATATTTGCCTTGATCCAAGTTCTTACTAACCTCTTCATAGACACTAATTAGGTTTGTTTGACATGACCTATCCTTCATAAATCCACGTTGTCTTGTTTAAATAGACATGCTCTTGTATACTATCCCTTATTAACCTTTCTAAAAGCTTTCCCACTACCGAAGTGAGGCTTACAGGTCTATAATTTCCTGGATTTGTTCTTGCTCCTTCCTTAAATATAGGTATCACCTCTGCCTTTCTCCAATCATCTGATAGAGAGCCTGTGTTGAGGAAATCTTGAAAAATCAGATATAAATCTATGTTTCTATGTTTTTAAAATAAAAGTATTTAATAGGAATAATTTCCAAATCAAAACATCCATAGTGTACATACACAATTATCTTTTGAGGACACCTCCTATAAAATGTAAACGTTTCTAGTAAAGCAAAGGTGAGAAGAGGCTTAAATGTCAAACTTCTGGTTATCATATTCCAATAAAAATGGTAGGGATGCAATAACTTTAAAAAAAAACAGAGCAGATGATGTGAATAGGAGGTCCAAAAGCATAACCTCATGTATTGCACTTTCCATCCAATTTTGTTTCCATGTCGATGGATGATGTACAGCCTCTTCGAAAGGCCATAGCGATACATTGAGCAGATACAGAACTCCACATTCATCTTTGAACTCACAGATTGATTATTTCAATACCCAGTTAATCTCTACATTATTCACAGGCTTTCAGGGTATTTTTCCCAGTTGCACATCACTATGTCAGCAAACATTCCTAGATTGCAGATTATCTTAGGCATTGAGTTAGATACCACAATGTGATAATCAATATGAAAACACAATGTCAAGGCCTCATGAAATTTTCTCCCTCAATATACTAATCATAATATTTCTGGTAAGAAATCCTTTATTACATTTAAAAGTACACGTGTTCTAATACACTAATTTATTTAAGTGGCTGCCAAGATGTTGGTACCTCACATCATATTTAGTGTTTCTCAACTCCAAAATAATAGGTGAAATTTTAGCCAAAATATCCCTGCTCAGTGATGCTAATAAATAACCAACATGCCTTAAATTGTGGCCTATTGCTGGTCTTTTGAGAACTGGAGTTGAGAAGCATTTGGAGGGTTACAGTCCCTATCTCCTCCACCTCTTGGCACCCTCTCCAAGGCCACAATGTGGTCTCCTACTTTGCTGTCTGGCACTGGCTGCTGGGGGAAACAGAGGCTGGCCAACAGCAGTTGAGGTAGGTGGGTGTTGTGAGGGCCGTGTTGTGGGAGGGGTCGTTTTCAGATTGGGGGAACTGGGAGGCATCCTGTCTCTGGAATTGCTCTCTTACCGCTATGATAAAGTCTCCCACTCGGGAATTGCCTAAATGGAATGAGATTTGTAGTACTATGGAAAGGAATAAACAGTATGAAATGGAATATTTAAGTTTTGATTCCAAGTTAAGATTATCAGTGGTTAAGAAATGGGCAAGATGGGACGAAGAAATGTTTGCCGGGCCTTTTGGTAAACAGATATATTTTTTTTGTTTTTGTTGCCTTTAGCGATGTTACTTTAATTATATAATAGGTTTCGGGTATTGCCTCCTTCTGCAAATAATGAGAATATTGCCAAGGGGTGTGGGGTTTGTAGGTGGGTGTCTGTGTATGATTTAGATGTAAGTAATGTTTTACTGTATGTATTTTGTTTTGGTTGTTTGTTTCTAAAAACAATTACAATTAAAATATGAAAAAAATAAAATAATAAAGTCTCCCACTCTTACAAAGTTCCTGCTGAGGTCTCTATGGACTGAATAATATCCTGTTGGTGGAGGCATTGTTCTTAGAGCTCAAATTTTCACACCCCATATATCTGAGTTTGAGGCTCTCAAAATCCTGAAATACCTAACCACTAGATTTGTCAGTCCACTTATTTATTCCCAATGTGGGAGAGGGTGGCTGTGGGATAAATAAATGCTACTGGGCCTTGTGGAAGTGGTGGGGGGGGGGCAGCAGCCTCAGACCATGGTTCAACCATGGTGGCGGAGTGACCAGGTGGGTCCATGGCCTACATTCCCCTCCCAAACAAATAAGACAAACAGCTTTAACAGTCATATCGCGCACTCACTCACTCACAGAAACACACTCTCAGAAACTTGCACTGTCCACTTAATTGATAAAATTAACAAAAGTGTGTGAATGTTTTTGTACAAAATAAAAATGAATGTGCTATGTGTTTATGTGTCTCATAATTATGTTGTACCTTGATAGATTGAGGGAGTTGGAAAGAAGTGAATATATTTAATTAAAAAGTTCAGAACGCTACACGAGAAATTATTTACTTACAAATTCTTAATAGTAATTTTGCTTTTCTTCTCCAATATGGGTGTACCCAGGCCTACATTTATATTATTTTAGAGTAATATTTCGTGGTTTAGTATATCTTCCTGTCCTTATGTATTCTTTGTGGAACATTTTCTGCATAAAGATTAAGCATTTGTATATTGCTATTTGAACTAGCAGGTTTCTCTAGATAAAGGGCATACCATTTCCCTTTGTTATTTTAACATACCCGCTCTAGGCGATATGGTTTGGGAGTTTATACTCAGAATAAGAAGGAGAATGTATGCAAGTATGATTGAGTTTCCAGAGGTTATATCGCTATTTTAAAAAAGTTTTAGGAGAGACAGTAGACACATACTGTAATTTTGACATCAAAGAGAGTTATACTCTCTCTCAAGGTTAAGTTTAAAACTATAATTACAGCTTCTGAATAAGGAAATGTAATAGTGTTTAAAATAATTTCTATAAATGCACAAGGTCATAATACTTCTCAAAAAAGAAATATAGCCATGACAAATTTTCTGAAAGGTAGAGCAGATATAATATGTTTGCAGGAGACCCACTGGAAGACAGCTACAACTCAAAAATTCAAGAATAGGATATTTACAGATTCTATTGACTCACTTTATAAAAATAAATCTAGAGGGGTTGCTATTATCTTTAATAAAAATGTACACATACAAGAGGATTATAAATTGATTTATTATTTGGATAGGGAAAGTAAACAATATAGATCCAACTTTGGTTAATGTGTATTCAGCGAATGAGAAACAAATTAGTTTTCTGAGAAAGATTTAAAAAAAGGCATATAAGGTTAAAAAAGGTTCAATGATTATATGCAGAGATTATAATATGATAATCAACCCAATTAGAGACAGATCCTCTGCAACACATCTTAAATCACATATACTTATAATTAATCTCTCTCAGAAATTTTGTAAAGAAACCTTACAGCCCTATTAAATTTAAAGTCTGTAGTGGCACCGGTACACCAGCAAAGCCTGCAGGCTTGAAATTCACTGGAGTTACAGAGCTATTACATTCAACCGTGACGCGGCCAACGGGCCGGAGACGCAAACCCGTAAACCATTCTTGCGCATGTTGCATGTGCGTCCGTTACGGGTATAGATGGAGCCAATGGCAAAACAGATAGTCATCATTACGTCACTGAAAATGGCAGTTAGATTTCAAAGCCTTACGGATTTCAAATACAAGTTTCGATCGGACCCACATTCCAGAAATAGTGCAAAATTAATAAATCAGTAAATATGATATTCTAGTCCATGCAAGTTCCATTATATGTATTAACACATTGATTGCTGGGATCGATGGAACACGGAAATTAAACATAAAATTTTTTTTTTATTCCAATACCTAACATCACTTTCCCTTTAATTATAAGAACAGTAGTGTTGACAGTTGATATTTGCATTTACAGTGCTACGGATAGGACTTGACCCCGTTGTGGGTCCTCTCTAGTACCTGTTGGTTTTTGACTCCATTTACGGGTTACGGGTTTGAACGCCAGTCGATTCTTAGAAATGCCATAGAGCTTTTCGAACATAACAGCTACAGGCATGACAGATCAAAGGTTTTGTGGCAACAGAGTTAAGATTTAGACAGCCCGTATCATTTTACTGCATGTAACCAGCAGGTCGTTTGCGGGTAGCTTCACAAGGCCAATTTAATAGCCGTAAGTCTTGTGTGCTCCGTTACGGGCTACGGTTTTACACGTTGGGGGAATTTCATAGGGCTGATCGACTACAAACTCTTTGATATATGGAGATTATTTAATCTCAATGTTAAAAAATTACCTTTTTCTTAAAAAGACATGAATCATATTCAAGTATATATTACTTTTTAAGAATTTGATCATCAACATTACTCACAGCCTCATTAAATTGGGGCTATGTTTTAAAATGTAGCCTGTATTGTAGAAAGTAGGACTTAAGGCTATTATATTAGTCTCGTAAACCGACTCGCCGACGACTTGCAGGTTAAAAAGCCGAAAAGCCGAAAAATGCCTACGGAATGTGGAACTTCGGAGCCTGCAACTCTTTGATATGTCAGCCTGTAGCCCTTATGTTCCAATTTAGCCATTAAATTGCTATGAATCCCCACAGATGCACTGGCTTTAAAATTCACAATCTGTGCCAGAATCTAGCGGGTTCCAAAAGGACATGCAAATGTTCTAAAAGACCCAACGTATGCTGCCAGAGCAGCAAAAGAGAACCCCCCTCCATCAACCCAAACCTCCCTCTGGCCAGCAGGCTTCCAACATCACCCCTAGCAGTTAAACAGTTAACCCCTGCCACAGGGGTACTCCAAGTACCCCTTGCACCTAAATTTAACCCCCCTATGCTGGGGGTCCCCATCGAGACCCCCGCTGTGTCCCTATATAAACCCTGGCAGCAAGGGGTCCCGATGGGGACCCTCGCTGCATTTCAAATTCAAAATTCCCCACCTCACTGGTCCTTAAAGGACCTTAAAGGTCCTTAAAGAACCCGCGCTAAATTAAAAATTATCCCCTGCCGCGTGGGTACTATAAGTATCCACTATTAACCCCTACATTAACACTATAAGTGCTATGAGGGTCCTCCAAGACCCTCATGACACAAAGTCTAAGCACTACACTATTAACCCTTTCCTACCCTATACCATTCTATTAAACCCTTCTTATTAACTCTAACTAACCCTATTTAACCCTAACTATACCTATTTAACCCTAACTATACCTAAGTAACTTATATCCTACTAACCACTACCCCATTAACCCCCTAATAACCCCTCCACTACTCTATCCTATCCCATAAAAAAAAACACTAAGTACAGAAAGAAAAAAAAATACCAAGTACATAAAGAAAAAATAAAAATCATCTAATAACATAAAAATAAAAAAGCACTACAAAAAATAAAAAAAAGACTTACATAGAAAATAGAAAATCACTATAAAAAAAAAAACTTACAACCTGTAAAAAAAGAAAGGCTTAATGAGTCCACTGACCTGGCCAAAATGCTTCTCCAGTGATGTCCGGTGATGCCCTGGTCTTCACCCTTCTGAGCCAGGAAAGGTCCCTAAATCAAAGTCCCGACGTTCTGACATACCTTAAAGAAAATATAACATTACAGTAAATCAACAAATACTGACATCCTGTAATAAAGAAAGGGTTAATAGTCTTCTCACCTGCCCAAGTGCTCCTACATCTGTGATCCTTGATGCCTTTGTCTTCAGCCTTCTTGTCGAGTACAGGGCTATCCAAGAAATCCCGACTATCTATCAAAAATAAAAAACTACTAACAGAGCTCCTTCCTTTAGGACCTGCGAGGCGGGAATTTAGAATTTTAAATGCAGCGGGGGTCCTGATCGGGAACCTCGCTGCAAGGGTTTATATAGATACATAGGGGGATATATTTTAGGTTCCATAGGGGGATATATCTTAGGTTCCATGAAGGTACATGGAGTACCCCTGCTGCAGGGGTTGACTTTTTAACTACCACGGGGATCCCAATAAGGATTCCTGCAGCTAGGGGTAATGTTGGGAGCCTGCGGGGGTTCCCTCAGGCTTTCCTCAGCCATGCTGGCGATCTCTGTTGCCATTGGCTGCGTCTAAATCCGTTACTACGGGTTTGACTAATTGATCATGTTCACAGCTGCACATCCCCGCAAGAGTGGTTTGCGGTTTGCAGTCCCTTCTAAATTAATAGCCCCAAAACATGGGAAAATTTCAAGCCCACAGACGTAGCTAATATAATACCAGTATCCTGGTTAGATCCCTCTATGATAAGCTTAAATCTTAAAGATAGTCAAGATACTATAAAAAGAAAACCATGGACGATGGACTCCTACCTATTTAAAAACCAAGATCAAGTTAAGAACCTGATAGAGGAAATTATTAGATTATTTTCTGAAAATTTTAATTCTACTATATCCCTCTCTACAATTTGGTGTATTCATAAGGCCTATATTCGGGGAATCTTGATCTCTAGGTTGGCTAACAATAAAAAGAAAAATGGAAAACCCCTGAGAGAACTCTATATAGATTTAGATTAATTGAAGTAACAAAATAAAAATAAAAAACACCTAACAAAGATCTCTCTGTTCAGATTAATAAGATAAATCTTCAAATTAAAAAGATTCTACAACTACAATCCGACAGACTAATCTGGCGTTTACAACAAAATTACCACTTTTTGGGCAATAAAACGGGAAAGTTCCTTGCTAATAAGCTTAAGAAAACCAAGCTATCACATAGGGGTTAATTTATTTAAAAGGACAAGATAATGCCTACTATTCCCGGCCTAATGATATTGGGAACATTTTCTAACAAATCTATAATTCACTATATAACTTAGAACTTTCAAAGGGTTTTATAAAGCGAAATAAAACCCAAATTGAAGAAATGTTGTTAAAATCATTCCAAAAATATCAGATCTGTATTCTTTAAATAAAGATATTACACAAATGGAGATAATTACAGTAGTAAACAATTTAAAAACTAATTAAGCACAAGGTATAGATGGTTTTGATAACCAATATTCTAAAATATTTTCTTCAGTACTCTCTATTCATTATTCAATATGTTCAATGAAATAAAAAATAATGGGGAAATCCTACCAGAAATGTCTGAAGCTAGGATAATAAATATTTTGAAACCAGATAAAAGTCTGGATGACTACAAAAATTATAGACCTATTTCACTCTTAAACGTAGACATAAAAATGTATTCAAAAATCCTAGCTAACAAATTAAACTCTATTATCCCAAAGATAATACATTTAGATCAAACTGGTTACATCAGTGGTAGACAAGCTTCGGACAACACAAGACATCTTATAGATATTATCTCCTATTCAAATAAATATAAGGTTCCCATGCTGACTCCTGGCTGTGTTACCTTGCATTACAAAAAGTATTGCTCCAATCAATTGAATGAATTGAGAGATATGGCTTATTTTGAGAAAATAATCTATCTAGATAATGAATCTCCTTTGATATCTAAATGTCAGAATCTGCTTCCTCTCAACACACCTGCTCGAGGGGTTGTGGAGAACAAGGAACCCTCAAACACATTTGGTGGGAGGGTGAAAAAATCCATCCGTTTTGACTTTACTGCAGGAAACAGCTGTTTAAAATAACGGGAAAATGAGTTTTGTTTAATTTAGAATTTATGATATTACACTTGGAAATCAATATCTCTCACAGCTTTATTCAGGTACACAAGCCCCTTCACCAACACCACTTGTCAATGCAGAAGGGGACCAGGGGAACATACACCACACTAGTCTACTGTAACCCATCAGGAGGGGTGCATGGAGGCTGTGCAGAGGCATGTGGATCTACAGCCAATTCACCTCCATCAGGGATCATTTCTGCTATGCCCATCCTGGTAAGTCCCACGCCATTGCCAGTTGCCATGTGCCACAATGTCTAGACATTCCCGTTTGGTGACCTCCCATTCTGTTCTGCAATTCATCACTTTACATTAGTGTGGATTGTGAAGTGGTGTTGGTGAAGGGGCTTGTGTACCTGCATGAAGCTGTGAGCTATACCATGTAGGTCAGACAAATCCAAATCCACTAGAGAAGGAACTGATAACCCATTCCAGTATCTTTGGCATGCAAACCTTGTAGAAAAGCACAGACAGAGACCTAGCTGCATGTGCTGCAGTCCATAGAGTCACAAAGAGTCGGACACGACTGTAGGACTGAACAACAAATAATAAGATGTTTCCCTGGTACTTGATCTATGTGATGTGGCAGTGAAATCTGGCCACTATTTGTGTTCCCAAATGTAGATGTGATGACCGAGATGTATGTGTAATTCTATTGATGTTTTAGGGGCCACAATAGAGCCTCTGTGAGTGACAAAGGGTTAATATGGCATGGGTTTTATGGGTTTGTATTGCTATTTAATCAGGTAGTGTGTCTTTAATTATGTTCTACATGTTGCAGCCTGGTTTTTATATTGGCATGTGCATGACCATTACAACATATGATAAGAAAAATATATTTTGAAAATGCATATTTATTCTTTGTGGATTATTTTACAAGTAATTGCATTCCTACATATGCTAAGTGGTGGTGGTGAAGGGGCTTGTGTACTTCAATGAAGCTGTGAGCTATACCATGTAGGGCCAGTGTAGGTGGGTACATCATAGAAGAGAGGTCAGACAAATCACAGTCCAATAGAGAATTAAGTGGCAACCCACTCCATGGTCTCCTGTCATAACAATTATAGGCCCTCATGGGAATGTTCCTACTCCACAGTATCACTAATTGGACTTGGCATATGTATTAACCCAATATTATAATTAGATCTGATATTTGCTATAATATGATATCTAATGCTATTCTGACTATTATTCTTTTTAATATGTATGGCTCTATTGCATGTTAACAAGGGCTCATTAGTTTACAAAAAAAATAAAGATAAAAAGTGGTTAACAAAAAAAAGGCAGAGGAGGATAAAAAATAAATAATCACAATGCATGTACAGTACAGTGCTAAATACTGTACCAATATACCAACTCATCTGATTCCCATCTGCAGGCATTACAACTATTAGCTAGGTCTCTGGATCATCAGTAATATGCCCAAATAGCCATTAATATGGAGAGGACACAAAGGTCAGCAGCCAGATTCACTGTTACATCAGACCCAAGGATCTGTTCTCTTGGGGTCAGGATCACATGCTTCACTAGTGCATATATCAATGCTGGCTGTCATTAACATGCCATTGTGAGATTTTGCAAGTCCACCGCCTTAGTGGTATTAGTCTACATTTAAGCTAACAACAATCATGTCTGAGATATCTGGCTATATGATAGCTTTACGATTGTGGGAGCTTCATGTTAATGGGTGCGGTCATTGAAGGAATGTCTACCTGAGAGGCACTGGGAAAAAAACTTACACCTCATACATTTCCTTCACAAATCTAGCAGATTCATGGACCTAAATTGTACCTAAAAAAAAAAACAAATGGAAAAAAAACAAACAAAGAAAAACAGCTTCTTCTCGACAGCATTCATCAGAGACCATCAATTTGTGACATGTTAAACAGAACCCTACGTGTCCACAGAGAAGAGGATCATGGACCATGTGATGGGAGGTAGCCATCTGCTTACAAAATATCACCATCACATAGTCCAAGATCCAAGACTCTGAAGCCAGGCTAGATTAGGTTAACCTTGTGACCAATAGATTGTCACTGAGGAGTGCTGTTGAGAAGGCAAAAACTTGTCTGCAGCCCTTATGTCCTCCTCCGCCTGGGCACAGGGCCCACATCGCCGGTGGCCGGACGCCCCCGCTGCTCCTGGTAGCAGTGGGGCGGGTCAAGGCAGCCGCACCACTCCTGGCGGGGGCGGAGGCATGGTCGGAGGAGAGTAGGGGCCAGGCTGCTGATGCCTGGGTGACGCCTCCGAGGTTGATGATGGTGGGCTGGGGACCAGCCCCAACCTGAGCAGCCGGCCAGATAGTTATCTGTCATTAAGTGGTGCCTCCTTTGCTACCTAGAGTGCCTGGCCAGGCTGCGCATCACCTCTGCATGGTTGGCAGAGATGCTGGCCTCAATCCCCTCCATACTGTCCAGCTGCTGATGCATGAGGGCCAGCATCTCCACCTGCGCAGCCTGGCTCGGTGGTGGTGGGGATGGAGCTCCTCCTTGTAGGGCCGGGGGAGGAGGTGGCTGAGGGTCCGAGGCCCGGCTGGAGCCAGGGGTGATTGTGGTTTTGGTGGTGTCGCCTGTGGCAGTGGGGACCAGGACAGCTGGTGTTTGAGTAGGAGGCGAAATAGAAAGTTTTTCGAGGAGGGGGATCGTCGGATCGAATCCGCTCGGTCCAGCAGTCTGTCTAGGGAGGGAGTCCCCCAACATGATGAACCAGGGCCCTCTGATGATCCGCCTTCCTCCTGATTCCTGCTGGGCGGGAATGGACCCAGACTTCCTTTTTGATGGCGAGAGATAGAAAAGAAAGGTACATGTCATTAGTATGCTGATTAGTGATGTCCCGAACGCAACGAACGGCGAACCTATGCGCTTTTCTGTCCGCCCCCTATTCTTTATCATTGAGGAAACTTTGACCCTGCACCTTACAGTCAGCAGACAAATTCCAGCCAATCAGCAGCATACACTCCCTTCCAGAGCCTTCCATCTGTATGACAGCCTCCATTTTAGAATCATTCTGTAGCTGCATTCGTTGAGAGAGGAGATATATTCTACCTGCTCTTGATTTTATAGGGAAATAGATAGCCAGGCTGTGTATTTAGCTTTAACTACACACCTGAAGGACTCCTTTGATATCTACTGCAAGGACAGCAACCCAAAAAAGCCCTTTTTAGGGCTAGAACATCATTTATTTTATTTTATTATTTTTTTCTGCTGATTTAATAGGGAAATAGATAGCCAGGCTGTGTATTTAGCTTTAACTACACACCTGAAGGACTCCTTTGATATCTGCTGCAAGGACAGCAACCCAAAAAGCCCTTTTTATTTTATTTTTTTATTTTTTTCTGTGTAATCCAATTGCATATGCCTGCCTAAAGGCGTGTGTGTGAGGCCTATTGCATCTAGTCTGCCAACTTTTGCCAGTGCACAGTGACACTCATATCTCATGTCACCGTAGTGTGCAGTGAAATAAAACAACCCTTTTTTTACTGTAATCGATTGAATATCAGTAGCCTGCCTAAAGGCGTGTTTGTGAGGCCTATTGCATCTAGTCTGCCAACTTTTGCCAGTGCGCAGTGACAATCATATCTAGTGCCACCGTAGTGTGCAGTGAAATAAAACAACCCTTTTTTTACTGTAATCGATTGAATATCAGTAGCCTGCCTAAAGGCGTGTTTGTGAGGCCTATTGCATCTAGTCTGCCAACTTTTGCCAGTGCGCAGTGACAATCATATCTAGTGCCACCGTAGTGTGCAGTGAAATAAAACAACCCTTTTTTTTACTGTAATCGATTGAATATCAGTAGCCTGTCTAAAGGCGTGTGTGTGAGGCCTATTGCATCTAGTCTGCCAACTTTTGCCAGTGCGCAGTGACAATCATATCTAGTGCCACCGTAGTGAGCAGTGAAATAAAACAACCCTATTTTTACTGTAATCGATTGAATATCAGTAGCCTGCCTAAAGGCGTGTGTGTGAGGCCTATTGCATCTAGTCTGCCAACTTTTGCCAGTGCGCAGTGACAATCATATCTAGTGCCACCGTAGTGTGCAGTGAAATAAAACAACCCTTTTTTTTCTGTAATCGATTGAATATCAGTAGCCTGCCTAAAGGCGTGTGTGTGAGGCCTATTGCATCTAGTCTGCCAACTTTTGCCAGTGCGCAGTGACACTCATATCTAGTGCCACCGTAGTGTGCAGTGAAATAAAACAACCCTTTTTTTACTGTATTCGATTGAATATCAGTAGCCTGCCTAAAGGCGTGTGTGTGAGGCCTATTGCATCTAGTCTGCCAACTTTTGCCAGTGCACAGTGACACTCATATCTAGTGCAACCGTAGTGTGCAGTGAAATAAAACAACCCTTTTTTATTGTAATCGATTGAATATCAGAAGCCTGCCTAAAGGCGTGTGTGTGAGGCCTATTGCATCTAGTCTGCCAACTTTTGCCAGTGCGCAGTGACACTCATATCTAGTGCCACCGTAGTGTGCAGTGAAATAAAACAACCCTTGTTTTACTGTAATTGATTGAATATCAGTAGCCTGCCTAAAGGCGTGTGTATGAGGCCTGTTGCATCTAGTCTGCCAACTTTTGCCAGTGCACAGTGACACTCATATCTAGTGCAAACGTAGTGTGCAGTGAAATAAAACAACCCATTTTTTACTGTAATCGATTGAATATCAGTAGCCTGCCTACAGGCATGAGTGTGAGTCCTACAGCGCCTACTCTGCCAAGTTTTGCCAGTGCACAGTGACACTCATATCTGGTGTAACCAAGTGTACAGTGAAATAAAAGAATCCTTTTTTGACTGTAATCGATTGAATATCAGTTGCCTGCCTACAGGCGTGTGTGTGAGGCCTACAGCGCCTACTCTGCCAACTTTTGCTAGTGCACAGTGACACTCATATCTGGTGTCACAGTAGCTTGCACGCATAGTACCACTAATCTAAAAAAATGACAGGCAGAGGCAGGCCACCCCGCAGGGGCCGTTGTGGTCGTGGTGCTGTGATTCCCTTTGGCCCTAGAATAATGCCCAGTTTTCAGAGGCAACGTACCCTGAACTTGAAAAGTTCTGAGGACATGGTTGACTGGCTAACACAGGACACCCAATCTTCTACGGCTTCCGCTCGGAACCTAGACGCACCATCCTCCTCCAGCTTTGCTTCGGTCACCTCTCCAATTACCACTTACCCGCCTACCGCCACCACCAACACTAGCACCACAGCCGCTTCACTTGATCCATCAGCAGAGTTATTTACAGATCCGTTGGAAGAAATGAGTGATGAACAATCATTAGTGCCAGAGGATGTAGATAACAGGGATATGTCCCAGTCAGGCAGCATTACACACATGGACGTACGGTCTGATGATGATGATGATGTTGTACCCAGTGCTGCTTCCTTTGTTGAGTTGTCAGATACAAGTGAAGCGGTTGATGATGATGATGCGTCCGTGGATGTCACGTGGGTGCCCGCTATAAGAGAAGAAGAACAGGAGGAAAGTTCAGATGGGGAGACAAAGAGGAGGAGAAGATGAGTTGGAAGCAGTGGGAGGTCGTCGAAAGTAGCTAGTGGCACAGTCAGACAGCAAGCATCGGCACCCGGGGTCAGCCAGACAGCACGCCAGTCAACGCATGCTTTTGCCACCACCAGAATGCCGTCATTGCAGAGCTCAGCAGTGTGGCAATTTTTTCGTGTGTCTGCCTGTGACAACAGTGATGCCATTTGCAACCTGTGCGAAAAGAAACTGAGTCGTGGGAAGCCCAACACCCACCTAGGTACAACTTCTTTGCGAAGGCACATGATGTCACATCACAAACACCTATGGGATCAACACATCAGTACAAGCAGCACACAAAGTCAAAGCCGCCATCCTCCTCCTGGTCCAGCATCTTCAGCCACGTCAACCACTGCTGCCCTGCTTGCCCCCTCTCAACCATCCGCCACTCCGTGTCTCGCCCTGAGCAGTCCCTGCTCATCTGCCCTCAGTCAGGTGTCTGTCAAGGACATGTTTGAGCGTAAGAAGCCAATGTCACAAAGTCACTCCCTTGCCCGGCAACATACAAGCTGGTGGAGTCTGAGGCGTTCAAAAAATGTGTAGCTATTGGGACACCGCAGTGGAAGGTACCCGGCCGAAATTTCTTTGCACAAAAGGCAATCCCCAACCTGTACTCGATTGTGCAAAAGGAAGTAATGGCATCTCTGGCACACAGTGTTGGTGCAAGGGTCCATCTGACCACGGATGCCTGGTCTGCAAAGCATGGTCAGGGCAGGTATATCACCTACACTGCGCATTGGGTAAACCTGGTGACGGCTGCCAAGCATGGAATACGTGGCTCTGCAGAGGAGTTGGTGACACCGCCACGACTTGCAGGCAGGCCTGCTGCCACCTCCTTTACTCCTCCTACTCCATCCTCTTCCATAACCTCCTTGGCTGAGTCCTCTTCTGCTGCTGCTATATCTTGCTCCACATCAACGGTACCCCCCAGCTTCACAGGTACTATTCCACATCCCGGATACGGCAGTGTCACGCCGTCTTGGGGTTGACTTCCCTGAAAGCAGAGAGTCACACCGGACCAGTACTCTGGCCGCCCTGAACGCACAGGTGGATCAGTGGCTGACTCCGCATGAACTGGAGATCGGCAAAGTGGTTTGTGACAATGGAAGAAATTTGTTGGCGGCATTGAATTTGGGCAAGTTGACACATGTGCCGTGCATGGCACATGTGTGTAATCTGATTGTACAACGCTTTGTGCATAAGCACCCAGGCTTACAGGATGTCCTGAAGCAGGCCAGGAAGGTGTGTGCCCATTTCAGGCGTTCCTACACGACCATGGCGCACTTTACAGATATACAGCGGCGAAACAACATACCAGTGAGGCGCTTGATTTTCGACAGCCCAACACGTTGGAATTCAACACTCCTAATGTTTGACCGCCTGCTCCAACAAGAAAAGGCTGTTAACTAATATTTGTATGACTGGGGTGTTAGGACAGCCTCTGCAGAGCTGGGGATTTTTTTGCCACGTTACTGGACTCTCATGCGCAATGCCTGTAGGGTTATGCGTCCTTTTGAGGAGGTGAGAAACCTGGTCAGTCGCACCGAGGGCACCATCAGCAACATCATACCATTTGTTTTCTTCCTGGAGCGTGCCCTGCGAAGAGTGCTGGATCAGGCCGTAGATGAGCTTGAAGAGGAAGAGGAAGAGTTGCGGTCACCATCACCGCCAGAAAAAGTCTTATCAGCATCGCTTGCTGGACCTGCAGCAACGCTGGAAGAGGATTGTGAGGAAGAGGAGTCAGAGGAGGAATGTGGCTTTAAGGAGGAGGAGGAAGACCAACCACAACAGGCATCCCAGGGTGCTCGTTGTCACCTATCTGGTACCCGTGGTGTTGTGCGTGGCTGGGGGCAAGAACATACCTTCAGTGAGATCACTGAGGACGAGGAACGGGACATGACTAGCTCGGCATCCAACCTTGTGCAAATGGGGTCTTTCATGCTGTCGTGCCTGTTGAGGGACCCTCGTATAAAAAGGATGAAGGAGAATGACCTGTACTGGGTGTCCACGCTACTAGATCCCCGGTATAAGCAGAAAGCGCCTGAAATGTTACCAAATTACCAAAAAGTATGCTTTACACAGCGTTTAAGGGTGATGTCACAGCACAAAGGCAATCTAACAGCGGAAGAGGTGAACATAATCCTCCTCCCACGACCACGCCAGCAAGGAGAGGACGCTTTACAGACGTGTTGTTAATGGAGGACATGCAGAGCTTTTTAAGTCCTATGCATTGCCACAGCCCTTCGGGGTCCACCCTCAGAGAACGACTCGACCGTCAGGTAACAGACTACCTCGCCATAACTACAGATATCGACACTATGAGGAGCGATGAACCCCTTGACTACTGGGTGTGCACGCTTGCCCTGTGGCTTGAGCTATCCCAATTTGCCATATCTGCAGGAAACACCAAAGTCCTATTAGCTATCATCCCTCCAGCAGTATTAGCTTATTATTTACAATATCTAACCTGGGCAATCACCCTTGGGTTACCCTAGGACAGGCTTCAGTAAGCGACCTCTCCTTTCCTGGGATGATTTTGCCGCCGGTTGCTTCTGAAGGTTCTCCAGGGCTCCCCCACTCCGGTCCTTCCCCCAGTGTTGCTTCAACCAGTAACAAATGTTTTATATTTGTAAAGCGACACAATGATCCCCCTTGGTAGAGGTTTATCTTTACAAATTTTGGAGAACCAATTTAAGACCGGTGTCCCCTGTTTCTGTGTCCGGGAATGTGTGAAATGCCTCAGCCTACAGTAATTGTAATGTCCTGACAGCGTTAGCTCATGCCTGTCCCTCAGTTCCTCATAGGTGAGCATCTGGCCCTTTACTAACCAGTCTCCCAGTCTATCTATTTTCCTTGACCTCCACCAGTGTTGTGATGTTGTGCTCATGTGTTTCGGGGCCTGAGGGTGGTCAAGAATTGGGGTCATTTGGGTGGATCCAGGGAACAAACCCGTGTGTTTCTTGGCCCATTTCCAGTAGGATAGTGAGTATCTGATTAGGGGGTTTGGCGAGTTTTTAAGGCTCTGAGGCAATTCTGATAGCCAAGCCACCTTGTTACAGGTTAAGGGCCTTAAAGTGTGGTTCTCTAAATACACACAGGCCGGTTGATGACATATAGAATGTGCTATTGGGAGGAAAGATAGGTGACGGAACAGGTATTAAACTGATAGGAATGAATAGTACAACTTAATACACCACTCCTATCTGGTGGCACCATAGATTGCACGTGCAGTGCCCCAAATTCGAAGTAGGAGGTCCGACCAAGCATCTTCTTCCATCTCCCTGTTCCAAAAATCCATGCCATATACACGTCCCCTGATAGGTAACGTAACAGGTATTAAACTGATAGGAATGAGTAGTACAACTTAATACACCTCTTCTATCTGGTGGCACCTTAGATTGCACATGCAGAGCCCCAAATTCGAAGTAGAAGGTCCGACCAAGCATCTTTTTACATCTCCCTGTTCCAAAAATGCATGCCATATACACGTCCCCTGATAGGTGACGTAACAGGTATTACACTATTAGCAATGAGTAGTACAACTTAATACACCACTCCTATCTGGTGGCACCTTAGATTGCACGTGCAGTGCCCCAAATTCGAAGTAGGAGGTCCGACCAAGCATCTTTTTCCATCTCCTTGTTCCAAAAATCCATTCCATATACACGTCCCCTAATAGTGGACCTAACATCGATTAAACCGATAGTAGTAGTACTACTTAACAGTACACACCTTATAATAACGCAGACAGAGGCAACGCGTATAATCTTCCATGCTGTGCAGTGGAAGCCCCCAGACTCTGACCTGTGTATAATATTCCATGCTGGGCAGTGGAAGCCCCCAGACTCTGACCTGTGTATAATATTCCATGCTGAGCAGTGGAAGCCCCCAGACTCTGACCTGTGTATAATCTCCCATGCTGGGCAGTGGAAGCCCCCAAACTCTGACCTGTGTATAATCTTCCATGCTGGGCAGTGGAAGCCCCCAGACTCTGGGAGTCTGAAGAACAGGAGTCAGAGGAGGAAGGTGGCTTTGAGGAGGTGAAAGACCAAACACAGCAGGCGTCCCAGGGGGCTTGTTGTCACCTTTCGGGGACCTTGGTGGCTGGGTGTAGGAAGAGACCTTCAATGACATCAGTGAGGACAAGGAACGGGACATGGCTAGCTTGGTATCCAACCTTGTGCAAATGGGGAGTTTGCGGTTGTGCAAAGGGACTGTTTGCGGTTGTTTGCGGTGCATTAAACGGGGGGATTGGTCTGTTACTGTGAAGCGGGTGTAACCCTTACACTATCTAATCGATACAACATCATACCTGATGTTTTAAAGCATGTTATTCCAAACAATTTAGGAATGTTAGGTGATTTTTGCCCTTTATGGCTTAAAAACAGACTCTGCATCAACTATGTAATTTTCTGTGGGAGTTTTGCCATGGATCCCCCTCCGGCATGCCACAGTCCAGGTGTTAGTCCCGTTGAAACAACTTTCCCATCACTATTGTGGCCAGAAAGAGTCCCTGTGGGTTTTGAAATTCGCCTGCCCATTGAAGTCTATGGCGGTTCGCCGATGTTCGTCCGTTCGCGAACATTTGATGGAATTCGCGTCCGTGGTTCTCGAACCGAAAAGTTGATGTTCTCGACATCACTAATGCTGATTAATACATTGATATGTGTTCATTCCCAACTATCTGACATCTAGGCTTCAACATGGATGATTCTCCTCATTGCAACTCCGATCAGCTATAATTTGCTAGATTTGATCTATTATTTGTTTTATGGTCTTGATCTTTCCTAGCTAGTAACACAATCTTGATTTCTGCTGCAGCCTGTACTACATAGGCTGCAGTGGGCACACCAGTACATGGACTCTCTATAGCTCAATTACTTTTATGGTGCCCAGCAATGACAGTGATTTGTCTTCTTCGTGGATTTAATGAGGCATCTATCTATCCCTTGTTAATTCCATGGAGCTGACATGCCAGTGTCCTTGTTGGTCATCATGTACCTGTAGTGTGTGTGATGCACATGTGGTGGCACGTTGGTGTATGTCATATTCACCTGACATGGAGGTTGGGTCCTGCTGGGCCACCGGCCTGAAGCTCCATTGGAGGGCGACGTTCTCAGATGTTCCCTTTTGACCTTCTCCCACTCATTATAGGTCACAACTCTTCCTTCCTCCTCTCTCACCTTGGCCCTGATATCATCAAACCAGTGCCTCACAGATGTCTCATCCCTATGCTCTGTGCCTACTGCAGTCACATCTGTCGCTACCTCCTTCCAAGCCTGAGCTCAAGGCCCAGGTTTCACTTCCCTCCACCCTGCGAGGATGAAGGGGGGGCATGGTTCGCACCAAGGAGGACCACATTCTCCTGGTGCTTATAGTTATGTTCCCTGTGCTGGTCTCTAGCCTCTTGCCCTCTCGACTGTGTACGGGGACCCTGGTCTCCATGACCTTTTCCTGAGGGCTATCCCTTCCCCAACCTACCCCCCCCCCCCCCCAGATCGGGCCTGTTCTCCTTTGTCCCTCTCCTAAGTGTGCCTGAAGCTTGGGGCCCTCTTACACAAACCTCCACCTCTCTCTCCTCCTCTCCCTCCTCCTCCTCTCCATGTGCGCTTCCCTTTGAGGGGTGCCACTTCTTAAAAAAAATGGTTCATGGCTTAAAAAAAAAGAAATGTTGCAGTTCATAGACTGGCTACTAGGAAGTAACCACCTAGAACAAGACAGGAAAGGGAACTTGCACATACAGAAAAGTCAAAAATGGTTCAGTGCACGCCTTGCGTACTCACTTGCAGGGGCTTCTCCACTTCACTGCCTAGGGGCTCCAAAAAGGTACATAGAGCCCTGTCTGAGAGGCTTGTGTGACGCTGCGTTATTCTGCAATTGGATGTTTAAGGACAATCGCGGCTAGTCCGTCCCCTTTCCAGCTTGCGAGCGCGGCAAAGGCGTATGGGCTTGAGTCTCAAGATCATAACTCACACCCAGCTCAAATTGAATTTCAAGGCCACATCTGTTGCGGGGCTCATATTGCCCTTACGGGATTGGAATTGTACAGGTCTGCAGGGGACTTTACAAGTTTTCAAATGCAATGGAAGGCATTAGAATGACTTGGCCAACAATCTCCAATGATCAAATATGTAAATTACATAACATTGTGTTATTGTCAGATGTTGGAATGGTTATGCATATGCAAATATGATAAGTCATGCTGCAAAATGCTAGAAGCCATTACTGAGATACTACCTCATGAATTTTCAACACATATACATCAAAATAGCTGCAAGATCAACACTTTCTCACTCAAAGAGCCTCTAATTTGGACCCTAACATATAAATAGAACCCACAAAGGCTTCTTACAAATACGTAATAGTGCCCTAGGAGGCCTTAAAAAGACAGTAAGACACTTTTAAACAATACAAAAGCAGGGAGATTCATCAGATTGTTATTCTGAAAATTCCCCTATGTGATCATAAATCCTATTTTAAATCAATGTTCAAGGCAAATTGATTGCAGTGGCTAAATTGTGCCTCTAATTATCACATAATTTTGCCATTACAGAACTGCTGCCGTGTCAACTCATCTTTCAACAACATTGACAAGGAAAAACAACATGTACAGCAACAGAACAACTGCTACATCAATGTGAACTACATAGTGAGTATTTGTGGAATAATATGTGCATGTATGCTGAAGGACACATAAATAACACGTAAATAACTCCATTAATGTAGGCCTATCTTTCACTTTCCAGAATACATCCCATATGTAAGCCATAAGCGGTCACAAATAATAAAGATCCACAGTGTCCTGGTAAAACAAATCACGTTGTGGATAATCTCGGGACCATGACCAAGGTAAAACAAAAAAAGACATATGTATGAAATGATCAGCGTGTCTTGGTATGTGTAATGTTCATATTTACATGTTTATTGTATGTTTATTACAGATCGCAGAGATGTGTCACATTCCTCACAGTCAGAACAACGAATGATGATGAGCATTCCCACATTCCATTACCATGCTATTGTCACATTGCATCATGTATATTCATATGCTATAGTCGATCATGTGTTGCATCGGGTGAGATATCTGATTCTTAATAATGATGAGCTAATATATGTAAAGCTTCAATTGCAGATGTCATGTGATATATGTCACCTACTGTTCCTTGCATATCCACAGCATGTGTATTCTAACATACTCTACATAGATTGATATGTACCTATTGCTTTAGGCATACTATTCTCTTCTCCATTTTGACTACTGTGAAGGTTGCATCATACTTCCTTCCAGATCTCTTCTTCAGTGCTGATGTGATCCTCCCTGTACATATGGTGAATAGTAACTCTGGGTTTCGAACATAACTGTTAATGAGGTTACATTAACCTTCAGTTATGCATATGCCACAACAGAAAATATAAATGCTCATTCAGAGAACAGAATTGAACTGTAATTGGCTGTTTTGTTGTGAGTGAATCTCTCACATAAGTTAGGACAGACTAATATTGTCCTGGTCAGGTCCCCATCTGAGTGCCCAAACTTAGGTATGGATAGCAGATTAGCATTGCCAGAGAACTGACCTAGTGGGGTTATAACATTAACTGATTGAGCACTTATACCTCTGCAGTTGCACAGGCTTGTCTGCTGGACACACAAGCTTACATATTACTTCTCCCCATGAGTATATCTCCTTATTCTGTATTATTGTTTTTGAAAATTTAATGTTATGGTTATCATGATATTTTGATAATATGATATAACTAATATTGCCTCATGTTGGATGATACACTTTAAATCCCCCTCAAGTGATCATCTATATCAATGTCATCCCCCCGGCCTGCTTTCTGTTCCTATGTCCCTATTTCCCTGTGTTACTGGAACTCTGTATCCTACCCACCTCGAACATGATACTATGCAAACCTGTGGTAATGTGTCACTGTGTGGTTTTGTTGTTATTTATGTTATCATGTGTTATGAAATTAAATATTATTTATCAGCATTGTTGTTTGTGTTATCCTGGCTAATGTTCATACTATAGCTTTTCCATAAAAACAAGTACATTACCCTGAAAGTCAACAGATGTACTCATCATCATTAGTTAGGGGTGTAAATATTCTGTTCAATATGTGTTTACATTACTGCACAATAATCATGACTGTAGATGAATACCATTATTCTAGTTAAGCTCTTAAAGTCATTACTGACAACCCTGCATGTATATAGACATGCCTCAGGATTTCACGCCCCTATGGCTGACACTTACATCTATATTAGCAAGGTACAGATTAATGTAGTATATGTATATCTCTAAACACACACACACACACATATATACAAATACAGTATATATATATATATATATATTGTGACCAGGATGGCCGCGTATAGCGGTGGTTTCTTGAATAAAGGGCTGATACCGACTTTAAGTGCAGCAAATTGGTTTATTTGCAAAAAGAAAGTAACAGCTGAAGCAGTAGCTCTGCTTAAAATAACGGAACATAAATAACTACGTCTCTGCGACGTGGGAGAATGCCACCTTGTGGCCAGGTTACAAACAGTCCTTTAACTTGGGAGACTGCCACCTTGTGGCCAGGATACCAATAGTCCCTTTGACTTGTGATAGTGCCACCTTGTGGCCAGGATACAAATAGTCCCTTTAACTTGTGATAGTGCCACCTTGTGGCCAGGATACAAATAGTCCCTTTAACTTGGGAGACTGCCACCTTGTGGCCAGGATACAAATAGTCCCTTTAACTTGGGGACTGCCACCTTGTGGCCAGGATACCAATAGTCCCTTAGATTTGTGATAGTGCCACCTTGTGGCCAGGATACAAATAGTCCCTTTAACTTGGGAGACTCTTTTCCGCTCTTTATCTTTGTCGCCGCGGATGAAGCATCGGGCCCGCCCGTCTCTCCCGCATGCTTCAACCCAGGGACCCTTGGATATCACAACAATAACTGGTGTGACCTTCCTTCGGTAATCTCTCAGTCTCTTCCCTGGGGCATAAAAGGTCTTGGAACCTTCATTTGGTGCCTCTGTCAGCAAACCAAACAGCATTTTTACTCCTGTCTGTAAACCTTCAGGCTCCTCTCAGCCTGGTACAATTTCTGCTTCCAGCAGACTGCGTGAAAGTACTGCGTTCCTATATATGGCAGATAGCTACAAGCGTCCTTCTTTGGCTTGCTTCAGACTGGGGCCTTCACTCACTGGCCTCCCTCTGCTAGGCCAAACATGGCCTAACTGCAGGGGATCTTTAATAATCACTACACTTACTTGGCTTCCTTGTACTTTCACCTCTTGAGTCTGTAGTCGCTCTTTCAGCTCAATTCGTCCTGCGACTGCAATCAGCACACTCTTCTCACTGTTGTAGTACTCGCAGCCCCAGTAAATCAGGCTTCACACAGCCCACTGTAATTCCACACAGGATCAGTCTCCACTCTGGGGCTTGCTTCTGTCAGCAGCCCACAGCCTGCACAGAGCCTAGCCGGCCACACCCACCTTTCCAGGCTTTTAAAGGGCAGTCGCACTAATTAGGAGTTCTCCAGAAGTTTTAACTCACTTACTTCTGTCCAGAACTCCGTACTCCACTTGCTTGTATAACTTCTAAGGGGCAAACGATCAAAATATATATATATATATATATATATATATATAGTAAATAAAGTACATCTGTGTTCACATTTGAATGTCTAAAACAAGTAAAAAAAAACTGCTACCAGCCCAGAATTCTGAGAAAAACAGTTATTACACTGCATTCTGGGAAGCTGAGCTGGGACATGCCAATGCGTCCACAAATGCCTCGCTCTTCACTCCATTGCCATTATCAAACATGGCTTCCTTTAAGTTTATGCATGCTGTATTACACAGCTTTAATGCAAAGCCAAGGTTGGATTAAACACAAGCTGAGTATCCTATCCATGTATCGCTGTTTCAAGCTTACTGGCTATCATCAGCATGGAGCGGCATCTCAGCTTGTATTGTGGACTTTATGAGTAGGTAGGTTCACCACAACAATCATTTATAATATAGTAGGCAAAAGAATGATAGAAGCCCTCCACCATACAGTAGTACAGTAAATAAATAGTACATTATATATATTTATATATATATATATATATATATATATAGAACAATGACACTTCATTATATCTGTATTCTGTCAATTAGAAAGCATGATACGGTACAAATACACAGAAACAGTGATAACAGTATAACATCATCATACATTATTTCATACACAGAGCACAATCAGAAATGGACTAGACTGTGCATTATTATCATGAGTGGGCGGATGCTGTAATGGCAAGAGGCTGTGACAAATCAAAGGATATCTAAAGGGTTAACTGTTAGACAACATCATAAGGATAGACAACATCATAAGGATACTGCATAGCATCTATTAGGGTCACATATGGTCAGGACACCACAGTAGCCATAATCAAATGTGACATAGGAACACCATGTAACACTCTATTTCATGGAAAAAATGTGTTCCATCCAATATATTAAACACATGCTAGAAATCATGTATCATGAGATACTAATCAATTCCGCACACAGTGTGTTTTCATACATTCCTGCTGATTCACAAATAGATGCTAGGAATCTGGAAAACATGAAGAGGAGGTGTTAGAATAATCATGAGCTGTTACTATAGTACATTATTTTTGCTCTGGACACTACAATATACCAATGAACATGAATGTCATCTACTAACAGTAATAAACATATTGATTCTGTTCTGTTCAATCAGCCTGCCCGGAACATGTTGAGGGTGTGTAATACAACAAGGCATGCTTTATCGGGAACACAATCGTTCAGCAAAAGGTACTATCACTATCTACATGGAATAGTTGTGCCATGCTGATATCACATCTCACTGGTATATGGGTAGTACCAAGGCCAGACAGCTTACACTGTTCACATTAACCCTAAACACATGCACATTGATCCTGATGTCAAACAAAGGGAACTTTTAATTGGATCACATGAAATACTTTAATCTGCCTTCATACTGTTAAAGGGATAAAATGCAACTAAAACACATGTATAACTACTGTTTGGATTAGTAGATCTGTATGGGACCGTGGAACTCTACAGCCGGGACGCTGATCATTCTTATCATTCTTATTGAAACTCACACCAGTCATATACATTACTGAAGAGATATGAGGTCAGATATTGCAATTTAGATTGAACTGCAGGTGTGAATGACACGGATCTAATGGAAACTGGGTTGAGTGTTTACTCACATGATGGTATTGTACTGTTCTAGGATGAAGAACATGCCGTTATGGTCATGAGATTTGGCTATTAACACCGACAGAGACAAATACTATTAATCATACACATTTTCTGATGAAATACAACACCTCATCTCACGATCAATCAAGATTGAACATCAATTGATGAAATGTTAAACCAGACATGTACACACTCTGTAGCCAGCCAATAGTATGTCAACATCTATGACAATCAGTACTCAGTGAGGAGTGATCATGAGGAGGACTTCCTCGATGGTTTGTTGTGGAGGAGCGTGGGGTGTCACTAAGTGTGGTGGCTGGGGATCTTGTTGAGATGGTGTTGGTGAGGTCTGGGATGAGGAGGCTGAGGTCTCATGTTGCTGTTGTGCAACCGAAGGCTGGAGAGGAATGAGCTGATGTTCGGCTAATTAGATGAGTTGAATCGCCTGTTCCTCATACCTCTCCATCCTTCAGTTGTGCCTCCTCATCACAGCATGGAGCGATCTTGTGCTAGCATGGAGTGATCTTGTGCTAGCCAGGAGGGCGTTTATGAGCCAACACTGCCTTCGGATCAACCTTAGCATCTAATTTTCTTGGTTCCGGTGTGCCATGTCGTCCCTGGCAAACCGGGCCATGATTTCTAGCAATGTGAGGGCTGGTAGTGTTGCTGGCATTGGGGCCACAGGTGATGACTTCATGGCTGGCCCAGGTGATGGCATGGCTGGCCCAGGTGAAGGTGATGGCATCTGTGCTAACGGTGATAGCAAATGTGGCCGAGGTAATGGCATCTGCGGTAGTGGTGATGGCATCAGTGGTAGTGGTGACCGCATCTGCGGTAGTGGTGATGGCATCTGTGGTAGTGGTGACCGCATCTGCGGTAGTGGTGATGGAATCTGTGGTAGTGGTGACCCCATCTGTGGTAGTGGTGACTGCATTGGTGGCAGGTGGAGGTATCGTCATGAAGTCTTGGGTGTCGGCCCATGTTTGGTAATGCCATGGTGCGGAACCCCATCCTGGGGGACCCCATGGTGCGGGCCCCCATGGTGCTGGAGTGAGTGTGGCCTGCCTCCGTGGCTGCGATGTTGCTGGAGAAGGTGGCAGCATTTATGATGTCTGGAGCCAGGACATGGCCAGTGGAGGTTGCTGGTAAAGCTGTGGCCAGCTGCATGATGCTGTTGAGGGCTGGATCAGTTGTGCAGTGTGTGAGACTGACCAATCTGTGACATGTTCCCAGCAATGGTTGTTAATATGCAGCTGAGACATGGTCCAGGTTAGGAGAGTATATAACACACACATGCAGTCCTTCAGAGTCTGTATCCACATATGCCGCAG
Source organism: Discoglossus pictus (assembly GCA_027410445.1). NCBI lineage: Eukaryota > Metazoa > Chordata > Amphibia > Anura > Alytidae > Discoglossus > Discoglossus pictus. The sequence continues at coordinate 97,747,242 of CM050167.1, forward strand.
TGCACACGCCCAGATTTGTACTTTCTATTGAATGTATATAATCGCATGATATAATCACAAAATAAACTCAGAATCAGTTTTAAATACAGCTATATCATTGATACAAATTATGAAGATGATGTGTTTGTTAACAGGATTTACATGGTTAATGTTGCCCCATATATCTTCAGTCATAACCATAGGGCTTACAGTGCTATTGTTTGTCAGTTATCTAGGAATGTGGGCCGGGGTGTAGGGGGTAGTATAATTCTAGAGGGATACAGATCATTGGATACAACAGCTAGAGTACAAGCTTATTTATACAGTACATACAAACATCATGATATCTGCAGGGTATTTGTCCATCCCACCCCCCACCCCCAGATTTCATACACCAATGTTTGTGGTGTGATATGATACTCACTTTGCATAGTGCTTGGCACACCCCTGTCCACCTGGCCTGGTAGGCCCACCACTAACGTGCGTTGTAGGTGATATTTGCAGGAGGCCCACCACCGGTAGCACGTGCTGCTCTCATCTCCTCTGCCATCTTTCTATTCCCCTTCTGCCTGCAGTCATCATATCTAACAGACTTAACGTCCCTATTAGCAACCCCTAATGCCGCAACAGCTGAAGCAACATGGGCCCAGGCATCGTTCTTTTCACTAGCCTTCACTTCTCTCCCACCATTTATTATACGATAGTGGGTACAGACTTCCCTGAGGAGAACCTCCATCTCTTCTGGGCTATAATTGAGGGCCCTGTACTTTGCCACATCCTCTTGCCCTACCAACTGTGCCTGGGGCTCCTGTCCTCCCTGTCCTCTCCCTGGGGCCGGTCCCTCATCCCTACTACCTCCCCCCCGGAACCAGGCCCCTGACCCTCTGGCCCTCCACTTTGTGTACCTACATCTGGGGGCACAGCCCTCCCCTCTGTTGCTCTCCTCCACCTGACTTCCATGATCTGGTTCTCCTTGCCTCCATACCTCTAGCTCTCCTCACTTTCCTCTTCTCCTCACTCTCCTCCTCTCATCACTCTCTTCACTCTCCTCCAGTGTTCCCCTCTCTCTCCTCCACCTATCCCCACTCTTCTCACTCTCCTCACCTCTAATCCTCTCCCCACTCTTCTCACTGTTCTCCTCCGATGTCCCCCTCTTTCTCCTCCTCTCCTCCTATCCCCACTCTCCTCACTCTAACCCTCTCTTCACTCTTCTCACCTCTAATCCTCTCCTCACTCTCCCCCTCCGGTGTTCCCCTTTCTCTTCTCATTTTCTTCCTCCCCTCCTCTACCCTCGTATGATATATGAAATAAAAATAAGGATAAAGAAATAAAATATACAGTATGTGGTAATATATTGTGTATGTGATAAAACAAGAATGTCAGTGTTATGTGTAGTATAGTAATTGTATCGGGGGGGGGGGTAGGTGAGGCTATGGGGGTATGTAATCTATGTGTTTGAATTATGTGATATCAGTAATTATGTGTGTTGTAATTTAAGGGTTAAATTATCTTAGAGGTCAAAATATCAAAAACTTACAATGCTCCTTCTCTCTTTCTCTCTCTCTCTCTCTCACTCTCTCCAATGCTCCAAACCCCCCAAAAAAGGCTAGACCTGTGTGCTCACTTGCTCAGCTAAAGCACAATGATTTATCGGTTTAGTTACCTTTTAAATGCCTTCCTACGTCGTTAATTGCGGTTTGCCGCTTTCTATTGGCTGATCTCGCTATGTTGTTAATTGACGGTGTTCGTAGCATGTGCGCGGCAAAGTTTACAGGTTTGCGTCTCAAGCTCTTAACTCGCAGCCCCTTTTAATTTATTAGCCCCGTAACACAGAGGATTTTCAAGCCTGCAGCCGTTGTGGGCCCCACGTTGCAGTTACGGAGCAGCAATTTAATAGGGCTATCAATGTAGTAATCTCTTATGATAATTGAAGATTTGCCTGGAGTTGTTATGAGAGATTCAGCTGGTCCTTAGCGCTGATTTATTAGGTCAATCTTTTAGTTGCTTACGTTTCACATAAAGGCCTTGCAGCATGGGGAAAGGTTGTTTCTCTTTTGTCACAAAAACATGGCTAGTTATTAGTACTCAGTTTCTGTATCATGTCAGGACATTGCTGCATGCAGGAAAGCTATCTCCCTAACATCACAACACCATGGCTATGTAAACTCTTACATATTATGTCTGCTAGAAGCAGTCCTTACATGACAAGTCTCCTAGGAATGTCACAGTAAGTGCAAGTAAGAACCGGTGAAAGCATTTGTAAGTAATTTTCCTTATGTGAACCGCCCCCCACCAAGTACATATCAGTAAGCTCTTATGGGAGCCAATCTTCAGGAAACATGTAATAGCTACTTATATTCACCCACATGAACTCCAGGCCTAAGTATATAAGCACTGTCCAATTTAAAAGGTATTTTCCAACAGTTTTCTGTTGTTTGTGCAAATGCATGTTTCGTAAAAGGCCACAGAGAATGTCCCAAGTCTCTTAAAATTGAAATGTGCATATAAAGACAAATACCGTTGCAACTGACTTTTTATATAAAAAACTAGAAGGCAAAAACCTGATCTTAGGCACTTTGCTATGTATCTGGGAGGTTGAATTGATTTACTGAGGTGCCATTCCTGCAGTTCTTATAAAGCCTAGTCTCTAGAGTGTATCCCCAACATTTAAATAGAATGATTTATAAATATATGTTTTTACTATTTTTGTTTTTTTATCTTCAATAAATATGCATATATTCTTCACATGGACTCTTGTTTGATTATTTATAGCATTTAATTACATCTCTTTGTATGACTTTATTATGTTGAATGTGTAATACAATTTTAAATGTAAGCTTAGTTTAATCACTATCAATTTATATAATATAACTTTAGAGTCCTTAAAATGTTATTGTAATATAAACTTATACATTTCTAAATGTTTAAATTATTCCCATGTTTCTTTTCAATGTAGCATGGTAGTCATTAGGGATTGCCTACATAATTACTCACAACCCTTCAAAAACGATAGACTCTTCACTTAAGCAAACAAAACAGGATTCTCGGGTAAGATTCATGTGCTCAGCTTTCTTAGCAATAATTCTGTTTTGGCTTGTTTTGAGTTTTACTGGCATAATAAAGCTGGGGAATGTAGGATATATTATGCATTGGATCTAAGTCACATATATTGCTAGCATAATTGTAGCCTTTTTTGTATTCATGTATAGACACACAGAATAATAAATATGTTAAAACATATATATGTAATTTTTGTAGTGGAAATATTTTTCTGAAAAAACTTACTTCACAGTTTGGTTATGAAATACTCATCATTAAAAAAATAAAAATAAAACTAGCATACTGCAGTATATACATTTAAGTTAACTAAGTTTACATTTAACAGACAGACTTTTCAGAGATACCTCCACTGTTTCTTATGAAGGTGAAAGCAGTACTGAAAGCAAATTTGAAATCTCAACAATCATGCATATTGTGGAAATGCTTTTAGACAGTACATGAACCAACATGGAATGTAAAAGGAATTTGTTATTATACTAAAAGTAGATGAAAACACAATCATTTATGGAATTCGGATGTGTCAGTAACCTAGGTTCTTGTTTAATAATGATGTAATATACACATCTCATAACATAAATCACTGTGCAGGCTCACAGCTGTGTGTGTTATACATGTGCACATATATCATACAGTTTTAAATGTCGGCATTTTAATATTTTCTTCTTGATGACAAAAACATTAACACAATTATCACTTTGTTCATTACATGTTGTCCTCTTCTATATATAAACAGTATTAGAATGTGACATTATCTTATTTGTTATTTATGTCAATCCATTTAATTTCAATTAAGAATTAAAAAAAATGCATTGTCCCAAATATATCTGAAAAGAGGTTCACTGGACTTCTGTCCACAGCTTCTTTGCTACAACATTCTAAGAACAAGCAGAATATTTATTGAATAATCATTTAAGAAAATATATTTTGTTTACTGAAAAAAAGGGAAAATTATACAATTGAATGAATTCATGTTTTGTAATAAAAAATCAATTTATTTTAGCCAGTTTTTTTTTAATGTTTAATTATATTATCACTGAAATATCTCTAATATTCTGTTGGAACATAAAGGCATTTCAGATTTATTTTATTGTAGTATGACCCTGATGTAAATATATTTTTCTATAAGTAAGATTATACATGCGGTAGACAATATAACATTTGAACTCTCTGAGATGTTTTGGAGAGACCTCAAATAATATTATGTTATCCAACCGTGGTAAATTCACTTGTCCAATAACTTTTTGAAACCTCTCAATGAGCTGTCTGTGTTACAATGTTAATATGTGAGAAGATTTCACTTCCTCTTTCTTTTAAATTCTTGAATTAAGCATTATATTAAAATATTTACCTTTTTGATTTGCCACATGGAGGTCTGATGTAGAATATAAGTATTATATACCCTCTGTACCTATATGTAACTTTCAGTATATGTTTTTTATGACAACATGTTGATTTTTATAATACACACTACTAATATCTGAAATAATTAAGAAATATGATTTTGATAGCAAAATAGTAAAACCAATGGATAAACTGTGAGAGATATTTTCTTAGCTATCACAAGAGCTGTGATGGGGGGGGGGGATTATTATGTATCATAGTAAGAGCATCATTTTATTCAAAATACACTGTTTCCGAGATGGGAAAATTGCCATTATAGCCCTATTATCCTCATTACAGCCCATGTTATAGCTTGGTAAATTATCCCATAAGTCATGAACAGGTATAAAAGAAAGATCAAATATATTGCTTGTCATACATTGAATGCATGAAATTTAAACATTTTACAAGAAATGATAAATCCTTCATTGCTATCCTAAATAAATACCTTGACAAAGGATTTTAAATATGCATATTTGAAAGTATACTTGCATGTTACTCTTGTGCATGTCTTAATGTAATTACTGAACTAGAAGGGATCTAGAGGAGAACTTTTTTCTCAGTTAACAATATTCAGAGCTAAGTGTGAAAGTTCAAAAGGATTGTGGCCCTGTGATATGTGGAATCAAGGTAAGTCACTACTGGCGTGGCTCCAACCAACCAGAATGGTGGTTCTGCTATGTTCTTCAGATTTAAAATTATTGCACAATACCATTATTGTTGATCATGGGTAGCCATAAAATGTTATCTAGTTATTGTATATATTGCAAGTAATAATTGGAATACACTTTATACAGTACTATTTCCCAAACCAATAATACTGTACACAAATAGATACACTACTACCCTTTCTTTGAAGTTGTACTTTCACACACAGGGCCTCATTCAATAGTGATTTGGCCAATTGAATAGGGCTCTATATAAGCACAGAGCATATTTATTTACAGAAGTTTTTAGTTAGGGAACTTTTATTCAAAAGCAAGGTCTTCACTAACTAAAAACTTCTGTAAAACAATATACTTTGTGCTTATAGCGAGCCCTATTCAATTGGCCAAATCGCAATTGAATGAGGCCCATAATCTTTAAATATTCCTTTAATTTTAAGGATCCATACTCAATACTCTGAGGATAAAATACATTCATCTAGATATTTTTTCCAGGCAAGCCATCTTCATTTGTGTGTACTTATATAGGTAGTGCTTAGAGTACAAAACAAAAACAAACTATTAATTAATAAAATTATGTCAATTTGTGGGCAGAAGATGGTAATGGATAATTAAGTAATGGTAAAGTAGGTAACTGCTCCGTAGGTAAATAGTCAGGCACAAGATAGATCTGTTTTTTATATATAGTATTTATTTCCCTCTTAATAAGCTTCATAAATGTAATTCAGTTTATCAAAGTGCAGCAGAAACTGATATTGTAATGTTTTCATGCAAATTATCTTGAAAAGTATTTTTGTATTAAACTGTTATGTTTTCTTTTCTATTTACTCAGTATTATATGGCAGCAAATACATTTTAGATATTTGAACACTTATTTTCACTTACTGAATGTTAGGAAAATATGAGTGAAAGTTAATCTAGATTTGTGAACTTTTCAGAACTAAAACATGCCAAGACTTTCAAACTGTAAATATTACATTTTTCTATTCTATAGAAAATACCATGAGTGAAAATGCTGAAAACAGTACAGTATGGAGAGGATTCAACCTCCTAGCATTTACTAACTATGAGTGGCAACTTCTCATTTTCATTGGAGTTTTATGCACTTACTTGATGGTTGTGTTTGGGAACATGACTGTCACTGCACTTGTGTGCCTAGTGTCCCAGCTACAAACTCCAATGTACTTCTTTCTGTGTAACCTGGCACTTCAGGATATTTTGTATGTCTCTACTATTCTGCCAAAACTGTTGGTCATCACAGTAACAGGTGACACCAGCATTTCTTTCCAAGGTTGTATCACGCAAATATATCTATTTACATTTTGTGTTCAAACAGAATATCTTCTGCTCTCTGTTATGGCTTATGACCGCTATGTGGCCATTTGTATCCCTTTACGATATTCTCTAATTATGAGCAAAAAATTATGCCTTATATTAGCCAATTGTTCCTGGCTTATTGGTGGCTTGAATGGATTGCCATACTCTTTACTTGTGTCTATGATATCATTCTGCAAAGATAAAGAAATTAATCACTTCTTTTGTGACATGAAAACTATGTTGAAGATTGCCTGCAGTGACATCACAAATATTAGCACTGTATTAGCTGTAGGATGTGTATTTTTGGGGCTTTTTCCTTTTGCATTGACACTGACATCCTATGTGTATATAATATCTACCATCTTAAAAATCCGTACCTCCGGAGGACGTCTGAAGGTGTTCTCCAGCTGTTCCTCTCATCTTACCATTGTTATAATATTCTATGGGACAGTCCTCACCGTGTACATGAAACCAGAGACTGAAAATTCTCAAGAACAAGAAAAACTGCTCTCTATGCTATACGTTGTAGTTGTTCCACTGTTAAACCCACTCATTTATAGCTTAAGAAACAAACACGTTTTAGAAGCAATGAAAAAGGTAATATGTAATTTAAATTTTACAAATTGATGAGTCCAACGATGAATTTGAAAACATGTGTAATCAAAATCTTCTAAAATGGATAAGGGTGGTAACTTTTCACAAACATATTTTTGCTTAAAGAGACATTCAAATTCAAATTCATCAGTATTGCTCTACATAATCAATCATATCATTGAAATCAAGTAAAAGAAAACCTTTTAACTCTTAAAACAAATGCATATTTCACTGTACCACGTGTTCCAACTGGATTGAGCTTTGTTCACTTGGTAGGTATCTGGAAGGATGAAAAATCTTAAGCAGTACAAGTGAACTCCTGCCAAATCAATGTAAATAAACAGTTTAAGTGTTTTAAAGCTATCACTGCTGCATTTAAAAATTATTATAAAAAAATAAAAAGAGCTTCAATCTTTAAATATTTTCTATTTGATGTTGATTGCTTTACATGATTATGCAGAGCAGTGTTAATGACTTCAGTGCTTCTTTAAGTGGGCAATATGTTTTTCTTATTCCTTACTGAAAATATGTACAGTTACAATACTTGCCCTAGTATAAAATTCCATTGGAGAGTTGTACAATAAAATAAATAGATCCAGATGAACACCTTGTTCTTGAGATTCACTAAGCTTCACATTGGCTATGAATCAGATTATTGAAAGCTGCAGTGTCTATTTCTTGTTGAGAAAATTGACAAAGCATCCTCAATTTATGAAGGTTAGTAAATCTAGTCTAGTTTAGCGAATCTAGCCCAGTCTTTCCACATTTCTGTATTCATCCAAAAATACAGAGAGAGAGGGTTGCCTACCAACAATGGGGATCCACACAAAGGCAAGCTTCCGTTTCTGTATTCACCAGGAAAATCAAAATGACATGCCAGATACATTTGCTTCTAAATGTACTGTTTGTTTTTAATTGTAATACAATTTTAACATACTTAACACGGTTTAGCTAGCTGTCAATCATATGCTAATTGAATTATTATATTTTGCCAAAAGAAATAAGGAAAGACGAGGAACCACAAGTCAAATCACACAAAATAAAAGTAAATTAATTAGAAATGTGAATAATTGGCAGATAGCTGGGTAGAACAGGATACCAGCATTGTTATTATTATTATTATTATTATTATTATTATTATTATTATTATTATTAATAATAATAATAATAATAATAATAATAATCATAATAATCGTATTCCGCAGAGATAATTGAATTTATCTACAACAAAACAAGTCAAGCAGTTTTGACTAGATTCAACAGAAAAAGTCACATGTGAAATAATTTCAAGAATGGATACTAATGATAATCTTGGCAGTACAATACATATAACTTATTACTGTATTGTGCATGTGTAATTTATTTGACTTAAATGAATATGAAAGTTTCATGGATTAATAAATTTCAGCACTTTATAGGCAAAAAGCAGCCTATTTGTATGCAGTGCATCTCAAAAAACCTTTTATTTGTATTAATATCTAAAAATCCCTCTAATGGTTATGTTGATACCTCCAGAGGTTGTCTACACACTCATCTGATCCCCCCCTAATCAGGATGCAGCATCAGGGGTTTGCTTGCTCAGCCAGTCTCTATGACAGCAACAATACAAAGCACATATCAGTAACACACTACATATCCCAGGCTGATTTGCACCACAAACAGGAACCCAGAGTTAATTCCAAAGTTTCAGCTAACCTAATTGTCCCAAAAAAAAATTTTTTACATTTGATGCAAATTTAGCTTGGGTTTGGAGTGTGTTAACCCTGATTTCCAACGGTTAGAAAATACAAGAAATTGCTGACTTCAATCTAAGTGTTTAAATGTTTATTTGGGGATTTTTTGCATGCAAAAATGTTTGCATACACTACTAGTTCTAAGATGCATTCATAATCCAGCAAACATACATATCCCTTTAAATTATGCAAATTGTTTCTTGTTAATATTTTATTAAAAGAAAAAAACAACAAAGCCTGAGCACTAAAGGCTTTAAAGGTTATGTTCAATACTAGAATATCTACAGAGATGTTCAGGAGAAGTGCACTGTAGAGTCTTACAGAACAGAAGACAGATAATAAGCAGCTTGGCAATTAGTATCACAAACGCTGTCAGCCATATCCCGGGCCACCTACTTCATTGAATTCATCTGATGGTACTTAGAGCAGAGGTTCTCAAACTGTCTGGTCTGCATTCAGGTGGTCCACAACTGCTTTTTTTTTTTTTTATTAGAAAAAATTCATGCAATTAAGCATTAGTAAAATAAAATTTCGCAAAAGTGGTTAGATACTAAATTGCATGGTTTATAAGTGAAAAATATGTTTTCCAATTATACAGAGTTCATTATAATTTTCAACAAAAATCATAAAGATCATCTGCGATGATCAAATAAAGTTGTTGTGTAGCCCAAATTAGATCATTCTTAAAACTTGTGGATTTTTTTAATACCAGAATTGCTCTGAATGCTGAAAGAATAATTATATTATATAAAAAATACTTAGCTTTCGTATCACAGTGTCATCTACTACAGTTTTGTCCAACCTTCCCACACAAAGGGCTTATGCAACGATCACTGTCCTTCCTTAGTAATCCAAGTGTAGGTTTATTAATACAATCAATACTTTCATATATATATATATATATATATATATATATATGTATATACATATATATATATATATATATATATATATATATATATAGTAAATAAATAAATAGTGAATCTGTGTTCACATTTGAATGTCTAAAACAAGTGAAAAAACCTGATTTCAGGTCAGAATTCCAAGAGGAACAGTTATTAAACTGCATTTTAGGAAGCTGAGCTGGGACATGCAAATGTGCTTTCATATATATATATATATATATATATATATATATATATATATATGAAGAGTGAGGTAGCCGTGAATGTCCAATATATATATATATATATATATATATATATATATATATATATATATAAAGATGTTATTGTTCAGTCATTTAGTCAAGACCATCTCTCTGAGATTTGTCTGACCTCTCTATGACATGCCCATATTAGGTGGCCCTACATGGTATAGCTCACAGCTTGTTTGTAGTGCACAAGCCCCTTCACCACAAAAGGTTGCAACCTAGAAGGGGATAATGCATTCATTATATATATATATATAATTTCTGGACATTCAAAGCTTCACTATATATATATCACATATATATAGAGTTGTGAGCATTGCAGGTTGTTGCTAAAGCTTGCCGGCTCGAGCAGCTAGAGCCCGCAGCAACTGCGGCCCTCACAGTTGCTGGCAAGGAGTGTCAAAGGTTCTCCTTGCGCTTATGGAGATGAGCCATAGGCGCTCATCCCTAGGACCCGAGGGACTACAGATCAACAGAAATCTCAATTACACAATTCACAAAACGAGACCCGTAGCAGTTTGGTAAAATTAAGGTCTGTAAAACTTTGCAAAAAAGAAAGCAGAACTTAGAAAAAAAAATACGACCCGCGGCAGTTAATGGCCGAGCCGTGCACATACAAAAACAGCAAAAACACAGAGAAATTAAATAAAAATAAAAGAAACATCACACACAGCACATGGGGACAGCCAGGACATCTGGGAGTGAGGTTGCATGAGAATTTAAACACAATTTGCCCAGTTTAGGCACTCGAAAATCGCCTAAGCGACTAGAAAAATGACTGACGAAAAAAAAAAGAAAACAAGGCTACACGACCCCTAACCACGCAAAACAACACCAGGCACAAAAAAACAGGTAAGCGGGACTTAGACAAAAACAAATACGAGTAGCAGGACATATAAAAAAAAAATATGAGGTCGAAAAAATACGAAGTTAACGGACGAACCGCGCACATCGAAATACAAAAAAAAAACACAAAATAAATAAAAGTAAAATAAACATCACACACAGCACAGGGGGACAGCCAGAACATCTGAGGATGCATGACAATTTAAACACAATTTAAAGAGTTTTTGGCACAAGAAAATCGCCTAAGCGCTAAAAAAAGTGACGGACAAAAAAAACGAAAATGAGGCTACACGAAAAAAAAGGAAGGGGAAAGGCTCATTGCGAGACACACAATGAGCGCCAAAGGTGCTCAGCGGGGCAAAAGTACACGAGAGGAGAGGCTTGCAATGATAGGCAATTCACTAGTATATATATATTTATATATATACTGTATATATATATATATATATATATATATATATATATATATATAGGGTGGGGGAGCTGTGAATGTCCAGAAATCTAGATGAATATTGTAGTCCCTTTTTACAGTGACAAGCTTTCAAGAGTTGAAACTCTCTTCAATAAGTCAGAAGCAAAACTGAGGTTTAACATAATTATTATTATATACAGGAATGCTAGGAAATAACAAACCCACATGGGACATAATTGCATTACTTGGTCAGTCAAAAGCTGTATGGATCTACACACAAGATCCAAGATAAGAGGAATAACAGTGCTCTCCACACATAAAAAATGAGTTTTAAAAGGAACAATAAAAACTGAGAAAGAATTTGGCAGGATCACAAAAAATGTTGATAATGTGCCAGAAAACCCAACTCTATGTTAAGTCATGCATCTTTTTAGAATATAAACATCTCTATTTAAATTTTTTCTTTTTAAAATTACATTTCCGTATATTGGATTTCAGGTTTTGAATGAGATGATTATTCTGGGTAAAATTGTGTCCAATTAAAGCAAATTAACTTTTTATTTGCTTTTTAATAGAATACATGTGTAGATTCATCCTTGGTGCATATGTTGGCAAGTTACCCGAACATTTCACATACAGTACTCTCAATGCTTTGTTGAAGGACCAGGACATTGATCCGGGAGTTTTGTACGGACTGGAGGGGTTGCAAGGGAGACTTTGCCACGTTAAAACTGTGGTGGGACGTGGGCAAGGTTCATTTGCGACTTCTGTGTCAGGAATACACCAAGGGTGCGAGTGGGCAGCTCGAAGCTGAGTTGGAGTCACTCCGGGGGGAGGTACTCCATCTGGAGCAGAGGCTGTTCACTTGTAGGGACCAATCCCTGCAGAGCGAGTATGTAGAGAGGAAGGGTGTCCTCTGTGACCTGGAACGACACCAGGCCAAGGGGGCATACGTGCGCAGCCGCTTAGGTTTTCTCAAAGATCTAGACCGCGGCTCGCGCCTCTTCTACTCACTGGAGAAAAAGGGGGGTAACAGTAGGCACATCACCTGTCTTCTAGATGAAGACAGTGCCCCCCTTACAGATCCGGAGAGTATCCGGGATAGAGCCCGGAACTTTTATAAAGATCTTTACTCTCCGGATCCCATTTCTCCAGACGCCTGCAGGGTGCTATGGGAGGGGCTCCCCACAGTCAGTGAGGGTGTAAGAGAGCGGCTTGATATACCACTATCTTTTCAAGAGCTCTCTGAAGCCCTCCGTGCCATGTAGTGTGAGAAGTCTCCAGGACTGGACGGACTGACTGTAAAGTTTTTCCAATTTTTCTGGGAGACTCTGGGACCTGATTTCCATCTGGTCCTTGGGGAAGCCCTGGAGACCGGGGAGATGCCCCTGTCTTGTCGCAGGGCAGTACTTGCCCTGCTGCCCAAAAAGGGGGATCTCCGGCTTATTAAGAACTGGCGACCGGTCTCTCTGCTCAGCACAGACTACAAGATTGTAGCTAAAGCCATCTCGCTTAGACTTGGGTCTGTGCTGGCAGAATTGGTTCACCCTGACCAGTCCTATGCGATCCCGGGCCGGACTATCTTTGATAGTATCTTTCTGGTCCGGGATCTATTGCATTATTCTCGCAGGACTGGTCTGTCACTCGCCTTTCTCTCTTTAGATCAAGAGAAGGCGTTTGACAGGGTGGACCATGGTTACCTCATAGCCACTCTGCAAGCGTACGGCTTTGGCCCACAGTTTGTGGGCTTTATAAGAACGCTGTACGCCTCAGCAGAGTGTTTACTTAAAATCAATTGGTCCCTAACAGCACCTTTGGTATTTGGACGAGGGGTGCGTCAAGGATGTCCCTTGTCTGGACAGTTATATGCACTGGCCATCAAGCCTTTCCTCTGCCTACTGAGGAAAAGGCTCACAGGGCTGGTGCTAAAAGATCCAGACATGTGGATTGTCCTTTCAGCTTATGCTGACGATGTGCTCCTCGTGGCCGAGGATCCAGTTATTCTTGAGCTGGCAAAACAGTGCGACCCCCGAGTTTGTCACCAATATCCAGAGGAATTTGTTAGATTTCCTCTGGATGGGAAGGCATTGGGTCTCTGCAGGGGTGGCAAATCTGCCTTTGGTGGAGGGTGGACAGGGAGTAGTTTGTGTGTGCTCCCAGTTGTCCACCTTCCGCCTTCAGTACCTGCAGAGATACCTATATGCAGATCCCTCTCCGCAGTGGTGCGGACTGGCATCCAGCTTTTATCGCCAGTTGCGCAACCTGGGGTATGACCAGCAATTATTTCTGATCAGGCCCGAGGGGTTTGGGAGAGACCTCTCTGTGTTGCCGGCATACTACCAGGAAACCCTCAAGGCCTGGAGCATGGTCTCCGTGACCAGGCAGGGCGTGCCTTTGGGGGATGAAATATTCACGGAGCCCCTGCTATTTAATCCAGCAGTGGGGGCTCCAATGTTACAGTCCCCCAGTATCATCCGCCGACTTAGTCATGCACGGATGACCCGAGTCGGGGATCTCTTGGAATACGGGCGTTCTGATTGGGTGTCACCCCAGGAGCTTGCTCTCCGTTTGGGATATGTGCCGCCCAAAGTCTCAGGGCGCTTGCTCCAGGAGATTAGGGATACCATCTCCCCCGACTCGCGCACCTTCCTTCGCAGGGCTTTGCAGGCCGGAGTGCCACATGCACCTTTCAACACCCCTGCTCCGGCTGTTTGCATTGGACACAAGCCCCGTGTTTCCCCTCAGGCTCCTCCTGTCCCCAACCTCTCAAAGTTGAGAGACATACCCTCGGCATGCTTTCGCGTCATGCCGAGGAAGAGCTTATATTCTCTCGTGCTCCATACAGTGCACTTCCTTGCCCTCGTGACCCGTCCCGATACCATCTGGAGGCGGGTCCTACCAGCTGACGAGGGGAACTTTATTCTGATTTAGTTCCACGACCCACCGGGGACTTGAGTTGGAGAGTGCTCCATGGTGCACTGAGCACGGGGGAGAGTACTTAGCTAAATTCACGGACTCTCCCTCCACTTGTCCATTCTGTGGCAAGGGAGAGTCCGTGTATCATATTTATTTTAGTTGCGCCAGACTGCAGCCCCTCTTGTCACTCTTGAGGGGCCTCCTCCTGCAGTTCTGGCTGCATTTCTCCCCTCACATTTTTATTTTTGGGCGCCCAGTGTCCCGGGGCAATAAGGCCAGGGACCTCCTCGTCAACCTGCTCCTGGCATTAGCCAAATTGGCTATATATAAGTCCAGGAAGCAGTGTTTGAAAGGGGGGGGGGGTTCCCTTGTCACCTGAGGCCATGTTCCGGGTGCTGGTGCGCTCCCGTATCCGGGCAGAGTACCACCTGGCTTTGTCCACTGGGGGAATGGATGAGTTTGTCTCCCAGTGGGCTTTAGATGGTGTGCTCTGCTCGGTATTCCCCCATCCGGTTTCTTTATCTCTCAACCTCCTAAAATGATTTTTCTTTAGTTTACAGAATAGTTTTTCTCATAATTTTAAAATACACTGTGCCAAGTTCAACCACACCAGTCTAGTTGGGGTACCAACAGTCAACATTTAAAAAACCCAACTTTTTATTTTCTTAAATCTAAGTGCATTTGCCTGACCGTCAATCAAAGTTCATTTGCCTGACCGCTACCCATAGTGTGTGTCCTGCTTACAAGTACTGTGCCAAGTTCAACCAATCCAGTCTAGTTGGGTTACCAACAGTCCACATTTAAAAAAAAATGACAGGCAGAGGCAGGACACCCCGCAGAGTCTGTCGTGGTCGTGGTGCTGTGATTCCCTTTGGCCCTACAATAATGCCCAGTGTTCAGAGGCCAGTTACCCTGAACTTGAAAAGTTCAGAGGACGTAGTTGACTGGCTAACACAGGACACCCAATCTTCTACAGCTTCCGCTTGGAACATTGACGCACCATCCTCCTCCAGCTTAGCTTCGGGCACCTCTCAGGTTACCACTCACCCGCCTGCCGCCACCATCAACACTAGTACCACAGCTAATTCAATTGATCAATCAGAAGAGTTATTTACACATCAGTTTGAAGAAATGAGTGATGCGCAACTATTATTGCCAGAGAATGTAGATAACAGGGATATGTCTCAGTCAGGCAGCATTACACACATGTACGTACAATGTGATGATGATGATGATGATGTACCCGCTGCTGCTTCCTTTGTTCAGTTGTCATATACAAGTGAGGCGGGTGATGATGATGACGATGCGTCCGTGGATGTCACGTGGGTGCCTGCTAGAAGAGAAGAAGAACAGGGGGAAAGTTCAGATGGGGAGACAGAGAGGAGGAGGAGACGAGTTGGAAGTAGAGGGAGGTCATCGCAACGAGCTAGTCGCACAGTCAGACAGCATGCATCAGCACCCGGGGTCAGCCAGACAGCACGCCAATCAACGCATGCTGTTGCCACCACCAGAATGCCGTCACCGCCGAGCTCAGCAGTGTGGCATTTTTTTTGTGTGTCTGCCTCTGACAACAGCGATGCCATTTGCAACCTGTGCCAAAAGAAACTGAGTCGTGGGAAGTCCAACACCCACCTAGGTACAACTGCTTTGCGAAGGCACATGATGTCACATCACAAACGCCAATGGGATCCACACATGAGTACAAGCAGCACACAAACTCAAAGCCACCATCCTCCTCCTGGTCCAGCATCTTCATCCACATCAACCACTGCTGTCCTCCTTGCCCCCTCTCAACTCTCCACCACTCCTTCTCTCGCCTCTTGCTGTTCCTGCTCATCTCCCCACAGTCAGGTGTCTGTCAAGGGCATGTTTGAGCGTAAGAAGCCAATGCCACAAAGTCACCCCCTTGCCCGGCGTCTGACAGCTGGCTTGTCTGAACTCTTGGCCCGCCAGCTTTTACCATACAAGCTGGTGGAGTCTGAGGCGTTCAAAAAGTTTTTAGCGATTGGGATACCGCAGTGGAAGGTACCCGGCCGAAATTTCTTTGCCCAAAAGGCAATCCCCAACCTGTACTCAATTGTGCAAAAGGAAGTAATGGCATCTCTGGCACACAGTGTTGGGGCAAGGGTCCATCTGACCACTGATACCTGGTCTGCAAAGCATGGTCAGGGCAGGTATATCACCTACACTGCGCATTGGTCAAACCTGCTGACGCCTGACAAGCATGGAATGCGTGGCTCTGCAGAGGAGTTGGTGACACCGCCACGACTTGCAGGCAGGCCTGCTGCCACCTCCTCTACTCCTCCTACCCCATCCTCTTCCATAACCTCCTCAGCTGAGTCCTCTTCTGCTGCTGCGTCTTGCTCCACATCAACGGCACCCCCCAGCTTCAAAGGTACTATTCCACATCCCGGATACGGCAGTGTCATGCCGTCTTGGGGTTGAATTGCCTCAAAGCAGAGAGTCACACCGGGCCAGCACTCCTGTCCACCATGAACGCACAGGTGGATCAATGGCTGACTCCGCACCAACTAGAGATTGGCAAAGTGGTTTGTGACAATGGAAGAAATGTGTTGGCGGCATTGAATTTGGGCAAGTTGACGCATGTGCCGTGCATGGCACATGTGTGTAATCTGATCGTACTATGCTTTGTCCATAAATATCCAGGCTTACAGGACGTCCTGAAGCAGGCCAGAAAGGTGTGTGGCCATTTCAGGCGTTCCTACACGGCCATGGCGCACTTTTCAGATATCCAGCGGCGAAACAACATGCCAGTGAGGCGCTTGATTTGTGACAGCCCCACACGTTGGAATTCAACACTCCTAATGTTCGACCACCTGCTCCAACAAGAAAAAAACATTAACGAGTATTTGTATGACCGGGGTGCTAGGACAGCCTCTGCGGAGCTGGGGATTTTTTTGCCACGTTACTGGACGCTCATGCGCAATGCCTGTATGCTTATGCGGACTTTTGAGGAGGTGACAAACCTTGTCAGTCGCACCGAAGGCACCATCAGCGACATCATACCATTTGTTTTATTCCTGGAGCGTGCCCTGCGAAGAGTGCTGGATCAGGCCGTAGATGAGCGTGACGAGGAAGAGGAAGAGTTGTGGTCACCATCACCACCAGAAACAGCCTTATCAGCATCGCTTGCTGGACCTGCGGCAAGAGGATTGTGAGGAAGAGGAGTCAGAGGAGGAATGTGGCTTTGAGGGGGAGGAGGAAGACCAATCACAACAGGCGTCCCAGGGTGCTCGTTGTCACCTATCTGGTACCCGTGGTGTTGTACGTGGCTGGGGGGAAGAACATATCTTCAGCGAGATCACTGAGGATGAGGAACGGGACATGACTAGCTCCAACCTTGTGCAAATGGGGTCTTTCATGCTGTCGTGCCTGTCGCAGGACCCTCGTATAAAAAGGCTGAAGGGAAAGACCTGTACTGGGTGTGCACGCTACTAGACCCTCGGTATAAGCAGAAAGTGCCTGATTTGTTACCAAATTACCGCAAGTCAGAAAGGATGCAGCAGGTCCAAAACAAATTAACAAGTATGCTTTACACAGCATATAAGGGTGATGTCACAGCACAAGGGCAATATAACAGGGAAAGAGGTGAAAGTAATCCACCTCCCACGACCACGCCGGCAAGGACAGGACGGTTAAAAGACGTGTTGTTGATAGAGGACATGCAGACCTTTTTCAGTCCTACGCATCGCATCAGCCCTTCGGGATCCACCCTCAGAGAACGACTTGACCGACAGGTAGCAGACTACCTCGCCTTAACTGCAGATATCGACACTCTGAGGAGCGATGAACCCCTTGACTACTGGTATGCAGGCTAGACCTGTGGCCTGAGCTATCCCAATTTGCAATTGAACTTCTGGCCTGCCCCGCTTCAAGTGTCCTGTCAGAAAGGACCTTCAGTGCAGCAGGAGGTTTTGTCACCGAGAAGAGAAGTCGCCTAGGGCAAAAAAGTCTAGATTGCCTCACCTTTCTAAAGATGAATGAGGGATGGATCCCGAAGGGACTGACACTGGGCGATACATTCGACTGAAAAAGGCCTGATGAGATGAGCTGCCTTCGGCTATAAATGGTCCACACGCTGCTGTATGTTATCTGTGAATGCCGGATGACTTGCGTGAATTATCCGCCACCAACTAGGGTTCAAGAAGAGGCAATGTTTTATGGCACTTTCTGCCTGGGGAACAAAGGTCAATTTTTTGGGCCGCTGCAACAGCAGCGGCTGCAACAATATCTAATTTTTGAATTTCAATTTTTATGCCAGAAGGCGTACGGCATGTAATGGAAAAGAAAGCATATTGAACAGTCTTGCATAACACAACAGTTGTGCAAAAATACATATTTACAATGAAGACATTTTGTTAAAATTAGGTGGCTAGGCCTTCTTTTTTTTACTTTTTTGGTTAATACATTTTCTTTTTTTTTACTGTGATTGCAATTTTTAAGAGAAACCTAAAACATGGTAAAACAGACAATAGTAAAGTCCTATTATCTATCATCACTCCAGCAGTAGCTTATTATTTACAATATCTAACCTGCTCAATCGCCCTTGGGTTACCCTAGGGCAGGCTTCAGTAGGCGACCTCTCCTTTCCTCGGATGATTTTGCCGCCGGTTGCTTCTGAAGGGTCTCCTCCAGGGCTCCCCCACTCCGGTCCTTCCCCCCGAGTCGCTTCAACCATTAACAAATGTTTTATTATATTAGGGGGGCACTAAATGGGGATGTTATCCAGGGATCCCAAATTGTCTGGAACTGGGTGATTCTATCCAAGACTACATGGTTAAATCTCTCGTTGAGCAGTACATAGTTGATTTTTTTTATTAATTCCTGAAAGTTTTAATTTGGGGTTTTCCAACTACTAGCTATGTGTATTTTTTCTTTCAAAAAATATTTTATTAGGTCAATCTTAAACATTTTAGAAGCTAGTAAGCATGTTTCTTCCCATAGTCTTATGACTGCCGAACACTCCCACCAGACTCCTTTTTGGATCCCATTTATTAGCTTAAAAGGAGTAATATATGTCCTGTGTAGGACCTTTATTGAAGTCTCAAGCAGACTATAATTTAAAGATCCCCTACTTAAGCCTTGCCAACTTTCATCCCATGTGCTATCTGCCAACTCGGTGCCCAAATCCCTTTCCCAGGCTTTGGTATAGTCTGGTTTGTTTGCCCATGAGTTTTCATTAAATAGTTCATACATGAGGCTAATAATACCAGGCTGAAAGGGGGAATCCCTACATTTTTTGAGTAGCCAGGTGTTTCTTTGGGGGGTTCCCCTACCACTTATCGTATATATAAAATGATGTATCCTGCAAATATTATAGTGTTCAGCCAGGGGTAAATTGTATCTATCTCTCACCCACTCAAAGGTCATTATTTTGTCGTCATGCCACCATGGACCAACCCTTAGTAGGTTCTGAGACTTCCACCAACTGAGAGAGCTTTCCGGAAGATGTATCTTAAAGTGGGGATTGGGTACGATAGGGGTAAGATCTGATACCCGAGTGTCCAGTTTTTGTGTCCAGTTCATCTCCGTCGATATTTTTAATGAGTGCTTAATCAATGGGTTTTTCAAGTTTCTCAAAAAAGTATACAGGCCTGGAATCCATATTACTGTATCCCATGTATAAGGTGACATGCTTACATTTTCCATAAATACCCAGAGGAATGAAAGCCAGCTGCGCTGCCTTGTAATACAGTTTGAGATTCGGGTCCCTACCCTCTTTTGGAAAGACTATGAGGTCGGCCTAATTCAATTAAGGGGGCATAGGTTCTCCATTTAGTATAGCGTTAAACAAAGATGTTAGGTGCGGGGGTAAGCAAGGGCTCAAATTTCTTATAGTACAGATGAGTAAAACCGTCTGGCCCTGGGGACTTGCCAAATTTAAGATCTTGGATTGTAGATTTAACTTCCTCTTGGGATATGTCTAGGTTCAAGCTGTCCAATTGAGGTACAGGTATTTTGTGGACTTCTTGCTGTAGTAGGAAGGACTCTATGTCAGATCCGCTGCAGCAGGATTGGGATGAATATATGGTCTGATCGAAGTTTTGAAATGTTTCTTGGATAGCATTGGGGCTAAAGGAGGTTTGGCCATCAGGTAGTCTAAAGATACCGTATATTATGTCCTCTCTTGGGGGGTAAAGACACTAATAATTCCTCCAATAAAATTCTGCTTTTTTTTTATGGGCAAGGTCCCTGGTTAGCCCCTTGGGTTATCTGTTAAAAAGAGTGGTGCAGAGACTGTGGGGGCTGTTAGCCTCCTTGTCCCTGTGTGGCCGTTTAGAATCCCTGCTGCTGCATGTTTCAGCTTTATTAAGGTGTAATTGTACAGCGTTTGACTCAAGTAGCTGCCTGTGCTGGGTCAGTTTGGCTTAATTGCTGGGCCCTTTTCCTGCCAAGATGGCGACCGTCAGTCCATGGGCCTCTTTGTCCCCTTCACTACCTTTGTCCCCGCTTGTGTGCTTATTTGGGATGGCCCCCCATTATATCTCCGGCCTGTGGCCTTGTAAGGGTTGGCCCCTCAATCTCTGAGTGTGGATATGCAGGGATGGGGCGTTGAATCAGGCCTACCTTCTTATCTGCTCGCTGCAAGATCAACAATACCTAATTTTTCAGGCATGTGTACATGCCTAATTTTTCTGGCCTCTGTTGCTGCACTGTGGCTTCAACAACCAAACCCCCAAAAAAGGCACATAACAGGGATTAAACTGATAGGAGTAGTACTACTTAACACACCACTCATATCTGGTGTAACAGTAGTGTACATTTAAAACAAAAACAAAATTCTACTGTAATAGATTGCATAGCAGTTAGTTGTCTGCAAGCGTGTGTGTCAGACCTACAGCGTCTACTCTACCAACTTCTGCAAGTGCACAGTGCCACTCATATCTGTTGTCACAGTAGCTTGGACGCATAGTACCGATCTGTCAAAACCTGTAATGATGAATGAGGTCTAGAGTAGCCTGGTTCCCTTATCCTCTACAGGTTGAGACCTAATGTTTGGGTGACTCCAGACCAACACATGAGTACAAGCAGCACACAAACTCAAAGCCGCCATCCTCCTCCTGGTGAAGCATCATAAGCCACATCAACCACTGCTGTCCTCCTTGCCCCCTCTCAACCATCCGCCACTCCGTCTCTCGCCTTGAGCAGTTCCTGCTCATCTGCCCATAGTCAGGTGCCTGTAAAGGACATGTTTGAGCGTAAGAAGCTAATGTCACAAAGTGCCCCAAAATTGAAGTGATACGACCAACAAAGCATCTTTTTCCATCTCCTGGTTCTAAAAATCCAGGCCTTATACACGCCCCCTGATAGGTGACGTAACAAGTAGTAAACTGATAAGAGTAGTACTTACAAACACGTCACTCCTATCTGGTGGCACCTTTGACTGCACGTGCCGTGCCCCAAAATTGAAGTGATACGACCAACAAAGCATCTTTTTCCATCTCCTGGTTCTAAAAATCCAGGCCTTATACACGCCCCCTGATATGTGCTGTAACAGGTTTTAAACTGATAAGAGTAGTACTACTTAACACACCTTATAATAATGCAGAGAGAGGGAATGCAGTGAGATGAGTCTGAAGAAGAGGAGTCAGAGGAGGAAGGTGGCTTTGAGGAGGTGGAAGACCAAACACAGCAGGCGTCCCAGGGGGCTTGTTGTCACCTTTCGGGGACCCTTGGTGGCTGGATGGAGGAAGAGACCTTCAATGACATCAGTGAGGACAAGGAACGGGACATGGCTAGCTTGGTATCCAACCTTGTGCAAATGGGGAGTTTGTGGTTGTGCAAATGGACTGTTTGTGGTTGTTTGCCGTGCGTTAAACGGGGAGTTTGGTCTGTCACTGTGAAGCGGGCCTAACCTTTACACTACCTGATCGATACAACATCATACCTGATGTTTTAAAGCACGTTATTCCAAACAATTTAGGAATGTTAGGTAATTTATACCCTTTATGGCTTAAAACCAGACTCTGCATCAACTATGTAATTTTCCATGGGAGTTTTGCCATGGATCCCCCTCCGGCATGCCACAGTCCAGGTGTTAGTCCCGTTGAAACAACTTTCCCATCACTATTGTGGCCAGAAAGAGTCCCTGTGGGTTTTAAAATTCGCCTGCCCATTGAAGTCTATGGCGGTTCGCCGATGTTCGCCGGTTCGCGAACATTTGCGGCGGTTCGCGTTCGCGATTCGCGAACCGAAAATTTTAGGTTCGCGACATCACTATTCCTCACATAAATAACAATAATCAGATCAAATAAATATTATTACTCACATAAATACCAATAATCAGACTAAATACATATTATTCCTCACATAAATACTAATAATCAGAATAAATACATATTATTCCTCACAGAAATAGCAATAATCAGACCAAATAAATATTATTACTAACATAAATACCAATTATCAGACTAAATACATAGACCCTCATTCAATTGCAATTTGGCCAATTGAATAGGGCCCTAAATAAGCACATAACATATGTTTTTTAAAGAAGTTTTTAGTTAGCAAGCATCTATCCAAAAGAAAGGTATTCACTAACTAAAAACTTCTTTAATAAAAATATGCTATGTGCTTTTTTAGGGCCCTATTCAATTGGCCACATCGCAATTGAATGAGGCCCCAAGTCTTCCTCACATAAATACACAATAATCAGACTAAATACAAATGATCTACATTTATTAAACTGAAGAAACTGTTACAAGCAGCCATTAATGGCTTGTTTATTTAAAAATAGAACAAATTGTTGCCTGCTGCCTCATCCACCTGGTGGAAAAGACCTAATATTTATATCAAGGAGTGTGCAATAACTAACAGTGAGAAAAAGAGGGGTGTATAAATTTCTGACCTTAATTGGTGAAGAAAAATAAAAACAAGAATAAATATCAAAACAATGATAGATGCTAAACACTGAGCTGCGAGTTAGCTGCGAAAAAAGCCTACGGGATAAGCAACGTTGAATTTCTCAGCCATAATTTCTTTAAACCGTCAAGCCCGTAACTGCTACAATTGCAATCATGCTATTAAATTGCACCAAAGTCACTCACGAGCAAGCCCGTAACACGCAAATGTAGCCCAAAGCCCTACGAGTGCTGGGGAGCACTCAAACACACTACTTTCCAATTATTATCAGTGAAAGTGATGTTAGGTCTTAGAATTAATAGCACAACATTCTCAAGCTTGCAAAACGGTCCCGTAAAATACTTTATGTCATGTTTAACTTCCGTTTTATAGCAATCCCTGCAATCAATGGCCCTCATTCTATTATCGGCCGTAAATCGGCCGCAAAGCTGCGATTCCTTGCGGGGCTCCCGTTACCTTGCAATTCAATTATACGGCGTCGCAAGGATATCCCCTTACGGACGGCCGTATATCTTGCAATCGGCCGTAAGCTCAGAAATCTTTAAATGCAAAAATAAATTCAAGACGGCACTGTAAAGCTCTGTAAATGCTAGGGATCATTATGGGGGACATGAGGATTAATAGCAACCCCCTCTCAAGCTTGCACATCAGCCCAAATCCGAGATTACATTAATATGTGACATACATTTTTTTTAAAATTATTTACGGATTTGAGTGTAGGGGAATGTTGTGCTATGAATGCTAACACCTACAATCACTTTATAGTCTCCTCAGAGTGCTGGATGGCTTTAATATGGCTTTAAAATGTGCTTAATTGTGTGCCTGCGGGACCTTTTTGCTGCAAGTAAGCTGCGGCTCGGTTTTAGCCTTGCAGAGAGGGTTCCCGGAGCAATTGAATAGCAACCAGGATTTTCTTGCGGCCGAAACTCTTGCGGCCGTTTAAGATCAAAGGCTTTCCTCCGGCGCGTGCGGCCGCAAGGGATCACAAGGCGCCGGCCGTAAGCTTGTCGGAATCCCTGGCCGGAAGGGAATAGAATAGGCAAATAGCTTGCGGCCGGTCCTTGCGGCCCCGCATCTCCTACGGCCGATAATAGAATTAGGCCCTATGTGTACATATATACTGTAACTCACATGTAATAGAATATCATATTTACGGCTTTATCAATATTGCAATAATTTAGGAATGTGGGTCCAATCGTAACTCGAAATTGAAATTCCGGTGGACTTTGGAATCCCACCTCCTCTTTGCAGTGAGGTAATTCTGACAATCTCTTTTACCATTGGCTCATCAAAACCCGTAACTATGGGTTTGACTAATTGATTACATTTCCAGCCCCACATCCAATGTGCGACAGATGATTTACGATTTTGCGTCTCTGTCCCGTAGTTTGCATCAGGTTCTAATTTAATAGCAACGTAAGTAGGCAAAATTTCGAACTTGCAGCCATTGCGGGTCTCACGTTGCAATTATGGGTTTCCAATTTAATGAGGCTGTTAGAGTATTAATCTTACACCGTTAGAGTATTAATTCCCCCATTTATTATTTTTTAGGAGCATTAATAAAAGTTATTTTTTAAGTTGCAACAATTCTAAAATTGAATCTTATGTGTTCGTATTTGTGCTGGTTGGGTAATCTATCTGGCACATTTATCCACAAGTGGTTTAAATATATTATATATATATTAGCGACTTGCCCGTCAAAAAATGACGGTCAATAAAATTTAAATGTTTTGAAATTTGTTTGCAACACAAAATGAGTCACCTACATTTGCCCCTTATTTTTTTTCTAAAAATAAAATCACATAATATTTTTTAACTTTTTATCTTTTTAACTTTCAACTTATATTTCCCAAACATTAAACTTTGTAACATGCAACTTGTATATGAAACATTCGTTCAACATTTTGTTAACAATACTAACACTTTTCAATACATATTTATAACTGAGTAACTGCAGACTTTATTAACTTAGAGTAAGTAAATTTTTTTAACAATAACATGCTTTTTATCATTTGTAACAGATTTGTTAAACTCTTGTTAAACTAAATTAGCATTGAATCCAGAGGAAGGCAAACAATAAAAAACCCCTATTGAAACTTGTCCAATTGTATCAAAGAGGGAAAAAATTAATTCCTTCCTGACCCAATTAACTGGCGATCGGATTTCTCCCTGAATCAATACTTTGTCTTTAAATAATACATTTCCAATTATTATTAAATACTTCAACTTTATACTAACAATACATATTTGACTATACCACATATATATTTAACAAACTTTAAAAAAAATAAAAAAAACACATATTTAACATCTGAAATTGTAACGTCAAACAATAACATTTAACTCTTGTAAATCCTGAAAAATTCAGTTAATTGTTTTGTGGGGCCAATCATGTAAATATAAAACTTTGAACCCATTCAAATCTGTTTAAGGATATTTTACTGTTGTTTTTGTTGTTATTTTTTTTTTTTTCAGTTTGTCCATTCTGCAAATATCACATAGATTTTTATAAGTGAAATAGTGGTCCCCTATTTAAAGAGTCCCAGAGTACTTTAATTTTGTACTGGAAGTCAAACCACTGTTCTCTATGGGCCTCATTCTATTATCGGCCGTAAATCGGCCGTAAGGCTGCGATTCCTTGCGGGGGTTCAGTTAACTCGCGATTCTATTATACGGCCCCGCAAGGATCTCCTTTTACGGCCGGCCGCATGTCTTGGAACCGGCCGTAAGCTGTGAAATATAAAAACTCAAAAATAAATTCAAGCCTGCACTGTACAGCTCTGTAAATGCTAGGGATCATATTGGGGGACATGAGGATTAAAAGTAACCCACTCTCAAGCTTGCACATCTGCCCAAACCCGAGTTCAAATTAACTGTTTATTTTCCGGCTGCGGCGTGGGTGTGTCTGAGGTGCTCCAAGCACTCTGGACTTTTTACATGGATATTTTACGGATATTAAAAATAAAATATTTTACGGATTTGAGTACAGGATAATTATGTGCTATTTTTTCTAACACCAAAAATCCCTTTATAGTCTTCTCAAAGTGCAGGATGGCTTTATTTGAGCTTTTTTATGTGCTTAATTGGTGCTAGCGAGACCTCTTTCCTGCAAGTAAGCTGCGGCTCGCTTTTAGCCTTGCAGAGAGGTTTCCCGGAGCAATTGAATTGCAAATCTCTTGCGGCCGTTTTAGATCAAAGGCTTTCCTCCGGCGCGAGCGGCCGCAAGAGATAGCAAGGCACCGGCCGCAAGCCTGCCGGAGCCCCCGGCCGTAAGGGAATAGAATAGCCGAATAGCTTGCGGCCGGTCCTTGCGGCCCCGCAACGGCTGCGGCCGCTAATAGAATGAGGCCCTATGTTTTTTTGTCCATTCTTTAGATGTTTTACATGAAATATTGTTTTTGTGCAATCATATTGAGTCCCATAAAATATTGGCATTAAAATGAAACCATTGTCCTCTATCTTTCCAACACCTCATAGTAGACAATGTTTTTGGTGTAAACACATCCATCGTCCAATAAATGACCTTGAGTTTCGTTTTCTTCAACATGCACTTTAATTTCTTTTGGATTAGTGCACCTTGAAAAAGCCACATAGAGTTGTCCATATGCAAAAACTGGTTCCTTTAAAAAAAATCCCAACTGACTTAAAAGTTTGTCCTTGGGAGTTATTGATGGTCATAGCAAATGCCATGATAACTGGAAATTGTCTCAGTTGAAGGACAAAGGGCAAACCACTCTCACTTGGAGCTAAATCAATTCTTGGTATAAAAACGCGTTCACCTTTATGGGTACCAGTTATAATTTCTGCATGTATAAAATGATCTTTTAACTCATGCACAATTAATCGGGTCCCATTACAAAGTCCTTTTTTTGGATTCATATTTCGCAATAACATAACAATTGTGCCTTTTTTCAATTGTAAAATATGTGGGGGCATTCCAGATGGTGTTAACGAATTAATAAATTCGATACTAAAATTCGATTCACTGTCTTTATCATCTGACAGAATAGAATCTGCACTGTAATAATTATTTTGTGGTGCATTGATGTATTTTAAAATTTCGTTATTTACATTCAAGGCATCAATATTTTTTGATGTTAATATCACTTTGTTTGCAATGTCTGTGTAATCCTCATTATTAAGAGTGTTTAGAAATATGGCTGATATGAGTGATTCATTGCAAACCATTTCTGATGGAATTTCAATGGTATCATTTGGTAAATGCTGTATTTCTGGATGTTTTCCATCTCCGATTTTAATGAGCCAGTCATTGAATTCATTTTGGCCTTCAGATCTCATATTTAATTCTAATTTGAGATGTGTAAATATTTGCCACAGTTTACTGGTCTTGATACATGTTTCAATGATCTCTGTTCTATTTCCGTGTGGCACAACTGGTAATGTTTGCCTAAAATCGCCTCCTAACAGCATCACCTTTCCACCAAATGGCAACTTATTATCCATCACTTCTTTTAAGAATCTGTCAATACATTGCAGTGCATGACATGACATCATTGTTGCCTCGTCTATGATAATTAGTTTAGTTAGTTTGAATTTTTTTGCTTGTATGGATTTGAGTCGAATATCTGACACTGATGTATCCAAAATGGGAACTGGCAGCTTAAATCCACTATGCACAGTTCTACCACCATCTAACAAAAGTGCAGCAATTCCAGTTATTGCAAATGGCATAGCTATCTGACCCTGTGATCGAATATAACTCATCAAACAATTGTACAGATACGTTTTTCCTGATCCACCTGGTCCGTCTAGATAGAAATACCGGTCTTTGACCATTTCATCATCTGTAGCATTTGTGATGGCATGAAATGCTTCTAACTGTAAATTATTTAAAGTTGCCAGTTTTTCTTGGGTTTTTTGTTTTTGAAGCTCAGTGTCATAATCATCAAAATTTATGTCATCTATAAGTACTGGATCTGGTGAATTAAAACTTGCACCTTAATCCATGAGCCAACAATATTTCTTGGATTTCCATCAATGTTTTTAACAGAGCTATTGGTTCTTTGTAACGTTTCAAGAAATCTTCTGACATGTTTAATTTAAATGTTTCCCACAAAGTGAAAGCATCAGGTACATTGCAAAATATACAAATGAATGCAAATTGTTGTCTCATTTGCTTAGGCATTTGACATAGTGCTGCTTCTTCCAGACACCTCTCCCATTCTGTATCATCAGCTATGAAATTTTGATGTCTTGCAGCTAATAGGAATGTATCATAAACTATGTCATTCACTGTACGTAAATGCTCAAAACTCTGTGCACCGGGAACATGTAGCAGAAGTAATCTTAAGCTGAAACGTTCAATGTCCCTTGGACTGACGGTATAAATGCGTGGTATGATTTTATGTGTATCTCTTCTTCGTTGTCGCTATAGACC
Source organism: Discoglossus pictus (assembly GCA_027410445.1). Taxonomy (NCBI): domain Eukaryota; kingdom Metazoa; phylum Chordata; class Amphibia; order Anura; family Alytidae; genus Discoglossus; species Discoglossus pictus. Next base: position 97,775,578 of record CM050167.1, read on the forward strand.
ATTTACAAATACATAGTGATATGGTATCTCTATGTATAAAAATTGTCTGGCCTGCGTATCCTGACAGTTTAATTTAAACCACGCAGTAAGTGTGGTATCTCTGTCTTCACTTTGATATGCAGTTCTTTCATTTCCTTGAGTAAAGCAAACCAACTGACTTTGAGGCAAATGTACAGCTAAACAATAGATAGCATGTGACCGATCATGCATCTCAATTTTTAAAAGTCGCCACATTACTTCAGGAGCACTCACATACCGAGCATCTAAATAATTTGATAGTTCATCATGTAAAATTGGATTTTTGTTTTTATTTCCAGCACCTTGTACAACAACAGTAGCTGCATCATATCCTTTGTATATACATTTATACACATACTTAATTGATTTAATCGAAGTGCAAGCTTCCACATTGATGTGTGCATTGTACTTGATGAGCAAATGTGGATTGTATGGAACGACAAATCTATTATCAACCTTTTGGCCACGGATAATAGCTGTTTGTCCTTGTGTTCTTTTATACAAAGGATATCCATCAAAATTTGCATAAGTTTGCATTTGAAATTGTTTTGGAAATTATTTTGTACATTTTTTATTTTCCATACATGGTGAATTAGGATTCATCTCTCCACATGGGCCATGAATCATTCTATGTGTAACAAGCTCCCAAAGTTTTGTATATTTTTCTTGGTCTGGCAATTGTGCAGAAATGACTGAATCCACTCTCTCTGCAGTGTTCAACTTGTCTTTTTCCTGCAGTATTAAAAGTATGTGAGCATGTGGCAATCCTCTTTTTTGAAATCCAATGGTGTAAACAAAAGCCACACATTGTCCAAATAAGTGTGCTTTAGTGATATCATGTATTAATGAATTGAGTTTGATTTTAAATACTCTTGCCAAAAAATCTGGTCGGTCAGAAGTAGTTTGTCCCAGATTCAAATTTTCCTTGATCTCTGGCCATTATGGATTACACGTTAATGTAATAAATAAATCTGGTTTTCCAAATTTAGTAACAATAGCCATGGCATCATTATACCTTTCTCGCATATTGCGAGGAGATCCTTGGAAAGAGGATGGCAAAATAATGGCTCTTCCAGCTGGAATGTCTCTGTTGGAAGCTAAATCTGCCACATAATCCATTAATCCACAATACTGTTCTACTCGTAATTTATTTTGTTGATATGTAATGAAATTTAGATTATTGGCTTCAACTTGTAAATATGAATCAATAATCCATTGTTGAGTGAGTTTTCCTCCATGTAAAATTGGATTAAAACAATCACGGATAGCAGTTTGTGCCACTTTATAATCCAGCATGGAAATATTAGATCTAATACGAAGTTTAGTATTGGGATAACTTTCCAATTGTAATTTTGGTTCCCATCCTGGTTCCCCATTTGGAAAGAAAATGGGATATGTCATTGGATCTAAATTACAGATTAATATATTGATGTTGATAAATGGTTGTTCTTCATTGCGTGGATATATTCTAATATCCCACTGAAAAGGTGGTTCACCATCTTCATTTTTAAACACCATGGCAACCTCATTTACAGTAGGTAAATTATATCTTTTTTGATCAGTGTTGCGATCTCTTTTTAACACCATATTGACTCTTGGTGTAGGCAATTGATGTCTTTCAGCATGTTCCTGTTGTTCTTTTTCAAGCTGTGCTAATTGTTTGTATGCTTGACTATATGGGTTTTTTGCATAATTTTTTCCAGCTGTTCAAAGACTATGCGCAAACACTGTCTTTTTTTCTGGAAGTGTCATTCTTTGCTCCACAGCTTCCATCGTATCTAAGACATGTAACTGTCCAAATTTCCTTTGCTGTCCTTCTTGTGGGTGTAAATGTGAAGTTCGGTGGTATATTTGACCTTGAACTCTGAAACAGTAAGGACCATGTCCTGGTACATTTTCTGCTAATGTTGCACCCATTGAAGCAAATGAAATTGCACTGTTATAAGACCTTATGTTTTGTTTGAAATTATTATAATTTGGAAATGTTGGATCACTCATAATGCATTCTAAATAATATGGAAATGGGTGTCTTAGTGGAAGTTTCACCTTTCCTTTCTGACAGCAACTAATTAAATTTCCGTCAGTAGGTCTTTCCTTTATAAAATGATAGGCCCCACAAAACTGACAAACCACATTAAGTAACCCACAATAATGAGTATCTACTTGTACTGCAGTAGTAAACACATTATCATGCATTTCTTCAACATAGATATCAGACCCACATTCTATATGTACATTTTTTTCTTGTGTGTCCACATTTAAATCATTCTGCAAATTAGAATCATTGGACAATGGTTCACAGAGATGTTTTTGTTTACTTTTACGTTTCTTGGAAGCCCCAACACACTCACTTGCGGCTTTCTTACTCATCTTTCTTTTATTTAAATGTCTCTGTCGATCTTCTTCTCGCAAGCGTTTTGAAGTTTCCGGTTTCCGAGCATCGCTCCACCTTTGTTTCCTTTCCCTTGCCAATCTTCTTTTGCGTTCAATTTTGTCTTCTCCATTCTCCGCCATTTGAATCTGTAATTTTAAATAGAGATGTAATTATTGTTTGTTCTTTGTTTTGTATACATTTTTTCCTTTTTGTACTTTTCGATTAAAGTAGATGAATAAACTAATAAAACATTTTCAATTGTTGCACTTTAGTCTGAAAGAAATGAAACCATTTTTCAAAGTATTTTATTGACATATATGAAATGGGAAATAGCTGCACATATCTATCTTTATATTATTAATCCTTTAATGACATTCCTTCTTGATTGAATTCACAGCATACCATCATTTTTTATTTTTTTTGCAAGTGTTGGAAGCTTCTTATTTTCTTTAAATATTATTATTAGTTAGTATTGTCTTTTCAACTTTTTTCAAGTTTTGACTAAATATCATAAATTAATGACTCAATAAGTACTATCCATTTTCAATAAATTTCAATTTTCACCAAATATATAATATATAGCCTTTTTCTATGCATCACTACAAAATTACATTTTTTACCTGTGAGGATGATGTTGATGTTGTTCAAAGGCTGCAAACGTCACGCTGTCTGTTTATTCCCTTGCAGATCCAAATAAACTGTCAAATCAAATAGATAATATTTTTAAACTTTTGCTTCATCGATATCATTAAATGAACATCAACAGACATATATTTGGCTACATTAAAAACCTAAAATCATATTTTTTAATATATTGCTGTAGTGATATAATTCAAATTTTGTACCTGTCCAAATTATCCTTATGATGTTCAATGTGTGCAAACGTCACTATCTCTGGTCATTCAGCTAGAGTTCACTGCAATTATACAAAATAGTAAAATTAATGTATAATATGTTACTTCATCTGTATTAATCAATGAGGCTTAACATACCTATTTTTGCATATATTAAAAACATGAAATGAATATATCAATCAATCAGCATGAACACACATATGAAAGCATAGATTATAAACATACACTCAATATTACTGTTAGTCTTTAAATAAGAATCAATTAATCTGTATTAATCTTAAATTAATGTCTGACTAAATATAACGTCAAGACATAAGCATGTTCCCTTTATTTTTTTTTGAGTGGTATTTTAAAATGAGTATGTTACAACTGAATTCTTAAAATAATGTACATTACTAATGAACTAAGAATCAATTAATGTTCATTAATATGAAAGTAATGTGTGACTAAATCTAACATCAACATGTAAGCATAAGTATATAGGCTTTAAAAAAAATGTTGGTTTATTTTATATAAAATATATAAGAACTGAATTATTTAAATAATGTACATACATTAATAATTCATTAATCAACGTGTTCCTTTTTTTATGCACATTCTTAAACGTTAACCTTTTTTAATATTAATGATTAGTAATGATACATTATGAATGTTATTTACAATTCTTTCCCACAGGTAATCACGATATATACCAAAATAATTCTTAAATTAATGTACATAAATAATTAATGAATCAATGTGTTCCTAATTAATGAATGTACATTATGAATGTTATTAACAATTGTTTCACACATGTAATCACGACATATAACAAAATAATTCTTAAATTAATGTACATTAATAATTAATTAATAAATCAGTTGTTTTTTTATTGACATTCTTAATCGTTAATTAATTTTGATATTAATCATTATTAATTAATTAATGTACATTATGAATGTTATTAACAATTGTTTCACACAGGTAATCATGATATATCACAAAATAAATCTTAAATTAATGTACATTAATAATTAATGAATCAATGTGTTCCTAATTAATTAATGTACATTATGAATGTTATTAACAATTGTTTCACACAGGTAAGCACGACATATAACAAAATAATTCTTAAATTAATGTACATTAATAATTAATTAATAAATCTGTGTTTTTTTTATTGACATTCTTAATCGTTAATTAATTTTGATATTAATCATTAATTAATTAATTAATGTACATTATGAATGTTATTAACAATTGTTTCACACAGGTAATCACGATATATCACAAAATAAATCTTAAATTAATGTACATTAATAATTAATGAATCAATGTGTTCCTAATTAATTAATGTACATTATGAATGTTATTAACAATTGTTTCACATAGGTAATCACGACATATAACAAAATAATTCTTAAATTTATGTAAATTAATAATTAATGAATCAATGTGTTGCTTTTGTATTCACATTCTTAAACGTTAACTAATTTTGATATTAATGATAAATTAATTAATTAATTTACATTATGAATGTTATTAACAATTGTTTCACACAGGTAAGCACAATATTATTTTTCTATTAATTACATTTCTTATTTATTATTTATTAAGTAAGTACCAATTTATTAATTAATAATTATAAATGATATATTTACCTTTTTTAATGTGATAATGCTGAAGCAGTATACGGAAGAGCTAACAATCTCTTGAGATTTCCCGGCATCAGAAAACATCCAGTCAGACTGTCATCACCTGAGGAGAAAGTGTCAGTTATGTGTGAAGTGTGCCCTATATATAGGCTTTGTGCGCGAGACAAATTCATTGTTTTAGGCGGGAAATCCGCAGTTGCGCGAGCCAAATGCGTTGTTTTCGGCGGGAAATCCTATGTGGCGCGAGACAAGGCGGGAAATCTGTGTTAATGCGTAAATCGGTAATATTGTTTCTTAAAATGTACTCGCTACTGTCTTTTTACTCATTGTGCGGTTAATCCGCATCCTTTATCTCGTTGTTTTTCGAACACATACGTCTGTGGCTGTGTTTTATGCAGTTCGTAGTAGTATAGCCCCGTTTTCATTTTTTTCGGCGGCCATTTTTTTCTTGCTTAGCAGATTTTCAATCTTTGTAACTCGGCTAAATCGATGTAAATTGCAGTTCCAACTCACTTACAGACGTCCTGCCTGGTTCCCCATGCTGTAAGTGACCTTTGTTTTATTTTTTTGTGTGTATTTAGTGTTTTTTTTACTGTTTTTGTTCCGCCGCTTATCTTGTAAATTTTTTTCAGTGCTACGGTTTAACGGCTCGCCTCGCTACGCGAGGCTCACCTGCAATGAGAGCGCCGCTCATTGCCAAAGTGGTACGGTTTAACATAACGGCTTGCCTCGCTATGCGAGGCTCGCCTGCAATGAGCGCCTGCGGCGCTCATTGCCAAAGTGCTACAATTTAACGGTTCACCTCGCTACGCGAGGCTCGCCGGGCGATCGCAAAGTCATACAATCGGCAAAGTGGTACGGTTTAACGGCTCGCCTCGCTGCGTGAGGCTCGGCGGGCGATGAGCGCCTGCGGCACTCATCGCAAAGTCGGACGATCGGCAAAGTGGTACGGTTTAACGGCTCGCCTCGCTGCGCGAGGCGAGCCGGGCGATGAGCACCTGCGGCACTCATCGCTAAGTCGTACGCACTACGCAACGCAGCGTGACGACGAATCGTATTTAGACAATTATAATATGTGATTTATATATAAATATAAATATATATATAAGTGTATATATATATATATATATATATATATATATATATATATATATATAAAATGTATGTCTATATGCCATCTTATTATTTATTCATATATATATATATATATATATATATATATATTTATATTTATATATTTCATATATATAAAAATTATTGGTCAAAACTTTCATGGGAAAGACATGCTCCATAGCGCCAAATATGGTAGTGCATTATTAAGTTTAATTTTGCTGTTTTTTGTGTCCCCTATTAATTTAATTTGGGGAGATTTGCCCCCCCCACTCCCCCTATTTCCTATGCCCCTGCATGTACAGTGTCTTTAGTTGCTTTATTCATCTTTCCGCAACAATTTTAACATTACCATATGTATGACAAGTCCAAAATATATATATATATATATATATATATATATATATATATATATATGCATATTTGTTCCTTGGAGACTTTTGTGCAATTAATTATAATGTTTTTTCATGCCTTTCCATGCTTTTAATGTACAGTACTGTATGTTTAATTGCTGTAACACCTCTAATAAGTGTTTTAAAATGGCCTTGCGAGTCCTATTTAGAACATCTAATGTTTTGACAGAAACGTGATACTTTTTTTAGTTGCTGGTTAGACATTATTTGCGAGCTACAGGTCTAATAGACTATCGATTTTGTGTAACTTTAATTATTTAGCGCTTGTAATGTTTGAGCTGTGCTAAAACCAATACATTTGTAAGCCGTAATTTGTGGCTTTAGCTAGCCCGTACTGATTGTGAGACAGTAACTTGTAATCGGATTGCGAGTAGCAAATAGTGATAGTAATAGATTAATAGTAATAGAACAACAGGTGACAATTTTAAGAGTGGTTTCAAGTGTGTATATACTGTATTGATATATTATTCTACCTGCTTCTGATTTTATAGCGAAATAGATAGCCAGGCTGTGTATTTAGCTTTCACTACACACCTGAAGGACTCATTTGATATCTGCTGCAAGGACAGCAACCCAAAAAGCCCTTTTTAGGGCTAGAACATCATTTATTTTATTTTATTTTATTTTTCTGCTGATTTAATAGGGAAATAGATAGCCAGGCTGTGTATTTAGCTTTCACTACACACCTGAAGGACTCCTTTGATATCTGCTGCAAGGACAGCAACCCAAAAAGCCCTTTTTAGGGCTAGAACATCATTTATTTTATTTTATTTTTTTTTCTTCTGATTTAATAGGGAAATAGATAGCCAGGCTGTGTATTTAGCTTTCACTACACACCTGAATGACTCCTTTGATATCTGCTGCAAGGACAGCAACCCAAAAAGCCCTTTTTATTTTATTTTATTATTTTTTTCTGTGTAATCTAATTGCATATGCCTATCTGCTAGCGAGTATGTGAGGCATATTACATCTACTCTGCCAACTTTTGCCAGTGCACAGTGACACTCATATCTAGTGAAACCGTAGTGTGCAGTGAAATAAAAGAACCCTTTTTTTACTGTAATCGATTGAATATCAGTTGCCTGCCTACAGGCGTGTGTGTGAGGCCTATTGCATCTAGTTTGCCAACTTTTGCCAGTCCACAGTGACACTCATATTTAGTGCAACCGTAGTGTGCAGTGAAATAAAACAACCCTTTTTTTACTGTAATCGATTGAATATCAGTTGCCTGCCTACAGGCGTGTGTGTGAGGCCTATTGCATCTAGTTTGCCAACGTTTGCCAGTCCACAGTGACACTCATATCTAGTGCAACCGTAGTGTGCAATGAAATAAAACAACCCTTTTTTTACTGTAATTGATTGAATATCAGTTGCCTGCCTACAGGCGTGTGTGCGAGGCCTATTGCATCTAGTTTGCCATCTTTTGCCAGAGCACAGTGACACTCATATCTAGTGCAACCGTAGTGTGCAGTGAAATAAAACAACCCTTTTTTGACTGTAATCGAATGAATATCAGTTGCTTGCCTACAGGCGTGTGTGTGAGGCCTATTGCATCTAGTCTGCCAACTTTTGCCAGTCCACAGTGACACTCATATTTAGTGCAACCGTAGTGTGCAGTGAAATAAAAGAACCCTTTTTTTACTGTAATCGATTGAATATCAGTTGCCTGCCTACAGGCGTGTGTGTGAGGCCTATTGCATCTAGTTTGCCAACTTTTGCCAGTCCACAGTGACACTCATATTTAGTGCAACCGTAGTGTGCAGTGAAATAAAACAACCCTTTTTTTACTGTAATCGATTGAATATCAGTTGCCTGCCTACAGGCGTGTGTGTGAGGCCTATTGCATCTAGTTTGCCAACTTTTGCCAGTCCACAGTGACACTCATATCTAGTGCAACCGTAGTGTGCAATGAAATAAAACAACCCTTTTTTTACTGTAATCGATTGAATATCAGTTGCCTGCCTACAGGCGTGTGTGCGAGGCCTATTGCATCTAGTCTGCCATCTTTTGCCAGAGCACAGTGACACTCATATCTAGTGCAACCGTAGTGTGCAGTGAAATAAAACAACCGTTTTTTGACCGTAATCGATTGAATATCAGTTGCCTGCCTACAGGCGTGTGTGTGAGGCCTATTGCATCTAGTCTGCCAACTTTTGCCAGTGCACAGTGACACTCATATCTAGTGCAACCGTAGTGTGCAGTGAAATAAAACAACCCTTTTTTTACTATAACCGATTGAATATCAGTTGCCTGCCTACAGGCGTGTGTGTGAGGCCTATTGCATCTAGTCTGCCAACTTTTGCCAGTCCACAGTGACACTCATATCTAGTGCAACCATAGTGTGCAGTGAAATAAAAGAACCCTTTTTTTACTGTAATCGATTGAATATCAGTTGCCTGCCTACAGGCGTGTGTGAAAGGCCTATTGCATCTAGTCTGCCAACTTTTGCCAGTGCACAGTGACACTCATATCTAGTGCAACCGTAGTGTGCAGTGAAATAAAACAACCCTTTTTTTACTGTAATCGATTGAATATCAGTTGCCTGCCTACAGGCGTGTGTGTGAGGCCTATTGCATCTAGTCTGCCAACATTTGCTAGTGCTTAGTGACACTCATATCTAGTGCAACTGTAGTGTGCAGTGAAATAAAACAACTCTTTTTTGACTGTAGTCGATTGAATATCAGTTGCCTGCCTACAGGCGTGTGTGTGAGGCCTATTGCATCTAGTTTGCCAACTTTTGCCAGTGCACAGTGACACTCATATCTAGTGTAACCGTAGTGTGCAGTGAAATAAAAGAACCCTTTTTTTACTGTAATTGATTGAATATCAGTTGCCTGCCCACAGGCGTGTGTGTGAGGCCTATTGCATCTAGTTTGCCAACTTTTGCCAGTCCACAGTGACACTCATATCTAGTGCAACCGTAGTGTGCAATGAAATAAAATAACCCTTTTTTTACTGTAATCGATTGAATATCAGTTGCCTGCCTACAGGCGTGTGTGTGAGGCCTATTGCATCTAGTCTGCCAACTTTTGCCAGTGCACAGTGACACTCATATCTAGTGCAACTGTAGTGTGCAGTGAAAAAAAACAACCCTTTTTTTACTGTAATCGATTGAATATCAGTTGCCTGCCTACAGGCTTGTGTGTGAGGCCTATTGCATCTAGTCTGCCAACTTTTGCTAGAGCACAGCGACACTCATATCTAGTGCCACCGTAGTGTGCAGTGAAATAAAACAACCCTTTTTTGACTCTAATCGATTGAATATCAATTGCCTGCCTACAGGCGTGTGTGTGAGGCCTATTGCATCTAGTCTGCCAACTTTTGCCAGTGCACAGTGACACTCATATCTAGTGCAACCGTAGTGTGCAGTGAAATAAAACAACCCTTTTTTGACTGTAATCGATTGAATATCAGTTGCCTGCCTACAGGCGTGTGTGTGAGGCCTATTGCATCTAGTCTGCCAACTTTTGCCAGTCCACAGTGACACTCATATCTAGTGCAACCATAGTGTGCAGTGAAATAAAAGAACCCTTTTTTTTACTGTAATCGATTGAATATCAGTTGCCTGCCTACAGGCGTGTGTGAAAGGCCTATTGCATCTACTCTGCCAACTTTTGCCAGTGCACAGTGACACTCATATCTAGTGCAACCGTAGTGTGCAGTGAAATAAAACAACCCTTTTTTGACTGTAATCGATTGAATATCAGTTGCCTGCCTACAGGCGTGTGTGTGAGGCCTATTGCATCTAGTCTGTCAACTTTTGCCAGTGCACAGTGACACTCATATCTAGTGCAACCATAGTGTGCAGTGAAATAAAAGAACCCTTTTTTTTACTGTAATCGATTGAATATCAGTTGCCTGCCTACAGGCGTGTGTGAAAGGCCTATTGCATCTACTCTGCCAACTTTTGCCAGTGCACAGTGACACTCATATCTAGTGCAACCGTAGTGTGCAGTGAAATAAAACAACCCTTTTTTGACTGTAGTCGATTGAATATCAGTTGCCTGCCTACAGGCGTGTGTGTGAGGCCTATTGCATCTAGTTTGCCAACTTTTGCCAGTGCACAGTGACACTCATATCTAGTGCAAACGTATTGTGCAGTGAAATAAAAGAACCCTTTTTTTACTGTAATTGATTGAATATCAGTTGCCTGCCCACAGGCGTGTGTGTGAGGCCTATTGCAACTAGTTTGCCAACTTTTGCCAGTCCACAGTGACACTCATATCTAGTGCAACCGTAGTGTGCAATGAAATAAAAGAACCCTTTTTTTACTGTAATCGATTGAATATCAGTTGCCTGCCTACAGGCGTGTGTGTGAGGCCTATTGCATCTAGTCTGCCAACTTTTGCCAGTGCACAGTGACACTCATATCTAGTGCAACTGTAGTGTGCAGTGAAAAAAAACAACCCTTTTTTTACTGTAATCGATTGAATATCAGTTGCCTGCCTACAGGCTTGTGTGTGAGGCCTATTGCATCTAGTCTGCCAACTTTTGCTAGAGCACAGCGACACTTATATCTAGTGCAACCGTAGTGTGCAGTGAAATAAAAAAACCCTTTTTTGACTCTAATCGATTGAATATCAATTGCCTGCCTACAGGCGTGTGTGTGAGGCCTATTGCATCTAGTCTGCCAACTTTTGCCAGTGCACAGTGACACTCATATCTAGTGCAACCATAGTGTGCAGTGAAATAAAACAACCCTTTTTTGACTCTAATCGATTGAATATCAGTTGCCTGCCTACAGGCGTGTGTGTGAGGCCTATTGCATCTAGTCTGCCAACTTTTGCCAGTCCACAGTGACACTCATATCTAGTGCAACCATAGTGTGCAGTGAAATAAAAGAACCCTTTTTTTTTACTGTAATCGATCGAATATCAGTTGCCTGCCTACAGGCGTGTGTGAAAGGCCTATTGCATCTACTCTGCCAACTTTTGCCAGTGCACAGTGACACTCATATCTAGTGCAACCGTAGTGTGCAGTGAAATAAAACAACCCTTTTTTGACTGTAATCGATTGAATATCAGTTGCCTGCCTACAGGCGTTTGTGTGAGGCCTATTGCATCTAGTCTGCCAACTTTTGCCAGTGCACAGTGACACTCATATCTAGTGCAACTGTAGTGTGCAGTGAAATAAAACAACTCTTTTTTGACTGTAGTCGATTGAATATCAGTTGCCTGCCTACAGGCGTGTGTGTGAGGCCTATTGCATCTAGTTTGCTAACTTTTGCCAGTGCACAGTGACACTCATATCTAGTGCAACCGTAGTGTGCAGTGAAATAAAATAACCCTTTTTTTACTGTAATTGATTGAATATCAGTTGCCTGCCCACAGGCGTGTGTGTGAGGCCTATTGCATCTAGTCTGCCAACTTTTGCCAGAGCACAGGGACACTCATATCTAGTGCAACCGTAGTGTGCAGTGAAATAAAACAACCCTTTTTTGACTCTAATCGATTGAATATCAATTGCCTGCCTACAGGCGTGTGTGTGAGGCCTATTGCATCTAGTCTGCCAACTTTTGCCAGTCCACAGTGACACTCATATCTAGTGCAACCATAGTGTGCAGTGAAATAAAAGAACCGTTTTTTACTGTAATCGATTGAATATCAGTTGCCTGCCTACAGGCGTGTGTGAAAGGCCTATTGCATCTAGACTGCCAACTTTTGCCAGTGCACAGTGACACTCATATCTAGTGCAACCGTAGTGTGCAGTGAAATAAAAGAACCCTTTTTTTACTGTAATCGATTGAATATCAGTTGCCTGCCTACAGGCGTGTGTGAAAGGCCTATTGCATCTAGTCTGCCAACTTTTGCCAGTCCACAGTGACACTCATATCTAGTGCAATCATAGTGTGCAGTGAAATAAAACAACCCTTTTTTTACTGTAATCGATTGAATATCAGTTGCCTGCCTACAGGCATGTGTGTGAGGCCTATTGCATCTAGTCTGCCAACTTTTGCCAGTGCACAGTGACACTCATATCTAGTGCAACCGTAGTGTGCAGTGAAAAAAAACAGCCCTTTTTTTACTGTAATATCTGGAGTCACAGTAGCTTGCACGCATAGTACCACTAATCGTAAAAAAAATGACAGGCAGAGGCAGGCCACCCCGCAGGGGCCGTCGTGGTCGTGGTGCTGTGATTGCCTTTGGCCCTAGAATAATGCCCAGTTTTCAGAGGCAACGTACCCTGAACTTGAACAGTTCTGAGGACATGGTTGACTGGCTAACACAGGACACCCAATGTTCTACAGCTTCCGCTTGGAACCTAGACGCACCCTCCTCCTCCAGCTTAGCTTCGGGCACCTCTCCAGTTAACACTCGCCCGCCTGCCGCCACCACCAACACTAGCACCACAGCCGCTTCACTTGATCCGTCAGCAGAGTTATTTACACATCCGTTGGAAGAAATGAGTGATGCACAAGCATTAGTGCCAGAGGATGTAGATAACAGGGATATGTCCCAGTCAGGCAGCATTACACACATGGACGTACGGTCTGATGATGATGATGATGTTGTACCCGGTGCTGCTTCCTTTGTTGAGTTGTCAGATACAAGTGAAGCGGTTGATGATGACGATGCGTCCGTGGATGTCACGTGGGTGCCCGCTATAAGAGAAGAAGAAAAGGAGGAAAGTTCAGATGGGGAGACAGAGAAGAGGAGGAAACGAGTTGGAAGCAGCGGGAAGTCGTTGAAAGTAGCTAGTGGCACAGTCAGACAGCATGCATCGGCACCCGGGGTCAGCCAGACAGCACTCCAGTCAACGCATGCTGTTGCCACCACCAGAATGCCGTCATTGCAGAGCTCAGCAGTGTGGCAATTTTTTCGTGTGTCTGCCTGTGACAACAGTGATGCCATTTGCAACCTGTGCGAAAAGAAACTGAGTCGTGCGAAGTCCAACACCCACCTAGGTACAACTTCTTTGCGAAGGCACATGATGTCACATCACAAATGCCTATCGGATCAACACATCAGTACAAGCAGCACACAAAGTCAAAGCCCCCATCCTCCTCCTGGTCCAGCATCTTCAGCTACGTCAACCACTGCTGCCCTGCTTGCCCCCTCTTAACCATCCGCCACTCCGTGTCTCGCCCTGAGCAGTCCCTGCTCATCTGCCCACAGTCAGGTGTCTGCCAAGGACATGTTTGAGCGTAAGAAGCCAATGTCACAAAGTCACCCCCTTGCCCGGCAACTGACAGATGGCTTGTCTGAACTCTTAGCCTGCCAGCTTTTACCATACAAGCTGGTGGAGTCTGAGGCATTCAAAACATTTGTAGCTATTGGGACACCGCAGTGGAAGGTACCCCGACGAAATTTCTTTGCACAAAAGGCAATCCCCAACTGTACTCGATTGTGCAAAAGGAAGTAATGGCATCTCTGGCACACAGTGTTGGGGCAAGGGTCCATTTGACCACGGATACCTGTTTTGCAAAGCATGGTCAGGGCAGGTATATCACCTACACTGCGCATTGGGTAAACCTGGTGACGGCTGCCAAGCATGGAATACGTGGCTCTGCAGAGGAGTTGGTGACACCGCCACGACTTGCAGGCAGGCCTACTGCCACCTCCTCTACTCCTCCTACTCCATCCTCTTCCATAACCTCCTCGGCTGAGTCCTCTTCTGCTGCTGCTATTTCTTGCTCCACATCAACGGCACCCCCCCAGCTCCACAGGTACTATTCCACATCCCGGATACGGCAGTGTCACGCCGTCTTGGGGTTGACTTCCCTGAAAGCAGAGAGTCACACCAGACCAGCACTCCTGTCCGCCCTGAACGCACAGGTGGATCAGTGGCTGACTCCGCACCAACTGGAGATCGGCAAAGTGGTTTGTGACAACGGAAGAAATTTGTTGGCGGCATTGAATTTGGGCAAGTTGACACATGTGCCGTGCATGGTACATGTGTGTAATCTGATTGTACAATGCTTTGTGCATAAGCACCCAGGCTTACAGGACGTCCTGAAGCTGGCCAGGAAAGTGTGTGCCCATTTCAGGCGTTCCTACATGGCCATGGCGCACTTTACAGATATCCAGCAACGAAACAACATGCCAGCGAGGCACTTGATTTTAGACAGCCCGACACATTGGAATTCAACACTCCTAATGTTCGACTGCCTGCTCCAACAAGAAAAGGCCGTTAACTAGTATTTGTATGACCGTGGTGCTAGGACAGCCTCTGCGGAGCTGGGGATTTTTTGCCACGTTACTGGACGCTCATGCGCAATGCCTGTAGGCTTATGCGTCCTTTTGAGGAGGTGACAAACCTGGTGAGTCGCACCCAGGGCACCATCAGCGATATCATACCATTTGTTTTCTTCCTGGAGCGTGCCATGCGAAGAGTGCTGGATCAGGCCGTAGATGAGCGTGAAGAGGAAGAGGAAGAGTTGTGGTCACCATCACCGCCAGAAACAGCCTTATCAGCATCGCTTGCTGGACCTGCGTCAATGCTGGAAGAGGATTGTGAGGAAGAGGAGTCAGAGGAGGAATGTTGCTTTGAGGAGGAGGAGGAAGACCAACCACAACAGGCATCCCAGGGTGCTCGTTGTCACCTATCTGGTACCAGTGGTGTTGTACGTGGCTGGGGGGAAGAACATACCTTCAGTGAGATCACTGAGGACGAGGAACGGGATATGACTAGCTCGGCATCCAACCATGTGCAAATGGGGTCTTTCATGCTGTCGTGCCTGTTGAGGGAGCCTTGTATAAAAAGGATGAAGGAGAACTACCTGTACTGGGTGTCCACGCTACTAGACCCCCGGTATAAGCAGAAAGTGCCTGAAATGTTACCGAATTACCACAAGTCGGAAAGGATGCAGCACTACCAAAATAAATTAAAAAGTATGCTTTACACAGCATTTAAGGGTGATGTCACAGCACAAAGGCAATCTAACAGCGGAAGAGGTGAACATAATCCTCCTCCTCCCACGACCACGACGGCAAGGAGAGGACGCTTTACAGACGTGTTGTTGATGGAGGACATGCAGAGCTTTTTAAGTCCTGTGCAACGACTCGACCGTCAGGTATCAGATTACCTTGCCATAACTACATATATCGACACTATGAGGAGCGATGAACCCCTTGACTACTGGGTGTACACGTTTGCCCTGTGGCCTGAGCTATCCCAATTTGCCATAGAACTTCTGTCCTACCCGCTTCAAGTGTCCTGTCAGAAAGGACCTTCAGTGCAGCAGGAGGTTTTGTCACTGATTAGAGAAGTCGCCTAGGTCAAAAAAGTCTAGATTACCTCACCTTTATTAAAATGAATGAGGGATGGATCCCGAAGGGACTGACAGTGGGTGATACATTTGATTAAAAAAGGCCTGATAGATGAGCTGCCTTGAGCTAATAATGGTCAACAAACTAACATCATTTTTTCTGGTCGCTGCAACAATACCTAATTTTTGCATTTCAATTATTTTATTGTCAGGAGGCGTACAGCATGTAATGAAAAATAAAGCATTTTTTAACAGTCTTGCATAACAGTTGTGCAAAAATACATATTTACAATAAAGACATTTTGTGAAAGTTAGCTGGTTATTCCTTCTTATTTTTACTTTTTAGGTTAATAATTTTTCTTATTTTTTACTGTGATTGCAATTTAAGAGATACCTAAAACATGGTAAAACAGACAATAGTAAGGAGTATATCTGCAGGGAACACCAAAGTCCTATTAGCTATCATCCCTCCAGCAGTATTAGCTTATTATTTACAATATCTAACCTGGGCAATCACCCTTGGGTTACCCTAGGGCAGGCTTCAGTGAGCGACCTCTCCTTTCCTGGAATGATTTTGCCGCTGGTTGCTTCTGAAGGGTCTCCAGGGCTCCCCCACTCCGGTCCTTCCCTCAGTGTCGCTTCAACCAGTAACAAATGTTTTATATTTGTAAAGCGACCCAATGATCCCCCTTGATAGAGGTTTATCTTTACAAATTTTGGAGAATCAATTTAAGACCGATGTCCCCTGTTTCTGGGTCAGGGAGTGTGTGAAATGCCTCAGCCTACAGTAATTGTAATGTTCTGACAGCGGTAGCTCATGCTTGTCCCTCAGTTCCTCATAGGTGAGCATCTGGCCCTTTACTAACCAGTCTCCCAGTCTATCTAGTTTCCTTGACTACTGGGTGTGCACGTTTGCCCTGTGGCCTGAGCTATCCCAATTTGCCATAGAACTTCTGTCCTGCCCCGCTTCAAGTGTCCTGTCAGAAAGGACCTTCAGTGCAGCAGGAGGTTTTGTCACTGATAAGAGAAGTCGCCTAGGTCAAAAAAGTCTAGATTACCTCACCTTTATTAAAATGAATGAGGGATGGATCCCGAAGGGACTGACAGTGGGCGATACATTCGATTAAAAAAGGCCTGATAGATGAGCTGCCTTGAGCTAATAATGGTCCACAAACTAACATAATTTTTTCTGGTCGCTGCAACAATACCTAATTTTTGCATTTCAATTATTTTATTGTCAGGAGGCGTACAGCATGTAATGAAAAATAAAGCATTTTTGAACAGTCTTGCATAACAGTTGTGCAAAAATACATATTTACAATAAAGACATTTTGTGAAAGTTAGCTGGTTATTCCTTCTTATTTTTACTTTTTAGGTTAATAATTTTTCTTATTTTTTACTGTGATTGCAATTTAAGAGATACCTAAAACATGGTAAAACAGACAATAGTAAAGAGTATATCTGCATGGAACACCAAAGTCCTATTAGCTATCATCCCTCCAGCAGTATTAGCTTATTATTTACAATATCTAACCTGGGCAATCACCCTTGGGTTACCCTAGGGCAGGCTTCAGTGAGCGACCTCTCCTTTCCTGGGATGATTTTGCCGCCGGTTGCTACTGAAGGGTCTCCAGGGCTCCCCCACTCCGGTCCTTCCCCCAGTGTCGCTTCAACCAGTAACAAATGTTTTATATTTGTAAAGCGACCCAATGATCCCCCTTGATAGAGGTTTATCTTTACAAATTTTGGAGAATCAATTTAAGACTGGTGTCCCCTGTTTCTGGGTCAGGGAGTGTGTGAAATGCCTCAGCCTACAGTAATTGTAATGTTCTGACAGCGGTAGCTCATGCTTGTCCCTCAGTTCCTCATAGGTGAGCATCTGGCCCTTTACTAACCAGTCTCCCAGTCTATCTAGTTTCCTTGACTTCCACCAGTGTTGTGATGTTGTGCTCATGTGTTTCGGGGCCTGAGGGTGGTCAAGAATTGGGGCCATTTGGGTGGATCCAGGGAACAAACCTGTGTGTTTCTTGGCCCATTTCCAGTATGATAGTGAGTGTCTGATTAGGCTCTGAGGCAATTCTGATAGCCAAGCCACCTTGTCCCAGGTTAAGGGCCTTAAAGTTTGGTTCTCTAAATACACACAGGCCGGTTGATGACATTTAGAATGAGCTATTAGGAGGAAAGATAAGTGACGGAACAGGTATTAAACTGATAGGAATAAATAGTACAACTTAATACACCACTCCTACCTGGTGGCACCTTAGATTGCACGCGCAGTGCCCCAAATTCGAAGTGGGAGGACCGACCAAGCATCTTTTTCCATCTCCCTGTTCCAAAAATCCATGCCATATACACGTCCCCTGATAGGTGACATAACAGGTATTAAACTGAAAGGAATGAATAGTACAACTTAATACACCACTCCTATCTGGTGGCACATTACATTGCACGTACAGTGCCCCAAATTCAAAGTGGGAGGACCGACCAAGCATCTTTTTCCATCTCCCTGTTCCAAAAATCCATGCCATATACACGTCCCCATATAGGTGACGTAACAGGTATTAAACTGATAGGAATGAGTAGTACAACTTAATACACCAATCCTATCTGGTGGCACCTTAGATTGAACGTGCAGTGCCCCAAATTCGAAGTAGGAGGCCAGACCAAGCATCTTTTTCCATCTCCCTGTTCCAAAAATCCATGCCATATACATGTACCCTGATAGGTGACGTAACAGGTATTAAACTGATATGAATGAGTAGTACAACTTAATACACCACTCCTATCTGGTGGCTCATTACATTGCACGTGCAGTGCCCCAAATTCAAAGTGGGAGGACAGACCAAGTATCTTTTTCCATCTCCCAGTTCCAAAAATCCATGCCATATACACGTCCCCGATAGGTGACGTAACAGGTATTAAACTGATAGGAATGAGTAGTACAACTTAATACACCACTCCTATCTGGTGGCACCTTAGATTGCACGTGCAGTGCCCCAAATATGAAGTAGGAGGTCCGACCAAGCATCTTTTTCCATCTCCCTGTTCCAAAAATCCATGCCATATACACGTCCCCTAATAGTGGACGTAACAAACCGATAGGAATAGTACTACTTAACAGTACACACCTTATAATAACGCAGACCGAGGCAACGCGTATAATCTTCCATGCTGTGCAGTGGAAGGCCCCAGACTCTGACCTGTGTATAATCTTCCATGCTGGGCAATGGAAGCCCCCAGACTCTGGGAGTCTGAAGAAGAGGAGTCAGAGGAGGAAGGTGGCTTTGAGGAGGTGGAAGACCAAACACAGCAGGCATCCCAGGGGGGCTTTTTGTCCCCTTTCGGGGACCCTTGGTGGCTGGGTGGAGGAAGAGACCTTCAATGACATCAGTGAGGACAAGGAACGGGACATGGCTAGCTTGGTATCCAACCTTGTGCAAATGGGGAGTTTGCGGTTGTGCAAAGGGACTGTTTGCGGTTGTTTGCAGTGCATTAAACGGGGAGATTGGTCTGTTACTGTGAAGCAGGTGTAACCCTTACACTACCTGATCGATACAACATCATACCTGATGTTTTAAAGCATGTTATTCCAAACAATTTAGGAATGTTAGGTGATTTATGTCCTTTATGGCTTAAAACCAGACCCTGCATCAACTATGTAATTTTCCGTGGGAGTTTTGCCATGGGTCCCCCTCCAGCATGCCACAGTCCAGGTGTTAGTCCCCTTGAAACAACTTTCCCATCACTATTGTGGCCAGAAAGAGTCCCTGTGGGTTTTGAAGTTCGCCTGCCCATTGAAGTCTATGGCATTTCGCAAATGTTCGTCCGTTCACGAACATTTGATGGAATTTGCGTCCGCGGTTCGCAAACCGAAAATTTGATGTTCGCTACATCAATACTAATTTTCCTTATTTCGATTGGAAAGACTTCAACCTAGTAGAAAACCCAACTTTTGAAAGGAGGAAAATGTCACTGACGCCAGAAAGGAAATGTGCATAACAAAATCCAACAAAACTGTGCCCTGAATAGATTTCTTTACTAACTACTGCAAAAAAAAATCCACTGTAGTTCTTTGGATAACTTAAGAGTAACCAGTCTTGCTAAGGAACCTCTTCAGAAAAAGCCCCTAAATTTCTAACCCCAAAAATGGCATATACTACCAGAATAATCAACCACATATCACAAAGCCTATTGTATTCAGTGCAAAAGCGAAGTATTCATTTGAGGCTCCATAATAACCGGAATTTATGTACACACAAAAAAAGAAATTATCTGTAGCATGAGGCAAGCAAAAAACTAGCATACAATTATACAATTTTCAAAAGCCTACACTCATTAACTGAATACAGTACAGACAAAAAAGTCATTTAAATCATTCTCATTGGTGTACAGTAGAATCTCTTGAGTCATCTTGACAATACTAAATGCCCCCCCAAACAAAGTCCAAAAATAAATTGATCAAAATGTTACAAACTAATTACCCAGTGAAAGTGAATGATGAGACCACTGTATAATACAATATTATACAGTGGTCTCATCATTCACTATCACATTCAATTATTGGACTATTGTGATGAAGGTCCACAATATCCATTAAGACTATGTGACTCTATCTATTGCAGGGCTCTAAGACACATTTAGGGAATATTTTAGAGAGCCTTCCTGGAAGGAGGTCCCACTGAGATCATAGGTCTAACCTTCCACGCTATCCCTGTTTATTATATTATACACTAGCGACTTGCTCGTCAAAAAACGGCAATGAGATGTGTATGTTTGGAAAGTTGTTTAGTTATTAATATAAGTATTTCACACTTGTAAGATTTTAGTTATGATGAAATAAGTACTATTGTGATATTAAACATGTTTATTTTTGTAAAATGTTCTTTTGATGAACAGTAACTGTTAAAAGCATTTTGTATTAAAAGTATTAACATTTTAATGTAAGAACAGTTGAACTTTAAATTAATCAGTATTGTAAACTTGAGTTAATGGTTTTTTAACATGCAAGTTCAATCTCATGAATTGTGAACTTAAATATACATTGAATCCAGAGGAAGGCAAACAGTAAAAACCCTCCTTGAAACGTAGCCAATTGTATCAGAGAGGGAAAAAAATGAATTGCTTCCTGAACCCATTAACTGGCGATCAGATTACTCCCTGGATTAATGTTTAACATAAAAGACAACATTTACATTGTGACTTAAAACGTGGTTGAGCTGTTAACATGAACTTTGTAATATGTCTAAGTAAGGAACTTAAAAGTATATTTTTTGAAACTTGAACTTTCACTTAACATTTTAACAAAATTTGTGAAAATAATGCAAGGCAAGTGTTTTGTGAGGCTAATCATCCATAAACAGTACTTCCATTAATTATGACTGAATTGTTTATTGATTTGTATTTTTGATTGGTTGACCTTTGTTTGTTGCTATAGTAATTGTTTTAAATCGCACATATAGTTTGGTCTCTGGAAAAGTGGTTCTCTAAAAAGAGAACGCAAGAATTTAAACTTGTTGCACGCTGTGTAAGCACTGTTCTGTATGTGTTTGACAATTTAATGTAGTTTAACAGGGAAATATTGTTTTTGTAAATGTAATTTCTGTCGCGTAATAATGACCTTTTGATGGGAATGGAGATTTATGTGTATTTGTTTTAAAAATGTGGTGGTTATATTGTGCTTTTTTATATTTTTGCATTTGCTTTTAAATTTGTTTTGCATGGCTTTTGTTTCTTTAATGAAAAGTTAAAGTACTTCTTAGTAGACAATGTTTTTAGTAATAATACGTCCATCTTCTAATAAATCACCTTGACTTTCATTCTGTTCAATGTAATCTTTAATAGCCTGTGGATTTTTGCACCTTGATAACGCAACATACAATTGGCCATGTGCAAATTGTATGTTCTAACTGGTTGTTCTAAGAAAATACCCACAGATTTGAACGTTTGTCCTTGGGATTTATTAATGGTCATGGCAAATGCCATAATTTTGGGAAATTGTCTTCTTTGAAGTACAAAAGGGAGACTACTTTCACTTGGTGCTAAATCTATTCTTGGTATGAAAACTCTCTCTCCTGTTAAAATTTCAGCATCTATGAATTGGTCCTTTAATTGTTGAACAATTAATCTTGTCCCATTGCATAGGCCTTTTTTGGGGTTCATATTTCGCAGTAACATGACAATTGCACCTTTCTTTAGATGCAAAATATGTGGTGGCATTCCAGAAGGAGTTATTGAGTTCATGAATTCAGTGGAAAAGTTTGCCTGACTTTCATTGTCATCAGCAAGTACAGAATCAGCACTGTGATAATTTCTTTGTGGTGCATTATTTTTTTTAAAGATTTCATTATTGAGGATTAATGCATCCTTATTTTTAGACGTTAGTATGACTTGGTTGGCAAGCTCTGAATATAACTGGTTATTTATGCTACCTTCAAATATAGCCGATATAATATCTTGGGGACAAATCATGGTAAATTTGGTATTTTTTCTGTTCTGCCTTCTCCAATTTTAATAAGCCAATCATTGAAATCAGTTTGGCATTCTGATCTCATATTTTGTTGCAGTTGAAGATGGGTAAAATGTTTCCATAGTGTGCTTGACTTTATACAGGTTTCGATAATGTCAGTTCGATTTCCATGTACAAGGACAGGTAATGTTTGTCTAAAATCGCCACCTAACAACATTACCTTTTGACCAAATGCAAAAGTATTATCCATGACTTCACGAAGCAAACGGTCAATACATTGGAGGGCATAGCATGACATCATTGTGGCATCATCTATTATAATTAATTTCCTTTTTTTCAATTTTTTTGCTTGTAATGATGTCATGCAAATATCTGACACAGAGGTTTCTAAAATAGGCACTGGCAGTTTAAAGCCACTATTTACAGTTCTTCCACCTTCTAATAAAAGTGCAGCAATTCCAGTAGTGGCAAACGGCAGTGCTATTTGACCTTGTGCTCATACAGAACTCATTAATAAATTATATAGATACGTTTTTCCTGATCTGCCAGGTCCATCAAGATATAAATAACGCTCTGTGACCATGTCATCATCTATTGCATTGTTAATGGCATTACATGCTTGCAATTGTAAGGTATTTAAAGTTGCAAGCCTTTCTTCTGTTCTTTGTACTTGTAGTAATCCAGGAGTTAAAAATACTTATTCGATTTCCATTACGCTTTTAAGTGTGCAATAGGTTCATTGTATCGTTGCATAAAGTCTTCAGCCATATTACTTTTAAATGTGTCCCACAAAGCTAATGCATTTGGAGCATTTGAGAAGATACAAATAAATGCAAATTGTTCTCTCATCTGCCGTGGCATTTGACATAGTGCTGCCTCTTCTAAACATTTTTCCCATTCTGTATCATCAGCTAGTAAGTTTCTATGTCTCGCAGCTAAATGGAAGGATTCGTATACTATGTCATTAACAGTTCTCAAGTGTTCAAAACTTTGTGCTCCAGGAACATTTAAAAGTAATATTCATAAGCAAAAACGTTCAAGATCTCTTGGACTGACTGTGTAAATTCTTGGGATTATTTTATTTCCTCTGCTTTTTCTAGGTCTCCATAATCCATTCACAAAAACATAGTGATATGGAATTTCAATATATAAGAATTGTGTTGCTTGTGAATCTGTGGAATTAAATTCAAACCATGCAGTTAGTGTAGTGTGACGATGTTCTCTTTGGGCTAATGCATTACTTTCATTTCCAGCATGGAAATACACTAAATGTCTTTGTGGCAAATGTACTGCTAATCTATATACTGCATGTGATCTATCATGCATTTCAAGTTTTAAAAGCCGCCACATAGCTTTTGGTGCACTTACATAGCGAGCATCTACATGAGATGCAAGCTCATCAGTACTAACTCACTGCTTTCAGGGTTGTCTGCACTTTTGACGACTACAGTAGCTGCATCATAGCCTTTGTAAATATATTTGTACACATATTTAATGGATTTGATGGAAGTGCAGGCTTCTACATTAATGTGTGCGTTATACTTTATCAGTAAATGTGGATTGAAGGGTACTACATATCAATTGTCAACTTTTTTGCCATGAATAATGGCACTATCTCCTTCTCTTCTTTTATAAAGTGGATAGCCATCACAATTGGCATAGGTTTTGTCTCTATAATCTTTTGGAAAATCTTTGGAACATTTATTATTTTCCATACATGGTGATTGTGGATCAAGCTCACCACAGGGTCCATGAATCATGCGATGAGTAACAATCTCATATAGTCTACCATATAGTTCTGGATCTGGTAGTTCAGCAACAATGACTGCATCCACTTTGTCAGCAGTATCTAATGTATCTTTTTCTTGAAGTATTATGAGAAGATGTGCATGTGGAAGGCCTCTTTTTTGAAATTCAATGGTATATGCATAAGCAAGACATTTGCCAAATAAGTGACTTATAGTGATGTCACGTATTAATCCATTTAATTTAATCTTAAAAACTCTGGCTACTAAATCTGGTCTATCGGAAGGACTTTGGCCAAGAAGTAAATTTTGTGTAATTTCTGGCCATTGGGGATTACATGTAAATGTAAGAAATAAATCGGGTTTGCCAAATTTGGTGACAATAGCCATAGCATCATTGTATCTTTCTCTCATATTTCGAGGAGATCCTTGAAAGGAAGATGGTAAAATTATGGCTTTGCCAGCTGTCATGTCTCTGCTTGTAGCCACCTCAGCAACATAGTCCATTAGTCCACAATATTGTTCTACACGTAGTTTATCTTGTTGATATTTTATAAAGTTTAAATTATTGGCCTCAACTTGCAAATAGGAATCAATAATCCATTGTTGTGTTAATTTTCCACCACATAAAATTGGATTAAATGTATTTCGAATGGCAATTTGAGCTACTTTAAATTCAAGCATAAAAACATTATTTCGGATTCTGGCTTTAGCATTTGGGTAACTGTGAAGTGTTAATTTTGGTTGCCAACCTGCTTCTCCGTGTGGGAAAAAAATGGGATATGTCATTGGATCTAAATTTGGACTTAAGATACTCATATTATTGAATGGTTGCTCCTCATTTCTGGGATATATTTTAATGTCTCTTTGAAATGGTGGTTCTCCTTCATCATTTTGAAACACCATTGCAACCTCATTTGATGTTGGCAAGTAATAACGACGTTTATCAGTATGTCTGTCTCTTTTAAGCACCATATTGACCTTTGGCATTGGTAATTGATGTCTTTGTGCATGAAGTTGTTGTTCATTTTCTACTTCTGCCAATTTTTTATAAGCTTTAGTGTTGGGATTATTGTCCATAATGTTATCTAGCTCTATAAAAACACTGGGTAAGCATTTTTTATTTTCTTCCAGCTGCATACGTTGGTCAACAGCTTCTATTGTATCTAGGACATATAGTTGACCACTTTTTTTTGCTCTCCTTCCTCTGGATGTAAATGGGAAGTACAATGGTAAATTTGGCCTTGGACTTTAAAACAGTAAGGACCATGTCCTGGTACATTAGCAGCTAATTTTGCACCCATAGATGCAAAGGATATGGCACTATTGTAGGATCTTATGTTTGTCTTAAAATTTTTGTAGTTTGGAAAAGTAGGTTCAGTCATAATGTTTTGTAAATAGATTGGAAATTCTTTTCTTTCTGGAAGTTTGAACTTGCCTTTTTGACAGCAACTAATAAATTGGCCATCTCTGGGTCAGTTTAAAATGATAAGCCTCACAAAACTGACATTGAGTATTCATGTCCCCACAATTATGAACCTCTACTGCTTGAGTAAAGGACAATTTGCAAAGCATATATCAGTTTCATTTTCAAATTCATCAGGTGAAATGTCATGTGATGTTTCAGGAACAGGTTCTAAATGCTTTGTTTTTTTGGTGGCTTTTTTTGGTATATCTTTTATTGGTTTAGGTAAAATGTCATGTAATGTTTCAGGAAGAGGTTCTAAATGCTTTGTTTGCTTAGTAGCTTTTTTGGTGTATCTTTAATTTTTGCAGCTGATAGTCTTTTGCTTGCAATTCTTTTGCGTTCTTTTTCTCGTCTAATTTCCTTTTCCTCTGGTGTCTGCTGGTTGGCCCATCTCTCTTGTCGTTCTCTAGTTTGACGTCTTGTCTTTTCTTGTTTGCTCTCGTTATGAGCCATGTTAATCTGTAAAAGAAAATAATGTATAATTAGTTTAGTTTGATATGTTAAGTTTGTTTTTTAAATTTTTTATTATCAACAGTTTGTTTAAATGTGATTGTAGTTCATTGTACCGGTACTATCTTTGTATTGTTAAATAAGTGTTTTTTTATTTTTTATCTCTTACTTTCTCTTGTAGGTTGTAATTTTTGCCTTACATGAATAGCACACTCAAGGAAATTACACTATACCTTCTTCTACATGTAGTAGGTGTATAGTGTTAATTGAAATGTATATATTTTTTGGTTTGGTAATATTTTTTTTGATGTACTTTTGACTTACAGGCATAAAAAAAAATTAGTCTTTGTAATTTTTTCTACAGGGGATTGTCGTAATAGTATGTAAATGACAAATGTGTCACTAATATTTTGGTAAAGCTTATAATTATTGGGTGTTATTCTTGCTTTGTTTTTCTGTTGACATGGATGCAGAGCAAACATGTTTATTTAGTTTTCTGTTTTTTTTACTTGTTATACCGTACTTTGTTTGTGTGATTTCCAGCAAAATCTTTCTTGGTCCGCTGTTGTAAGTCTTCGTCCGATGCTCTTCACGCAATGTCTGTTGTAAAAGAAAAAGTACAATTTTATTTGATTTGAATGTATTTGTAATTAATAGCATATTTCATTGTTTTGGTCTATTATATCTGTTATGGTTAATTTTTCTGGTAAGCTGTTTTTTGTACAACCTTTTAAAAATATTTTAATTGTATTTGTATATTCCAGTTATCCTTTTTTTTTTTACTGTAATTATTAATGTTTTTCCTATTTTGGATATGATCACAATGTTTTTAGCATTATCCTGTTTTTTGTCCACCACTTTTGGTATGTTTATTTAGGCTTCTTTGTAAGGCTTATAGGTTCTTAAACAGTAAAGAAGAATATTAATGTACTTTTCTATGTGTTTGTCTGATTTTTGTTACAATCCTGTTTTGTGTCCACCATATGTTGCATACTTTATTTGCTTAATTAGTCTTTTTTATGAGTATTCAATCATGTTGGACAGTAACAATTAAAGTTAATTGCCTTTTCTATATCATGTTGTGCTTTTAATTTGTATCCTGTTTTGTGTCCACCACTTTTTGGTTGCTGCATTTGGCTTGTGGGTGATGGTTGGAGGTTATTTTACAGAAGTTTGTTGAACTGTGTTTTGTTCTTTATTCAATTTTGATGTATTTTTTTTTATTTTACTTTAAATTGTTATATTGGCGGCAATTAAACATATATAGTTCCTTTTTTCCCACAACTTTTTCTACTATACCTTGATAGAAGTGTTGTTCTTGTCCGAATGACAGAGGGTACCCTCCTGCCAATCTTAATCCGCTAGTCTTCTTGTAGTGTATGTTTGAAAAAGAAAGTTAAATGGTTAATTGTATATTTCCTCTTTTTGATTTAGCAAAGCATGGTCTTTTTCAACATGTAATGTATTTTTCTATCTTACCGCTCCTTCATTCTTTGTGTTCTTTAAAAGTAATTCTCTTTCACAGTCCACGGTGCAAATTCTTGAGTGACGCTGTTGATGCAAAGTCTGTTTGAATAGTGAAAAAAAGGGCAAAGATTCTGCTTCAGGTTCCATATGTATTAGTGTCATATTATTTTTTGCTATGAGTTGCAGTAAATTAATGTCAATTAAATATACTTGTTTAATTAGTTTCGGTTAACATTAGTTTGTTGTAGGGCCTATACACATAAATGTGCGTGTCACATGTCACTATACATGAATCACATTTTCATAGTTAAAGTTTTTTTTTTTTTTTGCTGTCTTGGTAATAAAATGTAATATATTATAGCTTACCTCTCAGTTGTAATTTGCACAGTGTAAAGTAGGAAATTAGGAAATAATTATCTTCTCAAGTAACAGCAGCAGTTAACTATCCAGTCACTCCATTCATCACCTGAGTAGAAATTTGGAATTTTCTGGAAAGTAGGCAGTATTTATAAACTATGAGGTGCCTCAGACCGTTAGAACGCAAAACGCATGCGCTATTTGCGTTCCAGCTTACAATTTTCGTTCCATCAACCATTTTATGCGTAGTAGTTTTCAAAATGGTGGTTAATATCAGTGTGGTACGTGCCGCATAGTATGTGTTTCAGTTTTGCAAGTCACTGTAGTATTGTTGCGTCTGTAGCCTTGTTTTCGTTTTGTTCGGCGACCATTTTTTCTCTCGCTTAGGGGATTTTCGGCAGTTTAAACTTGTTTTTTTGGACTTAAATGGACGTGTAAATTCACTTTTTGAGGCGCTGGATGCCGCCCCTTGCTATAAGTAAGCTTTTTATGTGTTCGTTGTGTTTATTTATTGTGTTTCTGATGTTTTCATGCGCGCCGTTTTCTGCCATTTTTTGCGTTTTGGGAATGGGTGGTAGCGCGTCCCGTACTTTTTTGTGAGGGATGCAGTTTTTGTGAGGGATGTGAGGGATGCAGTTTTTTTTTAAGTTGTGCGTGTGGGACGCAGTTGTTTTTTTTTTTTCTAAGTTGTGCGTGTGTGTGTTAACCGCGTGTGAGGCGCCTTTGAGCCTCCACCTCCGCAAATGCGGCCCCTCGCTTTGCGAGGGTCCGCATTTGCGGACAAACACAGCTGACATTGGAGCCTCCACCTCCGCAAATGCGGCCCCTCACTTTGCGAGCCCGCAAGCGTTAGCAACAACTCGTATGCTCACAACTATATATGTGATTTTGCATTTGATTTATGTGGTTTAGAAAGAATGCTGTTGACTTACTTTGTAAAATCATTTAATAAAGTTGACAATTTTTAGGTACTCCTTCCATTGTATTGATGATAGTAATTATGAATTAGTAGTAATTGTTGTAACATGTATACACGTTGCATATCCTACAAAAAAAAATCACTCTCACACAAAATGGAATAAAGTCAAAGGAAATTTTATTTTCATAATTCTGTCTGCAGGAAAACAATATGGTATTTGAATATATAATACAAGTTTAGTTATTTCTCACAACAGATTAATAAACATTGACAGTTATTTTTTTCAGTTGAACTGTTTTATTTTTACATTTTGATGATTTTAATGTATTTTTAAAAATTCACAATGTTATTGCACTCCATCATTTTTCCATCATAAACAATGCAACAATATGATAAAGTTGGATTGGCCATTGGATTTCAATAGCTTTGATTTCTGTTATGAAATTATGCTTTATTGTAAATGCCATAGTGTGTGCATAGACAGAAACTAATTACTGATGAAACATAAATATTGTCAAGAGAGATTAAAGTATGATAGTTAACAAGTGTAGGTGCAACAGAAGTCAATTCAAAGGAAATGTCTGTATCAGTAAATGAGGGATCCCTTGATAATGATTTACTTACCTACAGAACACAAATAACGTTAATTGTAATCAACATTTTTACAAAAGACCCATGATGATTAATTAGGCATGACGTTATGGGATTGAATGTTAGATGTTACACTTACTGACATCATTAAATAATTTGCAACTGCAAATAATAATTCTTTATGTAAAATAAAGGTTGTTTTAAAAATCTCTTATTTCTGTCATTGCAAATAAATAGATAGCTTGTCTTCTACCACACAGATAAAATCTAAATATTATTTTAAGTAATTGTTGTGTATAAAATGGCTAGTGTTTTGTATGTAAAATAAAGGCATAATTATACAAACCAAATTCATAATAAACCCCATAATCATATGACAGAATATATTGGTCATATGTTTTTATTATGAGCAATATTTTTCATACTCTATGCTACTTTTCATAGAGCTTTGCAATAAATGATAAAGGTTTAAAAAACAAAATTGAAATATAATGAACAACAGTAAAAGAACATACAGATGTGCTAAACCTCATTCTTCATCATATTACTGGTTTAAAACACTGACAAACATCTCCTTTTCCATTCAAGATAGGAGATTGTTACAAGTTTTGCATACGTGCTGGTGAAATAATGAAGCAAATCTGGTGGGGCATACTTCAATTACAAAATATATATAACATAACACCCATACTCATGTATTAATAGCAAACATCAAACAAAATTAGGGCCTAATCGAAATTCCTTCTCACAACTTTTTGTGTGTAGATAACATGCCCATCACAATCGCAAATATGCCAAATCCCCTAGGAAACTGGGGACCATGAACCAGTCTGACTGGAGCCCTGATGCTGTCAGCTCCCCTCTATCCATCCATCTACTTGAACCTCTTCCCACAGAAGGGAAGGGGATAAAACAATAAGTGATCAACAGGGGGTTTATGACCTGCTGATGTTTCTTGTTAACCCATATCTACCATGGGGATCCTAAAGGACCCCCTTGTTAAACTAAATTAAACTATAGATGCCCATGGTATTCTTAATGAACCCACTATGTGCCATTGGGTCCTCAAGGACTCCCATTGCATCTTAAGTAAATAAATCAAACAATAATACAACAAAAAACCTACATTACACAAAAACATTTGTACATAAAAAATAAATAATAAAATAAAAAATCTCTACGTAAAAAGCAATGAATTACATGAAAATAAAAAAGAATTACAATAAATAAAAAAATAGACATTCAATAAAATAAAAGAAGATAAATTAACCATGTAAAATAAAATAAATATAATTACCTACCCAAAGTATATGTGGTGTTTATATATGTGGTATATAATGTATATGTTGTGTCGGGTGCACTTAATTATCCCTCAGTTTTGTCAGATGCAATAAATCAAGCCTTATAGCTGATTCAATTGAGGGGTTATAGTGTTTTCAGCATCAAATCTGATGCTTGAGTCTTTTTCAGACCCATTTTTCTGCCTATACAGGTGTACTGGAACACAAATTAGTTTTGAAAAGGGCTTTCGAATGGTATGTTAATCGTGTATAGCCAAGTTAAAAGCGATTGGAATTGCTTGGAGACATATCTGAAAAATGACAGGTCACTAAGTACTACTACAGTAACACCAGAATGTATTGAATACATTTTAAATTACAGGAATTTAATTTTATTAAATATCTAATAACACCGCAAATATTAAAAACATTAACCAGTGAGGCCTGGGATAAATTACCAATCCAACTGGTAGATAATAAGAGGGAGCCCTGTGATCCTGATGGATCCTCCTATCTGAAGTGCAAACCTTTGTTAATGCACCCGCTTTCTGACTTGGACCCTGTGCTTTACAACAAAAGAATGGCAGGTCACTACAACTTGCAAAATCTGCTCATGGTTGCCTATTCGAAAGCAGCACTAAAAATTAGAGTGATTGAGATAGGTAGGTTATTTACATATGGTGCAACTTGCACCATAACTGCTTGGAAAAATATATGGATAGAGATCTCTTGTGGGGGCATGGTAGTATATATAACAATCCTTAGATTGTAAGTTTGCGAGTTTTCAATTGTGTGTCTGTGTCTTGGAAACAAGCACTATGTGCATTTGATTATATGCTCAAAAACAGGGCCCTCCATTCTTTATAAGGTGTTATGTTTGTTTTTGCCTTGTACAATACCACTGTACAGCGCTACGGAATATGTCGGCGCGATATAAATAAAGACAATAATAATAATAATAATATAACAATACCAATAAAAACATTTCTGTCCTTCTATCATTGTATATTAAATAATGTTATATACTGTATGTGGAGGTTTCATGTCTCTCCCATCTGTCTTTAAGCTATTCCAATTAAGGTGATGAAGTGTTTCCTTATGAATGTAGATTTTTAGATCATTATCCATTTTAGCTTCATTTCTTTGAACCAACTGGTCTGTATAGTTTGTCCATTTAACCTACCTCAAAAACGTGGCTTAATATAACCTCCGAAAAGCCTTATGATCATTCCAGGCATGCTTCAATTGCTTGATTAGTTGCTTCACTTGGTAGGTTGTTCCACCGATCAGCCCTTCTAGTGTTTCGGAGAACAGACATACTCTATAAAAAAAAGTGTTTTTACGCAAAGCTGGATATTTACAGAATAAGCTCCAAACACATCTATTTATATGCACACTATATACAGTATATAAACTGCTTGGAGTTCCTTGGACTACAAGAAGACACAATCACTCAATTATATAGGAAATCAAGTCAAACTGTTCACTGGAAAGCTTGATCAAGACGCTAAAACGCAAATATTTAGCCATATCATGAGAAGATAAGATTTCTTAGAGAAGACTGTGATTCTGGTAAAGAGGGAGTGGATAGAGGAGGTCAATTAAGCTTGAGTTAGAGGAAGCTCAGGATGCAGCAGCTGACAGATGTGATGGCATGCTCAATAAGGTCATGGAGTATCAAATGCAACTGAACAAAATGGAGTATTGAAGGCTAAAACTTAACTTTATTAAAGAAAAATGTAAATTAAAAATGTCAAATCCCCCATTCTTTAGTGAGTTTCCACAATAACATGTGCATGCAAAGAAAATGTATCCTTGGTAAAGCTAAGCACTATACCATCAAAATATATTTAGGCTGGTTCACTATCCTCATTCTCCTCACTACACTGCCAAATGAAATAGCACAGAACATATGCAAATATTAAAATAAAATTAACATTATTACGCAATCCCAAATATCACATATGTTAACAAAGAGATTAAATACATGACTCCAGCAAGGCTGACTCATAGCTACTGGAGTTATTACAGAAGTAGGTATTACCTGGCTTTGTCATGCTATTTAAGCCAACCCACAGGTCTCAGGCTGGAGGATAGACTTTTTGGAGAGAGATAATATGACTTTGCTACAGAGAGAGTAGGAAGATTCTGCTATGTGTCTACACACTTTATTAGACTTAAATTCAGTATTAAAATGTTTGCATAATCTACATACATCAATATAAAATGAAATATAATTTTACTAGGCCTTACCCTGTCTTTATCTTATCTACCCCATACCCATACCCACTGTACCCTAACACATATGCCCAACACATACACCTCAAACCCCTCTGTTCGATAATCCTTACCACATACAACACACATATACCTATTAAATACTACATACATACCCCCTGCTAGATACTTTAGCCAATTACCATATTACCTGTGCTAGTGGGGGGAGAAGGGAGGCATGAGCCCCAGGCACAGATAGGTGGTCATAAGGCTGACAAGAAGCACAGTGCCCCAAAACATTCCCAGGATAAATTGAAGGTCCTCTGTTATGCCATCCAGACTGGTCACACATCCTGCATTGTGGCAACAATGGTAGAGCAGGTCAGAAGGTACGGATGTGGAGAAAGGGCAGCAGAAGCCAGCACTGTGGGGATTCATATCAGGGATGCAAAGAGTGTGAAGCTCTCCGAAGATGACTGTCTGGCCACAGTGAAGAAGATGATGGATGAAGTGGCCATTGCAAGAGCCACAGGTGGTGGTTCAGCTACTGTGGTGGAATACCACTAACTGAGGTGCAGAACAATCTTCATTATACATAACTTGTGGACACAGACCAGTCTGAGACCCTGCAAGGTGTACCACCATGTATACATCAAAATCCCAGAACACAAACTTCTACTCACTGATAAGGCTTACATCACATAGCCATTGCTCTGAAACTAAGCTACAATACATATTTCATATGCATAGTGTAACTGATGACCATGAATTACTAATCAATATGCCCTGAAATGCACATAAAATCTATCATGTCATATTGATTATAATAATACAAGTAACTTGCACGTCAAAAAAGACGGCATAGTATTTGATGTGTCTCTCCCCTCTGTGTCTCCTCGCCCCTCTCCCTCCCCTGTGTCTCTTCCCCCCTCTCCCTCCCCTGCGTCTCTTCCCTCCCCCTCTCCCCCTGTGTCTCTTCCCCCCTCCTGTGTCTCTCACCCCCTCTCAATCCCCTGTGTCTCTCCCCCTTCCCCTGTGTCTCTTTCCCCCTCTCCCTCCCCTGTGTCTCCTGCCCCCCTCTCCCTCCCCTGTGTCTTCCCCCCCCTCTCCCTCCCCTGTGGCTCTCCCTCTGTCCTGTCTCTCACCCACCTCTCCCTTGTTTCTCTCCCCATGTCTCTCCAGCATGTCTCTCTCCCCCCCATGTCTCTCCCCCATGTCTGTCTCCCATGTCCCCCCCATATCTCTCCCTCCATGTCTCTCCCCCATGTCTCCCCCCCCCCCACCCTCTCCCGTGTCTCTCCCCCTCTTTAACATAAATCTGAGGTTACACCATGGATGCATCAGCAAGATTAAAACCTAGATTATGCCAATCCCCAGACTCATGACATTTTAATTAACTGATAGCAACATTATCAAGATGTTTCCTAATTCTTGCCTTTAAACTCATAATTGAAAACTTTACAAAGAAACACCAACTGATACTATGCTTATGAGAATTAGAAACTAAATTAATTATCTCAAAACACAACCGGAAGATAATGGTAGGCTCAGTACTAGAAGGGTAAATGTTATTAAAGGAATGGAAGATTCCATTCACAGAGTCAGTCAGGGATAAAATCTCAGAAGCTGACCTACAAAAAATTTAATTTATAGAATGGAAAAATAAGTAATTGTAGGACAGTCAAAATGCAATCTGATTTGGATTAGGCAGGGAGGGGATAGGGGAATGGGGGAGACGGAAAGGCGTAAGACACTCTAAAGTGGGGGGATGAGAGAAGAGGAAATGAAAGACATTGGAAGCTTGTATAATGAGGGAAATTTAGTTTAATATAAAATTTTCTAA
The DNA here is from genome assembly GCA_027410445.1 of Discoglossus pictus. Lineage (NCBI taxonomy): Eukaryota > Metazoa > Chordata > Amphibia > Anura > Alytidae > Discoglossus > Discoglossus pictus. The sequence continues at coordinate 97,809,992 of CM050167.1, forward strand.
ATACGGTTATTTGTCGAGAGACAATCTTATACACTGTTTAAAATAGGCCTTAAAATTGTTTCACTATGATATTATTAATCTCTTTATAAAGTGATTATCATAACTAGTAAGCAGGTAGTGGAATATTTTGCACAATGTAGTAATAAAAATTAAAAAAAAAGTGAAACATAGAAAACAAGAGAAAAATAATGCACACTATTGAGCAATAAAAGATTCACAAAATAGTAACAATTTCTTCCTCTTTTACCCTTTTTCTTTGGACCCCCCTCGTTTCCCCTTCCCCCCCCCTATGAATTTTTAATGAGGCCTATTAAAGGGCGACTTAACTATAATACTGAGTGTGCAGCGTTCTTTATGCGGGTTTGTTCTGTTTGGGGCGTCTAGACGTAGTTATTATTATTATTATTATTATTATTGTTTATTTGTAACGCGCCAACATATTCCGTAGCGCTATACATAAGTTAAGTTACAGCAATGACAAGTTAAAGATTCACACATTGCAAAGAGTGGATGGCCCTGTCTTTGAGCTTGGAATCCGGTGTCCATAGCGCTTTCCCTAATGCACCTTGAGGGATTGAAACTCGCAGACTTACAATCTAAAGGTTAAAGTTTGTATGTGGTACAGTAGGGAGAGAGTAGTGCTGAGTAGTTAGATCTAGCTTTTTTTTTTTTTCCTCCTAATAGATTCTGTTTACATCTGTCTATTGTTTAGGTTCAATATGTATGGGTTGCATATAAATTTGACTGTAATTGGAAAGGTTGTTTTTAAGGAAAGATGGTATCCCATCCAATATATTTACTTTGCTAAATGGGGATAAAGACAGTTTCGCAGAATGTTCAAGGTTGTAATTCTCCGTTTAAAAGAACAGTGATCCTGGACCAATTTCAGAAGGTTCAGACAGACATTGTATGTATTCAGGAAACACACTGGCAAAATTAAAAAATCCCTAATCTTTATAACTCCTTTTTTACATCTAAAATAGACACAACCTTTATTAAGAAATCTCAAGAAGTATCCATTTTGTTTAGTAAGAATGTAAATATTCAAGAACATTTTAAAGAAGTAGACTTGGAAGGAAGATTTATTATCTGGGGAGGTAAAATTTACTAGCAAAATTGTACTATAGCAAATATATATTCTCCTTTCCAGAGACAAAATCGCTTTTTAAATAAGCTACTCAAAAGGGTTAAAAACCTTAGGTTAGGTAAAGAAATCATCTGTGGCGACTTTAATATTGTTCTCAACGCCTCCTTGGATAAAAAAAAGGTGTTAAAACTAAAGGCTTTGACAATTACACAACAAGGAAAGCCAAACTTTTTCAAGAATCTATCTTACGCTTTGAGCTATATGATGTCTGGCGGCTGTGGCATGGTAATGAGAGAGACTATACTTTTTATTCACACCGCCACGCATCATATTCTAGAATTGATTATTTTCTGATAGATGCAAACTCCCTTTTGGATGTTATATCATCCAAGATTAATATAATTAATTGGTCGGATCATGCTATGATCAAATTACAACTTAACAACAAGATGGTTAAAAAAAAAATCCTAGAAAGAGAATGGACATTTCCTTATTTAATAAACCAGATAAACAAACCATATTAAAGAAAGAGATAGAAACATTTTTTCAAACAAATGAAAATTTGTTTACCGAATCCACAACGATATGGAACACTCATAAAGCATATATAAGAGGGGTTTTGTCCTCATGGAGTGCCTTTAGAAGGTCACAACAGGGCACCTCATCCTGAGATTTACATATTCAGCTAGCCAAATTGTAAAGACAGAATAAACTTAGTCTGGCACCTAATATCACGAGGGAGATATCACAGGTGAAAATGAATATAAAGAAATTAGCACAGAAAAATATTGATAATTCTTTATGGAAGCTTAAACTAAGAAAATATTTCCTAGGAAATAAAGCAGGTAAACTACTAGCGAGAAAACTAAAAAAAAAATATAATATAACAGATTTGAAGAATTGATTATCGATACTAATAAGGGCTCATCTACGCTGACTAACCCTTGTCACATTGAAAAGGCCTTCTTTAATTACTATAGGAGTTTATACAATCTGGAAATTAATCAAGAAGTTATAAAACCAGAAAAAGTGGAAATAAAATTATTTCTAGATCAACTGTCACTTCCTAGAATCAATAAAGAAGATTTAGAGCTTTTAAATAGTGACATAAATGTTTCAGAAATAGAGGAGGCAGGGGGCGTGGCCTGCATCCTACCTGTGCAGACGTGCCTGAAATCAGCTCCTTCCTGATATATAGGCTTTTGCAGAATAAGTGCACAAAAGTGCAGATAAAAACACATATACCTGTGATATTCATAGCCTATAACCCGCCTGGAACAGGCTCATATGACTTTTGGGGGACAAGAGAAAGACTTTCCACGACGGAGCGAATTTGGGCCTATACCACCCCAGAAAGACTTCAGTTATCTCTCTTCCCCTGGGAGGTAGGGCTTTGGAACCAGGGTGGGCTGGGAAATTACCCACACTGTCCGGACAGACAGCCACAGCCTGCGGGATACAAGGACTCAGCCCACCGAGTCAGAGAGGACCGCCTGGCCCTGGATCTGCGTGGACTGAGGGTGCACAGGCGGTGGCAGCTGACACACCAGGTACCGGAGCCTCCACTGCGAGTGAGGTAGACTGGTGGGCCAGAGGGGGGACGGAGTCGGATGCTGAGCGTGTCTACAGGAGCACAGGCCCGTCGCATGTAGGAGACAGAGTGGGGTTAGTCCAACGGCATCCCACCATCTTGGAGAGCAGCTCTTGTATCAGGCCTCCCAGCCTAGCCCTTGCACAGCCCCCCGACTGGAGCTGGTAGATAGGGGAGAGCAGACAGCTCCAACCGCCGAGTGCAGCGGGTGTTCAGTGACGTGGTGTCACAACCCTTTACCCCTGACCCGTGCACCCCTGGACTAAACCCTATGTAAGAGGGGGAAACCCAGCACAGCATACAGCCATCTTGGCTCTTCTTGCCCGGCCACCATTTCCTGCCAAACAACACATCGGCCATTTTAGGCCCATCAGCCTCTATATAAAAGTGGAGCACACACGTCAGCACAACCGTACCCTATACTAGCTAGCCCAAAAGGGGGGATAACGCCTCTCCCTGAGCCAGGGCAACACAAATGGTATAAACCGGCCATATTGGGGCACCCCCCACCTAGACACTGCAGCTGCCATATTAGCCCTGCTAACCAACCACATCACAAAGCAATCTCCCACCAAAACTTTGGTGGCCATCTTGAATCTCACAGCCCATCGATCTCTAAGGCAAAAACTTTGTTGATATTTTGGGTTGCCCCACTCATCTTCCTCCAGGACACTGTCACACCAACAGCATACTGACCATCCTAGACACACCTGCAGCATAGGAGGTTAAAGACTCCACTATAAACTGGCCTCCTTGAAGGCAATGTAACCTTTTTCATGAACTGTCATCAACATGCTGCAGTGAGCCTTGTGGGTGGTTCTCCCCGCTCATACCATTAACACAGGAGATATCTTTGACCCACATCCCTGCTGTGCAACACTAACCTACATGAAGGGCATTTTGATGTTCACAATAAAGGGAAGGTAGCCACTGCATAGAGCCTTTTGAAAATTACAAAATAACGCACCTTACAGAGGGGAAATATACACTTTAAGAATTAAGAGGAGAACCATTTAAAGAAGATACTCCCTATACTATAAGGAAAGAACAATAAACACCACTACAAGAAGGAGAACTCCAGATCCAACGAAGTGTAGGACCTTTGGAGACAATCTTGATAGAACATCGCCGACCCCTAGTGGTCAAATCGGCTAGCAAAAAGTGGTGATCAACACAGCAAAAATATTAAAAATGTAATCTATCATTCATAATAAAGCCAATAAACCCCTAAGATGTAAAACACCACAAAAGCCCACGCTAACATAAGACAAAAGTGAAAGGTGACCCATAAGTTATTATGGCCGGGGTCGCAACAAGAAATAGCAACAAAAATATACAAGCCTACTACTCACCTAAGACAACAATAAGAACCTCTCAGACACCTCAATCAACAGCCAAAGCTGTAGAACCAGCAACAATGGAACACTCCACACCAAGTACTAAAGGAGACATACAAGACATTCAGAGAAGACATTAAAACAGAAATCCTGAAGGTGTCCACAGAATTAAAATTCAAAATAAAAAAGATAGACACCAAAACAGAGGTGCTTGAAGAGAAATACAAAGAACTACAACAATCTCACCATCTACTGGGAGCAGAAATCTCTTCATTAAAAGAGGAACAAGCTAATCACCTCCTATTCCAGGAAGACCTAGAAAACAGGTCAAGAAGGCAGAACGTGAGAATATGGAACGTTCCTGAATCAGTAACTGATCTTAAAGTATACATGTCTGAACTTTGTGAATTCCTGCTACCAGAGCTAGATTTGAAACAGTACAGCATTGACCGCATACACAGAGCCCTGGGAGCACGACCAAACATGAAGGAAAGACCTAGAGATATCATCGCAAGATTTCACTATTTTACAATGAAAGAAATGTTTATGAAAGCATCCAGAGGAGGCATACCTGAGATCGAAGGACAACAACCCCAGGTTTTTTATGATCTCTCTCAACTCACGCTATCCAAAAGGAGAATTATGAAACCTCTATTGGACTGCATCCTTGCTCAAGGCTGAAGGCTGAGATATTCCTGGGGCTTTCCATTCCACCTGACCATATCAAAGGATAACAAGTTCTACTCAGTCAGATCCTTGGAGGAAGGAATCAAATTATTCGCCTCTTGGGATATTCACCTACCTGAGATTCCTGACCTTCAAATGGAGAACAGACCCCAAAGAGAGAGAAGAAGAGGATCAATACGACGAGAGAGAGGGCGAAATGTCACTCCTCCTAACAAGACGAACTCTTAAGATCTGGATGTTGTAATATTATGTATTAGTATATTTTTCTAAAGTGTTTCTAATGTTAACATCAAGATGTCTTTATGATAGAGAATATTAGATCTTAATAATTTAAGCTAGTTAGAGTGTTGCATGCTCACTTCCCTGACAGGAGACACGAAATAGGGCCTTACAATAGGTTAACCTTGGAAACCTTTGTAAAACAGAACTAGATATATGCAGATAAAATTTCGCTAAAATGTTTCTAATGTTTACATTAGGATGTCCATATGTTAGGTATTATTAGACCTGTATAATGTAAGCTAACTAAATTATTACATGATCAGTTCTCTAGCATGTTTTATTATTTAATGCCTTTTAGTAGGCCAATCCTAGAAGTCTTTAGAAAAGTGAGTTAAGTTTATACAAGACCACCTTTCACTTTAAAAAAATGTTTTATAAGTTTCACATAATGTCCCCCGCGGGCAGTTTAATTAGTTTAGAAAACAGGCGAACCCACACAGTGTCAAATAAGGACACGGGTGGATTCACCTAACAAGTTAAGAAGGATAGATAGTGCTATCCTTCAGATAGTCTAACACTACTTTCACAACTATTTATAGTTGTTGAGTTATACATATTTGATAAAACAGCCCACATACCAGTGAAACAATTAAAACTACAGAAAAAAGCATTTCAAAACCCTTACTAACTGTGTAGAGAAGTGTACACGCATAAGGTCACCTTCGAATAATACTTTCACTGTGTAAAATTTTACATTTGTCCCCATCTTCTTATTATTATTTATTTTGCCAGAACAACCACCTCCTAACGTATTTGGACACAATCCCAGCAGGAGGCCCATCACACAATCTCAACAAGAACATCAGAAAGCCATCCTACTACGAACTACTCCTCCCTGGGAAAAAAGAGCTCAAAGGTAGGACACACCATGAACCTTAACATAATCTCACATAATGCTCAGGGACTAAATGAACCTGTTAAAAGAGGGATAGCAATAAAAGAATATCAAAAACTATGGGGAGACGTAGTTATGATTCAGGAAACACATTTTAAAAAATTAACTGTTCCCAAATATTGGGGGAAAACATATAGACACTCATACCATGCCACAACTAAAGAAAAGAAAAAAGGAGTGACAATCCTAGTGCACAATAGAATACATTTTTGCCATTCCAGAACCCAATCAGACCCTGAGGGCAGATAATTAGCAGTACACGGAACCATCCAAGAACAAAAGATAACCTTCCTTAACCTCTATGCTCCAAACACTGAACAAGCACACTTCTTCAGTAAAATTTCAGAAATTATTATGAGATGGGAGCCTTCTATCCTAATAATAGGAGGGGACATGAATACTATACTAGATCCAGACAGAGACAGATAAACCCAATATACCACACATAGTATACCAAGAGCCACCAAAGCGTTTAAAAATATTTTAAAATCCTACGGTCTGATAGACGCATGGAGAGCAATAAATCCCTCAGATAGGACATACACCTTTTTCTCCACTAGACACCAATCCCATTCAAGAATCGATTATGTGCTGGTTCAACAGCGGCTAACCCACAACCTAATAGATGCACACATACATTCTATCGCGTGGTCGGACCATGATCTGGTTCTAGTCTCCCTAAGTGACATCATCCCGGCAGGGCGATCTCCGTCATGGACCCTAAATCCACACCTATTCAATGACATAAAATCTAAAGAATTATTTTGCGATCAATAATGGGAATGGAGTGAACAGCGGGGGAGTGTGGGCAGCCCATAAAGCAGTCATAAGAGGGGTTTGCATTCAAATAGAAGCAACTACGAAAAAATTAGATCGAGCACAAATAGACACTATTAATAATAAGATCTCAGATTTACAAACACAATTTACTAGCACACACGACCCACAGATTTATAACGAAATTCTGACGCAAAAACAACAACTAAATTCTATACTGAGGAAAAAAATGGTAACCATACTTCAACGCGCGCAAGCCACAATGTTTAGGAGCTCCAACAAACCTTACACCATGTTAGCGAGGAAGTTGAAGACGCAGAGGGCGAATTCTTTTATCTCAAAAATAATCAACAAATCTAATAAACCGATTTTTAAACCAAATGAGATAGCAGAAACATTTCGACAATTCTACGAGGAACTATACTCAGCCCCCACACAATCAGGAACCAGAACTCACATCTCACAAATAGTTAATTTCTTAAACACACTAGAGATCCCACAAATTGAGAGAACTAAAGCTGAAGATTTAACAAAACCCATAACGTTAGAAGAAATAAAAGAAGCAATTAAAGCAACTAGATCACATGGGGCACCTGGTCTGGATGGATTTACAAATTTTTACTACAAACAATGTTTAGATCATTTACTCCCACACCTACACGAGTTATTTAACGGATTCTTAAAGGGGGCCCCCATCAAGACAGAATTTTTAGAAGCAAAAATTATTATAATCCCTAAAGAAGGAAAGGATCCGGCACAATGTGGGAGCTACAGACCAATATCACTAATTAACAATGACATCAAAATTTACTCAAAAATAATGGCAAATAGACTGGCCCCGTTATTACTTAATGTGATCCATCCGGATCAGGTAGGCTTTATTGCCGGTAGAGAAGCCCTAGACAACACTAGAAGAGTGCTGAACCTAATAGAAATAGCCAAAAGAAATAATATCCAATCAATGCTTTTATCATTAAAGGCGGAAAAAGCTTTCGATAGAATAGATTGGACATTCATGTGGAAAGTGCTATCCAGAGAAGGTCTAGGAGAAGGTTTCATGAGAGGAATCCAAGCTCTATACAGGAACCCACAAGCGGTCATAACATATCAGGGATTTAGCTCCAAAAGATTTAAAATAACCAGGCACTAGACAATGCTGCCCGCTCTCCCCCCTGCTGTTTGCTCTATGCCTGGAACCATTAGCGATCGCAATTAGAGAGTGCCCGAACATACGCGGAATAAAGGTAGGCCCCAAGGAACACAAGCTTAACCTCTTCGTGGACGATATTTTACTTCAATGACAGAGCCTACAATTAGTCTACCCAACTTATTCCAATTACTCACGAAATTTGGCCTAATATCAGGTTTTAAAATCAACACGTCCAAGAGTATAGCTCTTAATATTACTCTTCCCCAAAAGGTGAAAGAAAATTTGGATAAAAACTTTCCCATCAAGTGGGCACATAAATACTTGACATATTTAGGAATTAACATCCCAAGATCTATAGACCAAGTATATGAAGCAAATTTCCCCCAAATCATCAACAGAATAAAACAGGATATAGAGAAATGGTCGTCTTACAAAATATCATAACTCGGTAAAATAAACGCCATCAAAATGAACATTATCCCAAAGATCCTATATTTACTCAGAGCTATTCCGACGCCAATTCATTTGACAGCCATGAAGGCATTACAAAAAATACTCTTTAAATTCGCCTGGAACCGAAAGAAGCCGAGAATTAATAGAAGTATGATGTATGCACCTATACAAAAAGGGGGTTTAAGTTTCCCAGACTTAATTAAATATTATAAAGCCACAAGATTGGCGCAAATAACTAGTTGGTATAAGAAAGACACCATTCCAGTATGGGTAGAAATAGAAAAACAAATCTTAGAGGAAAATCAAACAGTTATGCCACATATATTGTGGCTGAGTATACACAGAGATTTGAAAACACAAGCCCTTACAACTTGTATCCGTAACTCACTGAAAGTTTGGAAGGAGACCAATAAAAGATTCCCCCTCCTGAATGTAGGCTCAGGTTTAACTCCGCTTTGGCAATCCCATAATGAAGGTCAGATCAATAAAATTAACCAGATGCAATGGTGGATACAGAAAAACCTGACTATAGTGGCGGACACCTGGATTCTGTCACAAGGGGGGACATTGAGTCAAATACCTAACAGGGAATGGATCAATCTAATGATAATCAAACAAACGATATTTCAGAATACAAAAATAAACAGTCAAAACAAAAAATCAACATACGAACACTGTTGCATTAAGAACCCTGGAGGCAAGGGCAACATCTCAATTATATATAAACACCTCTCTGAGGTATCTAGTACAAATAAACCACACTATCAAGAAGCATGGGAATCAGACCTACAAATCACACTAGACGATAATCAGTGGTGCCAAATTGTCAAGCAGGCAAACATATCATCTTTAAATATCACTCATGCTTTAGAGGGTGTGGCCAGATAGGTTCGGTAACTCATATGCTTTGGGAGTGTCCCAAGGTTAGACATATTTGGCAAGCAACTTACAACACACTAGAAAAGTTGTGGGGGAAAACAATACAGCAAAAACCTGAGGAAGCGCTGTTAGGACTCCCAAACAGTGGACTAACAAAAAATGAACAATTCCTAACCAACCAGATATACCTAGCATCTAGATGCATCATAGCCAAACATTGGAAACTCACTACCCCTACATTTAAAGAAGAACTACAGAAAATTGATCACATCCAATCCATGAGCTATTTTTCAGCGGAGGTCTATGTGAGATACAGAAGATGGGCCTCCTGTTGGGATATCTGGAAAGTTAGAGGTCAGAGATGAGGTGAGTTTGTGTAAAACTGGGTCAGTCAATAATATCTCTGATAGAAAAGGTTGAGAGGGGGATAAGAACACCACTCTAATAATTCAAAGTCAGAAACAAAGAGATGATAACTGCTTTTACAAGTATAACAGAACCTTCTTTTCTGGAACATGATGGCCCTTTGTAGAATTCCTCCCTGAAGATATTCAATAGTCGCTTGTGCACACCATAGAACATTTTGATATGACACAAATATATTCACATTCCTCTTGAGTAAGTAGGTTATAAGTGCCAGAATATGGGAAGGATGTACACTGATTACGCACAATTACCCCAGTGAGGCTTCTCAAGATAAAAAGGTCAAATGTTTATGTTTAGTTTTCAGCTGTTTATAAAAGCTGTAAAGAACCACCAGAAAATGTTCTTTTCGTTTATTCACACTAGACTTTATTCCACATTCTTTTGTAAATTTATGTCTTCACGTCTTCCATGGAGCGCTCTTTATTTGTAATTATTGTGGATTATCTGGTATAATTTCAGGATATTATGTTATGATATTGTGACATGATTTAATGTAAAATTTCAATAAAAAAAAGAAGTTAAAAAAAAAAAGAAATAGAGGAGGCAATTAATAACATGAAATTAGACTCAGCGCCAGGTCCAGATGGATTTATACATTTTTATTATAAATCTTTTAAATCATCATTAATAAATCATTTAGGTAAAACATTTAACGAAATTAAAACAAAGGGTAAAGCTCCAAAAGAAATGCTGGAAGCAGCCATAATTAATATTCCAAAGCAAAATAAAGACACTAGATACTGTAAGAATTACAAACCAATATCATTAATGAACAATGACATAAAACTATATGCAAAAGTACTCGCTAATAGATTGAGGAAATAATAAAATTCATGGTATTAATATTGGTGAAACGGAATATCTCCTATTATAAAATAAATTGGTCCAAAACAGAAGTATTACCCATCTATATAGATGGAAAAGAAAAAAAAAAATTAAAATCAATTTGGGATATCAATTGGGAAATAAATAAAATATTGTATTTAGGAATTGAATTTACTAGTAATGTGGAATAAATAATTCAAATAAATTTCAGCAAATTATATAACAAAGTAAAAACCCAGTTAGATAACTGGAAATTAAATATGTTATCCTGGTTAGGTAGAATTGCAGCTATAAAAATGTTAATCTTACCTCAAGTTATTATCTTTTTAGATGCTTACCTCTGAACATCCCTATCTACATAATCAGAAAACATGAAACTTTAATCGACTCTTTTATTTATAACAGGAAAAAAACAAGAATTAAATATCAGGAAAAGTTTTTAAAAGGTGGCATTGCATCTGTATCATGTATTGAAGATTATTACAACGCTGTAAGACTATCACATTGTGTAAATTGGTCATCTAAAATAAACAAAAACAGCTGGGTAAACAAAGAACAAGATTTGACCAGTAACTTGGCTCTATCAGAATGGCTCTGGTATGACAAATCATCATGTAAAATTAATAAATCAGTGCCCGTTATAGTGAAATCAGTATTGGAATTTTGGTTTAAGAGGAACAATAAATGTAACTTTTCCCCATCCCCTTCACCTGGTACGACACTGCTATGGATGAGTAAGGTTCTTAACCTCCCATTTCTTCAGGACTAAAACATCTGGAATATTCACTCGTTAAGTGACCTGTTTGACTCAGGAAAGCTGAAATCTTTTGCTGAGTTATGCATGGAATTAAATTTCCCCTGTCAAAATGGCTAGAATACGAAAGTGCCAAGATGACAATTATGCAATCGAAATTTTCATTTACTCATACTAGAGATTTAACTAAATTTGAAAAATTTGCATTATTTAATGACGGGAAACATATAATTTCTAAATTCTACGATACGATAAAAAACAGATTACTGTGGAAAAAACTTCAGCTATGCAGAGATGGGAGAAATAATGTAGTAACTCTATTACACTAGAAACTTGGTCTAATGCATTTAATTTTTCTCAGAGAATTATTAAATATCAATCCTACAGAGAAATTTATTTTAAAGTGGTGCAGAGATGGTACTTTGTTCCCTCAAAAATAGCATTGATTTATAAAGACCCAGACTTGGGGGTATGCTGGAGATTTTGTAAACAACAAGGCTCCCATAAACACATTTGGTGGGATTGTGTACATATTAGGAACTTTAGGAACTCTGTTTTTGATTACATTTCTAAATGCTGTGATAAGATCATCAATCCTTCATGTGAAATGGCATTGTTACATATTATTGATGATGGGTTTAAATCAGAAGAAAAGGTCTCTTTATTCAAGTATTCCTAGTGGTTAAATGGCTGATAGCTAAACGTTGGAAAACGGAGCTAATTCCAACATTGAACAAAGTAATTTCAATTTCCAGAATTGGAAAGAGATATATTTGCTTTGGGCATTGTTTTGTCTAAGTGCAATAGCTGTGCGGTTTGGGATAAATATCATTATCCATCAACTTAAATATATACAACCTTTTCAAGGGCAATGCTATGTAAATATGTAAACCTGTATATTTGTATAAGTTACCTGTACTCTTAAATTTGTTTCTGTTTTTTTTATATATATTTGTCCCTTTGCTGTTTGTATAACCTTCAGCTCCCTATAGATTTTCTATGGGATTAAGGTCTGGAGACTGGCTAGGCCACTTTAGGACCTTAATGTGCTTCTTATTGAGCCACTCCTTTGTTGCTTTGGCTGTGTGTTTTGGGTCATTGTTTTGGGGCATTGTCATGCTAGAATACCCATCCACGACCCATTTTCAATGCCCTGGCTGAGGAAAGGAGGTTCTCATCCAAGAGTTGACAGTTCATGGCCTCAGCAATCCTCCCTTTGATGCGGTGCAGTTGTCCTGACCCCTTAGCAGAAAAATACCCCCAAAGCATAATGTTTTTACCACCATGTTTGACAGTGGGGATGGTGTCATAGGCAGCATTCCTCCTCCTCCAAACACAGTGAGTAGAGTTGATGCCAAAGAGCTCGATTTTGGTCTCATCTGACCACAACACTTTCACCCAGTTCTCCTCTGAATAATTCAGATGTTTATTGGCGAACTTCAAATGGGCCTGTACATGTGCTTTCTTGAACAGGGGAAACTTGCAGACACGGCAGGATTTCAGTCCTTCATGGCGTTGTGGGTTACCAATTGTTTTCTTGGTGACTATGGTCCCAGCTGCCTTGAGATCATTAACAAGATCCTCCCATGTCCTTCTGGGCTGATTCCTCACCGTTCTCATGATCATTGATACTCTACGAGGTGAGATCTTGCATGGAGCATCAGCCCGAGGGAGACTGGCAGTTATTTTGTGTTTCTTCCTTTTGTGAATAATCGCACCATCTGTTGTCACCTTCTCACCAAGCTCCTTGGCGATGGTCTTGTAGCCCATTCCAGCCTTGTGTAGGTCTACAATCTTGTCCCTGACATCTTTGGACAGCTCTTTGGTCTTGGCCATAGTGGAGAGTTTGGAATGTGATTGATTTATTGCTTTTGTGTGTAGGCGTCTTTTATACAGGTAATGAGGTGAGATTAGGAGCACTTCCTTTGAGAGAGTGCTCCTAATATCAGCTCATTACATGTATAAAAGTCACCTGGGAGCCAGAAATCTTGCTGATTGATAGGGTATCAAATGCTTATTTCTCTCACTGACCTGCAGATCAATTTATAACTTTTTTTTCTTTTTTTTTTTTTTTTGTTATTCTGTCTCTCACTGTTAAAAAACCCCTACCATTACAATTATAGACTGATCACTTCTTTGTCAGTAGACAAACATTCAGAATCAGCAGGGGATCAAATACTTTTTTCTGCCACTGTATGCTGGTAGTTCATAAGCTCTTCTTGCAAGAACTGTTAAGAAATAAGGAACTAGGGGCCCCATTCAATACCAGGCCTGTAACCTGATCGCAGACAGCCACATTTCTGCGACTGAGTTGCGGTCTCCCGTTCCTCCATTTGCAAGGATATTCAATTGCTCCAGCTCGAGAGTTGCGGGCTTTAAGCCAAACTCGTAAACCATGCACTGGTTCACAGCAGATGAGGGCGGGAACATGATCAATTAAGCAAGCCTGTATTCTCCCATTTTGAAACAGCCAATAGGAAATGAGGCTGTTTGAATTACGTCAGAAAAAAATGGAGGTTACATGTCAATCAATTAAGTTCGGGGGTCCGACATGCGATCAGACTCGCAAGACATATTAAAAAAAGGAATTATAAAAATGACTGCCAATAGTGTTCTGGTCCATATGTGTGGCCTGATATATATTAACTCATTGATACCCAAGATCAATTTAGCCCCGAAATGACACATACATTTTTTTTTTATTTCTTGCAGTTTTCTGCAGCTACAGCTTTCCCTGTTATTTACAGTACAGGATTGACTTTTTATTTGCATTTTTAGTGCTACGAGTTGGTGTTTAATGCCTTTGCGGGTCCTCTTGAGCACATGTAGGATTTTCTCCTCTATTTGCGGTTTACAAGTGTGGATACGTTTGCAAGCTTTGGGAATTGGATCAATTGAATGGCGATTTATGATTTTAGCCTTGTGAAAGTGAAAGATTAAAGGCTTCTGGAGGCTGCAAGTTACGATTTTGACGGACGCCATATTTTCAAGCTTGTAAATCGTAACCCGAGCCCGAAAAAAACCCACCAATTGAATTGCAAATTTGCCTGCGAGCTTACTTATGGGCCTCCGGATCTCAAATTCAGCCAATGGAATGGGACCCTAAGTTTATGTCTACAGACTTACTTGTAAAGGTAATTTGAGAGCAGACTCAGAAAATCTCAGCAGCCTTGTTTACTGAGGTACTCTCAACAGTAAGTTCAAAGTTAAGCACGCAAACTCTGCACCAGGTTTTCAGTTGTACTTGAGTTGGGGGTTGGTGCATGCAACTTTTGCAACCAAATGTAACAGTGTAACTCCTGTTATTCTAAATAAAAATATTTCTTCATGGATGGATTTTCAAATCATTCTTTATTCTCAATTAATAACTGGTTTTCATTGTCAGTTATACAATGTAACAACACTTTTCTAACAAAAATAGCTTTTCTTTCAGCACTAACACATCCTTGCCTGAGACTATTCTAGCCTGTCTGAGCCTCAGTAAGCTGCCTTATATTGCTCTGGGTCAGGGTGCGTTCAGCAAAGGTGGAACATGATGGACAGGTTATCACCATTACTGAACACTCCCTCTGACTGACAGCCTGTTTACACCTGTGACTGGTCTGTACACCAGTCACAGGGTGTAGAGTGAAAACACAATATAACAGTGTATGTTTCATTGTGACAATTCAAAAAAATTTAAATTTCTACTCAGAAGAGCTAATGCACACTGATAAGGAAAAAAAAAAGACACATTAGGATCTTAACTTCATCTTAATGATTTTGACTTGGCGCTAAATTGCTTTTACAGTAAATTGTGGATATAGTGAAATCTGGATTTAGCATGGTAAGGCAATATTATAACACTGTAAAAATAATGAATCCCATGATAACTGGTTTGATCCCAAAGGTGTAATACCTAGCAGATATATAAAGCTTCAGATGAACGTCTGCAAATGTATGAATCACTTGATACGGCAACGCAACTGGAGTTATAAGAATTATTAATATCAAGCAACTAATGAAATTAAACTGGTAAGGTCATATTGTAAATTATCCATCTTTTCTATTTATCTTTAGATCAATCCAATGTAAATTAGTAGGTGATTAAACTGTCTAGTTTTGCACAGGCTATATATTGTCATTTAAAAGGAAATAGAACATAACTGTTTTTTATGAATTTAAAAGAGAATGTTTCAAACAATACAAAAGTTTAGACTCAACTGTTTATAGAAGTACAGTTTTCTTGTATTTTATTCCTGAATGACTTTATTTTCGATGATTTATTTTTGTTTACTACCAAAGATATCAGTCTACAGTATCTATGATTCTATATTGCCACATTAGAAAGACAAATTGTAGTTATATACACTTTCAGTGGACCATCAAAGTGTTCATCATAGTTTTTATTGCCAAATCTGAAGAAGAATGCAAATGTCTGTTAATAGATAAAAATGTAGATGACATTGATGATGGCAGTCATACATTTCTAATGCTTTTTAAAATTGTGAATAACTACAGTATATTTCCTGAACAATATATTTTCATTTAATACATAACACTAAAATACAATTATTGCTTACTTGTTAGACATAGCACTAAAATAACCTTTGCTATATAGTGAGTTATAGAGCATCAACAACAAGCCCAATCTTTAGCATAATCCAAAGAAAATGGCAAGTCAAATTTGTATTTCTAATTTGAAAAGTGGTTGTTGCCTAAGTTTCTAGATGAAATATGCAAAAAGCACTACAAATGTATGTAATATGATGGATCAGAAATACATATCTGATTATATAATGATGAGCTTAATAAACATATTCCACAATAACTGTTCTCTAACTAACTCTGTGCAAACATGAAAATTCAATTGGGAAAAATTATTAACAGAACTAGCATTATCATCGTTCAGATATACATAGTGAGAAACCTGCTCCTAATAATACACATTTCAAATATTCTTATTGTTCTAAATGTATCCTTCTCTGATCCACATCTTGCTAGCTAACAGTCTCTAGACTAGATTCAATTTCTGTGAAGAAATATGTCAACATTTCAACCAACACAGCTTCAACAGAGTTTTCTTTTTGAAGTTGATAAAATTATTGACAGTTAACAAATTCAGTCCCCATATAAACTGCCTCAAACTTAGCTTTGAATTGTTTGATCTCTCCATCTATACATGCTTTCTGACAAACTAAAATGTCTCTTTAAATGTAATCCCATCTGTATTTCTTCTGTTCAGTTCATTCTCTCCCTCAGATTGACTCTTTTCAATTGTCTATATGATACATTATTGCTCAAAAACAGAAATCTTACTCAAGTATGCTTCTACCACAACTATAATACTTTACCTGATTATTATTAATTAAAAAGCATGTCAATTCCACTGCTTTTTGATAAACTTGACTCTACACTCTCTTTCATCACCTATGTCCAATTACTAAATATGTTGTGTTTACTTAAGGAATGTCTATATTTTTATATAAATAGTCAAAACTTTTATTTCTCATGTGTCTTCCACCTTATTATTCAAATTTGAGAATCATCAGACTGTCCTGCCCTTCCATTTGCCTTTTATGCACTGAACTTACAAAAATCTCATTAACATTGTGCACCACTACATCTCGTATTTTGCCTCAAAATGTTCCTTTAACCATCCATTTCTTGTGTTTCCAATCTGAAGGAAATATTATTGCCTCTAAAAAGTCTCTCATAATTTTCTCCATTTAGTTTGTTGAGTTGCTACTGCATATGCAAAGTGCTGCAGAACTCCCCATCATTCTGCATTATGATACTTGGTTAAAGTAAATAACTTGTTTCCCCTTTCCATTCATGAGAATATCAGTGATCAAGGTGAGTGAACTTTTAAACATCTATACATCCAATAAGATTGACTGTTACTGATACTACTATTATTATTATTATTATGTTTAACTATTATTTGTAATGCACCAATGTATTTCGTAGTGCTGTACGGGGGATAAGAACAAGGATAAATACAATATAAAAAACTGTTGAAGAATGAGGGCCTTGTTTTGAGCTTAGAATCTTTGTAGAAAGTGCTTTTTCCCAAAGCACCCTACAAGATTAGAAACTTGCTACTTACAATCTAAAGGGGGTGGAAGAGACAGACACCTGGGAAATAGTAAGGGTCAGTAAGTAGGTGAAAGTTTGCTTAGGTAGAAAGGTGTGCAAAGTTATAAAGGTTTTTCAGTTAATGGGAGAGGGAAGGGGTCTTATAGAAAGTAATTTGAGGCGAATGGCTCTAGTTTATAATATGTTATCTATCCCTAGTGATCAGATAATATAACCTGCAAATGGGGAAGTCAGGTGATTTGACTGCAATATAGCTGCAACAATTGGGGTAGGGTTGGTGGGAAAGTGATTCCAGGTCAGAAGCAGGGTTAGTTAGGTAAAAGATGTGGAGATGTGTCTTGCTCCAACATATGAAGGTAAAAGGAATTTAGTGAGTGAGCGAAAGCATTATCAAAGGGATACAGAGGCGTAAGATGGTAGGGGTGGGGGTGGAGGACAGATGGGGGCAGGACATGGCTATACAACCAGAGAAGGGATGGCTGTTCCTTAAACAAACAGAGGAGAGGTATAGTAAATTGAACAAACAGATCACGATTACATGGATTGAATTAATGCAACAGTCTAAGTGTAGATATTAAACCATTTTGACAGAAGAGATGGTAAGCAGCAGGAAAGTGATTCCAGGTCAGAATCAGGGCTTGTTAGGTAAGAGATGTGGAGATGTGTCTTGCTCCTAGGTATGAAAGTACATATCCCTAAAGCAGTCATATTCATTGGTAATTGATCTTGCTAAAGGATCCAACCATCAACTACAAAGCAGCTTCCACTATAACAACCTCTAAAAAAGTCTTACTCTATAAGGCAGGCCATTGCCTCTTTCTCTATACGTTTGCCTTCTACAATTTGTATTATAATCACAGAATACTTGCACACCTTTAGGAAAGCATGCAGAATCCAACCAGATGATACAGAAACTTGCATTCTTAAGTTTCTAGTTAGTATTTATATGAAGCATACTATGATCAACATTTATAGTGTATAGGTATAAGACAACCATAGGCACAATCACAGTCACTCATACTCACTCATACTACTTGCTACACAGCTCTTTTCACCAGGTGCAAAACATTACTTTCCCTATGGAAAATAGGCACATGATACATCATGCCATTATTCCATAATAGGATGACAAGGCTGACACTCTGAAATATTTACACACATTGCTTTCAGTTGAAAAATGAAAATATTTGTGCCCTAGGGGGCAATAAGTGGGTAGGAGAGTTGCATATTGCTTCCCCAATATCCTACATCAAGCTGCACCTTTTTTGCCCCATAGATATCCATATATTATTATTATCGTTTGTTTGTAACGCGCCAGCATATTCCGTAGCGCTATACATAAGTTAAGTTACAGGCAATGTCAAGATTCACACATTGCAATGAATGGAGGCCCTTGTCTTTGAGCTTGGAATCCGGTGTCCATAGCGATTTCCCTAAAGCACCTTGCAGGATTGAAATTCGCAGACTTACAATCTAAAGGTTGAAGTTTGTATGTGGTACAGTAGGGAGAGAGTAGTGCTGAGCATGTTGGGAGGAAGGTTATAGTTTGTCTTGCTAGTTTTAAGCAATGACATCTGTGTTGTTCACAGTAGAAAGTATATGTCTATAAAGCTATAAGCCCTGACAAACCATAAAAATGTTTCATGTAATCTACATAGAAAGGTTAAATAATTTATTGCTAATTGGGGTATGTTTACAAATGATCTTTATAGATATATATTATTTATGATATGGTATATAATATATATTGCTGATTTTAGTGTGTGTGAATGAGATGAGCATTTACTATATATTATTGCAGGGTGTGAGTGACCTACGGCACTAGAGCCTGAAGAGACTAACAGCCTCATTAAATTGGGGCTACGTTTTAAAACGTAGCCTGTATTGAAAAAAGTAGGACTGAAGGCTATTTAATTAGCCTCCTAAACAGACCCACAGACTACTTAAAATGCGGGATGGCCTAAAAATGCCTACAGGATGTGGAACGTGGAAGTTTGCAGCCCGCAACCTTTTGAAATGTCAAGCCCTTAACTATTACGTTCTGATTTTGAGATTAAATTGCAACGAAGTCCCCTGCCAGCTAGCCCATAACTTGCGAATGAGGCCAAAGCCCAACGAGTTGTGGGGAGGAATAGCAAAGCTTTGTACAGCCCCTATGTTGGCTGCAGGAGCAGCCAAAAAGACCCTAACTCCGGCCCCCAAACCTCCCCTCTGCTCCCTAAATATATGCCCATGCTGCAGTGGTCCTGATCCTAATATTAGCCCTTGCTGCAAGGGTCCCGATTGGGACTTCCGCACCAGTTAAACACTGAACCCCTGCCGCGGGGGGTTCTTCACGTACCCTCCCCGGCACCTAAAGTTAACCCCCCTATGCTGGGGGTCCCCATCGGGTGCCCTGCAATGTCCCCATATTATTCAAATTTCTTGCCTCGCAGGTCCTGAAAGGACCTTACAGGTCATTAAAGAACCCATGCTAACTAAAATATTAACCCCTGCCGCGGGGGTACTATAAGTACCCCCCAGCACCTAAAATTATCCCCATCACTCATAAGGGTCTATATAGACCCTCATGAGTTTTTAAGTGCCTTGCAAAAGTATTCACCCCCCTTGGCAATTTTCGTGTTTTGTTGCCTCACAACCTGGAATTTACATGGATTGTTTGAGGATTTGCATCATTTACAGAACATGCCCACAACTTTGAAGATGTTTTTTTTTTTATTGTAAAGCAAACAACAAATAGGACGAAATAACAGAAAAAGTCAATGTGCATAACTATTCACCCCCCTAAAATCAATGCTTTGTAGAGCCACCTTTTGCGGCAAATGATAGCTCCTAGTCGCTTTGGATAAGTCTCTATGAGCTTGCCACATCCTATTACTGGGATTTTTATCCCAATCCTCCTTGCAAAACTGCTCCAGCTCCTTCAAGTTGGATGGTTTGTGCTTGTGAACAGCAATCTTTAAGTCTGACCTCAGATTTTATGTTGGATTGTGGTCTGGGCTTTGACTAGGCCATTCTAACACATTTACAAGTTTCCCCTTAAACCACTCAAGTGTTGCTTTAGCAGTGTGTTTGGGGTCATTCTCCTGCTGGAAGGTGAACCTCTGTCCTAGCTTCAAATCACACACAAAGTGGTACAGGTTTTGCTCAAGAATATCCCTGTATTTAGCACCATCCATCTTTCCCTCATCTCCGACCAGTTTCCCAGTCCCTGCTGCTGAAAAACATCCCCACAGCATGATGCTGCCACCACCATGTTTTACTGTGGGGATGGTGTTCTTTGGGTGATGTTATGGGTTTGCGCCAGACATAGCGTTTTCTTTAATGGCTGAAAAGTTCAATTTTAGTCTCATCAGACCAGAGCACCTTCCTCCATACATTTTGTGAGCCTCCCACATGCCTTTTCGAAAACTCAAAACGTGCCATTTTGTTTTTTGCTGAAAGTAATGGCTTTCTTCTGGCTACTCTGCCATAAAGCCCAACTCTATGGAGCGTACAGCTTATTGTCGTCCTATGTACAGATATTCCAGTCTCTGCTGTGGAACTCTGCAGCTCCTCCAGTGTTACCTTAGGTATCTTTGCTGCCTCTCTGATTAATGCCCTCCTTGCCCGGTCCATGAGTTTTGGTGGTTTGCCGTCTCTTGGCAGATTTGCTGTTGTGTTATGTTCTTTCCATTTGGTTATGATAGATTTGATGGTGCTCCTGGGGATCTTTAAAGATTTGGATATTTTTTTATAACCTAACCCTGACTTGTACTTCTCAACAACATTGTCCCTTACTTGTTTGGAGAGTTCCTTGGTCTTCATGGCAGTGTTTGGTAAGTGGTGCCTCTTGCGTAGGTGTTGCAGCTTCTAGGGCCTTTCAAAAACGGTGTGTATATGTAATGAAAGATCATGTGACACTTACATTGCACACAGGTGGGCATCATTTCACTAATTATGTGACTTCTGAAGGTAATTGGTTGCACCAGAGCTTTTTAATGGCCTTCATAACAAAGGGGTGAATACATACGCACATGCCAATTTTCTGTTTTCTATTTCCTAAAAATAGTTTTATGTATATATTTTTCTCATTTCACTTCACCAACTTAGACTATTGTGTTCTGATCTATCACATGAAATTCAGATTAACAAAACACTGAACTTAAGGCTGTAATGTAATAAAATAGGTAAAAAATCAAGGGGGTGGATACTTTTGCAAGGCACTGTAAATAACCCCATCAGTCCCATAAGGGTCTATACAGATTCTTATGGGACAATACTTAACCCTCACCATTTACACTATAAGTGCCATGAGGGTCCCCCAGGAATGTCAAGCCCCCAGCCGTTGTGGGCCTCACGTTATTGGTAACTAGATGAGATGGGAATGCAGTATTGGTAAGTCCATGAGATGACTTGAGGAAAGGGGTCTCCGAAATCCATATACAGTTGAAAATATCGTATTACGTGCTGTGCATTGAAAACTTTAATAAGGAAAAGCAAGTGCAAGGATCACACAAAATTGTAAAATTTACGTAGTTCCCAACCTCTAATGTATTAACTTTTATATGCATTTACAGTGCCTTGCAAAAGTATTCATCCACCTTGACTTTTTACCTATTTTATTTCATTACAGCCTTACGTTCAGTGTTTTGTTAATCTAAATTTTAAGAGATGGATCAGAACACAGTAGTCTGAATTGGTGAAGTGAAATGAGAAAAATATATACCTAAAACTTTTTTTCAGAAATAGAAAACATAAAATTGGCACGTGTGTATGTATTCAACCCATTTGTTATGAAGCGCATAAAAATCTCTGGTGCAACTAATTACATTCATAAGTCACACAATTAGTGAAATGATGTCCACCTATGTGCAATCTAAGTGTCACATGATCTGTCATTACATATACACACCTTTTTAGAAAGACCTCAGAGGCTGCAACACCTAAGCAAGAGGCACCACTAACCAAACACTGCCAACTCTCCAAACAAATAAGGGACAATGTTGTTGAGAAGTACATCTAAGGGTTAGGTTATAAAAAAATATCCCCAGGAGCACCATCAAATCTATCATAACCAAATAGAAAGAACACAACACAACAGCAAATCTGCCAAAAGACTGCCGTCCACCAAAACTCACAGACCGGGCAAGGAGGGCATTACTCAGAGAGGCAGCACAGAGAATGGCATGAAGAAAGCAATTACTTTCAGCAAAAAACAAAATGGCACTTTTTGAGTTTGCGAAAAGGCATGTGGGAGACTCACAAAATGTATGGAGGAAGGTGCTGTGGTCTGATAAGACTAACATTGAACTTTTCGGCCATCAAAGAAAACGCTATGTCTAGCACAAACCCAACACATCACCCAAAGAACACCATCCCCACAATGAAACATGGGACTGGGAAACTGGTCAGAGTTGAGGGAAAGATGGATGGTGCTAAATACAGGGATATCCTTGAGTAAAACCTGTACCACTCTGTGCATGATTTGAGGCTAGGATGGAGGTTCACCTTACAGCAGGACAATGACCCCAAACACACTGCTAAAGCAACACTTGAAGGGTTTAAGGGGAAACATGTAAATGTGTTGTAATGGCCTAGTCAAAGATGAGACCTCAATTCAGTGGTTAGACTTAAAGATTGCTGTTCACAAGCGCAAACCATCTAACTCGAAGAATAGCAGAAAAAAATGTTCATAAACATTAAAATGTAATATAGGTACTCAATATTATAGGTACCCTACATTTTGCCTACCCGTGTGTTAGATTTCCTGAGACAGAGTCTGGTAGAACAAGCAAAAGTGTTTATTTTTTTGCAAAGTGTACATGTTGCTTACAGAGTTGTCTACAAAAATACAACATAAAATGGGTTATATTTTCAAGATGATGGATTACACTCACATTTTGTGAAAGTAGCTACACTTTCTCAAAACAAGAAACACTAATTATCTCAATGTTATGCTAGTCTGTGTCTAGAAAAATCTAGTCTCCTAACACATTTTTGTTACTATTATAGCACAGAGGGCACACTGTATGTATAAAGTTCATGGTGAATAACAAAATGGAAGTTAGATTAACAACATGGTGTATTAAATACAAAATGACAGAAAACATACAAAATTGCAAATGTTTTTAATAAAAAGTACTAAATACAAAACGATGGAAAACCTACAAAATGGCCTATTTTTTTCTCATACACCCTTTGTTACTGTTTTTAGTAAAACATTGTATTTACCTTCATTTAATAATGCCTTTTGAGATTTAATAGATGCATTTCTGGTCTTCTTCTTTAATAAAACATTACAACATAATAACTGAAGCAACTTTCCTAAACAGTGAGCAGCAGTTTTGAGTTCCATAGTTGAGTAAGAATGGCTTCTATAATGGCCTTGGCAACAGTGAAGTATTGTCTTTGATATCCACTGTGTGTTACATCTTTACAAATGTGAACAGTTTCCTTAAAATTTACTTAATTGTCTTATGAGCTTTATTTCTCCAATTTTCTAAGTACTGTGTGCCTGGCAGTGCAGAGTATCGTTTTCATCCTGTTTCCGAATTTGTACGTTTTTTCCGCCGCCATTTCTTCCATCGATTAGCTGATTTGCTGAAAAATATGGCTCCAAATTGTTTGCAACTTAACTCTCAGGCTTCCTGCCTCTCCCCCCGTGCTGTGTGTGAGTGTGAGTGGTTTTTTTTAAATTATTTTGTTTGTTTTTCAGTGTTTTGGAGTAACGCGTTCGAACCAACTGCTGGCTTCAACTGCAGCCTTAGTCCTGCATGCTTCGACTGCTCACATAATTTCGTGAGGCTTGCAGTGCAATGAACACCTTCTGCGCTCATTGCAGCCTAAGTCCCGCGTGTTTCAACTGCTCACCTCGCTTTGGGAGGGTCGAAGTGCAATGAGCACCTTCGGCATACATTGCAGCCTAAGTCCCACATGCTTCAATGGCTCGCCTCGCTTTGTGAGGCTCGCAGGTGAGTGCGTTACCAACATCGCAAACATACCGAACATAGCAAAGATCCACAACTATATACAGTGGGGGGGGGAAAGTATTTGATCCCCTGCTAATTTTGAACGTTTGTCCACTGACAAAAAAAATTATCAGTCCATCATTTTAATGGTAGATGTATTTTAACAGTGAGGGCCAGAATAAAAAACAAAAAACAAACAAGAAAATGCATATCAAAAAAGTTATAAATTGATCAATGAGGGAAATAAGTATTTGATCCCTTCAACTTAGTACTTGGTGGCAAAACCCTTGTTGGCAATCACAGAGGTCAGACGTTTCTTGTAATTGGCCACCAGGTTTGTACACATCTCTTTGTAGATCCTCTTTAAGTCATTAAGGTTTCGAGGCTGATGTTTGGCATCTCAAACCCTCAGCTCCCTCCACAGATTTTCTATGGGATTAAGGTCTGGAGACTGGCTAGAACCTTAATGTGCTTCTTCTTGAGCAACTCCTTTGTTGCCTTGGCTGTGAGTTTTGGGTCATTGTCATGCTGGAATACCCATTCACGACCCATTTTCAATGCACTGGCTGAGGGAAGGAGGTTCTCACCCAAGATTGGATGGTACATGGCCCGTCCATCATCTCTTTGATGCGGGGCAGTTGTCCTGACCCCTTAGCAGAAAAACACCCCCAAAGCATAAGGTTTCAACCTCCATGTTTGATGGTGAGGATGATGTTCTTGGTGTTATAGGCAACATTCCTCCTCCTCCAAACACGGCAAGTTGAGTAGATGCCAAAGAGCTTGATTTTGGTCTCATCTGACCACAACACTTTCACCCAGTTCTCCTCTGAATCATTCAGATGTTCATTGGCAAATTTTAGACTGGCCTGTACATGTGCTTTCTTGTGCAGGGGGACCTTGCGGGCACTGCAGGATTTCAGTCTTTCGCAGAGTAGTGTGTTACCAATTATTTTCTTGGTGACTATGGTCCAAGCTGCCTTGAGATCATTAACAAGATCCTCCCATGTAGTTCTAGGCTGATTCCTCACCGTTCTCATGATCACACAAGGTGAGATCGAGCATGATGCATCAGACCGAGGGAGACTGGCAGTTATTTTGTGTTTCTTCCATTTGCCAATAATCGCACCAACTGTTGTCACCTTCTCACCAAGCTGTTTGGTGAAGGTCTTGTAGCCCATTCCAGCCTTGTGTAGCTCTACAATCTTGTCCCTCACAGCCTTGGACAGCTCTTTGGTCTTGGCCATGTTGGAGAGTTTGGAATCTGATTGATTGATTGCTTTTGTGGACAGGTATCTTTTA
Organism: Discoglossus pictus; assembly: GCA_027410445.1. Taxonomy (NCBI): domain Eukaryota; kingdom Metazoa; phylum Chordata; class Amphibia; order Anura; family Alytidae; genus Discoglossus; species Discoglossus pictus. The sequence goes on from CM050167.1 coordinate 97,835,462, forward strand.
TACAGGTAATGAGCTGAGATTAGGAACACTCCCTTTAAGAGAGTGCTCCTAATCTCAGCTCGGTACCTGTATAAAAGACACCTGGGCGCCAGAAATCTTGCTGATTGATGGGAATCAAATACTTATTTCCCTCGCGTTTTTCTTGTTTGTTTTTTTTTTTTGGTTATTCTGTCTCTCACTGTTAAAATACACCTCAGTCTGTGAACAAATGTTAAAAATCAGCAGGGGATCAAATACTTTTCCCCAGACCGTATGTGATTTATTTATATATTTATTATTATTTTTTCTTTCAATTTTTCGATAAACAGATAGTATACAATAAATAGAAAAACAGTATTGTTACATAGTTACATACTAATTAAGGTTGAAAAAAGGCATTCAGTCCATCAAGTTCAACCTTTTAAGATCTCCTCTGATCTGCAATATGCGGATTAGTTATTAATTAATTAGTTGTTAATTAATTATTTATTTTTAACTTAATTATTTTTTTTAAATTATCAATTAATCCAGAGGAAGACAAACAAAACAAAAACATAAACAAGTGAAACTTAGCCAATCGTCTCACAGGAAAAAAAAAAAATTCTTCCTGACCCCAGAAACTGGCGATTGAATTTCTCCCTGCATCAATACTCTCTCTCTAATTATTCAGGATAACCCTGAATTCTCTTTATAATTAGAAATAAATCCAGTCCCCTTTTAAAGATATGTATCGAATCTGCTGTCACCACCTCCTCTGGTAGAAAATTCCACAAATTAACCACCCTTACTGTGAAGAACCCGTTTATTTCTTTAAGGTGGAATCTTTTTACTTCTAACCTCAAGGGATGTCCTCTTGTCAGTTTAAAACCTCTTGGCACAAAAAGCTCCCTTGACAAATCTTTATACTGACCCGTGATGTATTTATATAAGGAATTCATATCTCCTCATAGACACCTTTTTTCTAGAGAAAATAAGTTTAATTTGGTTAGTCTTTCTTCATAACTTAGCCCCTCCATACCCCTTATTAGTTTTGTTGCACTCCTATGTACCTTTTCCGGCTCTAAAATGTCCTTTTTATGAAGTGGTGGCCAAAATTGTACTCCATATTCCAAATGAATGCGTACTAGGGATTTGTATAGTGGCAGAATTATATTGCTTCCCTTGCTTCTATACCCTTCCTAATACATGCTAATATTTTATTTGCCTTTGCAGCTGCTGCTTGGCTTTGTGCACTGTTACCTAGGTGGTTGTCCAAAAGCACTCCAAAATCCCTTTCAATATCTGATACCCCATGATTTGCTTCATTAAGATTATAAATGGCATGGCTATTTTCCCTTCCCAGATGCATAACTTTACATTTATTTGTATTAAATCTCATCTGCCATTTAGATGCCTATTCCTCAATTTTATGTAAATCCCTTTAGAGGGAAAGCATCATTATCTGATTTAATTACCTTGCACAACTTCATGTCATCAGCGAAAATGGAGACACTACTTTCCAGTCCCACCTCTAAGTCATTAATAAATATGTTAAAAAGGTGAGGACCTAATACTAAACCCTGAGGAACCCCACTTACCACATTAGTCCAATCGGTTTGTTCCATTTACAACAACCCTTTGCTTCCTGTCTTTTAGCCAACTCTCAGATATTTACTGCAATTCCCTATCTCTTAGTTTGCACAATAGTCTCCCATGTGGCAATATATCAAAAGCCTTTGCAAAATCCAAAAAGATTACATCCACTGAGTTGCCATGATCCAGGTTCCTACTAACCTCCTTATAGAAACTAAATAAGATTTGTTTGACATGACCTATCCCTCATAAATCCATGTTGACTCCTACTTATAATCCTGTTCAAATAGACATATTCTTGTATATCATCCCTTATTAACCCTTCTAAAAGCTTCCCCACTACAGAATTTAGGCTCACTGGTCTATAATTCCCCAGATTTGCTCTTGCTCTGTTTTTAAATATAGGTATCACATATGCTTTTCTTCAGTCATCTGGTAGAGACCCTCTGTTGAGTGAATCTTGAAAAATTAAATATAATGGTTTGGCCATTACAGAACCCAGTTCCCTCAGTACCCGTGGATGTATTCCATCAGGACCCGGGGCTTTATTAACATTTATTTTTTCCACGTATCTTTTTTTTAGGGTTAGTGGTAGTCTCTTTTGCAATTAATTTTCAATTTTCTATTTTAGCCAGTCTAATAGCCCTTTTGCAAGTCTTGTTGATTTCCTTGTACTCCCATAAAGCAGTCTCTGTCCCCTCTTGTTTGTATAATTTAAATGCCTGTGTTTTACTCCGTATCTTGATCTTTAAATCATTGTTAAGCCACATTGGATGTGATTTACTCCTTTTACTTTTATTCCCACTTGGTATATGGTGATAAGTATGTATATTTAGTAAGGATTTAAATGTTGTCCATTTATGTTCAGTGTTTTTACCTATCAGTTCTCTGTCCCAGTCTATACTTTATATATATATGTCCTAAGACTGTTAAAATCTGCCCTTTTAAAATTAAGAGTTTTTGTTGGCCTCTTAAAATTTTGGTTTTCTAATTAAATCTCAAATGAGACTGTGTTGTGATCTTTGTTTCCCAAAGGTTGCCCTATTCCAACATTTGATACTATATCAATATTATTTGTGATGACTAAATCTAAGATAGCTTCCTTTTTTGTAGGCTCTTGTATAACCTGGGCCAGAAAATGATCCCTGAGTGTACTCAAGAAATATTTACAAAGAGAAAACATATGAATTCTACATTTTGTTATATAAAATTAATTATACTACCCCTTTAATCAGCTTTTTCTTCAAGTTCATTCTCTATCAGTTCACTGGTTAGGACTGGGGCAGCTGCACTCCCACAGTGGCCAATGACCACCTCCTAGAAAAAAATCTCCCCATAGGAATAATGCGGCACGCAAAATTGAGTTTACCAAGAAGGGATTGCATAGCCTTTAACTTGACCTTCCTGGCCTCCAAAACACCTAAAACTGAAGCCCTCAAATAGCCCTCACTATCTTATTATCAGGGAGCCTACATTCTATCCTCACTGAGTCAATAAGAATTACCAGAAAAATCAAAGATCTACACGGGCCCTCCGTCTTATCTTCCACGAAGGGAATAACAAAAACAGCAGTTAACTCTTGAAACTTGCCCAACAACCACCCACAATCAAAAGACTCGGCCGAACCCACAAATCATCTAAATCAGGGGTGTCAAACTCGGTTCTGGAGGGCCACACCCAGGCCTGGATTTGAGAATTTCCTTTCTGTGTACAGGTGAGTCAGTCAGGATGACTGCAGAAGCAATAGTCTCACCTGCTTGTAGCAAGGATATCCACAAATCTAGGCCTGGGTGTGGCCCTCCAGGACCGAGTTTGACACCCCTGATCTAAATAATGAACAACTAATGACAAACCTGACCTCCTACACACAACTGAATGCAGGAAAAAACTAAACTTTTCAAAATAGGAGCAAGAAATAGAACAACCCATAGGGAGGCACAAATCAACAAAATAATTACCCAAACTGAAACAGCCCAGTAAATTATGGGATTCGGGATGAACCAGTAATAACCTAAATGCAGACTTTATATCCACTTTGGACAAGCAAGCACCTTTTCTGGCTTTCCTGACCAACTTTACAGCTTGCTTGAAAGAAGCATAGGTGACTGAAGACAAATCCTTGCAAATCCCATCATTCACTGAGCAACCCTCTATAGGAACATCCTCAAAAGGACCAGCCATTCTACCCTTACTCACCTCGTCCAAAAGCTTCACAAGAACTGCCTCAGGGAATTTCTATTGCAGATTTTAAATTTGGACGCTTACCCAAACCCTCCCCAACAACTGACGAAATAGGGAAACCAAACTCAAAACCATTAGCCAATAAACTGGAATATGCCCCCCTACAGGGAACCTTAGTGTACAGGTTTAGCCACTCCTGCATCTTTTCTAGCAACACTGGGCTCCTTCCCTTTTGAAGCTTGCTCACCTGACTTTTTAACTTTTCCTTTTCAAAAGCAACGAAAAAGAGGGTGGGGCAATCCGCACTTCGAGCACTCATGTTTAAACTTGCAAGAAGACCATCAACTACAGGAAGTAGTAGTAGTAGAAGTTTTTGGGAAATAATGAAAGTATTTCTCAGAGATATCTGCCCCTGGCCAAATTATCAATATTTGTAAAGTGTGCACACCTTAGAGAAATAATACACCAACACAGAGTTCTGGTATAAAGCTTTCTCTCGCCTAGTTTTTTTTACGTCAGCCGTCATTTATATAGTTTTTAATAATCAGATAAAAGTTACAATTAAGCAAAACATCAGGTTTATAAAGCAATTCCTTGGTTATGAGGTGTCCGCTTTTACAGGACCTTGATCAGGTATTGGGTTAATACATTAAGGAGTCTCCAAGACTCATCCCACAGGGGGATGAGTCTTTCTCCACATTGGTCAAGAGATCAAGACAAAGGGAAGATGGCGTTTTCCTTCTGGTGTCTTCAAGGTGCGGTCGCTGTCGTCATCCTTGTTAGACCGGAAGTAGTGCCAGCGCCATTTTGTAGGTGGAAGCAGTGAATCCTCCATCTTAGAGCTCCCAATGATTCAGCATTTATTAGTAAAACTTGGTTATACCATAATACTGCAAAGATAAGATATATAAGTAGGTGCACGAATACAGTTATGCATTTTGTACGGATCCCAATTTATAACAGTCCCCCCTAAAATGACATAATATATTCGTCACACTCACAGTTATTAATAAAGCTTAGTGACTATAAGTAGAACACCCTATTCTATCGGATGTCTAAAACTAAATATCTTGTTATAATAGATATATGTCTCAACTATGGTCCTTCCAGAGCACTATTCTTTGTGTCTTCTATTTCCGGATGTTGAAAGCATTGCATGTGTGTAAGACATAGGTACATATCTTCGTTCGATCGGGCTTGCCATGACCTGATGTCACACCTACCCCATGTCCTATGCGGCATGGGAAAACCTAACAAGCCTCTAATATTCTAATAGTGTAGCTAGGCTGGTATAAGGACAATAGGACTCAGATATAGTGTAGCTCCGCTCACAGGACACTCTCCTTAGAGCCAGTTAAAGTTTGCATCAGAAGATGGGATATCTTACAGTCATCATTTTGTCCATGTAGGTCTGTGTCTAAATCTTGGTAAATAAAGGTGGGGGAAGCCTTGTCCACAGCATTCTGAAGGTAGTTACGTATACAAGGAATAATACAACATAAGAGGAAGGCTAGTAAAATTATGACAATAAAGATGGCCATCCCTATTTGCAACAACACGTTCTGCCACCCATTCATCCAAACAAACCATGATTCCCAATAATTCTGTGCCAGAATTTTGTTTTAACTCCTGACCAAGATTAGCCAACTTCTGAATACCCATTGTGACCTTGCCATTTGGACCTGTATTATCAGGAATGTATGTACAACATGTACTAGTGGCTGGAAGCATTTTACATACTCCATCTTTTTCTGCAAGGATCATGTCCAATGCCATACGATTCTGGAAGGCCATGTGTGATGTAGCCTCTCATTGTTCTGCAATGCCTTTTAAGGCATCCTTAGTGTAGTTAACAAATCATTGCTGGTTATAGTAAATGTAATTGATACAGGCAACATTCTTGTTTACACCTATTATTGGTAGGAGTGACTCGAATCCTGCTGCTACTTGATTATGGGCTTTAAACTCATCGGGCACCCCCCTTGGGACTCCAATAGAGTCTATGTACACATGAGAGTCAAAACTTTCTCTAGGTTCAGATGATGATGCATGTCTTTTCCTTCTGGACTGTGTCTGAGGAACACTAGCCGAATCACCATAATGGGTTGGAACAATGTGAAGGGGCATTATGGCTTTAGCTAGGGTACATTCCCTCCTCCACACCCCTGAGAGTCTAACTCTAAGTTTCATGTCCCCACATAACCAATATATGTCTCCCAGTGCTTGTGTTTGATTAATTAACAACGTGGATGATCCATCCTTATAAGTGTGACAGAACCCACTCGGGAACGTCTGTAGATTGAATCCATAGAAGACATTTCTACGGTAACATGTGTAGTTTCCTGGATATATGGTTATACCTTCACCAGGGTGGGGGTTCTTCACAGATATAAGGTATTCTTTCTTCCACTGTTCACATCTGGATGAATAGACAAACGTAGTCTTAAACAGACTCAAGAAACATTTCTCTTCCAACAGAGGTATGTTGAGAGGAACTGTCCCTAAATGTGGCCTAGCATGGCCACAGACATAACATTTTGTCTGGTTACTCTCTTGCACGCTATATTTCATCCATTCCAACCATACATTGAGGTCTGAATACCCCGTTTCAGTGGCTAAAGTATCTTCATAAGTTGGGTCACCAGTGGCAGTCATTGTACCAATGATATGAGATCCTGGTTTCAACATCTGTAATGCAAGTGGTAAGTCAGGATACTCATACATATCTACTAGTTTGAATTTACCGAGATATTTGGTGGTCTCCCCCTTTGTCCAAGCACCTATCCAGTATGTGTCAGCATCTATGGGACTTGGATTCTGTATGTTCAGAGTCAGTTGCATACTAGACCCAGATACCCCACTATTTAGACATCTGCCTGTCTTTAACAGAGTCAATCGGTCTAGTAGGGGTATCCCTTGGTTGTCTCTTTTAGTAGACGCAATCTGAGGCATGTAATGCCAGTCTGCTCCAGTAGTCCACCCTGCGTCATACCATGAGGAACATTCTGTACCAAAGAATTCGTCTGCTACACATAGGGTTATGGCTTTATCAGGGGAGTTCTTATACAAGTCACACTGTTCTGGGACTGAAGAGCACTTAGCAACATCACAAAAGTCAAATGTATAGGTAGCAACATGTGTATTACGTGAATTATACCAAAATGTAATACCATCTTTACACTCTGTAATGGTTACCTACTGAGCAATATTCGAAATTATCATGAGGGACAAGACAAACCACTGAATTGTACTCATTGTGTTAGTTCCTGATCATCAGGAGGAGTAACCTTTTTAGAATGGGATGCATGGACCCAAGTAGCTTTCCCTTCCAGCTTAACTGATGTAGCTGTGATCAGCAGCACTTGGAATGGGCCTTCGTATCTGGGTTCCAAAGAGGTTTTTTCTCACAAATTTCTTAACCAGGACCCAATCTCCAGGAAGTAGTTGATGAGTACCAGTGATTACTTCTGAATCTGGAATAGAAGAGAACACTTGTGCATGGATTTTAGTCAGTGCGGTGGACAGTGCAATCACATAATCAACAAGTACATCAGATTTAAGTTGCAATTGCTGGGGAAAATAGCACCCTAGTCTAGGAGCAGACCTTAAACAGGATCTCATGAGGGGACAATGCATGTTTCCCTCTAGGGGTATACCTGACACTGAACAAGGCTATGGGAAGACTTTCAGGCCATGGCATACCAGTTTCTTGTGACATTTTTAGCATCCTAGATTTCAAGGTACCATTCATACGTTCCACCTTCCCACTACTTTGATGATGGTAAGGTGTATGAAAGGAGAGGGTTACTCCTAGGGCTGTCCATATTTCTTTGGCCAATACTGCTGTAAAAGCTGGTCCCTGGTCACTCTCAATCACTTCAGGGACCCCATATCTGCAGATGACCTCTGTAAATAAGTGTTTCACTGTTGTTTTTGCTGTCATGTTTGCAACTAGGAAGGCTTCTGGCCATCCTGAGAACATGTCCACGATGACTAATGCATATTCATACCGACCACTCTTTGGCATCTGAATGTGATCAATTTGTATCCTCTGGAATGGATATAATGATTTTGCCAAATGTCTCTGTGGTGGTTTCTCAGTGCGGCCTGCGTTGCACTTGGCACAAATACTGCATGATTTACAGTAAGTGTTTGTCAGAGTAGTGATGCCTGGGGCCATGTAATACTTATTTATTAAGCTATTCATGGGAGTCTTTGACAGGTGTGCTGGCCCATGTGCCCATTGTACTGTTGCTGGGTACAAGCTTCTTGGCAAACACAATCTCAGATTGTCAACATATAGTCTACATTGTATAGATGTTTATTTCTCCATCCCCCTCTCTCCTTTCCATTTCCTGTGTTGTCATTGCTGCTTGTTTAGCTGTTTGATCTGCTAGATGGTTTCCTCGTGCTTCATCTGAATTTAGCTTCCCATGTGCCTTTACCTTCAGTATGGCTACTTCCTTTGGGAGTGCTAGAGCTTCTAACAGTTCACGGATGACTTTATCATGCTTCACTGGAGTACCTGCAGCTGTCTCTGGCTCTCCAAATTACTCCAAAGTCTTGAGTCACTCCCAGAGCATACCTTGAGTCTGTATAGATATTGGCTCGGACTCCTGTCGCAATCTCACAGGCTTTAGTCAATGCAATCAATTCTGCCTCTTGTGCTGACATGGAGGGAGGTAGTGAGAAGGCTCGTATCACATCTTTTTCCGTAGTCACAGCATATCCTGTGTGATATTTTCCATTCTCATCAGCATACCTTGATCTATCCACATACAGAGTGATGTCTGGGTCTGTCAGGGCAAGTTCCTTTACATTCGCAAGGTGTGAGGTTTCCATTTCCATTTGCTGAAGACAGTCATGGGGCGGATTTGTGAGTCCTGGGACTGCATATGGGTCTCTGGCTTGTATACTGGGAGTGCTGTTTGCTTGCCAGTGGAGAGTTTTCTTTTCCACTCCTTCCTCTTCCAACTCCTCTTCCTCTGCAGATTCCCACCATTTTAATGCAGCTCCCAATGTCTTCCATCCATCCGGTGCAAACTTGGATACTGCAACATGTGGAATTTCTGTATCCCAATGTTTGTAGAGCTGCTTCTTGTGGGAGCTCCACCGTAAATGCACCATCTCCTGCTGCATTGTTGTACAATGTCTTTAGTTTTAAGGTGACCTGCTTCAATTTAGTGAGTCTTGCTTCATATTGAAAATCTCGGCCAGGAGATTGTTTATTCCACAGTGTGCAATATAAAGGGTCTTGTGTCTCATCTGTGAGCGTCTGGCCATTTCCACCACCTTCCAGTAGACGTCTCTGTACATATGGATTGGTTATTCCTGAGTTTGGGTTCAAAATCAGGCTGTACCAAAAGTATCCATCTTCCTCATCTCCCCCCTCTGGAAATGGTAAGAGAGTGTCTGGATTGAGAACATAACATCTCTGCAAAGTAACATTGTCTGGTAGAAGGAGGGAACATTGTAGACGGAGGTGTCTGGCTGTAGTCATATGCTTGGGTTGTGTCTGCTGTATGATGGCCGCAATGTCATGTGGTGCCAGAACTGTGAGAGGATAACCAAGGACTATGTCATTGGTTTTGTCCAGTAAGGCATGTGCTGCCAATGCTGCTCTGAGGCAAGAAGGATCTCCTCTTGCCACAGCATCCAATTGACATGAGAAATAGCCAATAGTTGTCTGTTTCCATGGGACTGTGTCAAGACTCCCATTGCATGTCCCTCTTTTTCTGACACAAAGAGCTTGAATGGGAGATCATAGTTTGGTAATCCTAGTGCTGGTGCTATTGAAATAGCTTTTCAGGGTGTAGAAATTATCCAGAGCTGTTTGTGTTATCTCATATGGCTCAGTCTTTAATACGTCATACAAGGGTTGCATTAGAAGAGATGCTTCCGGGATCCATGCTCTACAGTAAGATATAAGACCTAGGAAAGCATGCAGGGGTCTGTGTCCTTCTGGGACTGATATGTCTTCTATTGCTTGTACACGGGCACGTGTAAGATGACGTACACCTTTTGACAGGCAGTGTCCCAAAAATATGACTGTCTCTTTACACCATTGTAGTTTGTCTCTGGATACTTTGCATCCTTGTTCTGCCAAGTGTCTCAGTAAGCTTTCTGAGGTCATTGTAGCTGTGGGAAGATTTTCAGCACACAGCAAGAGGTCATCAACATACTGCAGCAATACAATGTCAGGATTCACTTGTTGCCAGGAGTCAAGGATATGGCTCATAGCCTTGGCAAACTGGCTGGGCGAATTTTGCGCTCCTTGAGGCATTACAGTCCATTTCTATTGATTATGATCATGCGTGAAAGCAAACAAATACTGGCAAGAAGGATCAAGGGGACTACTGAAGAAAGCATTTGCTAAATCCACTACGGTAAAGTATGCAGCTGCTGGAGGTATTCCAGAAAGGAGAGTATTCGGATTAGGTACTATCGGAGTGTCCAGTATGGTTGCTTCATTGACTGCTCGTAAATCTTGTACCATACAGGATTTTACTGGTTCTCCCTTTTTGGATTTCTTCTTTACTGGAAAGAGGGGCGTGTTACATGGTGACGTACATGGGATCAACGCCCCTTGCTGCACTAATCTCTCTATCTGTTGAGAGATTGCATCTATTTGTGCTGGCTTCAGAGGATACTGTGGCTTGCGTGGTAACTCTGCTCCGGGTTTTAGTTTTACTATGACTGGTGGCACCTTTAGGTGTCCAATATCTTCCTGTCCTTGTGACCAGAGTGTTACTGGAATCTTGTCCAAGATATCATCTGGCCCTGTGTTACAGATGCTATTGGCATCTATGTGTAGTAATATGGGCAGTGAGCAGAGTGCTGACGTGTCAGTGACTTGTAGAGGTGTAGACACCTGTACAGTTCCATCCGGGGCGAATGAGATAGATGCTTGTAGTCGGGAAAGAACGTCTGCACCTAACAGATTTATAGGGCATGTGGAGGATACTACAAATCTTGCGAGTAGATCTGGAAATGAGCCTATTTGCATAGGTTGGGTTAAATGGCTGGAGATGGGAACACCATCTACTCCTACACAAGCAACATCAATGTCAGACAGGTAAGATATATCGGGCAGATCTTGTTTTCTTAAAACGCTTCTGGCTGCACCTGTGTCTATGAGAAAGGTTGTGGGAGTTCCCTCTATTGGTAGTGTCACAATAGCTTGTGGTCCTACCTCGTCATCTCCTGAAGAAACTGCCAGAATAGGGGACACTGACACAGGCTCACCCCCATCCTATGCTGTAGCTTGAAGTACAGGCGCTGCATTAGTATCATCTCCCTGTTGTCTAGGTCTTGGCTTCCTGGGTGCCCTGCAATTCTTGCTAAGGTGTCCTGATTTCCCACAATTAAAAGACTGTCTTGTTTCTTTACGTGGTGATTCTTCAGAATTTACCATAAGCATAGCTGTCTTCTTAGACGCTGATGATGCAGGTTGTTTAGCCGCCGCTGTCTCCAGTCCTTTAGCAACCAGCAGTAAGGTGTCTAAAGGTAACACTCTATATTCCTGTCTGGATGTCAATAGGCCCTTTTGAAGTGTCTCCTGCAATCCTAACACGAAAGCTGTACTTAACATCTGCGTGTGTGTTTTATTATGTGGGCTGAAACCAAGGTCTGTAAATACTTATGTGAGTCGTGCATGAAACTTTTCTACGGATTCTTCCTTCTCCTGTTTGATATCTTGTAAATTAACTGCTTGATCTGCCAATTTATCCTTTGCCCAATACCTTAACAGATCACAGAATTGTATACCAGATGTAAAGTCATGCTTTGAACGATTTGTACCATAAGGATCTATTGCATTCTGCAAAATAGGCCAATATGAATCTCCTGCCTTAATTTCACACAAGCTAACTAGGTCCTCCCAAGTTGCTGAGTATGTCTTTTAGATCTGTGCCATCTTCCTATAGAAAGGCATAGGTTGTTTTTCAGGGTCGGACAATGTGTTTATAAGGGAGGTGGCTTGTGTCGGGGTGAATGCAACGTACATTAGACTTCCCCTTTTCTTGTTCCTCCTCTTAGATTTCGCTTTGGAATTGGATCTCCTATCTCTCCATTCTTCCGCCCCCTCTCCTCCCCTTATGTCGTCATCCCACTCTTCTGAACTATCTTGTTGGTGATGATGGATGGGCAGAGCTTGCACTTCCAGTGGTGTTCTGGGCTTGGGGAGGGGGGCGAACAGCGGGCTTACGGCAGAGCTGTGTGAACTATGCACACTATGGGGCCCAGCACTTGCTGGTGAATGTTCTGTTACAATTGGTACCTCCACAGATGAAAATATCAGATATGGGGAATACAGTGTCCCGTCTGGAGTCAATACTGGATACAAGCAAGTGGGATGTGCTGTTGGAGCGGTAGGAGTAATGGGCGGAGCCCCTTGGACAGGTGATGTGATGAGAGACATCACGTTATGATGGGTAGTGTTATTCGGGGTGAGTGTGGCTCCTCCTTCATGTGTGTGTGGGCGCCATCTTTGGGTTGTGGCTGAATGGAATGTCTTTGTTCGGCAGTATGTAGTAGCTGTGGTGCATTAGGGTGACAGGGTGCTTGTGATATGGAGGGGACAACGTGCGAATTTTGGGAACTGACCACTTCACATGGAGCATGATACACATAAATTTTCTGTCCCTTCAATTCAATCTCTCTCTCGATCCAACCCTCCTGTGCAATCGCTTTAGCCACCCTGTACCACATCTCTGCACTCGGCAACAAACCACAATCTTGTAACTGCCCTTTGTTATCTCTCAACACTTTACGCCACTCTTCTGCCCTCAAATGCCCTCCTACGACACTGGTAATACCACACACTTTGAACATCTTTTTGCATCGGCTCACGACAGCCTCACCTCCCCTTTTCTTAACTATATCCTGGGCCAACACGCCCTCACTCAATTTCACTTGATTCTGCCCCATATCTCTATATGAAGCAAACACGTATTTAGCAGCAGGGGTTTATCGAGGTAGTAATACAGAGAGAGAGAGAGAGAGAGAGAGAGAGAGAGAGAGATAGAAGCTCTGAAGAAGAAGGTCTAACTTGTTCGACTGCTACGAAGGGTTAATTCGTACGTCTTCTCTAAACTCAGACCGTTGTTACCGCCCTTCGGGGACTATACCTTTGCAGTCTGTAACCACTTAACTGCTGGTAAGGGATAGCAAGGAGAATAATGGACAGAGGCATGTAAATCAACAAGACATAATCGTATCACATTTCATATCATCATGCATTAATAACCAGGAGTGATATAACATGTAACATTATAATCAGCAAACCTTTTCTGCAGAAAACTTTAGATTCAAAGATATGTGATTCGGGATCTTGCACAACTAGGTGCTCACAAACCGACACCCTCAGGGCTTATTGTGCTTTACAACACTATCAATCTGCCACTGAAGTCTTTGTCCCACATACATGTTTAACCACCCGTAGTGAATGACAGACGTCTCTCAGGATTATCAGGCTACCAAGGCTTGAACATCATGACCCCCAAGAGATATTCATCTATCCAGCATGCATAGACCCTTCCCAGGAAAGTATGCAAAGCAATCCCAATCCCCGGGGCACGTATATGTACGCCCGTATGTGCAATTTCTCTGGGTTATGTGCGTCTCTGGGCACAACTCATCAGTCTTCAGAGCCTGTCACACATACACTTGTATGTCCCCAACCACAATATCTAAGAAATCACAAACACTCAATCACACTACCAACAGACACACACAGGCAACAGATATCACTATCTCTTGTACAGGATTCAAATGGACTTGAGTCAAGCTATTACCTGTACTTTGTAACCTCCCCTTACAGCGGAGCTGGACAACGGGCAGAGTGCCAGGAACAGTTCTACATGGATAAGGTACTAATCATGTCCTTACCGTGTACCGGAGGTGATCAGGCTCCGCCTGTTCTTATGAAGTCCGTCAGAACTCCTCTTGTCCGCTGCGGTTCGGTTAAACCTCAAGTCCCTGTTCAAGCACCATCTTTTTTGGAAATAATGAAAGTATTTCTCAGAGATATCTGCCCCTGGCCAAATTATCAATATTTGTATAGTGTGCACACCTTAGAGAAATAATACACCAACACAGAGTTCTGGTATAAAGCTTTCTCTCGCCTAGTTTTATTACGTCAGCCGTCATTTATATAGTTTTTATTAATCAGATAAAAGTTACAATTAAGCAAAACATCAGGTTTATAAAGCAATTCATTGGTTATGAGGTGTCCGCTTTACAGGACCTCGATCAGGTATTGGGTTAATACATTAAGGAGTCTCCAAGACTCATCCCACAGGGGGATGAGTCTTTCTCCCCATTGGTCAAGAGATCAAGACAAAGGGAAGATGGCGTTTTCCTTCTGGTGTCTTCAAGGTGCGGTCGCTGTCGTCATCCTTGTTAGACCGGAAGTAGTGCCAGCGCCATTTTGTAGGTGGAAGCAGTGAATCCTCCATCTTAGAGCTCCCAATGATTCAGCATTTATTAGTAAAACTTGGTTATACGATAATACTGCAAAGATAAGATATATAAGTAGGTGCACGAATACAGTTATGCATTTTGTACGGATCCCAATCCATAACAGTAGCAACACCCTTTTTTACTCACGCTCACTGACAAAATATTAGGCCCTGATGCTGCTATTGGTCGTAGAGAGGTTACGAACTAAAGCCAATTCCACATGTCGCTGTCATCCAATTGCATGCTAGGACACATCGCCATTTTTAGCCAACATTTTTGTCGTGGGCCCACCAGGCTAAACCCTCATATATACTGAACAGAACAATGAAGAACAGTACTCTGAGTTCTTTTCCCCCACTATGTTAGCAAAAATTACAAAGGCCTGAAGCCAGTTATTAAAATTCTTTGGAATTTTCCTGTACCTATGCTTATGCTCCTCATCCTCCTTTCTAGAATCCTCTTTTTTCTTGTTGTGCTTGATTTCAATGACATTATCCAAAGGCTAAAGGGAGAATAATTCCACAAACTCCCTCTTCCAAAGTTTTTCCCTAATGTCTTTAGACACATGTTCCCCGATAGGGCCAATAGAGCATAATGCAGACTTTTTCCTTGCTGTATCTGCAACCTTAATTAAAACCTCCCCATCCACTACAGCCTTACTAGCCCACACTACCACCTCGGGACCTTTGCTAGTTTGCTCTGGAATCTCCACTACTGCACTAGCCTCTCTCCTGCTCTTCGTTCTTCCTCCTGTACCCTCCTGTGTCTGCAGGAAGGCAGTCCGAGGTCCTTATTGCTATTCTTGTCTATTTAGCTCCTGTAACAATAGTAATCCCTCTCCCTGCTTCTGTCACCCCACCTGTGCTCACCATACCATCTGTGTCACCATGTTGACCTCCTTCCAGATCGAGACCTCCTAGTAGGGAAGGGCGTAAATCTACTCCTGCGTCTTGCCGATGTTGACCGACCACTTCTGACGCGCCTTCTTTCTGGCGATCTTCTGCCTCTGTAATCACAAGCGTAAGTTGTTCTCGTAGTCTTACCGCCAATCTTTGCTCCACTCTCCTGCTCCCTTTTCTCCATGTCTCCTGACAACTGGCGTCATTGACCACTGTTGTAACAAACCAGGGGCTACCCTGCTGTCCATCTGCGGTCGTATGCGTCTCCTGCATGGCAAATCCTTTGCTCTCTCTGTCAGACCCGAATTCTGGTCGTGTCAAGCTCCAGCCAGACGTGCCCTCACCTGGATCACAATAAGAAGAAACAGGGCAGACACTTCCTCACACTCCTCTACTTTACTGCTCTCTCTTCAACCAAACTGTGCGCTAACTACAACAAGCTGCTGCCATTCTCCATGCTACCTCTCTCCTCTACCACCTGCGCTTCTCTCTCTCCTGGATGATTTTCTATTAACCTTTTTTAATCTGATCCATCTTCTCTTGCTGCACTCTCCTGGCCTTTCGACCCTTCCTGCCTTTTCCCCATGTCGCTCATTTCTTCTGACTACTTGTCTGCTTAGGCCCTTCCTGCTTCTTGCCCCTCTGCTTGACTGTGGCTTTCTCCCCCTTCAGCCTCATGTGTGCTGCCCCTGCAGGCTGAATCCCGCTGGTCCTCCCCCTCTCTTCAGACCTCTGTCCTCTGCTATCCTCCTCTCCTGCTCTGTCCCCTTGTGACCCTGTCGCTACTCTCCCCTGGCCTTCTTCCCCTTGATGCATCTCCCTTTCAGACCTCATGCCAGATGCCAATCTCTCCGCCTCACCCATTCCGGTCTGCGCTGCTCCTTCCATGCTGCATGGCCGGATCTTCTTGTGCACCGTGTTCTCTGCCGCCTGCACTTCGCCACCTGCGCTCTGCAGTACCAGATGCCCATCTGATCCGCTGCCTCCAACTCGCTCCCTTCTTCACTCCTGCACCTCATCATCGATAAGGTACTCCTTGTCCCTTCTGTGTCAGCTCCTCTTCCATCCGGCGTCTTCTGTTGTTGCCCCGCTGCATCTTCCTGCTCACTCTCGGTCGTTTCCCACCGCTGATGCCTCCTGGGGGTCCGATTGGGTCTCCTCTTCCTTGGTGTGTCCTCAGATGGACTGAGCCTCTGCCGGAGCCTGGATCTTCTCACCAGATTCCACTCCTGCTGTCCTGTTTCCCTCTGGTCCCCTCTGCCGCAGCTTCTGGATCTGTGGGGGGCCTAATAGCTGCCACGACTTCTTGAAGCCACTGGGTGCCATGCTCCGCCACTTTTTCTTTTAACTGCTGCACCAGATCATCCACAATTAGGGAGGCCATGTCTGTAAACACGATGTCTACTTATTGTCTCACCCTTCTCTCCACCCCCATGACCCATCTAACACTCCCCCAGCACCTCGCCCGGTCAAATGCCCCCTCCCCCTATTCTGTCTCCAGGTGCAAACTAGATGTTTGTAGCACTTTTATTAGGTGCTTTAGAGAACTCCCTAACAAAGATCAGTGCATAAAACAAAAGCTAAAATGATCAATCAGAAAGACCTAGCTAGTTGGGTATTATTCTGAAGTCATAATTGGTATTACAAAATTATTATTCATTGCAGTAGTACATTTACACTCATATTCATGTTTCTCCAGAAATTAGCTGAATATCTGATGAGGTGGCACACCTCCTTCAGAAAATCCCAAAAAAGGATTACTTCATAATTTAAAACTCTCTGTACTTTCATCAAAATAAATGATAAAATGCAATCTGTATAAAAATGTGGTAAACAGTTGTTGCCATGTATAAAAAACAAATAAATACAATCTTAATGAGGCTTTAAAATATAAAAAGAAGAGTGTTTTACTGCTTCACAAAGATTGCAGTTAAAATGTTTACTTACATGTACAATCCTCATTGTGGCAACAGTTCATGAAAATAAAATCACAATGTTACCCAGCATAATTGGTAGACTACAGTGCAGGCATTTTAGGATATGGGTGTATAAAATACCAAAATATATATATAATTTAGAATGATTGTATAAAAGAAATGTAGAGGTCCTCTATTTAATATTTGAACCATGTGAGAGATTAATAGCTACATTAATTTCCAAGCCCATAAATACGTGAGACCCGCATCAGCTGCGGGTTTGAAATTTGGCGGAGTTTCAGAGCTATTATATTAGAACATGCCACGAGCTACAGGCTTGAGACGCAAACCTGTAAACCATTCTTGTCAACCTTGCATATGCGGCCCCGATGTGATCAATTAGTAAAACCTGTAGTTACAGGTTTGGAGGGAGCCAATGGCAAAAGAGATCGTCAGCATGACATGACTTAAAAATTGAGGTTGGATTTCAAAAAAATCTTACGGGTTTCAATTACGGGTTTCCATTCCTCCCGCATTTCAGAAATAATACAATGTTAATAAATCAATAAATATGATATTCTAGTCCAAACATTATAATAAGGATTTTATATTGCAGATTTGTGAGCTTGAGAATGTTGTGCTATTAATTTTAATACCTAACATCACTTTCACTTTAATATTAAGTACAGTAGTCTGTTGATATATGCATTTACAGTGCTACGTATAGGACTTTAACCCCCTTGCAGGTCCTCTCTTGTACCAGTTGGCTTTTGGGCTCTATTTGCTGGTTAGGGGCTTTAACGACATTGCATTCTTTGCAATTTAATAGCGATTTTCGAACGTAACAGTTACTGCCTTGACAGATTAAAGGATTTGCGGCCACGCAGTTCAAATTATGACGTCCTATAGAGTTTTGTCGCTCTTAACCTGCAGCTCGTCAGTGGGTTGCTTTACGGGGCCAATTTAATAGCCGTAAGTCTTGCGGGCTACGTTACGTGCTACATTTTTTACACACTGAGGGAATTTAATGGGGCTGTAAGAGAGGGTAAATACTGGATTTCCTTCGAAACTCTCATCCTTGCTTGTTTTACCATTCCTGTTTCTCTGTAAAAATACATGTGCTGTACATGTTCTGTACTATGATTTTCATTTAACTTATGCAATTCTGCATTTAGACTTTCTAATTATTTCTTATACATGTTTCTCTCTTGTTCTCTGCACTGAGCATTTCATTTTGGGACTTCAGCACATAAGCAACTCTAGGAATAAATTAAATATTTCTATTTATCTTATACATTCCTTTCGGTTCCTACCTGGTGTGATTCTAATTGTTCTCACTTTTTTGTGTCCACCTTGTATTATTGGACAATGTCTTTGTATGAGTGGTTGTCGTAAGTTTTGGCAATTAATATGGTGATATTCCGAATATCAATCACCTATATTAATATTAAATAAAAATTACATATTTTATATATTTGCCAATTTAGACTAATTTCAAATTCTTACTACATGATATATTAAGAGCATTGGCCTCATGAAATAAACATAACTGTATTATGTGAGAATATATTTATGATAAATTAATATTGATAATAATTCAGTATATTTTAATGTAACAAAATGGTATGAACAATTGTAACAGATAAGGTAAATAAATTATAAAGTAAATGATGAGTTCCCAAATGCACTGGATCTACAATGTCTATCCCCAGTGCACCATAGAAACACCCAAGACTCTGTTTTGACTTTTGTAGCAACAAATTACAGAAAAAAACAAAAAATCTTTATTCTAGAAAAAACATGTGGAAAATAGTGTATGTACAACAAGGTGTATGTAAATATAAAAGATATACTGTGTAAAGTATATCGATAGCAGGCTGGTTAATAGGGGTTAAGGCTATATAAGTTACCCCTTAGTAATAACATTTATGCCCCACCTTTGAGTGAAATATCTAAATTAAACCAGCACCTGTCCAGTTAAAGAACCCTTTAAAAACCTGCGATTTCTTCTCAATAATGGTCCCCTGATGAATCCGAAATATTAACAACGGGGAAACGCGCGTCGGGAACGTAGTAGCAAGCTGTGGGGGTAGGCATTCCCACATGTTGGTGTACAATACCCTATCCCTTTACTACTATAAGGTAATAGTGAAAAAAATGGTATTTCTTAGTACACCTTGTCCCATAATACAACTTATTAAGTCAAGTTACCCTATCACTTTTGGGTTAAGTGGAGCCTTTTTCGATTACAGCATTGTGCTGTCTATCAAAACTATTAGTCAACCTAACTTGTGGAAAAAATCTCTATGCTGACCTAGTATGACCCTATTTAAGCTCAAAGGGCTGTGAATGTTCTGGTCATTTTTCCTCTTAGGAAAACATAGAGATCCACCTTTTCAAGTAATACCAGCAACTGTAATCCGCCATCTGCCTTCTCAACTGGACAGGTGCTGGTTTCATTTAGATATTTCACTCAAACGTGGGGCATTAATGTTATTACTAAGGGGTAACTTATATAGCCTTAACCCCTATTAACCAGCCCGCTATCAATATACTTTACACAGTATATATTTTATATTTACATACACCTTATTGTACATACACTATTTTCCACATGTTTTTTCTAGAATAAAGATTTTTTGTTTTTTTCTGTAATTTGTTGCTACAAAAGTCAAAATAGAGTCTTGGGTGTTTCTATAGTGCACTGGGGATAGACATTGTAGATCCAGTGCATTTGGGAACTCATAATTTACATTATATTTACTCTATTTATTTAGAGAGCTGTTGTTCATTTTCTGATACACAAATAAATTATAAAGTGTTAGTTATTATCACATTGTCCACATAATCATATATAAGACATGCTGAATGTAATGAATATGTTATTATGAAATTGGTGGTATTTTTGATTGTTTACAATATCTATTTATTAAGATACCATTTTAATATCATAGAAAATGTTTTCCATTATAATTAATTATCAGATATATTAGTTTGCTATAACAGCTGATATTTGTGGTATTTATAAAATTAATTTGCCAATTATATGTTGACTTATAATTCACAAATAATAGTTATATATTGTATATATCAGATAAATATTGATATAGCAATCTATTTTACAGAAAATTAGCTAAATATTTCCATGATTGTAATTAAAAATAAGAAATAAAATTTAGAGAAATATTAACCTCATAACATACCTGGTCCTTGAACTTGATATTATCAAATGACTCAGCCTAATAGAGGTCTGGATCTTTTCTTATATTTCAGAAGAATTTCTTGGTATGTAAATGTATACATTATTTTGTTAGTAGTCTGTGAGGGTTTGTTTGAGCATTTTGAGTTTTCTATGTATTTGGGAATGTCCCAAAATAGTAAGTGTATTCTTCTTAGGAAGTTCACCAAAGTGTCTAACTGGGGTGTTTCCAGAAGTCTCTGTT
This sequence comes from Discoglossus pictus, assembly GCA_027410445.1. Lineage (NCBI taxonomy): Eukaryota > Metazoa > Chordata > Amphibia > Anura > Alytidae > Discoglossus > Discoglossus pictus. The sequence goes on from CM050167.1 coordinate 97,855,913, forward strand.
TGTTGAGATATGTGTGTGGAAGTCTGTATGTCTCCCTCTTTTCCTCTCTTTCCTTCTCCTCCTTTTTCTTCCCCCTTTGCTTCCTTTCTTTTCTCCCTTCTCACTTTTTCCTTCCCAATTTTGACCCACAACTTAATTTTCTTATCAGAAATTCCAATCAGGCTATGGCCCTCATTCAATTGCAATTTGGCCAATTGAATAGGGCCCTAAATAAGCACATAACATATTTTTTTTAAAGAAGTTTTTAGTTAGTAAGCATCTATCCAAAAGCAAGGTTTTCACTAACTAAAAACGTATTTAAAAAAATATGCTATGTGTTTATTTAGAGCCCTATATAATTGGCCAAATTGCAATTGAATGAGGGCCTATTTATTTGGCAACCAATCAAAAATCCTAATTATGTCACAAAATATTTAACACTTAGGATAGGATATGGTCTTTTCTAGAGACGTATTAAGTGTCAATGAATTTCTTGGAACACCAGAAGGTGCTCTTGAACCTTCAAAGTATAATCAAATAATTAAAATAAAGTCAGCTTAATGAACATTAACATTAAATTGTAAATAAAACTATAAACAAGACATGGTTACCATTCTAGTAATAATGGGTGTCAGTTATATATACCAAGAAATAATTTACGTTCTGAAAAATAGACATGATGTCTACTTAAAACATTCTTACATATGGCAATTTGGGGAGTATTTAGATAAAATAAACCTTATCTCTCCAATTAGTGGAAGAATGTACTGGGTAATGTCTGTTACAGGACAAAGAAGCTTTTATGGTGGGATGTATACAATTTTTGCAGTTTCTGGCAAAATGTCCCAATTGGCCATATGCAAATCAAGATATACTTTTTGCATTGGAAAAGTAAATTATTTGGTGTGGGGTTCTTTCAACTATGAAAAATCTGCCTTTGTGTAATTTTGTCTCTCTTACAAGGTAGTGTAACATAAGTAAGAACTGTTTATTGGCAGATACTGACTACCAACTAATATTAAGAATTCCAGGCAGAGACTGTTTCAGTAGGGCCTTCTTATAAACCTCGTCATTGTTTTTAGCTTCTACACCAGAAGGGGGTGTAAGGTTATAAACCACAAACAATCTATCAATATATTCTTGTATGATGATCTACCTCATATACACAAAGTGCTTTAAAAAATATTTCACCATATGCTCCTTAGGCTCTACAAATGTATTATTAGACAGACTTGATCTTAAATGTTGATCAAAACATTCCATGATTATACCAAATGTACCTGTTTCTGTTAAATTCACATGATTTTTTGCAAACAGTTTAATTGTTATCATCACATAAACAGGATCAGAACTTGGCTGCATATATGTTCATATCTACATTATTATTATACAATGCCCTGAATATTTATTCTAACCTACTTTTTCAATTCTTTTTCAGATTTATCATGGATTTTAAGAACCAAACTATCCTGCTTGATTTTATATTAACTGGTCTATCTGCGGACCTTACTATTCAGTTATATCTTTTTGTCTTCTTTTTCACTGTTTATGTGTTTTCTGTACTAGGAAATTTTGGAATGATAACTTTAATAAGGATTGCACCACATCTACATACCCCTATGTATTTCTTCCTCACTCACTTGTCCATAGTAGATCTTTGCTATTCTTCAACCATCACTCCCAAGATGCTTGCAGACTTCTTGTCTGCCAAAAAATTAATATCTCTTATTGCTTGTGCTATACAAATGTCTTTATTTTCAATGTTTGCCACATCAGAGTGCTGTTTGGTGACAGCAATGGCATATGATAGATATTTGGCAATATGCCAACCTTTGCATTACCATCTTATTATGAACAAAAATCTTTGTTGGCAGTTGGTAATAAGTGCATATTTTAGTAGTTTCATGGCTTCAGTAGCTCACACCACTGCTATTTTCAGCCTCCCTTTATGTGGTTCCAGTACAATAAATCATTTTTACTGTGATATACCCCCACTGTTAAAGCTTACATGCAAACATTCCACCATCAGAAAATCTATTGTATTTTCCTTTGCTTTAATAATGGGTGTTTGTTCCTTGTCTGTGATACTGACTTCCTACGTTTCTATCATTTCTACTATTTTAAGAATTCAGTCAGCCAAAGGTAGACACAAAGCCTTCTCCACCTGTGCATCCCACCTTACTGTGGTTGTCTTATTCTACAGCACAGTGTTTTGCATTTATTTTCGCCCAAGCTTGGGCTTAGATCTGGAGAGTATGGATAAAATATTTTCACTATTTTATACTGTGGTTTCACCCTTGTTAAACCCTCTGATTTACAGTCTGAGGAATATAGAAGTAAAAAGAGCCTTAATGAAGGTGTTGGTGTCATATGTATCAAATTGTCATGGTAAATCAAATGCCCCAAATATGGGTCATGTTGTACCACACTTCATTACTAACAAATAGGTTGTGTTTACCACAATGTTTAGACTATTTTCTGAATGCTCTGTTTCAACAAGACACAATACATATTTTAAAAATATTTCAAATTATACCACAATTTTCTGATTAGTTTTTTGATCCTAACAGATTGCAAGAATAGCTTGGGGCACAACAAGGTAATTATTTTTTATATACAGATTGTATGATGGACATTTATATAGAGCAAGTGTAGTCAATATTTAATAAATATTATTAATATTTTGTAAAATTCTACAAAGTCTGATTGTCTTTATGGAAGTAAAGTCAAGGTTCACAATCCATGTTTTTTTGTTCAAACAAATCTTATGAAAAAGTGTTAACTTTTCCTGTCTTTGCTCTTTACAACATCATAACAAATAAGTTGCATATGTTCGACAAGTAGCTATTGGTGGAAAAAACATGAGCACCCAGTATTATAAATGAAACAGATAAAATGTTCCAGAGACCTGGCAAACTCAGGTTTAAATTTGACATATACTTTTGCATGGCAGCATTCAATGTAAATTGTATTTCCAACTGCAAACTCATTGCTCCTCTGACAAATGAGGCTACAGTTCATGTCATGCCATCAGGCATCAATTGCTGGAAAAACAGCAACAAAGATAATATAAAGTATAAATTGTAATTAAACAAACAGATTAACCCAACATTTCCTAGTACCTTCATCTAAAGGTCTGTTGTGAAGTATGGTCCAGAATAGCCACATTTCCAATCCAGGACAAACAAGCCCCTCTTCTCCACTTGTAAGAAAGAAGCTACCACTCAACACTCGCCTGAGACAGCTTCCACCCACCAGACAAGGCTCAAACAAATTCAAATGTAAGCCATAATGAAATACCAACCAAGGGGTCCTACATTATGTGACAATGAAACAATCTATCATTCACAGAAATAAAATGTATATTTTGCATAAGTTGTCAAGTAGTACTTGTTTTCCAATATGTAACCAAAAACTGCATTGACCACCAGCATAATGTTTGGGCGCTCACAAGACTTGAACCCAGGACACCAGACTTGTGGCCCTGTGAATTACCCAACATGCCAACAGGGATTGATGTTATAAATGAGAAATTACATCTACTCGAGCTATCCTATGGAGTACTGGACAGCTACTGGATTACAAAACACCTACTTTACCATCTGCAGCTATTTAAAGACAGTCAGAACAAACAGTCATTGCTTTATTTTGTTTCAGGGCTACAGCTCAGTGTTTGTTCTCTGCAAGTTTTTATTGCATTTCTGTGTTTAACATTGACCTGTTTACCTGATTAACCAACATCTGGAGTTTGGATTTTTTACTAGTTATTTCCCAGTTTGCCGCATGCCTAGAACTTCATATTGTCTTACTACTCTATTTACCTGCCCCTTGTGTGCATTTTGCTTTGCATTTAATTGCTATTGAGTTCTCCAATATTGTCCCAATACTTTCCTAAAATTCAATACTGAATATCAAATAACAAGTGTGCCTCTAGTAGATCACTAAATGTACTTATGGATGAATCCCAAAACTCTGGGCTATGCTACACTCCTACCAAATATCCTGGAATGTGCCAAGGAAGTAATTTGGATCCACCATTGGAGCCCACTTATGTAATCTAGCTGAGACTATATACAATAAATCCAGTGTAAAACATTAAAAGTGGTTTCTAAAAGGCTATAGTTATAAGAGCTCTGTGATAAGTTAGCCCACATTTCCTCCCAAATATATTAGACTGGAGAGTAAACTATATGCAGCTCCAATCTAATCTGGAATTATGTTGGTCATTGCATATATGCCCAATTAAAAAGTAATATAACACCCCTATGATACCACTTCAAATTGAGATCTTAAGACAGAGATCTTGAGATCTTTTTTCTTCCTCAGATCCTGAACCCACAGCAACATATATTCCTCTACAACACTGCTTCTAACTGCACCTAGGACTTTCCAGCTGAGATCCTGAAGGCACAGCAACATATATTCCTCTACAACCCTACTTCTAAATGCACCTTGGACTTTCCAGCTAAGATCCTGAACACACAGCAACATATATTCCTCTACAACCCTGCTTCTAACTACACCTAGGACTTTCCAGCTGAGATCCTGAACCCACAGTTACATATATTCCTCTACAATCCTGCTTCTAACTGCTCCTAGAACGTTTCAGCTGAGGTGACTTAACACCTACAATGCTTTCACTTCTAGACTAAGAGCCTGATTCAACTGAGTAATTTACTGGAGCCCGTAAGTGAGGCCATTAGTTAATTTGCTATTCAATTGGCATCTTCCGAACAAGTTACGGGTTACAGGCTTGAAAGATTTGCGATGGTTAAACCCGGAACTTACAGCCTCCCAAAACCTTTGATCTTTCAATTCCACAAGATTTACGATGGCTAAAATCGCAAATCGCTATTCAGTTGCTCCAATTGCCCAAGGCCGAAAATGGTTTCACACCCGTAAATGGCAATTGTAGGAGAAAATCCTACGAATGCTAGAGAGGACTCGCAAGGGGGTTAAACACCTGTTCATAGCACTGTAAATGCAAATAAAAAATCAATACTGCACTGTAAATTACAGGGAAAACTATGAAAGATAATAGACTTAATTGCACAACAGTTTCAAGCTTGCAATTCAGCAGTAAATAAAATGTATTTTTATGTTTCATTTTGGGTTATATCAATCTCAGGAATCAATGAGCTAATACATATCAGGCCACCGACATGGACTAGAACAGTATTGGCATTAATTTTCATAATTTGCGAGTCCCATCACATATTGGACCTCCGAACCTAATTGATTGACATGTAACCTCCATGTTTTACTGCCATAACGATGAAGGTCTCACTTTCTATTGGCTGTTTCGAAATGGGATGTTACGGTCTTGCTTAATTCATCATATTCCCGACCTGAACTGCTACGAATGAGTGCATGGTTTATGGAGTCAGCTTTGGTCCCATAACTTGCGGGCTCCTTTAATTGAATAGCGCCAGATTGGAGATGAACGGGAGCCTGCAGCACACTCGCAGACATACGGTCTGTATCCTGCGTGATGCAGGTTTGCAATTGAATCAAGCTCCTAGGTTTTAACATTAGTTCATTGTGTGTATTTAGCCTGTATCTGTTAAAAATACTACACGTATCATCTGTTGATCTATGCAAAGCCATGTTTCATGTGTTTGTTTTGCCATGTACCTCCCCCTCTCCTCCCCACCCTCCAACACCCCCACTCACTACCTGTGAAATTCCTTTACCTTCATCAATATCACTCCTTTCTTGTCCAGATCATGAACCCACAGCAACATGTATTCCTCTACAACCCTGCTTCTAAATGCACACACTTACCCTCACACCTACCGCGTCTACTCCCACCCACCTTTAATTATTTTTCTTTTAAAGCACAGCTCAGTGCACTATCATTGGCATTTTCCACAACTGCTACAGACACTGAATAATTAACTCTTGACTCTCCTCACATATCTCATTCTCTTATGCTCTTTTTAACTTCACTCTTTCTCTCTCTCTTTCTGGCCTATTCAAATCCCCAAATTCTATTCCTGTCCACGTTTCTACCTCTTCCATTCCCTTTAGATTGTAAGTACCGAGTTACCAATCTTGTAGGGTGCTTTGGGAATCTAAGACTCAAAGAATCTAAGCTCAAAACAGGGCCCTCCATTTTCTTCAGTTGATAATATTGTATTTTTCCATGTTCTCTTTCCCTGTATAGAGCTACGGAATATGTTGGTGCATTACGAATACAAGTTAATAATAATAAATTCTAACAACAATTGAAGATCACATATATAGTTGTCAGTTCAAGAACGTTGGTCATGTTTGCATGTGTCACGATTTGCAAGCCCAGTTGCGGCCTGTAGGCAAAGCGAGGCGAGTTGTCGACCATGCGGGACTTAGGCTGCAATTGGTGACGAAGGTGCTCAATGCACTGCGGGCCTCGCAAAGCGAGGTGAGCAGTTCAGGCAAGCAGGACTTAGGTTGCAATGAGTGCTGAAGGCGCTCATTGCACTGCAAACCTCACGAAGCGAGGCGAGCAGTTGAGGCACGTGGGACTTACGACCCTTACAGCTTGGGACTGAAAACCGTACATGCACTGTGCACCTCGCAAAACTACGACTTTAACAGCCGAAACACTGAACTGAAAAGACATTAAAAAATCAACAAATATGCCTCAAATTAACTTACACACACAGCACAGTGGGAGAGCCAGGAAGCCGGTGAGTCAGCTTGCAAATTAATATGAGGCATATTTGCCGTTTTTTTTACGATCAAAAATTGCCTAAGCGAGAAAAAAATTGACTGCCGTAAAAATGAAAAACGAGGCCCAAGGACGTAAAACTAGCCCAAAGGACATAAAAAATAGCCCTAAGCAGTAACACTTACCAAAAGGCATTAACACTTAATCCAAGCCAGAGAGAGATACTGAACATAAGGGGTGCACTCTGCACAGATAGGAACATATACCTAGGAAATCAGATTAGAGGGACGAGGGCCTAATGATGATAAGCAGGTCATGTAAGCAAATCGGGTAGTCTCCACTATTGTCCCACTTGACGTACTACTGTAAGGTCAACAACCCAGGATAAGATAACTTGCCCCAATAATTTGATTACTGCACCACAGGGGTATATTACAGGCCCAACATCAATTTATGGACAGGTGCCCCATTTGGGTATACCTGATATTCATCAAAAAGCATTACTAACCATTAGGTAGCTATCATGGTAAATCAATTGCCATGGCCATCACATATAATAGTTGTGGATCTTAAGAATGTTGGTCACACAATGTTAAAAGTTACAGGCTTGCGCATGCACAATGCGCGCCGAAGGCCCGTACAACTTATGCTTGGCCGGCAATGGTACGCAGGCTCCCAACATCAGCCCTTGCCGTTGTGGTCCCAATAGAGACAACCGCGGCAGTTTAAAACACAAACTCTGCAATCACAAGCCCCTAAAATTAAACCCACTATGCTAAGGGTCCCCCATCGGAATCCCTGCAGTGTCCCCATATTAACCCGTGCAGCAGGGTTGGGGACTCCCGCTGCATTTAAAAATTCCTTAAAGGGACACTACACTATTGTGCAATCCCGCCGCCGGGGTACTGTAAGTAACCCTGCGGGACCTAAAATTAACACCCCCCGCAGCCTCCCCATATTAACTCTTGCTGTGGGTGTACCGAGCGGGACCCCTGCAGCAGTCAAAGTGTTAACCCCTGTCACAGGGGTACTTCAATTATCCCCCATCACCTAAAATTAACCCCCCACATCGGAACCCTCACAGTGTCCCCATATTACCCCTTGCAGCGGGGGTTCCGATAGGGACCCCTGCTGCATTTGAAATTTAACATTTTCCTCCCCGAATCCTGAAAGGACCGTAACAGTCCTTTAAGGACCAGCGATAACTAAAAAATTAACCCCTGCCATGAGGGGTACTATAAGTTCCCCTGCAGTCATCTCAAATTCACCCCATCACTCATGGGGGTCTATACAGACACCATAAGTCTCTAATTAACCCCATAACTTATGGGGGTTTATACAGACCCCCATAAGCCTGTATTTAACCACATAACTTTTGGAGGTCTATACAGACCCCCATAAGTCTCTAATTAGCCCCCTCAGTCCCATAAGAGTCTATACAAACCTTCATGGGATACAAATGAACCCCAATATTGATACTATAAGTGCCACAAGAGTCCTCATGGGACCCTCATGACACTAAGTCTAAGCAATACCCTCCACTACACTATTAGCCAACCCAATAAATCTAAATTAACACCATGTAAGTAATAAACCCCCCTCTAAGTAATAAACCCCCTCTAACTAATTAACCCCAACTATGTAATTAACCATATTTTAACCTTACCATACCTAATTTACCCTATCGCTTATCACTTAACCCCATCTAGACCAATTTAACACTAACAGTACCCATTTAACCCTATCTAGACCTAATAACCCTATCTAGGCCTATTTAACCCTAATTGTACCTATGTTACCCTATCTGGACCCAATAACCCTATCTAGTCCTATTTTACCCTGTCTAGTCCTATGTAACCCCATCTAGTCCTATTTAACCCTGTCTACTCCTATGTAGCCTCACCAAGACCTATTTAACCCAGTATAGTCCTATGTAACCCAATCTAGTCCTATTTAACCCCATGTAGACCTATTTAACCCTGTCTAGTCCTTTGTAACCCCATCTAGACCTATTTAACCCTGTCTAATCCTATGTAAGCCTATCTAGTTCCATTTAACCCCAACTAGGCCTTTTTAATACCAAATGTACCCAGTAAACCCCATTCCATAAACTCCCTCCTACCCTATTAACCCTTACACTACCTACCCAACTCCTACCCTATAATATTAACCCACCCTCTACTCTATTAACTCTATTACCTCTACTCTATTAACCCCCCTACACTATTAATCCCCCACTACCCTGTTAAACCCTACGCTACCTACCTAACACCCTAATAAAATCCCAATTACCACACTAATTACAGAAAATAAAAACACAACCTAATTACACAAAATAAAAATCCCACCAAATTACACAAAATAAAAAAAACTAGACTTACACAAAAAAAAGGACATTAGTGAAAATAAGAAAAGGACACTACTGAAAATAAAAACATATATATAAAAAGAACATTAACAAGAATAAAAAGGTACCAAAATAAATAAAACCTACTTTACATAAAATAAAAAAAACATAAGTTACATAAAATAAAAAACTATTTTACATAAAATAAAAAAACTAAGTTAAATAAAAAAATAAAACATACATAACAGAGAATAAAATTTACAATACATACAATAAAACCCATCAAAACATATAATTTAACCCCTAACTACATACATTTTAACCCTTAAATACTTATAATTTAACCCCTAAATACATACATTCAACCCATAAATACATACATTAATACTATCTACATACATTTAACTCTTAACTACATACAATGAATATCCCTAAATCTAACCTAAAACAACCCCTCACTAAACCTACAATAGGGTAAATAAGCCCACTTGCCTTGCCTAGGTGCGACAACGGTTTTCTGGCATTCGTCCCTAGCATAAGGGCCCATCCTTCATAGCCGCAGGTCCGGCACCCCTAGGATAAAATGAAACATAACATTAATACAAAAATAAACACAACATATAAAACAATACATTTTAAATATTACACTTACCTTTCCGCAATGCCCCCATCCTCCTGGTCGTCTTCACTGCCAGGACCCTTTGGAAAAAATACACTGCTCTAGAAAAGTTAAAAAAACTAATGGAGCTCCTCCCTGGAGGAGCTCCCCACCACAAATGAGGCTTTTCGTGCATTCTCCAGTAAAAAATTGCAAATGGCGCATTTTGATTGGCTTAAAGCAATGCCAATCGAATTCCAGCCAATCCGAAGGTGCCAAAGTGTGAGCCAATCAAAATGGGATACACTCCTGCACATTCTGATTGGCTGATGAACCTGTCAGTCATTTGTAAACCAATCACAAGGCACTATTGCCTTCAGCCAATCAGAATGGGATACACCCTTGATTCTGATTGGCTCAAAGCATTTGAGTCTCCTGATTGGCTGCAATCTGATTTACAGTTACATCAGCCAATCAGAAGATGCAGATGCTTGGAGCCAATCGCAATGGGATACACCCCATAGGGGGGCGGGAGTTGTTTTTGGTCTATGTAGTTAGGGGTTAAATGTAGGTAGATAGGGGTATAAATGTATGTATTTATAAGTTGAATGTATGTATTTAGGGGTAAAATTACCGTATATACTCGAGTATAAGCCGACCCGAGTATAAGCCAAGGCACCTATTTTACCACAAAATACTGGGTAAAATTAGTGACTTGAGTATAAGCCGAGGGTGGGAAATGTGCTGCCCCCTGTGTCCCCCCTATCTCTCCCATGTCTCTTCTCCCCTCTCATATAGTTACATAGTTACATAGTTGCATAGTAATTAAGGTTGAAAAAAGACTTTCAGTCCATCAAGTTCAACCTGTTAAGATCTCCTCTGATCTGCAATATGCGGATTAGTTCTTAATTAAATTATTGATTAAATAATTATTAATAGTATAGTATTGGAGAATGAATAAAGAGTTAGTCCATCAAGTTCAACCTTTTTAGATCTCTATTGATCTTTTTAATGTGGACTATTTATTATTATTGTTAATTGTTATTGATCCAGAGGAAGGCAAACAGAAAAAAAAAACCCATTGAAACTTTGCCAATTGTCTCATAAGGGAAAAAAAAAGCAAAATTCCTTCCTGACCCCAGAAACTGGCGATCAAATTTCTCCCTGGATCAATATTCTCCCTTCTCTGTGTCTCTTCCCCCTCCCTTATCACCCTCCTCAACCCCCCTCCTCGTTCTCAACCTCCGTCCTCAACCCCACTCCTCATACTCAACCTCCCTCCTCATCCTCAACCTCCCCCCTCATCCTCAACTCCCCCATCCTCAACCCCCTCCTCAACCTCAATCCCCCTCCATAACCTCAACCTCCCTCCTTATCCTCAACCTCCCTCCTCATCCTCAACCTCCCTCCTCATCCTCAACCCCCTCCTCAACCTCCCTCCTCATCCTCTACCTCCCTCCTCATCCTCAACCTCCCTCCTCATCCTCAACCCCCTCTTCATCCTCCCTCCTCAACACCCCCTCAACCTCACTCCTCAACCCCCCATCCTCATCCTCCCCCCTCAACCCCCCATCCTCATCCTCAACCCCCTATCCTCATCCTCAACCCCCCATCCTCAACCCCCTCCTCACCCCCCTCAACCTCAACCTCCCTCCTCATCCTCAACCTCCCCCCTCATCCTCAACTCCCCCATCCTCAACCCCCTCCTCAACCTCAATCCCACTCCATAACCTCAACCTCCCTCCTTATCCTCAACCTCCCTCCTCATCCTCAACCTCCCTCCTCAAACTCAACCCCCTCCTCAACCTCCCTCCTCATCCTCTACCTCCCTCCTCATCCTCAACCTCCCTCCTCATCCTCAACCCACTCTTCATCCTCCCTCCTCAACACCCCCTCAACCTCACTCCTCAACCCCCCATCCTCATCCTCCCCCCCATCCTCATCCTCCCCCCTCAACCCCCCATCCTCATCCTCCCCCCTCAACCCCCTATCCTCATCCTCAACTCCCCCATCCTCAACCCCCTCCTCAACCTCAATCCCCCTCCATAACCTCAACCTCCCTCCTTATACTCAACCTCCCTCCTTATCCTCAACCTCCCTCCTCATCCTCAACCTCCCTCCTCATCCTCAACCCCCTCCTCAACCTCCCTCCTCATCCTCTACCTCCCTCCTCATCCTCAACCTCCCTCCTCATCCTCAACCCCCTCTTCATCCTCCCTCCTCAACACCCCCTCAACCTCACTCCTCAACCCCCCCATCCTCATCCTCCCCCCATCCTCATCCTCCCCCCTCAACCCCCATCCTCATCCTCCCCCCTCAACCCCTATCCTCATCCTCAACCCCCTCCTCACCCCCCTCAACCTTAACCCCCCTCCTCAACATCAACCCCCTCCTCAACCCCCCATCCTCAACCCCCCTACTCAACCCCCCCATCCTCATCCTCAACCCCCATCCTCATCCCCCTCCTCACCCCGCCTCAACCTCAACCCCCCTCCTCAACCTCCCTCCTCCTCATCAACCCCCTCCTCACCCCCCTCCTTACCCTCCTTACCCCCCTCCTCATCAACCCCTCCACAACCTTCCATCCTCAACCCCCCATCCTCATCCTCAACCCCCCATCCTCATCTCCCTCCTCACCCCCCCTCAACCTCAACCCCCTTCTCCTCGTCAACCCCCCCTCACCCCCCCCCCCTCAACCTCAACCCCCCCTCCTCAACCTTTAAATTTTCCGAATCGTAATTTAATAAGGCAGTAGGTTATTAGTAATATCAGTGCAAACTGTATTGGTTATTAAATTACATCTATTATCTAAATGCCTCATAAGACAATAAGTATAAAGGCAAATTGGTAACATGGCCTACTAATTGGTAATTGGTTGGAGAATTAAGTAAGGTCATTTTGTCTGCATTAACCATTGTATTTTATTTTATATATCTGGACTTTTATATCTATGGCACCACTATCTGGACTATCTCTTGGTAACATATAACAGCATATGTGGATGTTTTCATTCACCGCATTGGACTTTTTCCTTGTTATATGTGCTCATTTATTTTCACGGGTTTATTGTAATGCTTTAATTCAGCAGACATAAATATCTGAACTGTAAACATTGTGCTATGGATTCTATTATTGAGAGACTTTTCCACTATTCCACGGATCATATGGGACCATTATAATTGCGTTTTAATATGTGTTGTTTTTATTGCTCCTATGTATAATTGTGATTTTCTTTTGCAATGCACTTGTTGGGAAGGTATTAAAGTAAAAGTTGCAAAGGACTCCGTGAGATGTAATGTAATATGTTCATGTTGTAGGAAACTCATCTGACTGAATGTTTTAGGGATCTGAGTCTCTTTCAATGCCAGTCTGAAGATTTTGCCTCTACTTCCTGATAAGTTTATATTTTTTATGTTGTTTAGCTATATGAGTGAAATTTATATTAAGATTGCACCCTATCATATTTGTATTTATCCTTTGATGACAAATGTCATTGTCATAGGGGGGAGTGACTCGATTTGGGTTCTGACAGACACAGGCTGGACTTGGGCTCAATTTGGGCTCTTGCAGGCACAGACTGGATTTGGGCTCTTACAGGCACATGCTGGATTAGGACTCAATTTAAGCTCTTTCAGGCACTGGTGCCTAGAAGTATTGTAGGCTCAGGCTCCTCCTGCTGTCACAATTGCAGCAGCCTGCAGCTGTCACGATTATGCTTTCAGACTTAAACTGAGGTATCACTATATCATATATATATATATATATACACATACAGTTGTGCTCAAAAGTTTGCATACCCTGGCAGAAATTTTGAAATGTTGGCATTTATTTTGAAAATATGACTGATCATGCAAAAAACATGTCTTTTATTGAAGGATAGTGATCATATGAAGCCATTTATTATTACATTGTTGTTTAGTTCCTTTTTATATCATAATTATAACAGAAATCATCCAAATGGCTGTGATCAAAAGTTTACATACCAAAAGTTCTTAATACTGTATATTGCCCCCTTTAGCATCAATTATAGCGTTCAATCTTTTGTAATAGTTGTCTATGAGGCCCCTAATTCTTGCAGGTGATATAGCTGCCCATTCATCTTGGCAAAATGCCTCCAGGTCATGCTGGAAAGTCCAAGAGTGTTCCATGGGCAGCCATCGTGCAGAAGAATGCAAATTGTCTGCCGGTATTTTCTGATAACATGCTGCATTCATCACAAGATTCCCTGTACCTTTAGAGCTCACCCCGACCCCCCAAAACATCAGCGAGCTACCACCGTGCTTCACAGTGGGGCGGTTATTCTTTTCACTATAGGCCTTGTTGACCCCTCTCCAAACATGCCGCTTATGGTTGTGACCAAAAGCTCTATTTTGATCTTGTCATTCCAAATTACAGTGTGCCAGAAGCTGTGAGATGTGTCAAGTAGTGATGTCGCGAACATAAAATTTTCGGGTTGCGAACCGCGGACGCGAATTCCATCAAATGTTCGCGAACGGACGAACATCGGCGAACCGCCATAGACTTCAATGGGCAGGCGAATTTCAAAACCCACAGGGACTCTTTCTGGCCCTAATAGTGATGGGAAAGTTGTTTCAAGGGGACTAACACCTGGACTGTGGCATGCCGGAGGGTGATCCATGGCAAAACTCCCACGGAAAATTACATAGTTGATGCAGAGTCTGGTTTTAAGCAATAAAGGGCAAAAATCACCTAACATTCCTAAATTGTTTGGAATAACATGCTTTATATGATGTTGTATCGATCAGGTAGTTTAAGGGTTACACCCGCTTCACAGTAACAGACCAATCTCCCAGTTTAATGGACCGCAAACAACCGCAAACAGTACCTTTGCACAACCGCAAACTTCCCATTTGCACAAGGTTGGATACCAAGCTAGCCATGTCCCGTTCCTTGTCCTCACGGATGACATTGAAGGTCTCTTCCTCCACCCAGCCACCAAGGGTCCCCGAAAGGTCACAACAAGCCCCCTGGGACGCCTGCTGTGTTTGGTCTTCTATCTCCTCAAAGCCAACTACCTCCTCTGACTCCTCTTCTTCAGACTCCCAGAGTCTGGGGGCTTCCACTGCCCAGCATGGAAGATTATACACAGGTCAGAGTCTGGGGGCTTCCACTGCACAGCATGGAAGATTATACACAGGTCAGAGTCTGGGGGCTTCCACTGCACAGCATGGAATATTATACACAGGTCAGAGTCTGGGGGCTTCCACAGCCCAGCATGGAAGATTACACACAGGTCAGAGTCTGGGGGCTTCCACTGCACAGCATGGAAGATTATACACAGGTCAGAGTCTGGGGACTTCCACTGCACAGCATGGAAGATTATACGCGTTGCCTCTGTCTGCGTTATTATAAGGTGTGTACTGTTAAGTAGTACTGTTGCTATCGGTTTAATCCCTGTTACGTCCACTATCAGGGGACGTGTATATGGCATGGATTTTTGGAAGCGGGAGATGGAAAAAGATGCTTGGTCGGTCCTCCCACTTTAAATTTGAGCCACGTATTCCATGCTTGGCAGCCGTCACCAGGTTTACCCAATGCGCAGTATAGGTGATATACCTGCCCTGACCATGCTTTGCAGACCAGGTATCAATGGTCAGATGGACCCTTGCCCCAACACTGTGTGCCAGAGATGCCATTACTTCCTTTTGCACAATCGAGTACAGGTTGGGGATTGCCTTTTGTGCAAAGAAATTTCGGCCGGGTACCTTCCACTGTGGTTTTCCAATAGCTACAATTTTTTGAATGCCTCAGACTCCACCAGATTGTATGGTAAAAGCTTGCGGGCTAAGAGTTCAGACAAGCCAGCTTTCAGTTACCGGGCAAGGGGGTGACTTTGCGACATTGGCTTCTTACGCTCAAACATGTCCTTGACAGACACCTGACTGTGGGCAGATGAGCAGAGACTGCTCAGGGCGAGACACGGAGTGGCGGATGGTTGAGAGGGGGCAAGCAAGGAAGCAGTGGTTGACGTAGCTGAAGATGCTGGACCAGGAGGAGGATGGCGGCTTTGACTTTGTGTGCTGCTTGTACTCATGTGTTGATCCCATAGGTGTTTGTGATGTGACATCATGTGCCTTCGCAAAGAAGTTGTACCTAGGTGGGTGTTGGACTTCCCACGACTCAGTTTCTTTTCGCACAGGTTGCAAATGGCATCACTGTTGTCACAGGCAGACACACGAAAAAATTGCCACACTGCTGAGCTCTACAATGACGGCATTCTGGTGGTGGCAACAGCATGCGTTGACTGTCGTGCTGTCTGGCTGACCCCGGGTGCCGATGCATGCTGTCTGACTGTGCCACTAGCTACTTTCGACGACCTCCCACTGCTTCCAACTCGTCTCCTCCTCCTCTCTGTCTCCCCATCTGAACTTTCTTCCTGTTCTTCTCTTATAGCGGGCACCCACGTGACATCCACGGACGCATCGTCATCATCAACGGCTTCACTTGTATCTGACAACTCAACAAAGGAAGCAGCACCGGGTACAACATCATCATCATCATCAGACCGTACGTCCATGTGTGTAATGCTGCCTGACTGGGACATATCCCTGTTATCTACATCCTCTGGTACTAATGTTTGTGCATCACTCATTTCTTCCAACGGATGTGTAAATAACTCTGCTGACGGATCAAGTGAAGTGGCTGTGGTGCTAGTGTTGGTGGTGGCGGCAGGCGGGCGAGTGGTAACTGGAGAGGTGCCCGAAGCTAAGCTGGAGGAGAATGGTGCGTCTAGGTTCCGAGCGGAAGTTGTAGAAGATTGGGTGTCCTGTGTTAGCCAGTCAACCATGTCCTCAGGACTGTTTAAGTTCAGGGTACGTTGCCTCTGAAAACTGGGCATTATTCTAGGGCCAAAGGGAATCAAAGCACCACGACCACAACGGCCCCTGCGGGGTGGCCTGCCTCTGCCTGTCATTTTTTTTACGATTAGTGGTACTATGCGTGCAAGCTACTGTGACACCAGATATGAGTCACTGTGCACTGGCAAAAGTTGGTAGAGTAGATGCAATAGGCCTCACAAACACGCCTGTAGGCAGGCAACTGATATTCAATCGATTACAGTCAAAAAAGGGTTCTTTTATTTCACTGTACACTACGGTTGCACTAGATATGAGTGTCACTGTGCACTGGAAGAAGTTGGCAGAGTAGATGCAATAGGCTTCATACACACGCCTGTAGGCAGGCAACTGATATTCAATCGATTACAGTCAAAAAATGGTTGTTTTATGTCACTGCACACTACGGTTGCACTAGATATGAGTGTCACTGTGCACTGGCAAAAGTTGGCAGAGTAGATGCAATAGGCCTCACACACACGCCTGTAGGCAGGCACCTGATATCCAATCGATTACAGTCGAAAAAGGGTTATTTTATTTCACTGTACACTACGGTTGCACTAGATATGAGTGTCACTGTGCACTGGCAAAAGTTGGCAGAGTAGATGCAATAGGCTTCACACACACGCCTGTAGGCCGGCAACTGATATTCAATCGATTACAGTCAAAAAAGGGTTGTTTTATGTCACTGTACACTACGGTTGCACTAGATATGAGTGTCACTGTGCACTGGCAAAAGTTGGCAGAGTAGATGCAATAGGCCTCACACACATGCCTGTAGGCAGGCAACTGATATTCAATCGATTACAGTCAAAAAAGGGTTCTTTTATTTCACTGTACACTACGGTTGCACTAGATATGAGTGTCACTGTGCACTGGCAAAAGTTGGCAGAGTAGATGCAATAGGCCTCACACACACGCTAGCAGGCAGGCATATGCAATTAGATTACACAGAAAAAAATAATAAAATAAAATAAATGATGTTCTAGCCCTAAAAAGGGCTTTTTGGGTTGCTGTCCTTGCAGCAGATATCAAATGAGTCCTTCAGGTGTGTAGTGAAAGCTAAATACACAGCCTGGCTATCTATTTCCTTATTAAATCAGCAGCAGATAGAATATATGTTCTCTCTCAACGAATGTAGCTTCAGAATGATTCTAAAATTGAGGCTGTCCTTCAGATGGAAGGCTCTGGAAAGGAGTGTATGCTGCTGATTGGCTGGAATGTGTCTGCTGACTGTAAGGTGCAGGGTCAAAGTTTCCTCAATGATGAAGAATAGGGGGCGGACCGAAAAGCACATGTGTTCGCCGTTCGTTGCGAACGCGAACATGCGAAAATCGTCGCAAATAGTTCTCCGGCGAACTGTTCTGGACATCACTAGTGTCAAGGTGTTGACGGACATATTGTAATATGACTTTTTTGTGGCATTGGCGCAGTAAAGGGTTCTATCTGGCAACTCGACCATGCAGCTCATTTTTGTTCAAGTATCATCACATTGTGCTCCTTAAAACAACCACACCATCTTTTTCCAGGGCAGCCTGTATTTCTCCTGAGGTTACCGGTGAGTTTTTCTTTGTATTCCAAACAATTCTTCTGGCAGTTGTGGCTGAAATCTTTCTTGGTCTACCTGACCTTGGCTTGGTATCAAGAGATCCCTGAATTTGTCCACTTCTTAATAAGTGATTGAACAGTAATGAGTGGCATTTTCAAGGCTTTGGATATCATTTTATATTCTTTTCCATCTTTATGAACTTCCATTATCTTGTTACGCAGTTCTTTTCTGCTACCCATGGCTCAGTATCTAGCCTGCTCAGTGCATCCATGTGAGAGCTAATAAACTCATTGACTATTAATACACAGACACTAATTGCAATTTAAAAAGCCACAGGAGTGGGAAATTAACCTTTAATTGCCATTTTATCCTGTGTGTGTCACCTTGTGTGTCTGTAAGAAGGCCAAACTTTCAAGGGTATGTAAACTTTTGGGGTCATTTGGGTGATTTCTGTTATCATATTTAAAAGGGGCCAAACAACTATGTGATAATAAATGGCTTCATATGATCACTATCCTTGAAAAGCAGGATCAGCCATATTTTCAAAAATACATACCAAAATGTCTAAATTTCTGCCAGGTTAGGCAAACTTTTGAGCACAACTGTATATATATATATATATATATATATATATATATATATATATATATACAGTGGATATAAAAAGTCTACACACCCCTGTTAAAATGTCAGGTTTCTGTGCTGTAAAAAAATTAGACAAAGGTAAATCATTTCAGAACTTTTTCCACCTTTAATGTGACCTATAAACTTTACAACTCAATTGAAAAACAAACTGAAATATGTTAGGTAGGGGTAAGCAAAAAATATAAAAATAAAATAATATGGTAGCATAAGTATGCACACCCTTAAACTAATATTTTTTTTAAATTCAATGGTATAAACAAAAGCCACACATTTCTCAAATAAGTGTCCTTTAGTTTTATCATGTATTAATGAATTTAGTTTTATTTTGAATACTCTAGCCACAAAATTTGGTCTATTAGAAGTATTTTGGCCAAGTTTAAAATGTTACCTGATCTCTGCCCATTGTGGATTACATATGAATGTAAGGAATAAATCTGGTTTTCCAAATTTAGTCACAGTAGTCCTGTCATCATTGTATCTTTCTCGCATATTGCGAGGAGATCCTTTAAAAAAGGATGGCAGAATGATTGCTCTTCAAACTGGAATGTCTCTGTTTGCAGCCAATTCCTTGACATAATACATCAATCCACAGTATTGTTCTACTGAAAGCTTGTTTTGTTGAAATTTTACACAATTTGGATTATTTCCTTCGACTTGCAGATATAAATCAATAACCCATTGTTGTGTGAGTTTCCCCCCACATAAAATAGGATTAAAATGATCCCAATTAGCAGTTTGTGCCACTTTATATCTCAGCCTAGAAATATTGTTTCTAACATGAACTTTACTATTGGGATCACTTTGCAAATGTAATTTTGGTTGCCATCCTTGCTCACCATTTGGAAAGAAAATGGGATATGTCATTAGATCCAAATTACTACCTAATTTACTTATATTTATAAAAGGTTGCTCTTCATTGCTTGGATATATTCTAATATCATCATCATTTTTAAAGACCATGGCAACCTCATTTGCTGTTGGTAAATTATAATGTTTTTGATCAGTATGGCGATATCTTTTGAGAACCTTATTTATTCTTGGCATTGGCAATTGATTTATTTGCGCATGTGCCTGTTGTTGTTTTTCAACCTCTGCTAATTTTTTGCATGTTTGACTATATGGGTTGTTGGCCATAATGTTATCCAGCTGTTCAAAGACTATGGGTAAACATTGTTTATTTTCAGGAAGTGTCATTGTTCAACAGCTTCCATTGTATCTAGGACATATAACTGTGCAAATTGCCTTTGCTCCCCTGCTTGTGGGTGTAAATGTGTAGTCCGGTGGTAAATTTGTCCTTGTACTTTAAAACAGTAAGGACCATGTCCTGGGACATTTTCTGCTAATGTATCACCCACTAAAGCAAATTAAATTGCATTGTTATAAAGCTAATATTTTTTTTTAAGTTGCTATAATTTGAAAATGTTGAATCACTCATTATACTTTTTAAATATTCTGAAAATGTGTGTCTTTCTGGAAGTCTTACCTTTCCTTTCTGGCAGCAGCTAATAAACTCTCCATCAGTTGGTCTTTCCTTCAGAAAATGATTGGCCCTACAAAACTGACAAACCACAATGAGAAATCCACAATAATGAGTGTCTACTGTTAGTGCCATAAATAAAGGACTATCCTGAGCTTCCCAAACATAGATATCACTACCACTTTTTTATATCAACATTGGTGTCATGTATATCAACATTTGTGTTATGAGGCAATATTGGGTCATTAGACATTGCTTCACTGACATTTTTTTTTCTTTTTTTTTTTCTTTAAAGCTCCCTCACACTCAGTTTGTCCTTTTTGACTCATTTTCGTTTATTGGCAAGTCTCTGTCGTCTTCTCTTAATCTTGTTAAGTCTCAGGCGACTGTGCATCTCTCCACCTTTGCTTCCGTTCAGTTGCCATTCTTGTTTTTCGTTCTTTCTTTGTTTCTGCGTTGTCCGCCATTATAATCTGTAATTATAAATACAAGCATTTTAGTTTCAGTTGTAATGTTTTCTTATAAAGCAAACAATGGCAGTCATAACATTACTAAGATTTATTTTTTACTTACCTGAAGTATTAATAGATGAAGTTCTTTTCCACTTTGTGATGTTCTTGTAGTTGTGGCTTTTTATTTATTCAAATCTGTAAGATATACTTTCTTTTTTTATTATACATATTGTTTTCAACTGTTATCAATGCAAAACGTAAGTAGCTGTAATGAAACAGTAAAATTACCTGAAAGGCATTTTTAATTTATTCATTAAATTAATTCATCAATCAATCTCTGATGTTTAATTGGCAAACATGAAAACATAAAGAGCTAAGCATATATGTATTGATAAATATGGCCAGCATAAAATATTATTTTATTTTTTTAATAAATAATTAATAAATGTTAATTAATGAATCAATAACTGACATCTTTTTTTTTTTTTTTGGTTTGAATTTTTTTTTAATTTATCGAATAAGTTAATACTAACTTTACATAAAATATTTTCAACAAATCCATTACATTGACAATACATTACATTAAATAAATCACCATTCTACCTCATTCATTCCTCATTCAAACATTACAGCATTTGAGATTTAATTAATTGTTCCCTGTTTTTTATCCCATAATTTCCATTTTAGTGGGTCGACCGTAGTTAGACCTCTTTGATCGTAACTTTTCTCCAGTTCCCGAATATGTTCATCCAAACGATGTCCCCAAAGAGTGGGGCAGTCTTCTCTTTCCAGTTAGTGATTAATATATTTTTTGCTATTGAGAAGATTAAGATGGCAAAAGCTTTTTTTCTCAATTGTGACATCGTTCGGAAAGATATGTAACAGGCTACATTCTCCCGTAAAAGGAAATTGATTTTCTGCAATTTTAAATACAAATTCATAGCAGCTTTTCCAAAAAACATTTAGTTTAGGGCATTCCCATAAAATGTGCAATAAATGGGCCGAGTTACCACACTCCCTCCAGCACATTCTGTCCAAAGGTGAGTGGCAAATCTGCGCAATTTTGACAGGTGTAATATACCAATTATTAATTATTTTAAAGAACGTCTCTCTGTATGAAACTTGTTTAATAATTCTATTTGTCAATTTTAAAGCTGTGTCATAGTCTTTTATTTCTATTTCTAGCTTTAAGTTCAACTCCCATTGTTTCATACCTTTAGTTTTAGACTGCTCTGCAAAGGATCTTGTGATATTAAAACATTTGGATATTAAGTGTTTTTTTTTCCGAATTTCAGTAGAATTTTTTCCATAGGGTTTAAATCTTTACTGCTTTGTGTGTATATGTTAAGTTCACCAAAGGCGGCTCTATAAGCTTCATACGTTAGCCATCCTTCTGCTGCGATGTTAAAAAAAAAAATTATTTGGTCAAAGGAGGCTATTGCGCCTTCAATCAAAGTATCTCTAATGCATACTAAGGGCCTCATTCTATTATCGGCCGTAAATCGGCCGTAAGGCTGCGATTCCTTGCGAGGGTTCAGTTAACTCGCGATTCTATTATACGGCCCCGCAAGGATCTCCTTTTACGGCCGGCCGCATATCTTGGAACCGGCCGTAATCTGTGAAATATAAAAACTCAAAAATAAATTCAAGCCTGCACTGTACAGCTCTGTAAATGCTAGGGATCATATTGGGGTACATGAGGATTAAAAGGAACCCACTCTCAAGCTTGCACATCTGCCCAAACCCGAGTTCAAATTAACTGTTTATTTTCCGGCTGCGGCGTGGGTGTGTCTTAGGTGCTCCAAGCACTCTGGACTTTTTACATGAATATTTTACGGATATTAAAAATTAAATATTTTACGGATTTAAGTACAGGATAATTATGTGCTATTTTTTCTAACACCGAAAATCCCTTTATAGTCTTCTCAAAGTGCAGGATGGCTTTATTTGAGCTATTTTATGTGCTTAATTGGTGCTAGCGAGACCTTTTTCCTGCAAGTAACTGCGGCTCGTTTTTAGCCTTGCAGAGAGGTTTCCCGGAGCAATTGAATTGCAAATCTCTTGCGGCCGTTTTAGATCAAAGGCTTTCCTCCGGCGCGAGCGGCCGCAAGAGATAGCAAGGCACCGGCCGCAAGCCTGCCGGAGCCTCCGGCCGTAAGGGAATAGAATAGCAGAATAGCTTGCGGCCGGTCCTTGCGGCCCCGCAGCGGCTGCGGCCGATAATAGAATGAGGCCCTAAGCCCTTACTATTCCAGTCTTTAATGATACCTTCCATGTTTGGATGCAACAGTGATTTCACTGGGGTAATTAAGCTGCCCCTAGGGATCAGTCTATTTTTATTATTAATCTGTCTCCATTTTTTTAAAATTTCTTTCATCCCAAATGATCCTACCGCAAGATCCTTGTGAGAGGGTTTCCCCAAAAAAACTAGAGCTGAAAGCTGACCATTTAAAATTAATGCTTTTTCTATATGCATCCATGGAAGTATATCTGCTGTTTCCAGCCATTTTAAAGCATGTACTATGCAGTTGGCTTCCTGATAGGGTTGCAATAAAGGGTAGGAAATTCCACCCTTTAAGACGCTCCTACCCATAGTTGTTTTTTTCAGCCATATTTTTTTAGAATGGTGTACAAATAAATCAATTGCATGTTGCAATTTCTTTAACCAGTGCCTAGGAATCTTAAATGGGATACATCTTAGCATATAATTGATTTTTGGGAGAAGCATCATTTTTACTACAGCAATTTTGCCAGAAAAAGAAAATCTGTCTTTTCTCCAGTTTCCTATGATATTTTGGAACTTAAAATATAAATCCTTATAATTCCTATCCACCATTTCTTGTAAATTTCCCAGAAAGGTAATTCCAAGGTGTTTAAATGTTTTCGAGTTCCAATCAAAGGAGTAAGTAGAGTTCATTTGAGACAACAGACTTGCTGAAAAATTGAAAAAAAGTGTTTCTGATTTCTTATAATTCAATTTATAATAAGAAACTTTACTAAAAGTTTGAATTAGATTTAACAAGTGATATAGTGATTCTCCAGGGCGGGTAAGTGACAAAACCACATCATCTGCGTATAGACTAATTTTATGCTCCCTCTCCCGCACCTTGATCCCATAAATTTGTGGGCATGATCTAATAGCTTCAGCCAAAGGTTCCATCATCAGTGCAAACAATGTGGGGGAGAGGGGGCAAACCTGTCTAGTGCCGTTTGATATTCTGAAGGGGTTTACCCTACATCCAAGACCGGTTATCTCAGCTGAGGGGTATTTATACAGGGCCCCCACTGCCATGGCCCCAAATTCCCCAAAGCCAAATTTAGGCAGCGTTAAACGCATGTACTCCCACCCTACTCTGTCGAAAGCTTTCTCAGCATCTAAAGACAAGAATAGGGTAGGAGCACCTTTAATCCTCGCAATTTCACTTAAATTCATAAGCTTCCTAATATTCTCTGATCCTTGTCTGCCGGCCACAAATCCCATCTGTTCTATTGCAATTAATTTCTCTATAAATTTCTGAATTCTAAGAGCCAGAATCTTCGCATACAGTTTGGTGTCAGCATTTAGTAATGAAATGGGTCTGTAGTTGGCGCAAGATCTAGATTAGCCTTAGGAATCATAATAATTGAAACTTTTGTCATTTCCTTTGGCATAATTCCTGTTGTCTTGATTTCGTTAAACATTTCTGGTAAATGGGGGGTCAGAATTTGACAAAATGTTTTGTAAAAAAGATTGGTATATCCATCAGGTAGTATATGGTTTCAGTTGTTTTATTGCATGAAGGACTTCTTGCATTGTAATTGGGTTATTCAGTTCTGCTCGGTTATCTTCTGATAATTTAGGCAATTGAATACCATCTAAAAATGATTGAATTTCTTGTACTAATGGTTTACAGAAGGAAGGATCATTTTCCAGGTTGTATAAATTCTGGTAATAGTTAAAAAAGGCTTGACCGATTTCTTGGGGGGAGGAAATAAATCTTCCTTTATCTTCTAGAACTACTATTCTTTTCCTTTCTTTTTTCTTTTTAGCTTGCGTGGCCAGTAATTTACTGCTTCTATTATTTTGATGATGGTATATTTGTTGATAATGCCATATTTCACAATCTGACCTTTGTTGGTTAATCATATTTATTCTATTTCGTATTAATTTAATTTCCGCCATAGTTTGCTGTTGCGGGTCTACAAAAAATTTGGATTCCAATTTATTTAAATCTATATATAGTTTTTTTATGTTTTGCATTGATGTCAGTTATTGATTGATATAAAAAAAAAGAAGCAATAACTGACATCAATGCAAAACATAAAGAGCTAATCATGTTTTCCTAAAGAACGGCATCATTGAAATGTACATTTGATATCGAAACACAAAGAGCTATGAGCAAACTCAATGACCTGAAAAGGATTTGTAATTTTTTGATTAAATTAATTAATTAATCAATCAATTAATGTGTGATGTTTAATTGGCATACATTAAAAGGTAAATCGCTAAGCATCTATGTATTAATAAATAAGGTAATTGTTCAAAAATGTTTTTTTAATTAGTAATTACTAATTAATATACATTCATTAATGAATTAATCAATAACTGTTATTAATGCAAAACAAAAAGACTTAATTATGTTTTCCTAAAGAAGGGCATCATTAAATCATATACCTGTAATGGTGATGTAATTGCAGAGGAAATGCTGCAAAGCTCTGTGTTCATGCAGGTCCAGTGTTCACAGAGATAAGCAAACTGTAAAATCACATGAAAAGTATTTTTAATGTTTCAATTAATTAACTGAAAGAATGATGTTTAATTGGCAAGCATGCAAAACGTAAAGGCCTAAGCATGAATATGAAATGTAGCAGGTGTCAGAGCATAATAAACTGATTTAAATATTTAACTGCTTTGGGGGTCCTATCACTTTTAGGCAATGAGCATTTATACAGATATATAGGTACAGTGTAAAATATAGAATTTTTTTTAGTGCAGTCTAAAATAGACATTTATATGCAGGTCTCAAAGCATAATAAAGTTATTGAAATATTTAACTGCTTTGAGTATGCTATCCCTGTCAGCCAATGAGCAATACCACACATATATATGTGCATTGTAAAATATATTTTTTTTGCAGTGCAGTGTAAATAAAATAAAAATTATAATTAGTAATTAATAAATTAATTGTCGTTAATAAGAAATTAATAAATGAATACATTTCTAAGAAAGAGCTAAGCATAATACAGATATAGAAATGCAGTGTAAAATATAATTTTTTTGTAGTGCAGCATAAAATATAAAAAAAAAAAAAAATTAGTAATAAATTAATTATTTGTCGGTAATAATAAATTAATCAATGAATAATTGTATTAGAAAGAGCTAAGCATAATAAGGATATATAAATGCAGTGTAAAATATACATTTTTTTAGTGCAGTGGAAAATATCCTTTTTTTTAATTAGTAATGAATAAATTTATATACGTGAATAATTAATAAATCAGTAAATCAATGTATTTGAAAGAGTGAACCATTTATGTCCTCATAAAGTAAAGGCAATATAAAATATGAGATTTAGCTTTTTTTTTTTATATAATATTTTTTTTTATTAATAAATAATTAATAAATAAATTATTATACTTTACCTATTTATAAGTAATATCCAGCAATCAAAATCCTGACGAGCTCACAATCTCTTTGGATTTTGTAGCAGCAGAAAATGTCCAGTCAGACTGTTCATCACCTGAGGAGAAAGTGTCAGCAATGTGCCAAGTGTGGAGTATATATAGGCTGCGCATGCAAGGAAAAAACGTTTGTTTAGGCGGCAAAATCGCCATTTCAGATTCGTAATGTTATAAGTTAGTGTTGTAAAATGGCAGCGATTTTCTATGCAATATTTTGTAATTCGTATGTTCCTGTCTAACTCGTACATACCTGGCGTTGATTTGCGCGCTTCGGTCTCCTTTAGTCTCATTTTAATTTTTTCGTCCTCCATTTTTTTTCTCACTTAGCTGAATTTTGAGTGCCGAAACTCGCCAAATTCGGCTTAAATTCACATGCAACCTCACACCCAGGCATCCTGGCTTTCCCCCCATGATGTGTGTGAGTCTGTTTTTATATTATTTTTATTTTTTTATTGTATTTCGTGTTTTTCTATTTCCCCGGGTCGGCCGTTAAAGTCGTATTTTTGCGAGGTCATTTTTTTTTTGCCTCCAAGATCCTAAGGATGGAATTTTTTTTCTAAGTCTTGCGTTCCTCATCTGCTTGCAGCCTAAGTAAGTCCCTCATTTCTTAACTGCTTGCAGGCTAAGTCCAGCGTGCTTCAATGCCTCAACAGTTCACCTCGCTCAGCAAGGCACGCAGGAGTGCCTTCCGGTGCTCATTTTGCCAAAGTCCCAAGTGTTTCAATGCCTCAATGGCTCGCCTCACTTTGCAAGGCTCGCAGGAGCGCTTTTGTTTTCAATGCCTCAACTGCTCACCTCGCTTTACGAGGTTCGCAGGATGATAAGCGCCTTTGACGCTCATCGCCTAAGTTCTCCGAGCTCGTAAGGCTTCTATGCCTCAACTGCTCATCCTTGATTTGCGAGGCTCGCAAGCTTGACAACTCGCAGTTTGACAACTATTATACTGTATGTGATTCCCTTGCCATGTATTCTTTTTGTACATTATCTATGAAAAGCACTGTGCATCTTGATGGAGTTATACTAATAAGCTGGCAGCAGACACATGGTAGGTGTCAATTTCAAAAAGAGTATAGGTCCTCATCTGAAAACTAAAAATACCTCAGTGGGTTTTTTCTATAGGTCTGGTTGCCTGCTCAGAGAGCAGCCTTCTTTAGCTCATGTGTGCTTTTCAATGAGTAGGTAACCAGACCTATAGAAAAAAAACACTGAGGTATTTTTCATTCTCTAATGAGCACCTCTGCTCTATTTGCATACATTTTCCTCACCTTATGGGTGATAGGGGGAACCAGATGTGGACTCCTTTCTCACTGTGCCTTATGGAGTATGGCTGCACCTCACTGACGAGGCCCACAGAGGCCAAAATGCGTCTGGGGTTTATTGTTTCTCCTGTTCAGGTAGAATTGCCTGGTATTTCAGGACTGGATCACTTTTCTGAGTGAGACCAGACTGATATACTACAGGATATTTCTCCATGTGAAGGGCACAAGTGAGCTAAAAGAGGTTATTCTCTGAGTAGGTAACCAGACCTATAGAAAAAAAACTTTAAGGTATTTTTCATTCTCAGATGAGCACCTCTACTGTGCTTAAATCTCATTATGCCAAGAGAAAAGAGTACCCATTAACTTTGAAGCTCTTAGTGCTTTGTAGAGAATGGTCTATATATATATATATATATATATATATATATGACATAGATCAATGTACAATGTTGCTGTGTAGCAAGGTTGACTACCATCCCCTTTTTTTTTTATTTGCGCTACACAAATCTTGTCCAATACATCTCCAATACTTCAGCCAATTTTCAGGATTTTTGTTTGAATCGGTGTGATTAATCATTGGATCATTAACTTACCAGCTCTGACACATGAATATCTTGAAAAGTATGACCTGGATCCATCCCTTGACTAGATGTCTACCCTTTTGTATATTATCATATTGTCTCTATCCCAGCTTAATCTCTATTTGCATTTTACATTATTTCTCTCTTTGCCCTTTCCTTCAGGCTCTTAGAACAACTAATTCATGTCATATAATCTTCTACTTCGTTTCTAACACACTATCTCAATCCCATTATCCATCACCATAAGTATCTTCCCTGTTATTACCTATTTCTATTGCAATATATGCCCTCATTGCTGAAAAAAATGATTATGTGACACACCTATTTTAAGCTTTTCATCAATAATATCAATGTCCAGACCCAACAAATAGCTTTATAGTTGTGCAGTGAACACTAACTATACATGGCTACAGGATGTAACATACTATTTAAGGGGCCACTTAAGCCACCAACCCTGCTCTGGATGATCAGTTAGGAGTCTGACCAGCATGTGCTATGAATGCTTCCTTTTTCCTGCTGCTTTTCAACTATAATTGATGACGTTAAATGTGTTTTTATTTAAGGGATGTAGAGTTTTTAAATCAAGTTTTGAAATTGCTGTATATATAGAAAAGCTCCACCAATAAAAGGCACCGGAAACTGCTGTGTGTGGATAAATGAATTTTACACTCACGTTTAATCATAAGACAAGATAGTTCAGTAATAAAACATTTACCTGCCTTATGTTTTTTTAATGGATTTTCTTGAGCTAATATAAACAGGGA
This sequence comes from Discoglossus pictus, assembly GCA_027410445.1. Lineage (NCBI taxonomy): Eukaryota > Metazoa > Chordata > Amphibia > Anura > Alytidae > Discoglossus > Discoglossus pictus. The sequence continues at coordinate 97,884,731 of CM050167.1, forward strand.
ACAGGTATAAACAGTAAGGGTGGTATTAGATAACTACATGCTCTGCAGTGAATTGCCTGTCACATCCACTAATTCCCCTACTTCACATTTTTTCATGACAATGTTTCCATTATTATTCTGATAATGCAAAGGCTAGGTAAATTATAAAAGCTTACACATTGAAGCTTTTGAGAGACATAGAGAGAGCCCTTATTGCAGTGTCTTGCTTCTCCTAGAGGCTCCACAAAACACATTAGCACATTGGGCCACAAATGTGTCATTGATTGAAATAGTAATGTATGTCTTTATTTACCTTGTACCTTACAATATATGGACAGTTTTAAATGTTCTTTACAAAAGTTACTTAAAAAGAACTTGTACTTGGAGTGACTGTCCTTTTTGCAAATCAGACATTTAGTTCATTGGAGTATATATTGTGAATCTAAATTTACTCAAGAGAGATGTACTATATCATGTAATGGAGGTGGACAAAATAATGTAAACACGTACAATATATCAATATCAAGGAACTGCAGTATTAAGGATAAGGGCCATAATTTGCATTCAGTAAAATTTCAGTCCTACTTGGAATGTTATCATGTGTGTAGTTAGATATTGCACCATTCTGGAAGAAAAAAGCCTCCAGTCGTGGGTGTAGGAGACACATAAAATCTGGGGGTTACCATATAGTATAGTATATAGTATAAAAATACCACAAACAACTACTTCTCTACACATTTGTAAAGTTAGAGGGGATATAATACAAACAAAATTTTATTATTTATTTTTCAAACAGCGACGAATAAAATGAGTTAAAAAGCTAGGGTATTTAAAAAAAGGGCAAATGTATGGAGTACAGCAATCCAATTAGCATACAGAAATTCTGTGTTATAGATATCCTCCAATTGGAGGGCTGCTGATATTCCAACCTTCAGTCAAAGTTATATCATTCAAATGGTCAATCCATATGTTTTCATGTGCTAGCCCATTGGGATATAAGTATATCAATGAAGCTATACTATCAGTAAGCTTATAATAAATGGTATTGAGTTGACTTGCTTAATAAATAAATTGTCCCAAAAGTGACATCTTTGGATCTAACTATGAATGCCTCATGGAATTTCAAGATACAGCCAGCAACTCCCTGTTAAATTGGAGTAGCCAACATTTTGAGCCACTCAAAAGAGGAATTCCTAGAGGACAATACCTCCGAATTAAAAGAAATTGCAGTTCTGATGAGCAATTTAGACTTGAAGCAGATAAACTGCGAATAAGATTTCTAGAAAGAGGTTATTCTAAAAGATGCCTCAAATCTGCTTTTAAGTTTGCATCGAACTGTAATAGAACGGAATTACTTAATGGCCTTAATGGAAAAAAGCTGATGGATAAAAAAAGTAACCAACCACGTTGCATAATGACCTTTGGGTATGACTCTGATATTATCAGAGAGATCTTAGGAAAACATTGGCATCTCTTAAAGAGCGATGATGACCTAAAAGAGGTCCTGCCATCAAAGGCCTCTATCACATACCGTAGAGGTAGAAACCTCAGAGATATGTTAGTCCATAGCTCCTTTCAGGAACTCAAACCCAAAACCTGGCTACAACCTCTGGCAGGTTGTTTCAGATGCAGCAAATGCAAATTTTGTAGGTATATTACACCAACCAAAATATTTGAACACCCAAGAACAGGAGAAAAATTTGTAATAAAGGAGTTTCTGAATTGCTGTTCCACTGGAGTAGTATATGTAGCTTCCTGTATTTGCAGGAAGATTTGTGTAGGTAAAACTAGGCGCCAACTGCGCCGGAGAGTTGGAGAACATGTATATAGTATCAAGAATACCCTGGACACACCAATTGCTCGCCATGTAAGATATTATCATGATAACCATAGTGAGGTATTATCTTTCTGTGCGGTAGAGAAAGTATATGCAGGACCTAGACAAGGAGACTTAGAGAAAAAATTACTGCAATGTGAGGCAAGATGGATATATAAACTTAAAGCACAAACCCCTAGTGGTTTGAATGAAGGTTTTACCTTCACACCATTCATTTAAAGAGTTTGGTATAATGAATTATTACCTCTCATAGTCCATCAATTGTACATTCTCCTTAGTTGCATATGATACATAAGCTTATTTCTTGACTACACATTAAAGGAAACATATCATAGGTCTTACATAGACACTCCTATCTATTTATTTTATTCACGTAACACCATCCTATTTGTCATGGTCCACAGGTCCAGTGACATTTAAACACACACGTTGGACACATTAGCACCTTATTTACACCTGTATAGGTAATCTGCTGTTTTTTATATTCACCAGAGGTATATCCTTTCTTTCATCGATAGAAGTTGGCTTCTATATATTACAATAGCACTTGTCATCACCTCTAACAAAAAATATATTTTTTTACTATTATTAGCATTCTGGGTTTTAGATCCATCACTGAATTATTTATTATTTATTTTTACCATTGACATACACATTCTGATTTAGTTCCTACTTAGTAATATAGTTATAATTTAGGAACTTCATAAGGGTTCCACTTAGCACCGGTTCACATCCTTATATTAGGATTGTTCTTCTTGTGACCTACTTTTGTACAGTTTAGGCAATTGAGTAATATGTTTTATCCTTGTCCACTAATTTGGGGACACAAGCTACCCCTTTAAACCATTCAATACTAATATTAGCCTATTTAGCTTTTTTAGTTTCATTATTAATGACCAATCACAATATTTTTACTGCAGAATCATACCATCTTGTCATGGCTTATAATTTTATTTTATTTTATTTTATTATTTTCTGGTAAGGTCATTTAGCTCACTCAGCTTCAGTATCTAAGGAAGAATAATTACAATACTATCCCTATAAGAATTATACCATCTTCTCACCATAAACCCTCTTTCTCCATTTTCTGTAAGGTCCTTCTATTTACCTCCAGTGGATGGCGATATATAAGTCAGAATTCAAGTAAGCACGTCTTCACTGTGTTACCCTGGCAACCACAACCTATAAATAACTCCCTCTAGACAGCTTCGTGTCATTTTACCTTTGAGAAAGACGTAGTTACGTCGAAACGCGTCAGGCCACGCAGCGTACGTCATCACGCAGACGTGCGCATGCGCAGTACAGACCCGGAAGTCAATGATAGTGCAGCCCGCGGGCGTTTAGAGTTTATGGCCTAGCTTAATGTCCCTCATATTCCCCGTTTAGGCTCCTGATCTAACGAATTCTGCCCTAGATTTACTTTGGACCTGATTAACTGACAGTCTGTTCCTGGGAGACTTAAGCACCAAGTATTTATTGCTATCTAGTACATGGACTTCATTGTGTTTGCCTGTATGAATGTGTGCCATACATATCTCCACAGGACTCTTGAAATTCTATGAGGCATTCATAGTTAGATCCAAAGATGTCACTTTTGGGACAATTTATTTATTAAGCAAGTCAACTCAATACCATTTATTATAAGCTTACTGATAGTATAGCTTCATTGATATACTTATATCCCAATGGGCTAGCACATGAAAACATATGGATTGACCATTTGAATGATATAACTTTGACTGAAGGTTGGAATATCAGCAGCCCTCCAATTGGAGGATATCTATAACACAGAATTTCTGTATGCTAATTGGATTGCTGTACTCCATACATTTGCCCTTTTTTTAAATACCCTAGCTTTTTAACTCATTTTATTCGTCGCTGTTTGAAAAATAAATAATAAAATTTTGTTTGTATTATATCCCCTCTAACTTTACAATTTTGGATTTAGGGTGGAAAACACCCTGGGGAAACTTGTAAGTCCTCACATAACTCTTTTTGTATACTTCTCTACACACATTGAAAATTCTGGGGGGATTTGTCCCCCTCTCCCCTCCAGGTTCCTACACCCATGCATTCAGTTCCCACTTCCTTCACCCCCTCCATCCTCCCTTTCAATCCTCTTCTCCTCATACTACAATTTGCTCCTCCTTTCCCTATCGCTCCTCCACCCACATCACTACCCTAATCTTCCCCTCTCTATCCCCTTTTCCTCTTAATCGCCTATACCCCTCTCTTCTCACAATCCCACACCCCCTTTCTTCATTCCCCCTCTCTCTCTCTTCTCCTATGTCTCTCCTGTAATCCCCACTTTTTCCCTTCCCTATAGCTCTCCTCCAATTACCCCATCCCCTACTCTCCCTTCCTCCTCTCTCTCCCCCAATCCCCCTCTCGCTCTTCCTCTATCTCTCTCCACAAGCCCTGTATCCCACCTTCCTTTCTTTCCGCTATCTCTCTCATCAAATTCAGCATTCACTCTCTCTCTTCAACTACCTCTCCCCGACCCCCCACCAAGCTTCTCCCCCCATCTATCTCTCCCAATCCACCCATTCCCCCCTCTCTCCCTTTTACCTACATATCTCTCCCCCAATCATCCCATCCCTTTCTCTCCCTTACCTCTATCTCTCTCCCCCCAATCCCTCCACTCCCATTTCCCTTCACCATTTTCTGTTTTGTTTTGCCTCCATCTTTGTTATATTTTTAAGATTTTTCTTTCACACATAATTTCTTTCACTGTGCATAAACATGAACAATTGTATCCGTCAACCCTACAGAGCAGGTGCTAATGCCTCAGTTTGTGCAGCCTCATTATATATATATATATATATATATATATATATATATATATATATATATATATATATATATATATAGCAGTCAAGGGAAACATGCACACTGTAAACTCAAACTATAGCTCATCAATTCAGCAGCAACTTTGCATGGAAAAATTGTTTGCACATTCCTTTCAACCTCTGTCTGATGGTGCACATTAAATCTGATCAATCCAATGGCACTACTTTGTACACTAAGTACAGTTTTCACTCTCTCTCAAGTTATCTTTCCATGAAATCATTGTTAATAGATGTAGTATAAATCCAGTAAAGATGTCAGTTACACACTCAAAGCACATTATCAAAAGACATTACTTTTTTTTTAAACAGAATTTTGGAAAATGTTATATGCTAACAAAATTATTTCTGTGCTTATGTTCATTTAGAAACCAAAATAAGTTTGACTCAAAATATCTTCTTACCATTCCAAAGAAGCTTTAGTTTTGGGTAGAAACAAGACTTTGCCTGCACTGAAGTTTTCTATCAGGGTGTACATATGTTGTGCTGAAGGTGAACAAGTGCCCGATGAGAACAGGAATGGTGATTATGCTGCATTGATTTGTGTTACACCTTAATCCAAATAGGAAGATTTACACTGCTTTGAGAATATAAACACATAAGATTATTTTGCATTTGAGCAAAACTTTTTAATTGTGTTTAACATTAGAAGTAATTAATTGAATTGCCATGACCTAAGCATGGCCCAGTTGGTATGTGCACATAATAATTTATACACAATCACTTATGAAATATAAAGATTAGGCACAGAACACTTCTTGGGAGATAACTGGCCACAGCATTTATTGATAAACATAACATGATGTAATAACCATAACAATACATAAATCAACATAACCACACAAGGGGAGGAGCCTGGCCAGAGACAGTACACCCTATGCCCTGAACCCTCATCCAGGGCCTACCTTGTTGGAACATCTGTACCCCCGTAGGGTAGGATCTCACCCATTTTACCACTGACCCCCTCACCAACAACAATATAAACAAACTTTTCATAACATATTATATATACTACAATAATACATCCACAACAATGAGTGCTTAAGACAATAAACAACATAATCCCCAACTTGCACTTATTCATCCTTATTTTTTTTATTTTTTTTATAAAACAAAATTCAACATACACATCACTTTAACAACAATACATTAGGGATGCGTGGGTGGGCATCTACTCACATGGCAAGCTGGGGGCATAATGGTGAAAAATGGCACCAAACGCCTATAAATGGCTCCACCTCCCTAAGCTAGCCACCTCCTCCACATACCCAGTCCTGCCAGGTCAAGTGGTCCCTACTTTCATCCACAGGCAAGCCTGTGGTGGCCTACGGGCCTTTCAGGAAGTGTATAACTGTAACAGTAAGCAAAGTAAAAATGATTTAACCCTACAGTCACAAGAACTAGCAGGCGAACCTATTAAGCCATATATGGTTAATTGTTTAGCCCTTTTTAATATAGAATAACCAAATAGTGATGCAGTAAAGGGTGTTTAAGAGGTTGATGCTATAGTCTGATTAAAAGCCCACCACAGAACATGTTAACATTTCAGGACTAGATTAACCATTTAGCAAAATTAGCATGTATAAGGGAATGGGGGCACCACAGAAATGTTCTATTTCCAGATGTACAATGGACCATATGGTGCAAAACTGCAATTGGTTCAGCTGAACCAGGTTACACAAATAGTGGCTCCTATATCACATATAAAGTTGTGAGCAGTTTGGACTCGCCAAAAGTTGTTGGTAACGCCATGGTAAAATTGCGGACTCGCACAGCAAGAGCCGCGGTTGCAGCCAGGCAATGAGTGCCGAAGGCGCTTACTGCGCTGGTGGAGATGAGCGCCATAGGCGTTCATCCCTATGACCCTCGCGACTTTTGCAGTGTGCACCAAAGGCGCTCATACCTACGACATGAGTGACTTAGCCAGTGATTTCCCAAGACACTCGGGATGACTGTGGAGATGAGCGCCGCAGGCGTTCATCCCTGCGACCCACGGGACACTCAGGACTTAGATCAAAAGAGCGCAGAAGATAGCTGACCGCAACTTAGTGATGCCTGCAAAATTACGGCCTGTACGACTTGGGACATAGCGATGGCCGAGAAAATACACTTGTGTAACGGCCATAAAATTATGACCCGTACGACTTAGTACCCGAACCATGCAAAAATATGGATTTAATGGCCCAAATGCCATGGAAAGACCTAAAAAAAACACACAAATATGCCTCAAATTAACAAAAAATACTCAGACACAGCACAGTGGGAGAGCCAGGTAGGCTGTGAGTGAGGTTGCCAGTTAATTTGAGCCATATTTTAGGTTTTTGAACGCTCAAAATTCTCCTAAGCAAGGAAAGAAGTGGCGGCCAAATCATCTAAAATCCACCACCAAACTAAGAACACTTACCTGAAGCCAATAACACATCCTGCGGCACATCATAGCAAATCACGCATGCGTACAGCGTTTTAACGGTTTCTACTGGAACTGGCAGTCTATAAATACTGGACACTTCCTAGAATTTTCTCAATTTCTCCTCAGTGTGACTGTACATTTCTCTGGTGGCGTTACTTTGGAAGCAACTTGATTATCGCTTTAGAAGTGAAAACCAGCAAATAGATAAGCTTAAATTCATTAATAATTCATTAATAAATTAATAATAAAAAAAAACTTAAGGTTTAAAATTTTGTGAATAACAACATTATTAATCTAGAGAAGGATTTAGAAGACATTAATCATGTAAGATTTAAAAGATAGATAAATGGTTATAATTAATTAATAAATTAAGAATTTAAATATATATATATATATATATATATATATATATATATATATATATGCAGCCTTATTAAATTGCAATTCGGCAAATCTAAAGGGCTCTAAATAAGCACATAGCATATTTATTTTTTTACAGAAGTTTTTAGTTAGTGAAGACCTTGCTTTTGGATAGAAGTTCACTAACTAAAAACTTCTGTAAAAAAAATATGCTCTGTGCTTATATAGCGTCCTATTCAATTGGCTAAATCACAATTTAATAAGGCTGATGGTTAGCAATATTTAAAACATAGCTAAATGTTTATGTGGAGTGAAATATTGTAAACTTAAAAATCACAAAAAAAAACAAAAACTAAAGCACAAAAATAGCTATGATTAACAGATAGTTTACAAAAAAATATATCTTAGCAAATTAAATTATCATTAATATTTACAGTGGATTTCAACATTTGCATATTTCTGTTATTTTCCACAGACTCTGCCTGAAGAGTGTCACTGACTAATTTGCAGCACTGCACAGTTTAACACAGACTGTAAACTCTGCAGAAATTTACATACAAAAAATTACAACGAACAGGTAAAGTACATTAATTTAATCAATTTAAAAAAAATTGCATTAACAAAAAAAAGTATGGTCTTACTCAAAACATTATTACGGTAATTGAAAAGTTATTGTAAGATTTGCATCTCTCTTTCTCATTTTCAACACTGCCTGAAGAGTGTCACAGGAAGATTGGCAGCAGGGGACAGTTACAAACACACACCTCTGTCATTTATAGACAACAAATTCAAGACAACAGGTACAGTAAAGCAAGTAAAAAAATAATATATTTTAGCTACTGCTGTTTACACATATAAAATGGAAGGTACTATCAATCGTCTAAGCATAACCCCATAACCTAATACTTGAATGCCAACGGTGGCGCACACAAAACAGTATAGGACCAAAAAATTACCTACCCCCCTAATGTCAACAGTGGTGTACACAAAACAGGATAGCACAACAAATGTTGTTAACACATACAAAATGGAAGGATCTATCCTGTTTTGTGTGCGCCACAATCTAAACCTAACCCTATAACCTAAAACCATAATGCTAACAGTAGCGCACACAAGACAGGATAGGACAAGAAATGTTGTAAACCCATACACAATGGAAGGATCTATCCTGTTTTATATGGTCTTACTAAAAATAATTGCATTGAAAAGTGATTTTAACATTTGCATCTCTCTCTGTAATTTTCAACAGACACTGCCTAAGAGTCTCATCATCTCTACAGGAATTTATACACTACAAATTGAAGTCAACAGGTACAGTATTACAAGTTTAACAATCCAAAAAAAATAAAAAAACGCACTGCAACCTAACTAACCCTCTAAGCCTAACCCCATAATTCTAAACCCCTAATGTCAACATTGGCGCACACAAAACAGGATATGGAAAAAAAAAAACAGGTTACCCTAACCCATAATGCCAACAGTGGCATTATGGGACCAAAAAATTACCTACCCCCCTAATGTCAACAGTGGTGTACACAAAACAGGATAGCACAACAAATGTTGTTAACACATACAAAATGGAAGGATCTATCCTGTTTTGTGTGCGCCACAATCTAAACCTAACCCTATAACCTAAAACCATAATGCTAACAGTAGCGCACACAAGACAGGATAGGACAAGAAATGCTGTTTACACATGTAAAATGCAAGGACCTATCCTTTTTTCTGTGCGTTTCATAATCCTAACCTCCTAATGCCAACACTGGTGCATACAAAACAGGATACGACAAGAAATGATGTTAACACATACAAAATACAAGGACCTATCCTGTTTTGTGTGCGCCTTTCACAAAATGCACTGCAACCTAACTAACCTGCTAAGTCAAACTCCATAACTCTAACCCCATAATGCAAACAGTGGTGCACACAAAAAAAAATCATAGGAGAAGAAATAAGCAAAAAAAATGTACATACATTTCATTAAAAAAAAAGAAAGAAAGAAAGGATGAAAAGTACTAAGGTATTACTTATATTTACAGATTACTATGGCAGATACCGAAAACAGAGAGGAAAAGAAAAGATGACAAACACGACAACGTGTACAAAGATGGAAAGATCGACAGACGCCCAAGGAACAGAAAATTCAACAAGAAAAAGAACGTGAGAGAATCGCAAGCAAAAGACAAGCGGCTGTGAAAGTAACATCCAAGCCAAAGAAACAACCAAAAAAACAAAACATGTAGAAAATGTATCAGAACAATCTGGTAATGATAGTAATGTTGATTTACAGAGTCATATTGATATATGTTCTCAGAATTGTCCTTTACTTAAATCCTTAACAGTAGAGGTTCATAATTGTGGTATGATGGATATTGTCTGTCAGTTTTGTGGGGCTTATCATTTCCAACAGGAAAGACCCATTTACATCCAGAAGAAGGGGAGTAAAGAAACATTTCTCAACTATATGTCCTAAATACAATGGAAGCTGTTGAACAATGTATGCAGCTTCAAGAAAATAAAAAATGCTTAGCCATTGTTTTTATAGAGCTTGATAAAATGATGGCCAAAAACCTGTACACTCAAGCTTATAAAAAAAGTAGAACAAGAACAACAAATTCATGCAGAACTACATCAATTACCAATACCATAAGTCAATATGGTTCTTAAAAGAGATCGCCATACTGATAAACACTGTTATAATTTACCAACATCAAATGAGGTTGAAATGGTCTTTCAAAATTATGAGGGAGAACCACCATTTCAGAGGGATATTAGAATATACCCCGGAAAGGAGGAGCAACCTTTCATTAACATAAGTATCTGAAGCACTAATTTGGATCCAATGACGTATCCCATTTTTTTCCCCAATGGGGGAGCCAGATGGCAACCAAAATTAACACTTGACAGTTACCGAAATTCTAAAGAATGTGTCCGAAATAATATTTCCATGCTTGAATTTAAAGTGGCTCAAACTGCAATTTGAGATGGATTCAATCCCATTTTATGTGGTGGAAAACTGACACAACAATGGATCATTGATTCAAGATAAACTACATGTAGAACAGTATTGTGGACTAATGGATTATGTCGCTGAGGAAGCTTGCAGTTGGCAAAGCCATCATTTTACCTTCTTCTTTCCAAGGATCTCAACTCAATATGCGAGAAAGATACAATGATGCTATGGCTATTGGAACTAAATTTGAAAAAACAAATTTATTTATTACATGTACATGTAATCCACAATGGCCAGAGATTGTACTGAATCCGCTAATTGGACAAACTGCTTCCGATAGACCAGATTTAGTGGCAAGAGTCTTCAAAATCAAATTAACTGAATTAACACATGGCATAACCATAACTCAGGTATTTGGCAAATGTCTGGCTTATGTTTATACCATAGAATTAAAAAAAAGAGGCTTCCCACATGCACATATGCTTATAATCCTTCAAGAGAAAGATAAATTGGATACTAATGATAAAGTGGATTCAGTGATTATTGCTGAACTATCAGATCCAGAAATACATGGTAGACTATATGAGATTGTAACTCATTGCATGATTCATGGTCCAAGTGGAGATATTAATTCACAATCACCATGTATGGAAAATAATTAATGCACTAAAGAATTGCCAAAATATTATAGAGATAAAACATATACTAATTGTGATGGATATCCATTATATAGAAGAAGAGAAGGCAAAATTCCCTTTGTTCATGGAAAGTATAATGCACATATTAATGTGAAATCTTGCACTTCTATAAAATCCATTAAATATGTCTACAAATATATTTACAAAGGCTATGATGCAGCTACTGTAGTGGTCAAAAGTGCAGAAAATCCAGAACAAACTGAGTTATTACATGATAAACTTGCATCTCATGTAGATACTAGCTATATAAGTGCGCTAGAAGCAATGTGGTGTCTTCTCAATTTTGAAATGCATGATCATTCACATGCAGTATATCGATTAGCTGTACATTTGCCCCAAAGACACTTAGTTTACTTTAATGTTGGAAATGAAAGAAATGCTTTGGCACACAGTAAGCATCGCCAAACTACACTAACTACGTGGTTTCAATTAAATTGTATTGACTTGGAGGCAAGGATATTGTTATACATTGCCATTCCCTATCATTATGTTTTCGTTAATGGATTATGGCGAAAACGAAAAACACATGGAAATAAAATAATACCAAGAATTTACACTGTAAGTCCAAGAGACCGTGAACATTTCTGCTTACATTTACTCCTTTTAAATGTTACTCCTTTTAAATATATATATGGAAGCACCAAACTCTTTTAAGTGCTTAGGGCCTTTAAAGATCTTAATCCGGGGCCCTGGGATAGTTGCTGTGAATATTATGTCTCAATGTCGGGCTTATAAAGTCATGTAGACTCGGGATTCTCTAGCAGAAACAGAGATACTGATCTCCCTGTATTCCGGAACTGTCATCTACTGTAACCTACATTCATCACATAACCTGAGCTGAGTAAGTCTTTATTATTTCAAACATGTGTGTTTGTGTTTACGTCCTTTTATTTACTGTATATGTAAATCACTATTAACATCCCAGACTATTGAGTACAGCAATTACCCTTCGTATAACATGGGGTTAGTCATCATCATCAGTTTTATGTGGAGGCTGAAACAGATCAGGGTGATTCATTGCTCACACAGAGTTTTCAAAGAGGAAGAGATACAGGTTCAAATCCCCAACTAGAGATTAATTTGTTGTATCAATAACCCTTTAAAACTTGAAAGTATAATTAGGGGATATGTAATGAAGCTTTTTTTATAAGGAAACAAATAAACATGGATGGCTTTGCTGGACCCTGTAAGCATCCATAATACTTTGGTGAAGTTTACATGTATGAGAGGGGTGTTTATATTTCTGAAGGAGCAGGTTTTCCAGTTACCTTCAGCAACAGCCTGGAACGTTACATGTACTGTACATTGTGCTATGATCTTTGGCTCTGCTAGTAATATCACTTATATTGCTAACTAAGCAGCACTGTACATCCCATTCAAAGAGTCCTGGGCATCCAGTCTTTGTGGAAGTCTTACCTTTCCTTTCTGACAGCAACTAATGAAATCTCTGTCAGTTGGTCTTTCCTTTAGAAAATGATAGGCCCCACAAAACTGACTAATACTTTTAGTGCTCTACTAAACACATTTTCATGCACTTCCTTAACATAGATATCACTACAACTTTCTATATCTACATTTGTGTCATGTGTCTGAACATTGGTGTCAGTAGGCAATATAGTATCATTGGGCAATGGTTCACAGACATGTTTTAGTTTACTTTTTCGTTTCTTGGAAGCCCCAACACACTCACTTTGTGCTTTCTTACTAATGTTTTCTATTATTTAAGAGTCTCTGTCGGTCTTCTTCTCTTAAGCGTTGGGAAGTTTCAGGTGACTGTGCATCTCTTCACCTCTGCTTCCTTTCCCTTGCCAATCTTCTTTTGCATTCAATCTTTTCTTCTACATTATCTGCCATTGTAATCTGTAATTGTAAATAGATATGTAAGTTTTTTTTTGTTTTTGTTTTCTGTACATATTGTTTGTAGCTGGTTTCAATCTAAAAGTAAATAGGATTAATTAAAGAATGCAAACATTTTTAAAAATATTTTTTTTTTTCGATGCAATAAATGAAACCATTTTTGGATTTTTTTATTGACATACATTAAATATCACAGGACTGCACATATATATATATATATTTTGCATGTTATTTTATTTTATGACTACTGAATTATGAATTCATTACTAAATGAATATATACGTTAGTGAATTATTCCAAAAATGAGATCAATGTTAAACCTAACAAGTTACTTATACTCATAAAGATGATCAAACATAAACAGCTATTATCAAAGTAATGAATGTAGATATGATGTGTAATTGATGTTCTTTAAAACGTATATTGGCATAGATGCAAAACATATTCCTCAATGTATTGTTAAATCAACCCTTTTTTTTGTAATGATTACTAATTATTAATTAATTAGTATATTAATATACGTTAATTAATCAATAAGTGTTATCAATTCCAAATAAAAAAAGTTTTATTTTTTTTTGCTGTACGAACATAATTTAATTATATACCTGTCTAGATTATGCTTATGCTGTTGAATGCCTGCAAACGTCACTCTCTGTGTTGAGTCAGCTGCAGATGTGAAGAAACTGTGAAATAAGATTGAAATCATTTGTAATATTTTGCTTTATCCCTATCAGTCATTCACCAGCAACACAGATATATTGGCATAGATGCAAAACATAAAAGCATATTCCTCAATGTATTGTTAAATCAAACCTATTTTTTTGTAATGATTACTAATTATTAGTTAATTAGTATATTAATATACAATAATTAATCAATAAGTGTTTTTTTTTTTTGCTGTACGAACATAATTTAATTATATACCTGTCTAAATTATGCTTATGCTGTTGAATGCCTGCAAACGTCACTCTCTGTGTTGAGTCAGCTGCAGATGCGAAGAAACGGTGAAATAAGATTGAAATCATTTGTAATATTTTGCTTCATCCCTATCAGTCATTCACCAGCAACACAGAAATATTGGCATAGATGCAAAACATAAAAGCATATTCCTCAATGTATTGTTAAATCAAACTTTTTTTTGTAATGATTACTAATTATTAATTAATTAGTATATTAATATACGTTAATTAATCAATAAGTGTTATCAATTCCAAATAAAAAAAGTTTTAGTTTTTTTTGCTGTACGAACATAATTTAATTATTTACCTGTCTAAATTATGCTTATGCTGTTGAATGCCTGCAAACGTCACTCTCTGTGTTGAGTCAGCTGCAGATGCGAAGAAACTGTGAAATAAGATTGAAATCATTTGTAATATTTTGCTTTATCCCTATCAGTCATTCACCAGCAACACAGATATATTGGCATAGATGCAAAACACAAAAGCATATTCCTCAATGTATTGTTAAATCAAACCTATTTTTTTGTAATGATTACTAATTATTAATTAATTAGTATATTAATATACAATAAATAATCAATAAGTGTTATCAATTCCAAATAAAAAAGTTTTAGTTTTTTTTGCTGTACGAACATAATTTAATTATATACCTGTCCAGATTATGCTTATGCTGTTGAATGCCTGCAAACGTCACTCTCTGTGTTGAGTCAGCTGCAGATGCGAAGAAACTGTAAAATAAGATTGAAATCATTTGTAATATTTTGCTTCATCCCTATCAGTCATTCACCAGCAACTCAGATATATTGGCATAGATGCAAAACATAAAAGCATATTCCTCAATGTATTGGTAAATCTGTTAAACCTTTTTTTTTGTAATGATTACTAATTATTAATTAATTAGTATATTAATATACGTTAAGTAATCAATAAGTGTTTGTTTTTTTTGCTGTATGAACATAATTTAATTATATACCTGTCTTGATTATGCTTATGCTGTTGAATGCCTGCAAACGTCACTCTCTGTGTTCAGTCAGCTGCAAGTGCACTGAAAGTGTCAAATAAGAAAAAAAAAATTGTAATATGTTGCTTCATCCCTATCAGTCAATTAGCAGCAACACAGATATATTAGCATAGATGGAAAACATAAAAGCAATACTCATCAATGTATTGTTAAAAAAAACGTTTTCTTGGTCTTGATTACTAATTATTAATAATTAATATATTAATATACGTTAATTAGTCAATAACTGCCATCAATTCCAACTAATAAGACTTCAATCCTTTTTCTTTTGCCAAGGACATAATTTAATGATATACCTGAAAAGGTGCTGTTTATGGTGTTGAAAGGCTGCAAACGTCACTCTCTTGTGTTGATTGAGCTGCAGCGTCACTGAAACTGTCAAAATAATTGAAAGCATTTGTAATATTTTAATTAATCCCTATTAGGCAATCTGCATCATCACAGACTTGTCAGTGCATCTTAAAATATACATTTTTTCTTTGGTCCTTTTTTTCCCCCCTTTTTTAATCTTACTAATTACAAATTAATAAATTAATGTACATTAATAATCAATTAATCACTGACTAAATATATTCTAAAGATGTAAGCATTATATTCCTAAACTAAAAGCATGGTCAATTCTTTTTTTTTGGGGGGGGGGGGGTTTATAATGATTACTAATAGTGATGTCGCGAACATCACATTTTCGAACGGGCGAACCCGGTGAACCGCCATAGACTTCAATGGGCAGGCGAATTTCAAAACCCACAGGGACTCTTTCTGGCCACAATAGTGATGGGAAAGTTGTTTCAAGGGGACTAATACCTGGACTGTGGCATGCCGGAGGCGGATCCATGGCAAAACTCCCACGGAAAATTACATAGTTGATGCAGAGTCTGGTTTTAAGCCATAAAGGGCATAAATCACCTAACATTCCTAAATTGTTTGGAATAGCATGCTTTAAAACATCAGGTATGATGTTGTATCGATCAGGTAGTGTAAGGGTTACACCGGCTTCACAGTAACAGACCAATCTCCCCGTTTAATGCACCACAAACAACCACAAACAGTCCCTTTGCACAACCGCAAACTCCCCATTTGCACAAGGTTGGATACAAAGCTAGCTATGTCCCGTTCCTTGTCCTCACTGATGTCATTAAAGGTCTCTTCCTCCACCCAGCCACCAAGGGTCCCTGAAAGGTGACAACAAGCCCCCTGGGACGCCTGCTGTGTTTGGTCTTCCACCTCCTCAAAGCCACCTTCCTCCTCTGACTCTTCTTCTTCAGACTCCTCTCTCTGTGTTGCCTCTGTCTGCGTTATTATAAGGTGTGTACTGTTAAGTAGTACTATTCCTATTGGTTTAATCCCTGTTACGTCCACTATTAGGGGACGTGTATATGGCATTGATTTTTGGAACAGGGAGATGGAAAAAGATGCTTGGTCGGACCTCCTACTTCAAATTTGGGGCACTGCGCGTGCAATCTAAGGTGCCACCAGATATGAGTGTCACTGTGCACTGGCAGGCAACTGATATTCAATCGATTACAGTCGAAAAAGGGTTGTTTTATGTCACTGTACACTACGGTTGCAACATATATGACGTATCACTGTGCACTGGCAAAAGTTGGCAGAGTAGATGCAATAGGCTTCACACACACGCCTGTAGGCAGGCAATTGCTATTCAATCTATTACAGTCAAAAAAGTGTTTTATGTCACTGAGCACAATATAAGCTGTGAGCCTGACACAGGCAGGCAACTGATATTAGATTACAGAAAAAAAATGTTTGTTTTCAATGTATGTTACACCAGGTATGAGTAGTGAAAATAAGCACAATATAAGCTGTTAGGTGTTAGCCTGTCACACACCCACGCTGGCAGGCAGGCATAGATTACACACAAAAAATGATAAAATAAAATAAATGATGTTCAAAGGTTCCTCAATGATAAAGTATAGGGGGCGAACCAAAAAGCACATGTGTTCGCCGTTCTCCGGCGAACTGTTCGGGACATCACTAATTACTAACAATTAATTAAATAATGTACATTAATAATTAATGAATCAATGAGTAAATGTCTTTGCATTTTGTTTGCATTAATCATGTATTAATAAACGTTAACCTTTTTTTCTTAATGATTACTAATTATTAATGAATCAATTTTAATACATTATATTAATTAATTATTCAAGGAATTAATATCTTAAAAACAGGTAAGCATGAAAGTATTGCTAAACTAAATCAAGTGTCAATTCTTGTTTCCTTAATTTTAAATGTTTTTATTTTTTATTAATAATTAATTAATTATTTATTAATGATTATTAATATACTGCACCTTTTTTAATTTAATATTCATCAATCAGTATCCTGAAGAGCTAACAATCTCTTTTGATTTTCCGTCAGCAGAAAATGTCCAGTCAGACTGTCATCACCTGAGGAGAAAGTGTCAGTTCTGTGTCAAGTGTGCCCTATACATAGGCTGCGTGCGCAAGACAAAACCGTTGTTTTAGGCGGGAAATCTGCCATTTCCCAATGTTAAGGTGTAAATGTGTAAGTTAGTGTTGTATAATGGCGCCGTTAGTCTGTTTTCCGGGTTCTGCGGCTATTTTCCATCCTCCCTATTTGTATTTTTCTACCACATACGTTTCTGGCTGTGTTTTACGCGCTTCGTGGTCGTGTATCCTCTTTTTCATTTTTTTCGGGGGCCATTTGCGAAAATCGTCTATATCAAGTTTAATTCGGGTTCCACCTCACTCACAGACATCCTGGCTGTTGCCCCATGCTGTCTGTGATGGTTTTATATATTTTTTAGGTGTACTTAGTGTTTTTTTCGGGTTTTTGGTGAGGCTGCTAACCTCGTAATTTTTTGCAAGTTTTTAGTTTGGCCGCTAATCTCGTGATTTTTTTCGGGTTTTTGGTTCGGCCGCTAATCTTGTACTTTTTTGTTTCTCGTATCTTTTTTTTCTGTCCCGAGTCTCGTAAGTGCTCTGGGTCTAACGGCTCGCCTTTGGTTCAGGCTTTTAACCCTCCTAATCCCAAATTAGTGGCTCAGGGTTAAATTTCATTACCTAGAGCTGTAACCCAGAGACACGCTCGGGATTACACTGCAGTCTCTCCTTTCCTCCTTCCGACACTGAAGCAGATGCTGTCTTCCGGCTGCTGTGTAGTCGGGAAGACACACAAAGCAGCTTAAGGTGGATTAGGGTAGTTACCACCACACAAGCACAAAGAGTTCATACAGACCTGGAGGGGGGTTCAGAATGGGGGGACCTGGGGGGTGGATGAGATCAGAATAGGGGACCTGGGGTGGGATCAGAATGGGGGGACTTGGGGGGGATCAGAATGGGGGACCTGGGGGGAGGAGATCGGAATGGGGGATCTGGGGGGTGGAGAAGATCCCAATGGGGGACCTGGGGGGGCTGAGGGAGATCAGAACTGGGCACCTCGGGTGTAGAGATCAGAATGGGGGATCTGGGGGTAGGAGATCAGAATGGGGAACCCAATTCTGATCTCCCCCCCAGGTCCCCCATTCTGATCTCCTCCCCCCAGGTTTCCCATTCTGATCCCCTCCCCCCCAGGTCCCCCATCCTGTTCTTTTCCCCCAGGTTCCTCATCCTCTTCTATGCCCCCCTAGGTCCTCCATTCTGATCTCCTACCCCAGGTCCCTCATTCTGATCCCCTCCCCCCAGGTTCCCCATCCTGTTCTCCTCCCGCAGGTCCACCATCCTGTTCTTCCCCCGCCAGGTTCCTCATCCTGTTCTCCCCCCCCAGGTCCCCCATTCTGATCTCCTCCCCCAGGTCCCCCAATCTGATCTCCTCCCCCAGGGTCCCCCATTCTGATCCCCCCATGTCACCCATTCTGATCTCCTCTTCCAGGGTCCCCCATTCTGTTCCTCCCCTGGTCCCCCATTCTGATCTCATCCCCAAGGTCCCACATTCTGATCTCCTCCCCCAGGGTACCCCATTCTGATCCCCTCCCCCCCGAGGTCACCCATTCTGATCTCCTCCCCCAGGGTCCCCCATTCTGATCTCCGTCCCAGGTCCCCTCCATTCTGGTCACCACCCAAGTCCCCCCATTCTGATCTCCCCTCCAAGGTCCCCCCATTCTGATCTCCCCTCCCCAGGTCTGTAAAACACTCTTTCTGCTGGTGGTAACTGTACTAATCCACCTTAGGAGGAAAGAGAGCCTGTGAAAGAAATTCTAAAACGTAAACATAAACACAATACATTGCAATACATTGTAATAAAGTGTAATCTTTACATTACTGTATCAAACCATTTCACCTCAATTTTGTCCCAGTGCTTTGTTCCAGTGCTTTGTGCTTTGGCATCCAGAAAGTGTCCCCTTAGGTCAGAAGTGGTTTTAGACTAGCTAGAAAACAGCGATAGTGAATTATAATCACTTGCAGAAATGAGCGATAATGATTCATTGGAAAATTCATCATCCGACACTGAAAGTGACGATAGCGACATTCTGAGCTCAGTGATCTGCAAACTTGGTGCTCTAGTCACTGTGGTATGGATCAGGCAGCGCATCCAAGATTGCCATTTACTGGAGCAGCTGGTATGAAAGTAGACGTTAAACACAACAACCCTTTGGCATACTTAAAATTATTTCTGACCAATGAGGTTATTGAAAAAATTGTTACTGCGAAAAAACGGTACAAAGAGCAACAATTAGTTACTCGGCCTAGGAAGTTTTCAAGAACCAGAAAGTGGGAACCAGTGATCAAAGATGAAATTTGGAAATTTCTGGAACTAATAATACTTCAGGGAGTGGTGGTTAAACCCATGCAGAAGTGGTATTGGACAACTAATAGATTACTTGCCACTCCATTCTTTCGTACAGTCATGTCAGAGTACAGATTTTCCCTGATCATAACATTTTCACACTTCCAAAACAACGAAGAATTTGCTGAAACTATTCATCCTGCACCAAAACTAAGAAAAAATTGGGAGGTATCTCAAATGATTCTAAAGAATTTCCAATGGAGCTATGTGCCAGAAAGAGATATCAGCATAGATTAAAGTCTAATGGCCTACAAGGGAAGGCTCAGCTGGGTACAATACATTGCGTCAAAAAGAGCAGAATTTGGCGTAAAATTTTACATGCTATGCGAATCGTCAACTGGCTACATCTGGAATTCAGTCATTTACACTGGGAAAGAAACAAAATTAAATCCAAAATACAGCAACTATGAAATAGCAACATCTTCAGTTATTTGACTCATTGAGCCATTGTTAAATCAGGGCTATTGTGTAACAACCAACAACTTTTATACAGTGCCTTGCAAAAGTATTCACCCCCCCCCCCCCTTGACTTTTTACCTGTTTTGTTACATTACAGCCTTACGTTCAACGTTTTGTTAATATGAATTTTATGTGATTGATCAGAACACAATAGTCAAAGTTGGTGAAGGGAAATGAGAAAAATATATACATAAAACTATTTTTTAGAAATAGAAAACAGAAATTTGGCATGTGCGTATGTATTCACCCCCTTTTATTATGAAGCCCATAGAAAAGCTCTGGTGCAACCAATTACATTCAGAAGTCACATAGTTAGTGAAATGATGTCCACCTGTGTGCAATCTAAGTGTCACATGATCTGTCATTACATATACACACCTTTTTTGAAAGGCTCCAGAGGCTGCAACACCTAAGCAAGAGGCACCACTAACCAAATACTGCCATGAAGACCAAGGAACTTTCTAAACAAATAAGGGACAATGTTGTTGAGAAATACAAGTCAGGGTTAGGTTATAGAAAAATATCCAAATATTTGATGATCCCCATGAGCACCATCAAATCTATCATAACCAAATGGAAAGAACAGGACACAACAGCAAACCTGCCAAGAGACGGCCACCCACCAAAACTTCCGGACCGGGCAAGGAGTGCATTAATCAGAGAGGCAGCACAGAGACCTAAGGTAACCCTGAAGGAGCTGCAGAGTTTTACAGCAGAGACTGGAGTATCTGTACATAGGATGACAATAAGCCGTACGCTCCATAGAGTTGGGCTTTATGGCAGAGTTGCCAGAAGAAAGCCATTACTTTCAGCAAAAAACAAAATGGCACGTTTTGAGTTTTCGAAAAGGCATGTGGGAAACTCCCAAAATGTATGGAAGAAGCTGCTCTGGTCTGATGAGACTAAAATGTAACTTTTCAGCCATCAAAGAAAACGCTATGTCTGGCGCAAACCCAAAACATCACATCACCCAAAGAACACCAGCCGGGACTGGGAAACTGGTCAGAGTTGAAGGAAAGATGGATGGTGCTAAATACAGGGATATTCTTGAGCAAAACCTGTACCACTCTGTGCGTGATTTGAGGCTAGGTCAGAGGTTAACCTTCCAGCAGGACAATGACCCCAAACACACTGCTAAAGCAACACTTGAGTGGTTTAAGGGGAAACATGTAAATGTGTTGCAATGGCCAAGTCAAAGCCTAGACCTTAATCCAATAGAAAATTTGTGGTCAGACTTAAAGATTGCTGTTCACAAGTGCAAACCATCCAACTTGAAGGAGCTGGAGCAGTTTCGCAAGGAGGAATGGGCAAAAATCCCAGTGGTAAGATGTGGCAAGCTCATAGAGACTTATTCAAAGTGACTTGGAGCTGTGATTGGCACAAAATGTGGCTCTACAAAGTATTGACTTTAGGGGGTGAATAGTTATGTACATTGACTTTTTCTGTTATTTTGTCCTATTTATTGTTTGCTTCACAATAAAACATTTTTTTTTAAAGTTGTGGGCATGTTCTGTAAATAAAATGATACAAATCCTCAAACAATCCATGTTAATTCCAGGTTGTGAGGCAACAAAACACAAAAAATGCCAAGGGTGGGTCAATACTTTTGTAAGGCACTCTATGTTTCCTGAACTTTATGAGTTTCTTCTGCAAAACAAAACAGATGCCTATGGAACCGTTAGAGATAACTGGTGCGACATGCCGCCAATGTTTGGCAATAAGAAGCTGAAGACTGGAGAAAATTGTTGCCTGGCAAAAAGGCAAAATGATGACAATGCGATGGCTTGACAAGTAAGATGTGTGCCTAATGAGTACAGTTCATAATACCTCCACTGTTATGGTACGCACAATAACACCATGGGAGGTGTTGACAGAGCCGACCAAGCAATGTCATTCTACCCAGCAATGAGGAAACAGCAAAATAAATACTACAAGAATATCTTCAGGCATCTTCTTGACCAATGCTTGTGGAATGCCTACATTCTGTACAAAAAAACAGTGACAAGTGTGTGATTTATTCTGCCTTCATTTGGAAAGTTGCTGAATGCACCAAACACCATCAATGGCTGGGAATAGAGCTGGACGTCGTACTATTGGCGTTGTCAACCCGGGACACTTGACTGGTCGTCATTTCATGGACTACATCCCACCAACCAAGAAAAAGTGAGCACCTACAAGGATGTGTGTGGTTTGTGGCTCGAAGCAAGATGACAATGAAAAGAAAATCAGAAAGGAAACCAGGTTCCATTATCCTGATTGTGACGTCAGACTTTGTACAGTCCCATGTTTCAAAAGTTTTCATACCTGGGATATTTACTAGGCCAATATGCAGTGCCTAGTATTACAGTTACTCATAATTTTTCACCCTTGTTTGGACAAATGTCAGTGTTTTTGGTTTGATTACATTATTAATTCAATTTATTATATTGTTGTTTTTTATAATTATTTATTACTAGCGACTTGCCCGTCAAAAATTACGGGCAATAAAATTGTAAGGCAGGTAATGCTGTTTGTCATAGACATTAATTTTTTTGGTGGTCTGAGATCCTTCAGCGCTCATAGCCAGCTTCTTAATTACTGTATTTTTTTTTATCAGAGGCGCTTTTGCTGTAATTGTAAGGTCGGCGCTAATCTGCTTTTTGCGCTTTTTGCAAGGCTGTCCCCTGGTGTAGTTTGTGTGCTATGAGCAGCGTTGGCGCTCGTTGTGAGGCGTGCGGTGAATGACTTTTGCGTTTATTGCGATAGTGTTTTTTTTTTGTTTGCTTGTGTATATGTATTTTTGTAAGTATAGACTAAAGCTAAAATGAAAAAGATTAAATTTTAATAATTATTTTATTTAAAAGAAGTGAAAAAAACGCCGCTATATAGTTAGCATTAGATAAAGGGTGAATATAATAACTAAAGTAGAGATTAAGGTCTAATGTAATTAGGGTAAAACAATGTGTTCTATATAAAAGGTTTTCCCTGTTAAGATAGAACTTCACTGTGTAACTAACATGATACACATCACAACAAAGATGTTTACCTCTCAAGACTAAGGTGCAAAATAATATATTATACGTCCTTTCTTGAAGAAGTATCACCCATGCCATACACAAGATGGCGTCTTTATGCCACATGTAAGATGGCGTATTACCGATTACAGACGGACTGGGGCCTTAAGTCTACACCGGAGTGCCTCGGATCGGATGGAGAGCAGTCCACGTGTCTCTACAGAGGGAATCTTTTGTAGCAGTAATGCCTGTCAAAATAATGCTACATATCCCCACAGAATGACGGCGCTTGGCTGAACTGCTATAATGCACAGCGGCCAAACACAAGGTGGCGTACTGCTTATCTGTTATAATGCACATTCACCACACATAAGATGGCGTAATACTCAATTAAGATAGGCTAAAAGACACAGCCTATACAAAAGCACTCTAGCTCTTGTTTATGACACAATTAGCGTTGTAATATGTATAAAAACCCGCCAAACAACACCAGAAATGTCACAGTCTTTGACAAAGACAGTCTACCTGTCGAAACCGGTCAGGAGAGAGACACCACCTGATTTTACCTATGTGGCACTACTGAGCAGGAATGGGGCATTAAAATGGTACAGTACAAATCTGTTATAAAGTAAACTGTTTTGGCTAATTTAATGACCATATATGTTAAAGAAGGAAAAGTTTCTATAATCATCCTTCTTTCTTTTTCTATGGTGCTGGCAGTGGGTCCACCCCACTTTTGGAACTTACTGACAAACCAGCTATATATATAAATACGTTTTATAAGATATTTATAGCAATACACAGATATACTTTGATACTGTATGCCATCCCCTTGGCTCAGTGAGTTTAAAATGCCATTCCCTTTAACCCGTTTTTAAAAGTCACCCTTTTTCCACTTTTTTCTATCACATTCCCTGTTTTTAACAATAAAATTACCAATAAAGGGTATCAGATGATTTTGGTCTCCAAATATATGAGGATTACCCGTATATTTAAAACTGAGTAATTTAATAACCTTAAAGCTTCTCAACTATACCTTTCACTTAAATATATTATGCTAACAGCACCTTTATAAATAGGCACTACTATAAGCTAGCACTTTATAACTTATAACTTTATTGATACAGGTCATATAAATTAGCACCATTTAGCACTTTAAATAACTCCCAAGCACAGCATAAGCACTTTAAATATTTGTAAAACAATTATTTTTCTTATATATTCCAATTTATTATACCTACTTTATTAATTGTATTTTTAAAAAAAAACTTATTTGGACTTTTAGAGTCCTTGTACTTCTATAATTTACTATTTAATAGCTATCAATATTTATTAACTATCTTGCACTTAGTTTAAAAAGGTATAGTTTAAATTTTTTTCCTCTCAGTATTATTTTTCTAGCAATCACTAGACCTTAATCTCTACTTTAGTTATTATATTCCCCCTTTATCTAAGACTAACTATATAGCTGCGTTTTTTTCACTTCTTTTAAATAAAATAATTATTAAAATGTAATATTTTTAATTTTAGCTTTAGTCTATACTTACCTTAAATATAGTGTTATGCACTAAAAATCCAACTGTCAATGTTTATGTATTTTTGTATGCTAATTAAAAAAGTAATAAATTAATAAACTTTACCTATTTGTAAGTAATATATGCAGGAAGCATTGTGCTGAAGAGCTGACAATCTGTTTTGATGTTCCTTCAGCATACAATGTAGGTTTGCACTGTTGTGGATCTGAGGTGTAAGTGTCAGCAATGTGTGGAGTGTGTAGTGTAAATAGGCTGCGTGCGCAAGGGGAAACCATTTGTGTAGCTGTGTAAAAGTGTATCTTGTACCTCGTACGGCTTTTTGGAAAAGTCGTATGTGCTTGGTGGTGTTTTTTTATGTTTTCAGCTGTGCGCGATTTGGCCGTTAAGATCCTATTTTTGCAAGTTCGTAATGGTTTTTTTTCTAAGTCCGGCGGCTCGTATTATTTTAGTGTAAGTCCATAATTTTTTCTTTCTAAGTCCTGTGGCTCGTATTATTTTGTGTATTTAGTCATTGCGTGTTAGATGTATTTTTTCAAAGTCCCGCTTCTGTGGGTGTTTGTAACCACTTGTGAGGCGCTGTAGAGCCTCCACCTCCGCAAATGCGGCCCGTTGCTTCGCGAGGGTCCGCATTTGCAGCCTGCAATGAGCCTTCGGCTCACTGCAGCTGACATGGGAGCCTCCACCTCGAGCTCGCAAAGCGTGGCGACATTTCATAGTTTGACAACTATTATATGTGATATTCAAATTTATGATTTTGTGTTTCAAACTTTATTATACCTGGGATGTCTAGTAGACTCTTGTTTGGACAGATTTAAGGGAGTTATTCCTATGAATTACAAGCCTACAATATGAAACACATTTCCATACAAAACAATGTACCGCTTTAACATTCTAAATCCTGACATAATCAGAGGGTTAACTGCAAACAGCTTTCTCTGCCAGCAATCTCTGGAAAACAGCTTCCTCTGTCAGAAATCTCTGGAAAAACAGTCTTTTAACCGCAAACAGCTTTCTCTGCGAGCAATCTCTGGAAAAGCTGTCTTTTAACTGCAAACAGCTTTCTAGAGCAGACTCCAGTCTTTCAATTCAAATTACACATCAGATTATAGATCCAAACAAGAACAGTCAGCAAGCTCCTCTCTCTAGCTTGCTCTTTGCTGCTAACATCAGCACATCAGCGGATCCCCCTTCAGCAGTCTCTACACACTGCTTAGAACAGTGAGGACTCCACCCATGTCCCTGCTGTTGTCTTAAAGGCAATTCACAGCTGGGCTTCAATTCGCCTCTGATTATTGCCCTGAGTTAACTCTTTCTTTCCTAAGAGAACTCTTCCAGGATCTTTAGTCAAACTGACCTCTAGGGGCACTACTTTCTTCACTCTGTTACACTATTGAATCAGGTAGTGTGCCTTTAATTGCTTTATGCATGTTGCAGCATGGCATTTCATATTGGCATATGCATGACCATTCCAACATATGATAAAAAAATATATATATTTGAAATCCATTCTTTTTATTGGGGGATTATTTTGCAAGTAACTGTAATGCCTTTCCATGCTTTCCCCATGTTTAAAAGTTCACTGGTGTGTTTATATTGTCCTTTAACAGTGTTGAAAAGTTGTCTGTAAACCCTTCATGGGTCCTATTTGGAGCCTGTAATGTTGTTGCCTCCATGTTTAATATGTACTGAAAAAGCACTGAAATGGTTAAGGATAATGGGACTGTAGAAGCTAAATTATAATATCAGCTGGATTTGCCTATTAGTAGTCTAATCACCTAAAAACAATGAAAATCTGAGGGGTTGCGCAAAAATGACAAAGGGTACAGCATTTGCTGACAAGACATCATAAAGCTAAGAGAAGGAGAGAGATGGTGGGCATACGACTTAAAATGAGGTCTAAATAAGCAGCTGGGCTCCAAGCTGTTGTAAAATTGGGCAGTTAACTTTGGTCAAGTGTTAGTCTACTCTGCTACAGGTTATCTGGTTGATGGCTTTATCAGAAGTTACTACAGCAAACTCAATTGAGTCATATCAATAGTGTTAAGGCATCATCAACAGCTCAGTGTCTACCTTAAAAAAAAATCTATAAAAGAGAGCTCAACACATCTTACAGAAGACAGTGAGAAAAACAAATTAAAAGCTAGCTATTCAAATATTAGTACAATAAGTACAAATAGAGACCTTCCATCTACTGTATCCGCAGATATCAGATCCCATTCTAATCCTCATGAGATTTATACCAGGATTATTGGTCAGCCCCAGATTAGTTAACGACCTCTCCATGGTCTCCATTGAATGGTCTAATCATAGGATGTCCATACTGAAGTCAGAGAACATTAAGATGTTATAGCAATTCTGCTGCCATACGTTTCAAAACCAAGATTTCTGTGGAATGTGTGCTCTCCAGTAAAGGTGATCCCATTCTGGCAGGTGCAGAGCTTGGCTTAGTTTCAACTTTTTCACTCCTTATATTCTGTCAGGAGCCTTAATGTTTCCCAAGCACAAGGTAAGTGACTCTTACCGATAACACTGTTCTTTCATCGTGAAACATTATTGTATCTTCTTTCTTGCCAGAAGGTTCATACTGTACATATTATGTTCACATTTTCAAGTCAAAATCCAGATTTTGGTCCTGTGTTGCATTCCATGCTGCGGTATTGCTTTCCACAATGTGGAAAAGGTTATGCGAGCCAACCAACAGCCTAATATAACATTGTTCATATCACAATGCAGTGAGGCTGCCCAATATTTTACAAACATAGGTCCCTATTCAATTGAGCAGTTGTTGTTTACATGAGCCTGTAATGTAGCCCGTAAACTAATTTGCTCTTCAATTGGCGTCTTTTTGTGAGCCGCAAACAATCTATGGGTTAGAAGCTGAAAATTCCTGCAGTTGTTACAAACATAACTTGCACCCCATCTAAGCCTTTGATCTTTCAAGTCCGCAAGAGTTACAATCGCTAAAATCGCAAATCGCTATTCAATTGCTACAATTACCCAAGGCCGCAATTGTTTTAATACCTGCAAATGGCAAATGTCGGCCATAATGTTACTGGTTCCAAATGGGACCCGCAAAGGGTTTACAGGCTAGTTTGTAACACTGCAAAAGATAATAAAAACACACCAATGGACTTTAAAATACGGGAAAAGCAATGGAAGGCATCATTATTAATTGCACAACAACTCACAATTAACATATAGCCCTTAAAAAAAAAAATGTTTGAATGGTTATGCATATCTCAATATGAAAAGTCATGCTGCAAAATGCTGAAAGCAATTAAAGAGACACTACCTAATTATATTTCAACACAAAAATATGAAACTGCCTGCCATATTATCCCTTTCTCACTCACTTGGGAAAACAAATAGTGGTCAAATTACACCACCACATGACATGTATAAGTACTAGGGAAACATTTTATTTTAGTTTTTTCAGTCCATCAGTCGTGTCCGACTCTCTGTGACCCTATGAACTGCAGCATACTTACTCATGTCTCATTCTGTTCTTATCCACAAGGTTTGCATGGCAAAGATACTGGAGTGGGTTGCCAGTCCTTCTCCAGTGGACTGTGATTTGTTTGACCTGTCTGCTATGACCTGTAAATACAAGAGGGGAGGGTGTGGGTCATTCAGATGACAAATGAGATACACCAAACGTATATGTTATTGTCCTCGCCTTAGATTACCTCAAAAATATGAGGTATCATGAATGCACATCTGTCTCTCAGATGTCCTCCTGCAGGAGGGCTTCAGTAGTTTCTGCACTGATTTTTGCATGACAGGTTCCCTCTTATGGAATGGACTAGATTCCTATTCATGTAGTCTAATAAGTCTCGTGGGGAGTATTGTCTATTTGAATCGTGGGTAAAGGAATCACTATGCCAGCAAACTATTAGCAATGGAAACTGGTTTATTTTCAATCAGAAAAAATATTATATAAAAATGTATATACATCCAAGATAAAAAAAAAATACAGATAGAACTAAGAGTTTATCCAGAACTAAACTCTCAAATGTGGTTTGTAACAGTGGTATGTCAACAGTGGTAAAGTGGTACAGCCTGTATAACAGTGTAAATTTGCTGTCCCCTCAAAATAACTCAACACACAGCCATTAATGTCTAAACCGTTGGCAACAAAAGTGAATACATCCCTAAGTGGAAATGTCGAAATTGGGCCCAAAGTGTCAATATTTTGTGTGGCCACCATTATTTTTCAGCACTGGCTTAACCCTTATGGGCATGAAGTTCACTAGAGCTTCACAGGTTGCCACTGAAGTCCTCTTCCACACCTCCATGATGACATCACGGAGCTGGTGGATGTTAGAGACCTTGCACTCCCCCACCTTCCATTTGAGGATGCCCCACAGATGCTCAATAGGGTTTAGGTCTGGAGACATGCTTGGCCAGTCCATCACCTTTACCTTCAGCTTCTTTAGCAAGGCAGTGATCATCTTGGAAGTGTGTGTTGGGGTCGTTATCATGTTGGAATACTGCACTGAGACCCAGTCTCCGAAGGGAGGGGATCATGCTCTGCTTCAGTATGTCACAGTACGTGTTGGCATTCATGGTTCCCTTAATAAACTGTAGCTCCCCAGTGCCGGCAGCACTCATGCAGGCCCAGACCATGACACTCCCACCACCATGCTTGACTGTAGGCAAGACAGACTTGTCTTTGTACTACTCACCTGGTTGCCGCCAAACACGCTTGACACCATCTGAACCAAACCAGTTAATCTTGGTTTCTTCGGACCATAGGACATGGTTCCAGTAATCAATGTCTTTAGTCTGCTTTTCTTTAGCAATCTGTTTGCAGGCTTTCTTGTGCAACATCTTTAGATGAGGCTTCCTTCTGGGACAACAGCCATGCAGACCAATTTGATGCAGTGTGCGGCATATGCTCTGAGTACTGACCGGCTGATCCCCCCCCCCCCACACACACACACACACCCCTTCAACCTCTGCAGCAATGCTGGAAGCACTTCCTTTTATTTCCCAAAGACAACCTCTGGATATGACGCTGAACATGTGCACTCAACTTCTTTGGTCGACCATGGTGAGGCCTGTTCTGAGAGGAACCAGTCCTGTGAAACTACTGTATGGTCTTGCCCTCCATGCTGCAGCTCAGTTTCAGGGCTTGGCAATGTAGAGCAACAATTCTCTTTCTTAGATCCTCAGGGAGTTCTTTGCCATGAGGTGCCATGTTGAACTTCCAGTGACCAGTAGGAGAGAGTGTGAGAGCGATAACACAAAGTTTAACACACCTGCTCCCCATTCACACATGAGACTTTGTAACACTGACGAGTCCCATGACACTGGGGAGGGAAAATGGCTAATTGGCCCAGATTTAGACATTTCCACTTAGGGGTGTACTCACTTTTGTTGCTATAGGTTAAGACATTAATGGCTGTGTGTTGAGTTATTTTGAGGGGACAGCTGTACACTTACTACTTTACATTGAAGCAGAGAGTCATTTCTTCAGCGTTGTCACATGGAAAGATATTATAAAATATGTACAAAAATGTGAGGGCTGTATTCATTTTTGTGAGATACTGTATGTATGAATACAAGAGAGATTTAAGGGACTATTGGTAAGCTCTTTACCAATGGACTTCAACACACCTTATTATCTTGAGACTCTGAAAGAATATGATACCCTCTATCATATGGTAAGTTTTTATTCAATTATGCATTATTAATATTACTATCTGTATTATTTCTATATGTTTAAACTTGGGCATTACTGGCACTACTATTATAATTATTATTATTATTATTATTATTTTTAATTTGTGTATTTAATTTTATTACTACTATAATACATGTGTGGTATCATTAGATATACATAGGGCAGTTATGTATACTTAGTATGTTTAATTATGCTGAATGACATTATCCTGAGTAGAATTATTTGTTTTATCTGTTCTCATTATAATAATATATTGTTTTTTATTTTTTGGAATTTTTATATCTATATGTATTCGTTATATGTACACACACTGCTTTTCCATATATACATATATGCCTCCATTGTTTTTATAAATTTGTATCTGTTAATTACTTTTTTTTTTTCTATTATATTTTAATATTAGCACTGACATTATGGCAACCCCCCTTGTCCCATTCATATCCCAGGGGTTTGAAAATGGGTGCAGATGTGGTGGAGTTGGTATTTATCTGAGAGATTTGAGCCTCACATCATACATATATAATATATACGAATGAGATCTATGCACAATTGATTACTAGTTTAACTGAAAAAAACAGTAAAACAAAAAATGTAAACACAGATATCCACTTTTGGTCTAATGTGCAGAGATTTGTGTGTGTGTATATATATATATATATATATATATATATATATATATATATATGTATAGGAAGGTGTGTATGTGTGCATGTGACTATACTGATATACATATTGTGATGGAGTGCCAATAGGGGTCACAAGAGAGCTCTGTAAGACTTCTCCCCTGAGAATGAAAGGAGTTAATTCCATTCAGTTATCAGTGGCTAAATGGAAGCTCAGCTGTGTACTGCCTTTAAAAGCAGCAGAGAGATGGGTGGAGTCTCTCTCACTTAGGCTTGGGCCTAAGAGCCGTGGGCTGTGTGTGTTGCAGGAGGAAGCCCTGAACAGCTCAGCTGCCTCTGGGATCCAGAGAGCTGGGATTTGTGCTGGAGCGAGACAGTCAGGAAGACTATTATATTCCAGAGTTTGTTTACAGAGAAGACTTCTGTGGTATCAGAGATACTCCTCTGAGAGAGGATTATCTAAAGACCCCATCCCTGGGAAGCCGGATGCAACAAGGGATAAAAAGGTTGGTGACAAATACCTGTTTTCACCCACTATTGGCAGAAGCCGTAGAGGAAAAGACATTAAAAGACTGTTTTGTTTCCTAGCCACAAGCTGGCATTCTCACTCTCAATAAGAGACTGTTTGTTCCCTGGCCACAAGGTGGCGATACAACGCAAATAAGAGACTGTTTGTTCCCTGGCCACAAGGTGGCGATACAACGCAAATAAGAGACTGTTTGTTCCCTGGCCACAAGGTGGCGATACTACGCAAATAAGAAACTGTTTGTTCCCTGGCCACAAGGTGGCTATACAACGCAAATAAGAGACTGTTTGCATCCTGGCCACAAGGTGGCACTCTCCGGAGCCAGAGAAGCTGGCCGGATATAGTTAGGGTGTTCCTGAGTGTAGTAAGCACGTTTATGTAGGGTTTTATTTTCTTTGCTGAAGATAAGCACTGTTTTTGTTCTATTTTTTTGTGCTGACAAATAAATAGCAGTAAAACTCTGACAAGCCTGCTGTGTCTTCCTCCCTGGGTAAAAGAGATAAGAAAGTGCAGGACGCAAACCCCGCCAGAAGGAGGCGCCCTGTTACACTGGTGGCAGTGGTGGGATCGTGAAGTGTCTGAGTGCAGGAAGACAGCCCACAGTACAGTACAGTGATGGAGGATATACTGAAGGCCTTGCTGCAACAGCAGCACCAGCAGCAACAGCAGGAACAGCAGCGACAAGCAGAGGAGGAAGCAATCCGCATGAGAGAGGCCACAGCTGCTCATCAAGAGTTCACTAGAAAGTGGGCCATCCAGTTAGCCCAGAATGAAGCTATACTGGAAAAATATAGAAAAGATGCGGCCAGAGCTAGAGCCAATGAAATTCTTTGGGAGCTGACAGAGGATGATGATGTGATCATATACCTCACCATTTTTGAGAGAACAGCCATTAGGGAGGCATGGCACAAACGGTACTGGGCCAGCCTCATTGCCCCGTATTTGACGGGCGAAGCTCAGAAAGCTTATCTGAGCTTGAATGAAGAAAATAAAGAAAATTATGATGACCTCAAAGCTGAGATCCTTGCCAGAGTTGGAGTTACCCGGGATGTCAGAGCACAGAGAATCAGTACCCAGAATGAACAGAAGGCGTACTTTACAGCCAGCATAAAGTCTCTGGGGGTGCAACAAGCTAACCGGAGAAGTGCTCCTATACTTCAACCACACGAGAAAGGTGCGACTGGCATGACAAGGAGAGATTTCCATCCAAATATTATGGACACCCCATTGGAGCTTGGCGTTGAGAAGTCATTTGGTGATATTGTCCAAGATAGACAAGCAAGGAACTGGCGGGCTGACAGAGGAGCCGCCACAGAGACGGCAGGAGCCGCCACAGAGACGGCAGGAGCCGCCACAGAGACGGCAGGAGCCGCCACAGAGACGGCAGGAGCCGCCACAGAGACGGCAGGAGCTGCTGATGAGAATGCAGAGTGCACAAAAGAAACTGCAGAGACAGTAACAGATATTGCTGAGAAAGCAAAAGAGCCTGCCAGTGCAGACAGAATGGCCTTAGAGGAGGAGAAACGGCATTATTTAAGGCTCCAAGGACAATTTAAAGTCAAGATTGAGGAGCTTCAGATGAGAGAGCAGGAGATGAAGAAAGAAATGGAATCTGTTATCCAGTCCCAAAACAGGAAGGTTCAAGAGTTGCACAAGCAGCTGCATGAAATGGAAGCAGAGAAAAATGTCTGCATGGATAACTTCTCACGCCAGAAGAGTGAGCTGGAATACAGTCGTGAGAAAGAGGAGAGACTGATGCTGGAACTGGAGACAGCAGCACAAACAGTAAAAAGACTGGAAGAAGATATAGAATCGGAAAGAGCAGCCCATCAAGAATCTAAGCTTAACTCTGAAGTTATCCAGTTGCGGATCCTGGACCTTGAGTCTTCACTTCAAGTGGAAAAGGCCAGCTACTCGCAAAGTGCATCCGACTTAGAGATGATAAAAAACCAGTTCAGAGACGTGGAAGCTGCTTATAACAGAGAAAAGAAACGGGCTGGCCGCAATACAGAAAAACTCAAGGAGTACACACTGTCCCAGACAGGACATATGACGCAGAGCATGGAGATGTGTCATACCAAACCAGACCAGCGAGAGGTAAAGATGATGCCAGACTATATTCCTGAATGGCGGAGGATGCCTGCATTTGAGGACTACAGAGTGTCCTACAGGAATGAGAAACTGATGCCAATTTGGGAGCAGAGGAAGAATACTCCCAAGTCTAAGCTGGAAAACATGGGGGACATCCTGAAGATGGAAGGATTGACCCAGGAAGGAGCTGAAATCACTGCTAGGTGTACAGCCCTCCAAGTACAGATCACCAAGCTAGAACAAGAGAAGAGCTCCACCAATGCAGAACTAGAAACCCAGAGAGCCCGGTTTGATTCTGAGAAACTGCAGCTAGAGGGAATAATTACCAATCTGCAGACATCTCTTTCAGAGAACGCTGTACAGAAGGAGAGACAAGACCAAGCGGCTCAAACTCAAGAGGAGCAGCCAATTTGTCAAATAACCACATTGAAACTGGAAATCTCCAAGCTGAAAACAGTATTAACGCAAAAGGACAAGGAGCTTGAGGGACTCCAATATCGGGTGTAAGATGAGAAGAGGCAGAAGGTGCAGGTGATTGAAGACATGCAAAGAAATAAAGAGTCA
This sequence comes from Discoglossus pictus, assembly GCA_027410445.1. Taxonomy (NCBI): domain Eukaryota; kingdom Metazoa; phylum Chordata; class Amphibia; order Anura; family Alytidae; genus Discoglossus; species Discoglossus pictus. The sequence goes on from CM050167.1 coordinate 97,918,895, forward strand.
TCAAGACAAAACATAGCTGGACTCAACCATGACGTGGACAATCTAAGTAGTATATTGAAGCAAACTGAGGACAAGCTAGCAAAGTTCACCAGAAAACTGGAGAGCGAGGCCCAGCAGATGGTTCAGTTAAGGGAAGAGCACAATAAGGTGATTAGTGAGAGAGAGTCAACTCTTAATGTGTTTAATGAGTACAAATCCACAAATGAACAAGAATTAAACTCTTTAAACCAAGCTGTTGAGATTCTTGAGAAAGGTCTTCAATCAAGTTTGGCCACATCCGAGGAGCTAAAAAAGGAAAAATCAGAGTTGGCAGTTAAAGTGCAAGAACGGGATGCAACAATACTTGATCTAATTGCTAAATGCCAGAATCTGGACACTGAGAATGAGGCGCAAAGTAAGACTCACGCAGCCACAATGGAGTCTCTAAAGACGCAATTAATTGAGAAGGACAACCAGTTACGGCTTTATGAACAGAGAATCTCTGAGAAGGAGGTAATGACAGAAGAAATCCTTCACCTAAAAAAACAATTGCTTGCTATGGAAGAGACTGTGAAAAATCTGAAAGATCTCTTAGAGAGTGACGTAAACCAAAGTCTACACAACCTCAAAGAGAACAGTAAGCTTTCAAGCTCAGAGAATTTAGAAAAATCCCCAGATCTTGGAAATGATCACATTACTTCGTCTCTTGAAAAATCAAACCAAAAAGTACTTTCAAAAGAAGAGCTGCGTAAGACCGATTCAAACAAAACCAGTGCCAAGGATGAAGAGACAGAGAGAAAGAAAGACATTATTTCTGTCTCCTATAAAGAGAGAGCGAGTGTAGTCAAAGAAGCATCTAGTAAAGTTGAGAGTGGTGCAAAGCAAACTAAGGCGTCAGATGTGATAGATCAGCCAGAAGAAAGCAGGGAAACAAAGGTTTCACTAACCATAGCGGATCAGTGTGATACAGAGCAGCAACCTGAAACATCAACAAAAAAGGAGACCAAATCACTTGACACTGAGAAGAAAACAAGTACTTCAAAAAATAAACATAAAGATAAATTACTTCCCAACGAGAGCAAGCAGACTGACAGAGCAAACTCAATGGTTGAGTCTCAATTGACAGAGGATGGAGCTGCAACTCCAGAAGTAGAGAAGTCTTCAAAATCAGAGAAGCAAGCTCCAGGTTTAAGAAATAAGCATAGATCTAAGTTACTACCTGAAGATGAAAACAGTGGAACAGAAGGGAAGGAAATGACATCGGAGAGGCAGAAAGATGGTCTCAAGTTGACAATCAGGGTCTCCAACAAGAGGAAGAGAGGTGACGCATTATTTGTGGTTTCCGCAGTTGCAGAAGCTGAGGAGCCTGAAGCAGAGGAAAGCATAGGCCGGACATTAAGACGGTCGCCGGGAATTTCACGTCCCTCTGTCAAGGCCGCTGAAGTCAAAGAGCGTAAACTTGAAAAGAAACCCATTGATGAGAAGGACAAACCTACTGCCCAGAAAGCAGAAAAAGAATTGGAAGAATGGAAACATAAGAGTAAGGAACTCAAGGCAAATCTTTATAAAGATTATGTAAAAGAAACCGGTTGTGAGAGAAATGATACAGCCAAATCGCTCTCTGCAGAATTATCTGAACTGCAGGTCCTATTAAAAGAAATTGAAGAAGGGAAAGTTCTCCTGACGCATGGAAGTACGTGTGCTAGTGAGCTCAAGAAGATAGAGCAAGACCCAAGCCCATACTGCATAGTTACACCAGAGAATATTATGCCCTATGAAGAGGAGCCCCATAAACGGGAAGACAAGAGGAAGATAAAGTTACAAGTGAGCGTTTACGGCCTCTCGGCTCATGTAGCTCAACTACATGGTGTTGAGCTGAGGGGGAGGATATGTGATGGAGTGCCAATAGGGGTCACAAGAGAGCTCTGTAAGACTTCTCCCCTGAGAATGAAAGGAGTTAATTCCATTCAGTTATCAGTGGCTAAATGGAAGCTCAGCTGTGTACTGCCTTTAAAAGCAGCAGAGAGATGGGTGGAGTCTCTCTCACTTAGGCTTGGGCCTAAGAGCCGTGGGCTGTGTGTGTTGCAGGAGGAAGCCCTGAACAGCTCAGCTGCCTCTGGGATCCAGAGAGCTGGGATTTGTGCTGGAGCGAGACAGTCAGGAAGACTATTATATTCCAGAGTTTGTTTACAGAGAAGACTTCTGTGGTATCAGAGATACTCCTCTGAGAGAGGATTATCTAAAGACCCCATCCCTGGGAAGCCGGATGCAACAAGGGATAAAAAGGTTGGTGACAAATACCTGTTTTCACCCACTATTGGCAGAAGCCGTAGAGGAAAAGACATTAAAAGACTGTTTTGTTTCCTAGCCACAAGCTGGCATTCTCACTCTCAATAAGAGACTGTTTGTTCCCTGGCCACAAGGTGGCGATACTACGCAAATAAGAGACTGTTTGCATCCTGGCCACAAGGTGGCACTCTCCGGAGCCAGAGAAGCTGGCCGGATATAGTTAGGGTGTTCCTGAGTGTAGTAAGCACGTTTATGTAGGGTTTTATTTTCTTTGCTGAAGATAAGCACTGTTTTTGTTCTATTTTTTTGTGCTGACAAATAAATAGCAGTAAAACTCTGACAAGCCTGCTGTGTCTTCCTCCCTGGGTAAAAGAGATAAGAAAGTGCAGGACGCAAACCCCGCCAGAAGGGGGCGCCCTGTTACAATATATATATATAACATACGTTTTACAGGACATAATATCATTGGGGAAGCCGCAAATGGAGCAGTGAAATGCGTTTGACCACCATACCACTGTTGACACACCAGTGGTCCTTTTAATTTGAGAGTTTAGTTCCGTATAAACTCTTAGTTCTATCTGTAATTTTTTTTATCTTTGAATATTTTACAATTTAAAAAATAAACCAGTTTCCATTCCATATAGTTTGCTGGCATAGTGATTCCTTTACCCATGATTCAAATAGACAATACTCCCCATAAGACTTATTAAACTACACAAAAAGGAATCTAGCCCATTCCATAAGGGGGAACTTGTCATGCACAAATGAATTATTATTATTATCATTTATTTGTATCGCGACAACATATTCCGTAGCGCTGTACAGGGGAGGAGAACAAGGAAATATACAACATACAATATTGACAAAAGCATGGATGGCCCTGTTTTGAGCTTCGAATCTTGTAAAAGTGCTTTTTCCCAAAGCACCCCACAGGATTAGACACTCGCCACTTACAATCTAAAGGTAATGGAAGAGACAGAGACCTGGGAAGGGTAGATAAGAAAAAGCAAGGTTAGGAAGGAAGTGAGAGGTACATAGGAAGGAAATTGTGAAAGTAAAGAGGTTAGGTTATCCATTCGTTAGAGAGGGAAAATATGTGATGTAAAGTGGTTGTCACTATTATGTAATATGGTATCTGCCCCTAGTGGTCAGATAATGTAACCTGCAGATGGAAATGTCAGGAGACACATAGTTTAACCACATCTTAAGTAGAAGTAGTTCATGGGAGAGTAAAAGAGGAGAGGAGGGCATGAGAGCTGAGATGGTTGTGTTGGAGACAAAAGTTGCAGAAGTTAAGAAGAGTCTGAGGAAAAGGCAGGAGGATTTGAGGAAGAAGCAGGCAAGAGGAAACATTCTGTAAAGGGTTAATAGGAAAGGGTAGCAGAAGCTGCTAATTGGTCAGGTGTAGAAGATTAGTGTGACTCAATAAATTAAAGCTAACACAGGGTGGGCTGGGTGAGGGGCAGGGAGGGAGGGGATTGAGCCAGGGAGATAGTGAGAAGAAGCCCAGAAGAGTCTGAAAGCAAATGGAGATAAATTTAAGATGGGGTATAGTTTTGCTGGCCAAAACACATGGCTAACAATCAATGCAAATGATGGGGGATGGTACAGAGGAAATACAATTATATCTAGATAATAAAAAAAAAATGGCTATGTCAGCAGATATAATAAACAGATATTAATCACAAAATTGATAAATATCCAGGAACAATGGTAGAAAATCCTCAGAAGTCCAGATACCTGAGATAGAGGGGATGTTCTTAGCAGCCTTGAGCCAGGGATATAGTGAGAAGAAGCCCAGAAGAGTCTGAGATAGAGGGGATGTTCTTAGCAGCCTTGAGCCAGGGAGATAGTGAGAAGAAGCCCAGAAGAGTCTGAGATAGAGGGGATGTTCTTAGCAGCCTTGAGCCAGGGAGATAGTGAGAAGAAGCCCAGAAGAGTCTGAGATAGAGGGGATGTTCTTAGCAGCCTTGAGCCAGGGAGATAGTGAGAAGAAGCCCAGAAGAGTCTGAGATAGAGGGGATGTTCTTAGCAGCCTTGAGCCAGGGAGATAGTGAGAAGAAGCCCAGAAGAGTCTGAGATAGAGGGGATGTTCTTAGCAGCCTTGAGCCAGGGAGATAGTGAGAAGAAGCCCAGAAGAGTCTGAGATAGAGGGGATGTTCTTAGCAGCCTTGAGCCAGGGAGATAGTGAGAAGAAGCCCAGAAGAGTCTGAGATAGAGGGGATGTTCTTAGCAGCCTTGAGCCAGGGAGATAGTGAGAAGAAGCCCAGAAGAGTCTGAGATAGAGGGGATGTTCTTAGCAGCCTTGAGCCAGGGAGATAGTGAGAAGAAGCCCAGAAGAGTCTGAAAGCAAAAAAAAAAAAAAAAAATGGTTGAATGAATGAAGAAACTACTGAAGCCCACCTGAAGGAGGACGTCTGAGAGACAGATGTACATTCATGATACCTCATATCTTTGAGGTAATCTAAGGCGAGGGCAATAACATATACGTTTGGTGTGTCTCATTTGTCATCTCAGTGATCCACACCAGAAGTTGCACTTCTTGTTTCCCTTACCTCTTGTATTTACTATTCCAGGACACAACTGTAAATGGTGTGTAACAAAGAAGCAGCACATCACTAAAACATACTACAAGGCGAGCGAGTCCTTTGACTCACTACACATATCTTTTCAACCTATTGAAGGGTGAATCTGCATCCCTGTAGCGTATTTGCACATATTCCCAGAAGAGTTCTTTGGACTTTTTCCTGAGCACCTGGAGTGCTGTAGCCACAGCTAGGATCAAGTAACCCCAACACATCCTCATTTATCTGCAATGACCTGCCTACCTAGAGTGGCCCTACATGGTATAGCTCGGAGCTTCATTGAAGTACACAAGCCCCTTCACAACCACAAGGTAGCGATCCAGAAGGGGACCAGGAGAACATACACCACACTAATCTACTCTAAACTATCAGGAAGGGCCATAAACACATATGGAGGCTGTGAAGAGGCACCTGGAGCAACAGCCAACTCACCTCCATCAGGGATAATCTCCACTATGCTCATCCTGGAAAGTTCCACAGCATTGCTGGTGGCCATGTGCCAAGATGTATACTCATTATCATTTGGTGAAATCCCATTAAGTGTTTTGCTATCAATCAATTCACATTATCATCTGTCATATTGTTGTCATGCCTTCAGGGGAATGTTGATACTCCACAGTATTACAAATTGGACTTTGCATGTGTAATAACCCTTTATTATATATATATATATATATATATATATATATATATATAATCATTATATGATATCTTATTATATTAGAATTATATATTATTATAGAATTATATTATTATTATTATTATTATTATTATTATTATTATATGTATTAATCTATTGCATACTAGGGCTCATTAGTTTATTGAGATATGAATGTGACACAAATGTGAAAATGTGATGTATGTGGATGTCCAAAAACCACAATACTTGAAAATGCACTGACACAGTGATAATGGTATAACAAACTTTATTTTATACACAGAGCACACTTAGAAATGTACAATATCATTAATATCATGGGTGTGGTGGTGGCAGATCCCGGAATGGCAAGAGGGGTAATGTCATACTTTAGAATAATCATGATGCATACCTACCAGGGTCACATGTGGCCACTACACCACTGCAACCGGAATCTAATGAAAAAAAAGATTATCAAAAATCACTCCATTTACTCGAAGTAACCAGTAATGCACATAGGACTTACTTTTAGTAAGCATCTGCTCAATTAATAAGAATCAATCAATAATGGATTGACTGCAACACCTCATCTCAACGGCAATCAACATTGAAAATCAATTGCAGAAATATTCAACATAACCATACGTGAACACAGTCTGTAGCCAGCCAATAGTATGCCAACATTAATACAAAATAATATTCATTGAGGAGTGTGGATGAGGAGGACTTAGGGGATGTTCTCGCCTACCTCTTCTTTCTCAGCACTGGGGCCCCACCATCCGTGCTTGCATGCTTTCTCCTTCTACCACAGCGAGGAGGTGTTGGAGGGTCCATCTGGGGTGGCTGTATAGCAGCTGGTGTTGGAGTTAAGGTGTGAGATGAGGAGGCCGCAGGCTCTGGTAGAGCTGGGGGTAGGGCCTGTGGAACCGAAGGCTGGAGAGATATGTCCTGGCCTTCCGCCAATTGCACTAGCTGGTCACTGAGACGTGCCTGTGTCCGTCCTTTGATTATGCCTCCTCACCTCACCATATAGCGATCAGATGCTGTCGACATGAGTGGTTGCAATCTCATTTTGCCTTTCCAGCTGGGAGGTCAGTCATTGCATTAAGGTGACATTGGTCTCGTCCTCCATCCGGATATGTTGAATAAGGTTTCTCAAAGTGCCTTTTGAGGAGGTGTGAGGTGTGTCACTGGTCCTCCCGGGACTGTCAATGTGCTGTGGTGAGGCCAGGGGTGCCCATGGCGATGGTGTCGCCTGAGACAATGGTGTCACTCACGGCTATGGTGTTGGTGTGGCCTGTGGCAAGGTTGTCTCCCATGGCAATGGTGTTGGCCATGGTGATAGTGGCCAGGTTTGTTGAGGCCAGTTGTGTTGGGGCCAGGTTTTTGGGGCCAGGTTTACAGTGGGGGAGCGGTGGGGTCCGACCAATGCATCCATGTCATCTGAGCAGGTGGCAGTGGTGGGCCTGCTGAGGGTGATCGCCAGTACCAGGACATCTCTTGAGGTGGTTGCTGGCTCCATGACATGTGAGGTGGAGGATGATGAAACGGCTGGGAGCGTACCCATGATGCATTTGAGGGCCCAGGGGGTGTTCCCCACAATTGTGGTGTGGGTGGCCATCTTGCTACTGATGGGCCCCCAAACAGTTGTATTGCATTTTTTAACTCGACTAATAGCAGTACAATTTGTGTTGCATAATTGTTGCATATATATATATATATATATATATATATATATATATATATATATATATATATATATATAGTAATATTTCTCTGTTGAAATATTAGTGATGCGAGTGGAAGATGAAAACATTGTCAATAGACTTGTTCTGTATCGACTACATTTTTGTTACTGGCTACAACTTTGATTAAAAAAAACAATCATTATTTATTTAATTGTTTTTCTATTTAAAAGTTAAAATGTTTGACAAGTTATTCCATTTAAAATACAGTTCATTATTTTGTATAAATAACGTGGCTTTTTATGTTATGATTATTTTGTGGTTCCATTTTTAAGTAATTATTATGATTTTATGTATTCTTTTGCATTTTAGACATATGTTTTAAACTCTGTTTCCTATTCTGTTCAGGGCAAATAAAAATTAAGTGAAATAAATACAGAATGTTTCTTAAGCAATTGCTGAAACTACTGTTTTAGCAGGTAACAATTGTAGAATTATACAACTACCATATGCAGTATTTTAATACAGAACACAAACAATAATAACACATTTAAAAATACATTTTTAAATAACATTTGTGCCTGACTGCCATAATGTCATATTATCAAAAGTTAATGTATCATTAAATTCTAAAAGAATCCTTATATATGCAAAATTTGCTTAGTATATAAAGTCACTGATTGATAGTAATTAATATTTCAATAAGACATTGGCTTAGTATTTTCATTGTTTATATTAAGCTATTTGTTCAAAATTCTTTTCAGAGCACTCTTCACATCTTTGTTCCTTAAACTATATATAAGAGGATTTAACATGGGAGTCACTGCAGAATAGAGAACAGCAAACACTGTGTCCAGTTCATCTGAATATTCTGACATTGGTATCATGTACATACACAGAACAGTCCCATAAAAAAGTATTAAAACTGTGAGATGAGATGTGCAGGTGGAAAATGATTTTCTTCTGTTTTTGGATTTCATGCTCAGTATGGTGATGATTATTTTAATGTAAGATATCAAACTGAGCAAAAATGGGAAGAGTCCAAATAACAACGTTTCTACATACAGTACAAAAAGAAATACTGTATCAGTGCATAAAATTTTTGCCAGAGCTTTAACATTACAATAAAAATTTTGAATTGTATTAAAATCACAATATGAATACTTTGAAGCAAAAACAGTAAAAAGCATTGAATCTACACATGCAGTCGTCCAGCTTCCTACCAGAAGATAAATACATTTATCTTTATTCATAATACGGTGGTATTGTAAAGGGTTACATATAGCAACATAACGATCATATGCCATTGCAGACAACAGCATAACTTCTGTGCCAAACATGAACATGAAAAAGTACATCTGTGTAAAGCATTGTATGATAGATATTAAGTCATTCCCTGTTAGCAAAAGGTCCAACAGTTTAGGTAGAGTGACTGTGGTGAAACAAATGTCTACAATGGACAGGTTGCAAAGAAAGATATACATTGGGGAATGTAAGCGAGTATCCAAAGTTATCACTGTAAATATAATCAAATTTCCCAATACGCCAATCAAGTAGATGAAGAAAAACAATATGAAAATAAGTGGCTGCTTCTGTACTTTAATGGAAAATGCTAAAATATGGAAGACTTCAAACATAGTTTGGTTCTCCATCAGTCTAGAAGAGAAGGAAATTACATGAACTTCAATATTATTATGTAAAAAACAACATTTGTAATCTAAATAAATAGTTTAGAGAAAATACTGTTTGTTTAGTTTACATTTATTCCAAATCTTTCTGATAATAAACATGGTAGCATATAACATAATTCAACCTTCAAGGTGGTTTTTCCATACTTAAATGAGGGTACATATTTACTAACGGGTGACGTAGATACAGTTGTGCTCAATAGTTTAAATACCCTGGCATAAATTGTGAAATTTGGGCATTTATTTTGAAAATATGACTGATCATGCAAAAGCATTCCTTTTATTGAAGGATATTGTTCATATGAAGCCATTTGTTATCACATAGTTGTTTGGCTCCTTTTTAAATCATAATGATAGCATAAATCACACAAATGGCCCTGATCAAAAGTGTACATACTCTTGAATGTTTGGCCTTGTTACAGACACACAAGGTGACACACACAGGTTAAAATAGCAATTAAAGGTTAATTTCCCACACCTGCGGCTTTTTAAATTGCAATTAGTGTATGTGTATAAATAGTCAATGAGTTTGTTGGTTCTCACGTAGATGCACTGAGCAGACTAGATACTGAGCCATAGGGAGCAGAAAAGAACTGTCAAAAGAACTGTGTAACGAGGTAATGAAACTTTATAAAGATTGAAAAGGATAAAAAAAGATATCCAAAGTCTTAAACATGCCAGTCAGTACTGTTCAATCACTTATTAAGAAGTGGAAAATTTGGGGATCTCTTGATACCAAGCCAAGGTAAGGTAGACCAAGAAAGATTTCAGCCACAACTGCCAGAATAATTGTTCACAATACAAAGAAAAACCCACAGGTAACCTCAGAGGAAATACAGGCTGCTCTGGAAAAAGACGGTCTGGTTGTTTGAAGGAGCACAATACAACGATACTTGAACAAAATTGAGCTGCATGGTTGAGTTTCCAGAAAGAAGCTTTTACTGCGCCAAAGCCACAAAAAAGCCTCGTTAAAATATGTCGGACAACACCTTGACACGCCTCACAGCTTCTGGCACACTGTAATTTGGAGTGAAGAGACCAAACTAGAGCTTTATGGTAACAACTATAAGCGCTACGTTTGGAGAGCGGTCAACAAGGCCTATAGTGAAAAGAATTCCCTCCCCACTGTGGAGCATGGGACGCTCTTAGACTTTTCAGCATGACAATGACCCTAAGCACAAGGTCTAGTTGACCCTCCAGTGGTTACAGAAGAAAAGGGTGAAGATTGTGGAGTGGCCATAGTCTCCTGACCTTAATATCATCGAGCCTCTCTGGGGAGATCTCAAACATAAGCTTCATGCAAGACAACCAAAGACTTGGAGGCATTTTGCCAAGACGAATGGGCAGCTATACCACCTGCAAGAATTAGGGGCCTCATAGACAACTATTATAAAAGAATGCACACTGTCATTGATGCTAAAGTGAGCAATACACAGTATTAAGGGTATGCAAACTTTTGAACAGGGTAATTTTGTTGCCATATTTTGTTTTATGATTGTGCCATTCTGTTATAACCTACAGTTGAATAGGAATCACCTGCTTACTCATGTTTTCTTTAAAAATGGTACATATATTACCAATTCGCCAAGGATATGCAAACCTGTATATATTTTATATATTATATATATTTTCTAAATAAAATGTTTGTCCAATAATAAAAGAATCACTGTATACTGCAAAACTCTGGTTATTAATCTAAAATGTTTCACATCTATATGGAGAAACACGTTCAGTGTATAACTTTTGGAGAAGAATGGATACACTACACCAGCACTGGCAAGATGAAATTCTGTGCACATAACACTGATTAAATAAAAACAGATAAACAATAAAATTATCTCTCCATCAAGACAAGGCCCCACTCCATGGCAAACTTCCTGTGGTATTCTTCTGGCAAGATAGTAGTCCCAGGGAGCTATTCTCAATTTTCCTTGCATCAACAATCTCCTTCTTAATGAACTGTGCTCCCAAACGAGACTTCTCAGAGACTACAACAGAGACATATGGGTATTCACTGCTGTCACAATAGCAAATATATATTTCTCTGAGTTAATGTGTGTGAAATTCCTAATCACATACAATAAACAAAATGAAATACTATCACAATCACTACGCTTTACCCTAGAGCAAATCTCCCTAGTATAACCACACAGGTTATTCACCTCATGACCTTATTATGTATTAACTTTGTACAACTTTGTACAACTTAACATAAAACAGCCTTTTAATTCATCCCATTGACTTCTCGACATTCTTGCTATTTTGCAAAGATATACCGTATTTATCGGCATATAACATGCACCAGCATATAACACGCACCTCATTTTAAGAAGGATGTTTCAGGGGAAATTTTTTTTTCTTCAAATAAAGAACTTTGAAGTAAAATCCTAAACCTCAACCTCCCTCCTCATCCTCCCTCCTCAATCCTCTCCTCAAACCCCCCATCGTCAACCCCCTCCTCCACCCCCCATCCTCATCCTCCTTCCTCAACCTCAACCCCCCTCCTCAACTTCCCTCCTCACCCTCAACCCCCTCCTCATCCTCAACCCCCCTCCTCATCCTCAACCTCCCTCCTCATCCTCAACCCCCCTCCTTATCCTCAACCTCCCTCCTCATCCTCAACACCCCTCCTCATCCTCAACCCCCCTCCTCATCCTCAACCTCCTCCTCCACCTCCCTCCTCATCCTCCCTCCTCAACCCCCCATCCTCAACACCCCTCCTCATCCTCAACCCCCCTCCTCATCCTCAACCTCCTCCTCCACCTCCCTCCTCAACCCCCCATCCTCAACCCCCTCCTCAACCCCCCTATCCTCAACCCCCCTCCTCAACCTCAACCCCCCTCCTCAACCTCCCTCCTCATCCTCAACCACCCTCCTCATCCTCAACCCCCTCCTCAAACCCCCTCCTCAACCCCCCATCCTCAAACCCCCACAACCCCCTCATCCTCCTTCCTTAACCCCCCTATCCTCAACCCCATCCTCAACCTCCATCCTCAAACCACCTCCTCAACCCCTCATCCTCAAACCCCCTCAACCCACCCATCCTCATCTTCCTTCCTCAACCCCCTCCTCAACCCCCCTCCTCAACCTCAACCCTCCTATCCTCAACCTCAATGCCCCCATCCTCATCCTCCTTCCTCAACCCCCCTATTCTCAACCCCCTCCTCAACCCCCCTCCTCAACCTCAACCCCCCTATCCTCAACCTCAACCCCCCCTCCTCAACCTCCCTCCTCATTCTAAACCCACCTCCACATTCTAACCACCCTCCTCATTCTAAACCCCCCTCCTCAACCTAAACCCCCCTCCTCAACCTAAACCCCACCCCTCCTCACTATATTTAGTGTTTCTAATATGAGAAATCTGCTTCTGCTTTTTCATTAATTACGCTGAGAAATAAATCTATATCTCATAATAGTTTTATCTGCATAACAATTGACATTAGTGAGATCGTATGACCAAATTTGTCTAGTGTTTTCTACTTTTTAAGAACACTGAATTTTTGTATTTAGTACACACATTTACAAATGTAAAAGTAACATATATATTCTAATTCAGCTATCTCTATCCTGAAAATAAAATAACACAGATTACTGTGGACTAGTAAAGCTACATGGAAATAAATAACTCCAACATTACATAGTTACATAGTTACATAGTAATTAAGGTTGAAAAAATACTTTCAGTCCATCAAGTTCAACCTTTTAAGATTTCCTCTGATCTGCAATATGAGAATTAGTTATTAATGAATTAGTTGTTAATTGTTAATTAATTATTCATTAACTATTTATTTATTTTAATTTATTGAATTATTAATGAATCCAGAGGAAGGCAAACAGAAAAAACCCAAGTGAAACTTAGCCAATCGTCTCAAAGGGGAAAAAAAAAATCCTTCCTGATCCCAGATACTGGCAATTGGATTTCTCCCTGGATCAATACACTCTCTCTAATTATCCAGGATAACCCTGAATTCCCTTCTTAATTAGAAATAAATCCAGTTCCCTTTTAAAGTTATCTATCGAATCCACTGTCACCACCTCCTCTGGTAGAGAATTCCACAGATTAACCACCCTTACTGTGAAGAACCCTTTTCTTTCTTTAAGGTGGAATATTTTTACTTCTAACCTCAAGGGATGTCCTCTTGTCAGTTGAAAGCCTCTTGGCACAAAATGCTCCCTTGACAATTTTTTATACTGAACCTGGAAGTATTTATATAATGTAACCATATGTCCTCTTAGACACCTTTTTTCTCGAGAAAATAAGCTTAATTTGCTTAGTATTTTTTTATAACTTAACCCCTCCATTCCCCTAATTAGTTTTGTTGCCCTCCTCTGTACCTTTTCCAGCTCTAAAATGTCCTTTTTATGAAGTGGTTCCCAAAATTGTACTCCATATTCCAAATGAGGGCGTACTAGAGATTTGCATAGTGGCAGAATAATACTTGCTTCCCTTGCTCCTATACCCTTCCTAATACATGCTAATATTTTATTTGCCTTTGCAGCTGCTGCTTGGCTTTGAGCACTATTACCTAGGTGGTTGTCCACAAGTACTCCCAAATCCCTTTCAATATCTGATACCCCTATATTTGCTCTATTAAGATTATAAATTGCATGGCTATTTTTCCTTCCCAGATGCATAACTTTACATTTATTCATATTAAATCTAATCTGCCATTTAGATGCCTATTCCTCAATTTTATGTAAATCCCTTTGAATGGCACATCATTATCTGATTTAATTACCTTGCACAACTTTGTGTCATCAGCGAAAATGGAGACACTACTTTCCAGTCCCACCTCTAAGTCATTAATAAATATGTTAAAAAGCAGAGGACCTAATACTGACCCCTGAGGAACCCCACTTACCACATTAGTCCAATCGGAGTATGTTCCATTTACAACAACCCTTTGCTTCCTGTCTTTTAGTCAGCTCTCAATCCATGAGCAGATATTTACTGCAATTCCTGTATTCCTTAGTTTGCACAATAGTCTCCCATGTGTCACTGTATCAAAAGCCTTTGCAAAATCCAAAAAGACTACATCCACTGAGTTGCCTTGATCCTGGTTCCTACTAACCTCCTCATATAAACTAATTAGATTTGTTTGACATGACCAATCCCTTTATAAATCCATGCTGATTCCTACTTATAATCCTGTTCAAATAGACATATTCTTATATATTATCCCTTATTATCCCTTCTAAAAGCTTCCCCACTACAGAAGTGAGGCTCACTGGTCTATAATTCCCCGGATTTTCTCTTGCTTCCTTTTTAAATATAGGTATCACATCAGCTTTTCTCCAGTTATCTGGTAGAGACCCTGTGTTGAGTGAATATTGAAAAATTAAATATAATGGTTTGGATATTACAGAACCCAGTTCCCTCAGTACCCGTGGATGTATTCCATCAGGACCCGGGGCTTTATTAACATTTATTTTTTCCAACCTCTTTTGGATTACTTCCTGCTTTAACCAAATTTTCGGCAAAGGTAGTGTAGCCCCATTATGTTGCCGTGTCCCAATCACTGGTACCTCCCTTGCGTATATCGAAGAAAATAACCTATTTAGTTCATCTGCCTTTTCCTAGTCACTAATTTTCAGATGGCCTGTGTCACATTGTAATGTTCCTATAGTTTCCTTCCTCGCCTTCTTCCCATTAATATACTTAAAAATATTTTAGGGTTAGTCTTACTCTCTTTTGCAATTAATTTTTCATTTTCTATTTTAGCCAGTCTAATAAGCCTTTTGCAAGCCTTGTTGATTTCCTTGTACTCCCGTAACTTGAACTTTAAATCATTGTTAAGCCCCATTGGATTGCATTTACTCCTTTTACTTTTATTCCCACTTGGTATATGGTCATAAGTATGTATATTTAGTAAGGATTTAAATGTTGTCCATTTATGTTTAGTATTTTTACCTGCCAGTTCTTTGTCCCAGTGTATACTTTGCATTGCTGCCCTTAGACCATTAAAATCTGCCCTTTTAAAATTAAGAGGTTTTTTTTGGCCCTATTCTATTGCCCAAATTGTAACTTTATATACACTTAAAACCACTCCTAAAATTGCCACAAATTCTATGCCAGCCCAAAAACAAAATTGGGCTTAGAACTCCATTGCTTTTAGCACAGCTCGAAGATTATGAGCACTAAAAAGTTAAAGTCTGACCCACAGCTGAAAAAAGTATCAAGTGTCTGTCAAAAATATTATGAGACAACATATAGAAAAATGGTGGCTCAAGTATAGATTGTAAGAACCTGTATATTTATCAGTGTGCTCCTAAGAATAATTAATATCACAAGAAAAAAATAGATAAATAGTTCCTCTTAATATTTCAAATCTCAAAAGAGAATAGACATTTAAAATGTAACTTTTATTGTTAAGTATAGCTAAAATTTGTTTTTAAAATAATATTTGCGCAGAATGCAGTGGGTAAGGGAATCAATCTGTTCACAGCAATCCTAAGACGCACTATTGTCATCATTCAATAATCATATATAAAGTCTCCACTATTGAAGAACATTATTGTAAAGGGCTAGAGTGCTAATTAATTAATATTATATACATAAAGTGCTGAGTGAATAGTAGTGCCAAATTGACAAGTGCTGTAAAACAGTGCAAATCGATATATATATGCAATATGATAATTTCATAAGAGATTGAAATAAGGGTATAATAATCTTAATATTCTGTTATATATGGTGCTGGGTTTCTTATTGCACCAATATTGTGGACTATCTATATGACCAAATGAATCAAGTGTAAAATCCAACTTGATATTCCACAATATATAATATTTATGTATAGATAGTGATGTCCTCCAATAAATTGGGACATAATAACATAACCAAAACATAAAAATAGGTAAATATAGTGCCTTCTGAAAATTCAATCATGCGTGCATTTAGTATGGAACCTTTTAATCCATACCCGGTATGTATGATCTCTAGGTAGCTGAATCAGATTCCCAGATCAGATATTGGGGTGTCATATTCTTTTTGACACTGTAAATTCCAGAATACGTCGCCTGAATTCTCTACAGGTTTTTCCTACATATCTGGCTCCACAAATACACGTTATTAAATAAATAACGCCTTCAGATTTGCATGTCAAAAGATACTTTATTTTAAATGCTTGACTTCTGGATTCTGAGAAAAAGATCTTAGTTGGTTTTATATATTGGCATGCTTTACAAGAATGGCATTTAAAGCAACCTTCAGTATTTGTAACCATGTGTTACCCTTTATTGTGTCCAAGTGACTTCTTGATAGAGAATCCCATAGATTTTTTGATCTTTTGCTGGTAATTACTGCATGGGATGGATAAAAAGGTTTCAGATCTTCATCTTCAAGGCGTATGTTCCAGTGCTTGTTGAATACCTTCTTGATTTGCATACGTGGGAGCACAGGCAGTGCCCATTGCTGTCCCACGTACTTGTTGGTAGAATTTGTCTAGGAATACAAAATAATTGTGTTTTAGCACAAATTCTAGTAATGATAAGTAAGAGAAATTTCTTATGATTATTGTATTGATTGCCTTTTTTATCTAGAAAATATTTGACCGCATGAAGGCCTTTCTCATGATGAATGTTTGTATATAATGACTCTACATCCA
The DNA here is from genome assembly GCA_027410445.1 of Discoglossus pictus. Lineage (NCBI taxonomy): Eukaryota > Metazoa > Chordata > Amphibia > Anura > Alytidae > Discoglossus > Discoglossus pictus. The sequence goes on from CM050167.1 coordinate 97,935,362, forward strand.
ATGATACTAGTTGTATACCATCTAATTTCGATAGTACATCTTTAGAGTCTTTAACATGAGAAGAAAGGCTAAATACAAATTCTCTTTTTGTAATACAGATATGTGGTGATCAGATAATTGAAAGTGAGATTAGTTGAAAACTGGTTTGAAGAGACTTTGGGCCTTTCTAACCCAACTTTGTTTTGGTCTTGAGTCTAAAGAAATCTTGTTAGGTCTTTTCTCCTTAGGAGGTATCTCTGTAGGCCTATTATTTACATCTGTCCATTCTGATTCTGATGTTTGGAAATCATCTATTTTCTGTTTATGATTTTGATACATTTTTGGTCTCCTAAAGATATTGCCAGTTTGAAAATAATTTAAGTCTATTTGAAATGTATTTTGCTTTCTTTCCATTAGAACTTTTTGAAAGTGTTCTATATCTTTTTGCAATTTCATTTCTGACTCGTTGAAAATTAAATTTTCTGAAAATTGTTTAATTTTTTCAACTTTAGTCTTTAAAATTATTTCTGTCTCTTGTAGTTGGTATTTCTACCATTCTAGAATCATGTTCATTAATTCACTTGAGTCTGATCCCATTTTTTAACAATATCTTCTGAAAGGTCTTGAATTGTTGGAAAAAGGTTTATCCTGAACCCTCTAGCATTTAGATTATGTCTAAAATAATTCTCTAAACTTACTATTTTCCATCTAATTTGGTGTTGTTTTTTATATATTTTGTGTAAATCAAAAAAATGATTTTTGAGATTTGGTTCATTGGTTCTTATAGAATTAATTTCATTAGTGAATACTGATTTAACATATTTTTCCCAGGATTCTGGGTTCCAATTCTGAGATAGGAACCCCGTCATATTTTATATAACAATATTTATTTTCTATCACAAGAAAAAATAGAGAAAAAGATTATCTTATAGGGCACACCTAATATTTCAAATCTCAAAAAAGAATAGAAATCATTTGAAATTTAACTTTTATTGTTAAGTATAGCTAAAATTTGTTGTTAAAATAATTAGCGCAGGAAACAGTGGGTAAGGGAATCAATCTGTTCACAGCAATCCTGTGATGCACTATTGTCATCATTCAATAACCATATGTAAAGTCTCCACTATTGAAGAACATTATTGTAAAGTGCTAGAGTGCTAATTAATTAATATTTTATGCATAAAGTCCTCACTGATTAGTAATGCCAAATTGACAAGTGCTGTAAAACAGTGCAAACCGATATATAAGGAATAAATCTTTTTATAAATAAAATACGACTTGATATTCCATAATATATAATATTTTCATATAGCTACTTATGTCCGCCTATTAAATAGGGACATAATACCGTATGGAGAACCAAAACATAAAAATAGGTAAATATAGTGCCTTCTGAAAATTCAACCATGTGTGCAGGTAGTATGGAACCCTTTAATCCATATCCTGTATCCACTCTATCTCTAAGTAGCTGAATCAGATTCCCAAATGAAAAGACTGCTCTTGAATACCACTAGTGCCCTCAAAAAATATTTCTCTAAAAAAGGAAATAATATTTCACTCAATGACAATGATCAGAAGACTTTGAAAATCTTAGAAAGCTTGTAAGCAGAAAATGAAAATACACAACTGAAAGGGCTGTTTTCCCATTTAAAAACAAAAAGTATGTTCACTCCACCGCTATCCATAAGTCCAAATATAGAATTGTTCAGAATATTGAAAGGGACCTGGAAATACTGTCTTTGACTAAATTAAAATAATTTAACCTTACAATACAAGAACAAGCCCTCAAAGAATTGAAAGAAAACAATGACATCATTATAAAAAATACAGATAAAGGGGGCAATGTAGTCATTTTAGATAGAGCTGACTACATTCAAGAGAATAATAGATTACTCAATGATAAAAACTGCTATAAGAAATGAAGTCATGATCCAACAGAAAAGTTTAAAAATTATTTGAAAAAGATACTAAATAAATGTCTGGAAGATAAAGTAATTAACAAACAAGAATTCAAATTCATGGACATTAAAAACCCTAAAATAGCAACCTTCTATACCATACCTAAAATTCATAAAAAAAACCTTTAAAACCACTAGGAGGGACCGATTGTGTCTGGCATTAACAGTTTAACAGAGAATTCCAGTAAATATTTAATTACAATTTTAAGAGAATTTGTATTTAGCCTTTCTTCTCAAGTTAAAGACTCTAAAGATGTACTATCGAAATTAGATGGTATATACTAGTATCATTGAATCTAGAGTCATTATATACAAGAATTCATCATGAGAAAGGCCTACATGCGGTCAAATATTTTCTAGATAAAAAAGGCAATCAATATGATAATCATAACAAATGTCTTTGATCATTACTGGAATTTGTGGTAACACACAATTATTTTGTATTCCTAGATAAATTCTACAGCAATGGGCACTGCCTGTGCTCCCACGTACGCAAATGTATATCTGGGTTGGTGGGAGGAACAAGTGTTTTTTAATGAGACTATGGATATATATATATTTACAACTAATGTGGAATTCTGCGTCCGTTTCATTGATGATATCTTGATATTATGGAATGGGACTTTACAACACTTACAGGTTTTTATTAAAATCCTAAATAAAAATATGTTGGGTTTATATTTGATTTCTGAGATTATAGCAAGGCGAGACGTTAAACTCGGAGGACTTAGGCGAGCGGAAGGCGCTCATTGCCGGAGAGCCGTTAAACCCGGAGCACTTTTAGCGGGACTTAGTTAAACAAAATACGAGACAAAAAAAGTACAAGACGCGGGACTTAGAAAAAAAAAGAAACGAGACGCAGGACTTAGAAAAAAAGGGAAAAAAAGCATTACAACCTCACAAAAATACGACCTTAACGGCCAAACCGCGCGCATCTGAAAACATTAAAAACACAATAAATACACACAAAAAATACAAAAAAAGCTTACCCACAGCGAGGGGGAGGGGGCACCCAGGACCTCTGCAAGTGAAGTTACACCTCAATTTAAGTCCAAATTCCTGAGTTTAGACACACGAAAATCCCCTAAGCAAGAGAAAAAATGGCAGCGGAAAAAAAACAAAAACGAGGCTACAGGACCCTAAAGACGCAAAACACCACCAAGCACATACAGCTTTTCAAAAAAGCCGTACGAGGTACAAGATACACTCTTGCCAAGGACGCTACATCATCCACAGCCACGTACCACATACACATTCGCCTCCATTTCACAACACTAACTTACAGAATGCGGAAGTACACAGCTACAATAACGGGTTTCCCTCGCGTACGCAGCCTATTAACACTACACACTGCACACATTGCTGACACTTACACCTCAGCTCCAGAACCGTGCAAACCTACATTGTATGCTGCAGGAACATCAAACAGATTGTCAGCTCTTCAGCACAATGCTTCCTGCATATATTAATTTCAAATAGGTAAAGTATATTAATTTATTAATTTATAAATTATTTCATTAGCATACAAAAACAAATATACACAAAAACAAAAAAACACTCTCACAATAAACACAAAAGCCATTCATCACGCGACTCACGAGCCCAAACGCTGCTCATAGCACACAAAGCTTGCAATAAGCGCAAAAAGCAGATCGACGCCGACCAAACAATAACAGCAAAAGCGCCTATCAGAAAAAAAAATACCTGCCTTACAATTTTATTGCCCCGTCATTTTTGACGGGCAAGTCGCTAGTTTATTTCATAATGTGTCAATTGAACAAGCCCGCAAGTTATGGTCCGAAAGCCGAAACCGTAAACCATGCACTCGTACATAGCAATCCAGGGCGGGAACATGATCAATTAAGCAAGGCCGTAACTACCCATTTCAAAACAGCCAAAAGAAAATCAGACTGTCATCATTCCGTCAGTCTAAGATGGAAGTTATATGTCAATCAATTAGCGTTTAGAGGTCCAATATGCAATTGAAACAAACAAAAACAAAAATATTGCGATTTGAGAGCTTGAGACTGTTGTGCAATTAATTCTAATTTATTTAATTTCTTTTCGCGTCATTTACAGTGAAGTATTGATTTTTTATTTGCATTTATACGGATATGTCTTTAACCCATTTGCGAGTCCACTCTAGTACTCGTAGGATTTTCTTCTACATTTGCCGTTTACAGGTGTGAGAACATTTGTGAGCTTGCGGAATTGTAGCAATTGAATAGCAAGAGTGCAGACAAATAGACAAGTAATAACAAAACATGTTAACTCACTTCATTGTATAATACCCTTGACTATTTAAGGACTTTTTGTTGATTTGAACCCCAAGATATTAGCTTCTATTGCACTGTAAAATAATCACAGGCCCAAAGTAATAATAGCATAAGAAATGCACACTCTGTTTTCATGCCTGCTCAACATGCTTTATCTCTGAAGCGTTACCTAATTTTACATCCTCAGTATCTCAGCTCTAGAGACCTATATGAATTTTGAGAAAAAGTAATCTGATAAGAGGAATGTGATGTGATCTGGCACCCAGGTAGAATACTTAATCCATACATAACAATAGGATACTCATTACATACATATCAACGATCTGAGTCTCTTCCTAAGGATATCTATATCAACTACACCTATATGACATTTGAACACATTTTATATTACCTTAAGGAAATAACAATAACTGATAAAAGAGCCAATTAATTCAGAACAATTTTGACCACATCACCTAAAAGCAAGTTGAAATACTTTTAGATTTTTTTAAATACCTATATTTTTCAAATGAAATAAAATCAAATTTTTATTTACATGTATAACAGGCTGCCTACATTCTTTTGCATTACTGCAGCCTATCAAGTCTGCAGCCATGCAAGTCAATGGTAAGACTGCTAATAATTCCAGGATGAAGGGAACATACCTTGTTTATTATTTTCTTACGGCAGAAAATGTTGGTTATTGCTCTCTAGCCTCTCTGGAATTTGAACAATGCAGACCAGTGTTGTTTGCTCCTGCAGCTCTGTTTTGTGATGAAAACAGAAAAAAATTAACCAAATTTCATATCTAACATAAATTAACAAATCTATCTGTGTAGGCATGGTATGCTGGACTTACCTAAACAGGTCAGTTATGGGTTAACTGATCAGTTAGGTATAATGGATTCCAGAGGAAAACTGCTATCAATCCCCACAGAGAACACCACAGCGGGCACTGAACTCTGCTCTCTGTTATTACTCATACAAAAGCCAGTAGGCATGAAATAATTGTATGTAAACGGAGACTTAAACTTTAGATTTTTTAGCTGTTACTGTAATTACTTTATTACTTTACTTTTAGTCTAAAAAATAGATAATTTTTAATAGATAATTTTAACATGTAATATTGTGCTTTCTCACACCATGAAGAACACTTACAGTGAGGTAAATGACTCTTTAAATGGTGGTCTTACCCTTTTGTAAATTTGGATATTAATGTGAGATATGTAATGTATATGGGAATATTCATAAACTACTTTTACAATCAGAATCTAAATGGATATACACTATAAGAACATACAAATGTTATGATTAAATTACAGGCTTAACTTTTTACCTTTCCTGTCTATCTATCTATCTATCTATCTATCTATCTATCTATCTATCTATCTATCTATATATATATATATATATATATATATATATATATATATATATATATATATATATATATATATATATGGCATGTAAAATGATTATAGCAAACCAAGACAGGAATAAGCATATTAATGAGTGACATAGAACATATAGTTATAATAATCTGAAAAGCTGATATTTCAGGAATAGTGAGAAAGAGAAGAAGGGAGAGGGGAGAAAGAAAGAATAAGAAAATGTTTATCTAAGACATGAAGACTTTTTGTCATTAGTACATACACCATTTTTAGACAGCATGATGAGTAGACTATAAGGTAAGTCAGCCACTAATCTAAACTGGCTCTAACTGGCAGGAAAAATGAATTTTTTGCATTTTTTGCCTCATTTAACTGACATCATTAGAAAGCTCTGGAGGTGAGGCATTTGGGACCTTGATGGTTAGAAATGCTAGGAATTATGTAGCAATTTAAGTTACAATTGTTACAATAGCTATAGTCTAAGAGAGTATTAGAAACTGATATTACTACTTGTATCTGACAAACTGACTCAGAGACAAACATTGCATCTTATCAAGGGAATCAATTTAGTACTTAGCTATGTAGCAGGGCAGTGCATGAAGTCCTATATAACACTAATACAAAATGCCAAAAAACAAAGGAGTAATAATAAATGAAAGCTACAAATAAGGAAATATATTCTCTTGTTTGGAAACTGTATAATAGAATCATATAGATGAATAGAGTTTCACAACAAGTCTAATAGTTGTTTAGTGCTTTAGAATGCATAAATGATCCAATCGATAGATACTCTGTTACTGAGACATACGATACAAGTATAAACTAATTATATTCTAGGGCTATTTACTTCACTATTAGTCTGAGGTAGGATTAATTAAAAAATAAAGAGTTGTTCTTCGTAACTATAGTTCTACAGCTTGCAATCTTAACACATATATATATATATATATATATATATATATATATATATATATATATATATATATATATACTTTTATTCACCATATACTGGATTTTTACTTTGTCACCTTTATTGGTGTGGATAAACCTGTTAACATATATTGTAAATAAATGTACCTAATGTGCATTATAACCGTGCCAATATAATATAAAGATGTGAATTGTATGAAGTATAATTAGGGGTCCCAGAATCTCTGCAGCTCACCCACAAAGAAATGTCTCTTTCTGTTATTCCTCTGAAATGTACTGTGTGACCCACTATAAGCATCTTGCTTTCTTCTGAGACCAAGACAGAAATCTGTACAATACGTTGATAGGTATAACGTGTATATTGTCAAGAACTTGTTTGTATACAATAAAGGATTTTTTACCAGAATACTAATATTAGAATTTAATGTTTTGTTGTTTTCAATGTAATCCATTTTTTTCATATTAATAGTAGTCACCAACTAATAAAGTACTTCCCAAACTTTAAAGTGTCCTATCAATACAATAGCTATTCTCTAGCTTACCTTGGAATAGGATCCAATCAAAAAGTCAAACTTTCAATATTTCCTAGCATGTCTTCCTTTCCAGGGTAGAAATGTGCACTTTTTATATCTTACCAGTCTCTGGGTAATATTAATTAATCTTTTAAAAATGACATAATTTGAGAGTGGTGACTAGTTAAGGGAGTTCATTTCATATGCTCCTTTTATCATATAATTATCCTATTTAAAATATTAATTATAGTTGCAGAAAACAGTCAATTATATAGGTATTTATACTTTCCCCTTAAAACCCCTGAGCAGTAAATATATCAACCTAAAAAAAAAAAAAACAATATATATATATATATATTAATAATATGGTTGCAAGACTCAGAAGCAGTCATGACACTCATATGACCCTTTTTGACAGCATCTTCTAGATTATGAATGTTTATGTTCTACTGGTATGGTTTCATTAGTTTAGTTAGTAACTGATTAGCAAGAAAATCAATATTCTTAAAAAATCAAATACAGGTTTTAGAGCTTACATTTGAATTTTATTACACAAGGGTAGCAGAGCAGTTTTTCACCCAATTGAGTGTCAATGACGTGGATGAGGATCTTCAAAGGTGTTTGTTTTAAAAAAAAAATATCTGGCCAGTCATGGTTTTCCATCACTGGCTACTATATCTGCACAGTAAAATGTTCTGATGGAAGTCTGCAGTGAGACAGATAGAGACTTCTATTAGTACAGACAAAAGTTCTATCATGCAATAGGCACCTGTTAGGGACTCAAGGCAAATGGAAATAGCTAGTGCTTTATCAGACAATACGATTGATTTTGAAAACATTGACATGCATTTAAAAGGAATAAAAGGTAACATATGTGTGTTATTAGTCTAATTATATGAAATCATCTGTTGGTTTTTATTAGTACACCTTTGATTTTGGAGTGATTGTAGACAAAGAAATACAGTTTGGTCCAGTACATCACTCTCACAACCATTTTTGACCCTTGTTAGTATTAATTGTCTACCCCTGTGTTAAGGGTTAGGGTGGACCAATATTTATAGGGGGTATTTAGGTGTTAATAACCCTTCCACCCAAAATGCACAAGGAAGTAGTTGAAAGGGAGGCCTTATACCACACCTACTCACAAACACACTTTCAGTGTTACCAGGGAATTCCGAACCTTAGTTGTATTAACCATATTGTTATGTTGAAGATGAGTCCCTCAGGTCAGAAGGTGCCTACCACATTATTTGGAAAGAGCAGAGGGTGAGTATGAGTAGCACCAGATCTAATGAAGTGGTTGGCCAAAGTCAAGAGGATACCCAGCTGCAGATGTGTTTAGAGGGGAAAGAAAGGTCTACAGGTGCAAAGAAAAATTCAGAACAGGAATCAGGAGTGTTAGAACTATGAACCAAGGTAAACTGGAAGTGGTCAAACCTAAGATGACAAAATTAAACATTGACATCCTAAAAAATAGTGAACTGAAATGGACTATAATGGTACATTTCATATCAGGCAACCATCAGATCTTCTAGTGTGGTCAAGAGTTCTACCGAAGTGATGAAGTAGCCCTTTTAATCAAAGGATGGCCAAAGCAGTGCTTGGTTACCATCCAATAAATGACAGTATGATTTTGATTCAGATTCAAGCCAAGCCATTTAACATTACAAGGATCCAAATCTATACTCCAACCATGGATGCTGACAAAGATGCAGTTGTCCAAATCTAGGTGGATATTAAACACCTCATAGATATAACACCAAGAAAATATGTTAAAATGCCTGAAGAACTTTGACCAGAAGTTTGTGATATTGTCCAGAAAACAGCAATAAAAAGAAAGAAAACTAAGAACCTCATTCAATTGAACAATCATAAGTTACTGTAGCCTGTAAGCGAGGTAGTAAGTTAATCTGATATTCAATTGGCAATTTTTTGTGGACTCAGAACGGGTGACAGGCTTGAAAACTTTATGGTGGTTAAACCTGGAACTTACAGCATCCCTAAGCTTTTGATCGTTCACGACCACAAGAGTTCTGATTGCTAAAATTGCTCAAGACCGCATCCGCAGTTAAGCCTGCAAACAGCAAATGGTGGCCCAAATCTTACAGCTTCCAAATAGAATCCACAAAGGGCTTACATACTAGTTTAGAACACTGCAAAACACAATTTAACACACCACTGCACTTGGGGAAAGCAATAAAAGGCATTACAATTACTTGCACAACAACTCCCAATTATCAAATACTGAAAAAAACAAAATTCTCATAGGCTGTAATGGTCATGCATATGCCAATATGAAAAAACATGCTGCAAGATGCTGAAAGCTATTAACATCCCTGGTGGACTGGCCGTGTCAGTGCCCTTGAGTGTTAAAGCGGTACACTCGGGGGTGCTGACATGACCAGACCACCTTGTTCCACCTCCCTGCGTCTCCTACACACGCAGGTAAGGGAACCCAGAAGATGGATCCGTGTGATCCCAAGCATGGCTCAGGGTTGCCGTTTTAGGTACTGAACATTAACCCAGAGACACGCTCTGGATTACCGCTAAGGCAGTTAAAGACACATTCGCTCATTAAATTGCAACACAAATACATGGACATTGCTCATATATTAACTCTTTCTCACTCACAGAGGCTCTAATGTAGACCCTAAAAATACAAAGATCATCTTAGATACATCTTAATTATCACATCGGCATTGTGAAAACAAATAGTGGCCAAATTACACCGCCACATGGCACTTATCAAGTACCAGGGGAACATTTTACATTGGTACAGAGGAGGGCAACAAAACTAATAAGTGGAATGGAGGGGCTAAGTTATGAAGAAAGACTAACAAAATTGAGCTTATTTTCTCTAGAAAAAAGGCGTCTAAGAGGAGATATGATTACATTATATAAATACATCCAGGGTCAGTATAAAGAATTGTCAAGGGAGCTTTTTGTGCCAAGAGGTTTTTCAACTGTCATCCAGCGACTCTGGCCCCACAGGCCCCACAGGCCCCGCAGGCCCATCCAGCCACTCTGGCCCCACAGGCCTCGCAGGCCCATCCAGCCACTCTGGCCCCACAGGCCCAGCCAGCCACACTGGCCCCACAGGCCCCGCAGGCCCATCCAGCCACTCTGGCCCCACAGGCCCCGCAGGCCCAGTCAGCCACTCTGGCCCCACAGGCCCCGCAGGACCAGCAGGCCCAGCCAGCCATTTGGGACCCACAGGCCCCGCAGGACCAGCAGGCCCAGCCAGCCACTCCGGCCCCACAGGCCCCGCAGGACCAGCAGGCCCAGCCAGCCACTCTGGCCCCACAGGCCCCGCAGGACCAGCTGGCGACTCCGGTGAGGCAGGACACACCAGTCAGCAGTGCCTCCACCCAGAGGACACAGTGGTCTGGGTCGCTGCCAGTTAGTCCGGCGCTGTCAGCGGCCCAGTGCCAGGATTTCCTGGCTCATCTCCAGCATGAGCGTGAGCAAAATCAACAGTTCATGCTGGAGATGAGACGCCACGATGCCAGGAAGCTCGAGGAACGGAGACGCAATAACGACCGGAACTTCAAGGAGAGGAGACGCCATAATGAACGGGTGTTTCAGGAGATGACACGGCAAAATGAACGAATGTTCCAAGAGGTGAGGCGGCATAACCTTATAATGGAGGAGTACGCCCGAAGGGCTGAAATGGTCCGAGAAGGCCAGCCCCAAGACCGGGCTACACCTTCAACCTCAACCCCTTCAACATCACAGACCCTGTCCCCAGCATCCAGGCCGGAAGAGCCTCCAACCATTCGAAGAGGTCGGGGCCGGGCTAGGGGAACATTTTCCAAAGGCCAGGAGAGCCAGGAAACACACAAGCGGAAGCGGAAATAGGTGAGAACATGTTCATGTTGCATATAGAAGCAATTGATGTCCAAGATGTATTGACGTTGAGGTGTTGCAGTCAATGCATATATTGTTCTAATTGATGTCTTGTTCTTATCTCTTTAGGTTCCAATTTATTGATGTTCCTGATTTTCTGCCTCCCGTTTTTTTTTTTTTTTTGTAAATAATTTTTAAGCATAAGATTAAACATTATGCTCACATTATCATTGTTTGTTTTCGTTTGTACTGTACCATGATTGGTAAACACCACATGAATGCTACACACCAACGTTATTGGATTAGTACATACATCTTCCTTCTATATACCAGCCCTGTGTTAATGTAGGGTTGGGGTAACAGCCACTAGTGCAGCTGAGGGTGGAGGTAATATTCATGAGTTTGATTACAGTAACGTTGATGCATGATATTCGTGTTTCTGACACATGGATAGATTAATTCAGGGGAAATATCAAAAGTGAGTCCACCCCTAAGTGAAATTGGCGATTATTTTGTGTGGCCACCATTATTTTTCTGCACTGACTTAACCCTCATGGGGATGGAGTTCCCCAGAGTTTCACAGGTTGCCACTGGAGTCCTCTTCCACTCCTTCATGATGATATCATGGAGCTGGTGGATGTTAGAGACCTTGCACTCCCTGTAACGGAGTTGGAACATGCAGTCCAATATCTCCGCTGGTATACGGTACAATATCCAAGAAGCACTACAGTCTCCCCATTCCCAACCTCCAATATTTGCCCACACTCAATTGGGAGTCAAATGAATACTGACTTTATTTTGTTGGGCAGAAATATATATATACACATCTCTTCCCACAGGCAATACACACATCCCCCATAGTTGGCCACACAATACACATAGAGGGACAACAGGTGGGTCACACCTCCCGGAGACTACCTGGCTACTTTGATACAATCAGACATTGCTTAGATCATCCTTCTTTGTTATGTCTGATAATGAAAATACTTTATACAATAGACTTCCTTATCCTATGATGAGTCTCTGTACTAGAATTATCTATTATGCCAAGGTCTGCAATAGTCTGGGCTAAGATTTTGCAGAGCAGAAACCAACATACATGCAGTATAACAGTATGATCATATTTTAACCATAACCATAAAACAGGGTAAAACAGTGATGGGTTCCGTTACACTCCACACCTTCCATTTGAGGAGTACCCCACAGATGCTCAATAGGGTTTAGGTCTGGTGACCTACTTGGTTAGTTCATCAACTTTTGACCTTCAGCTTCTTTAACCAGGCAGTGGTCGGCTTGGAGGTGTGTTTGTGGTCGTTATCATGTTGGAATACTGCCCTGCGGCCCGTTCTCCTATGGGAGGGATCATGCTCTTTCTCAGTTTGTCACAGTACATGTTGGCATTCATGGGTTCCCTCAAAGAACTGTAGCTCCTCAGTGCTGGCAGCATGCATGCAGGCCCAGACCAAACATATATGCATGTGTATATATGTTTTCGCTAATATGTTGTGTGCATTCCCCCTATATGCATTTACCTAATGATGTCAGATGCTGCCTCCCCTCTCTCTGCATCACTGTTTCGGTTCAAAATGATGGGTTTATCTCATATCAATGTTTTTGTGTTCGTTGTGACTTATCCATTTATCTCTGGCACTGGGGAGCTACAGTTCATTGAGGGAACCATGAATGCAAACATGTACTGTGACATACTGAAGCAGAACATGATCCCCTCCCTTGGGAGACTGGGCCGCAGGGCAACATAACATAACGACCCTAAACACACCGCCAAGATGACACTGCCTTGCTAAAGAAGGTAAAGTTGATGGACTGGCCAAGCTTGTCGACAGACCGAAACCATATTGAGCATCTGTGGGGCATCCTCAAACTGACGGTGGGGGAGTTCAAGGTCTCTAGCATCAACCAGCTCTGATGTATCATTAAGGAGTAGAAGAGGACTCCAGTGGCAACCTGGGAAGCTCGGGTGAACTCCCTGGCCATGAGGGTTAAGGCAGTTCTGGCAAATAATGGTGGCCACACATAATTGACATTTCCTGTCAATTTGGACATTTCAAATTAGGGGTGTACTCACTTTTGTTGCCAATGGTTTAGACATTAATGGCTGTGTATTGAGTTATTGATGGGTCAGCAAACTTACTTTACATTGTAGCAGAGTGTCATTTCTTCAGTGTTCTCACATAAAAAGATATACTAAAATATTAACAACAATGTGACGGGTGTACTCACTTATGTTAGATACTGTGTCCCTCATTTAATTGCAATTTGGCCAATTGAATAGGGCTCGAAATAAGCACATAACATATATTCTATGAAAAATGTTTTAGTTAGTAAACATCTATCCAAAATCAAGGTTTTCACTAACTAAAATCTTTTTGACACAATATATGTTCTGTGCTTATTTTGAGCCCCATTCAATTGGCAAAATCGCAATTGAATGAGGCCCTGTATGTTCACTATTAGGATGTGAGCCACTTACGGACACCTGTCTCATTTGTCTGTTTCTGCGTCATATAGATTGTTAATACCAACCTTCCCTCATGGTTGAAATCAGTAATGCAAACACACTGTGAGAATTCCATTGACACCCCTAACTGATGGTGCAGAGCACAGATGTGGAGTCTGAAGGTCCTTTCATTGATGTTCCGGAAATGCTATGGTATCAACATTGACGAGGCAGACACAAACAACATCTCGGATAAATCATATTTACTATTTACAGAAATTAACAAGGCAAGCATGCCACAAAGCCACAGGTTGACTAATCAACACAGGTATGCAAAGGATCATGGTGGAGGGGGGTAGGATACAAAATCCAAGTAACACAGGGAAATAGGGATATGAGAGCAGAATGCAGGCAGGGAAAATTACATTGATATAGATGATCAGGGGATGTACAGTGTATCAACCAACATTAGGCAATATAATAGATCTCATTATTGTTACGACATATATATAACAGTCAATAAGGAAACACCATAATAATCCAGAATAAGGTGATATACATATGGGGAGAGCAAAATGTATGCTTGTGTGTTAAACGGACACTCTGATGCCACATCAGAAGTATAAGTGCTCAATCAGTGAATGCTATGAGCCCATAACGTCAGTTCTCACGCAACAATAAGCAGCACATAGATAACCTTGGTCAAAAAGATGGTGACCTGACCAGGACCATATCAGTCAGATGTTACTTATTGCAGAGAACTCACAACAAACCAGGCAATATCAAGGATAGTTTGTTCTCTGATTGAGCATCTATACTCACTGTTGTTGAATATGCATAACTGAAGATTAACGTAACCTCCTTAACTGTTAAGTCCCAAGCCTGGATTTACTCTTCCCCATATGCACAGGGAGGGTCACATCAGCCCTGAAGAAAAGATCTTGAAGGGTTGGTGCTGCAGGCTTCACAACAGTCCAAGTAGAGGAGAGGATAGAATGTTTAAACCAATAGGTACCTATGAATCGAGATAGACTATATGAGCATACACATGCTGTTGATATACCAGGAACATCAGCTGACAGATGTCACATCACATCTGTATTGTATATTGAAATTGTCTCGTGACACATATCGGCTATTCAGTCAAGGTCATCAGATATCAAACTGGATCCAACAAAGCAATGAAACGGACACATGCACATACATGAGGACATTGACATGGACACGGAATGTCAGGATGTTTATCGTTATGCCTTGTTCTGACCGGGATCTGGAATACAAACACACAAATAATATATTATTGGAAACCTTACATATGCCATATGAGCAGCCACCAACAGATGTAGGTATGTCGGCACACATGTTAGGCATTGGGATCTCGTACAAGCTAACCATCTGTCCGATGATAATGATGGCCCAGACTAATTTGTCCTGATGTGGGAATATTAGGATTAGTCTAATTCTCATTTATTTGTATTGTGCAAACATATTACGTAACGCTGTAAGGGGGGGAAGAACCAGAAAATATACAGTATGTAATATTGCCAACGCAAGAAAATGGAGGGCCCTGTTTGGAGCGTAAAGTCTGTTTATAAATGATTTTTTCCCAAAGGCCCACACAAGATTCGAAAATCACCACTTCCAAGTTAAAGGTAATGGACATGGGGAAGAGTAGATAAGGAATAGCAAGGTTAATAAGTAAGTGAGAGATACATAGGAAGGAGGTTGTGTCAAGTAGAAAGATATGCATTAGTCGGAGAGGAAAGGGATCAGATGTAAAGTGCGATGCACTATTATGTAAAAAGGTATCTGCCCCATGTGGACAGATAATGTAATCTGCAGATGGGACAGTCAGGAGACACATAGTTTAACCACAGCTTGAGTAAGATTAGCTGATGGGCGAATAAAAGGAGAGAGGTGGGCATGAGAGTTGAAATGAAAATGATGCAGACAAAAATGGGAGAAGTAAAGAAGAGTCTAAGGAAAAAGCAGGGGATGTGAGGAAGAAGACAAGAGAAAACATAGTGGAAAGGGTTAATTGGGATATCCTCACCAGCGGGAGGTACTGGACGCTCCGCCAGTTCAAGCGGAGCATCATCAATGTTCCCCAGAGAGTTTGCCTGTACTGCTATATTGTGCAGAATACAGCAGGCCATGATGATGTGACAAACCTTCCCTGGTGTATACTGTAGCGCCCCGCCAGTGGAATGTAAGCATCTGAAGCGCATCTTCAGGAGTCCAAAGGTGCGCTCTATTACATTCCGGGTTCTGGCATGGGCCGCATTGTACCTCTCCTCCCCCTCTGTGCATGGATTGTTCACAGGGGTCAACAAACACGGCAAACACCTATATCCTGCATCACCTGAAGGAAACAAAAATGGGAGATGTAGATATGAATGTGAGTTTGTGCTGCTCGTTAAAGCATCTGTAAATATACGCAATGATTAATGTGACTTTAGTTTAGGGATCTCTGGCTTGGAACTTCATACTCCTATGACCACGTCACATCGGGTTAGGCACAGCAACAAGCTACGATGCAATGGCTCAGTCGGCACACCTTCTTTATGGCGCACGGCAAATGAGCGCGGACAATACTGCGCTGCCAGAAGCCGGCGACAGTAGCGCACTGTTGGAAATTGTGTGCCAAAATGTGCGTCCATCAAAGAGCGCAAGTTGTAGAATCTATTGACTAATGGGCCAAAACCCTCTAACCCAAACCACTGAGACCCCATGCCTAACACTTACACTCATAATCCAAAGCCTTAGCCCAAAGACCCCTAAGCCTAAAATCCCTAAGTCCACCCTTAAATCCTTATCTCAACTCCTGCGTACAGATGTTGTGCGCGTTATTGAGGGACTCTATTTTGTCTGTTGGAGCATGCATCGTTGCGCATTTTTCACGCAACAATGGAATAGCATTACAGTGGAACATGATGTATATTTTAGGGGATCCTTTATGGGTACTCACCCAGTAGCCACCCAGGTGGAGCTTCTCCGGACTCAAAATAAAGATGGGTGGATGACTGACGCAGGATATGGGCATCATGAGTACTTCCCGGGAAGCCTGCAACCACATTTTGTATGCGCATGTCTGCATCACAAACAGCCTGTACATTGATGGAATGATAGTGTTTGCGATTTCGGAACAGCGCTTCTTGCTCTCTAGGAGGTATCAATGCTACATGTGTACAATCTATAGCACCGAGCACATTGGGGATACCTCCCATTCGAAAGAAATCTGCTTTCACCTTCAAGATCTCTTCCCCAGTGTGGGGAAAACTGATGTATCTGGCAGTTTTTGGAACGATAGCATGGAGGAATGTGCTCAGGCACCTTGAAAGGCTTGCCTGAGACATTCCTCCTACTATGCTAGCAGTGTTCTGAAAACTACCAGATGATAGGATGTGTATGGCGGCTAACATCCGTGTCATGCCTGGGATGGCTCTATTGGTCCGTGAGGAAGGCTCCATGTCCTCCCTCAGGACCGCATAGAGCTCCTCCAGGCTGGCACGGGTTAGCCTAAAACGCTCATACACTTCCACATCAGTTAACCCCTCTAATGTGACTCTCTCCCTGTACACCATGGGTGCATGAATCCTCCTGGCAGGCTCCGGGGCCTGCTCACCCCCCTGTGGGTCTGGCTGTGCAGGAGCCCCCACTTCATGTGCCACACCCTCTAGGGGTCTCTCATCTGGCCCCCCCATCAGCTGATCACCCACATCAAGGTCCTCCTCCCTGTCTGCAGGTGCCCTCATATCCCCCTGTCCCTGTGCCACTGGAGCTCTCTCCCCTAACTGACCCCCCACCATGACCCTAGGCATATCCTGTGATGAGCCACTTGCCTGGCTTGGTTCCGGACCACCATGGATTGCATCAGCACGCTCACCCACATTCACTCCCAGCCGCCCCTCTCTGTCACGCCTCAGCCACTCCACAGTCGCACGCCTGACAGCCCGGTTTCCACTCTGCAACATTCGAAACAAATATCCATTCCTACGACGCTGCGCTCTCCTCACATACCTATACGCTGCACTCAGGTTGCTGCTATCCATGATGGTTCAGACTTGCTAATTCATGGATGATGATGTGGTTATATAGCTTGCTAATTACTCCAGATGTGATTATCCGGGTGGATTTCACAAATGGAAAAGCTCACTGGTGTATCTAAGCTTCATCATGTTATGAAGTTCCCTGATTATGGATTTGTTGAGCCATTTTAATTAGTAACCCCTAATATTCTGGCCCACATTTGAATTTGGGCCCATGCTCCATGATCTATGTAATGTGACGTGGAAATATATACAATATTTGTGTTCAAAAATGTAGATGTGATAAAAGAGATGTAAATCAGATAATGTTGATATGTTTAGGTGACACATTCTAGCCTTTCTGAGTGATAAAGGGTTAATTTGGCCGCCATATTGAGGATGTACATGACAATAAAAAGATTTCTTTTATTAACATATTTGATCATTGGGGATTGTTTTTACAGTAATTCGAATGCCTTTTATTGCTTCCTTTACACTTTTAGGGCCCTTTCAGCCCTGTTTCATTACAATGCCGTAAGTGCATCGTGTGGACTTCAACGGATGCGGCCGTAAATTAAATCTAGCCAGGCGCGAATCGCGGCCTTCAGAATGTAGGAAGGCCGTGACGTTTAGGCGCGCACGCAAGCTGGAAGGGGGACGGACTAGCCGCGCTTGGCATGAACCATCCAATAGCGGAATCATGCATCGGTCGCACAGCCAATCACTTACGGGATAGACCATTTGATTGACAGTGGGAGTGAATAAATAGGAATGACACGCGCCCACGCCTCGACTGTGTTGCGATTTCTGACGAGGTAGCACGCGGTTCCAGGAGCTTGTTGGTTGAGAGTAGGTAAGTTGCTTTATTATAAAGTCGCGGTTTAAGTTCTTTTTACGGGAATCCGTTGCTACATTTACGGATGCCGATGTAAAGAAGTACAATTGTGTTTTTTGCTTGTTTATAGGTGTTTGGAGGATTTTGGAGAGTTTTTGAGGTTATATTCGGCACGTAGGAGTTTGGAGGGAGGTAAGTTGCATTGTACATGCTTTTCATCCTATCAAGCTGTCTTTTATTTGTATGTTTTGCCAATTTCTATATTTACTGAATACACTGGCGAGAGGTACAATTGTGTTTTTTGCTTGTTTATAGGTGTTGGAGGATTTTGTAGTGTTTGTGAGGTTATATCCGGTAGGTAGGAGTTTGGAGGGAGGTAAGTTGCATTGTACATGCTTTTCATCCTATCAAGCTGTCTTTTATTTGTATGTTTTGCCAATTTCTATATTTACTGAATACACTGGCGAGAGGTACAATTGTGTTTTTTGCTTGTTTATAGGTGTTTGGAGGATTTGGGATATTTGATCCGGCCCTTAGGGGTTTGGAGGGAGGTAAGTTGCATTGTACATGCTTTTCATCCTATCAAGCTGTCTTTTATTTGTATGTTTTGCCAATTTCTATATTTACTGAATACACTGGCGAGAAGTACAATTGTGTTTTTTTTGCTGTTGGCCTATAGGTTTGGAGAGTTTTTGGTTGTGGGGAGAGGAGTTTTGTGGAGGGAGGTAAGTTATTTATATTTTTCTGTTTCGTATTATATCTGGATCTCTCTCTCTCTCTCTATATATATATATATATATATATATATATATATATATATATATATAGAGAGAGAGAGAGAGAGAGAGAGAGAGAGATTGATTTTGAGTTTGATTGAGTTTGATTTTGAGTTTGAGTTTGATTTTGAGTTTGAGTTTGATTGAGTTTGATTTTGATTTTGAGTTTGATTGAGTTTGAGTTTGATTGATTTTGAGTTTGATTTTGAGTTTGATTAAGTTTGATTTTGAGTTTGAGTTTGATTGAGTTGGAGATTGAGTTTGAGTGAGATTTCTACACATATTTGCAATACACATAGGTGTTCCAAACTGCTTCTTCAATGGGGCTTGACAAGAACTTATTTTCAGCCTAGAACAGCAGGACCATGTAGTTCCTACTACCTCTGGTACAGAAGATGGCTTCAGGACAGGTACCACACCCAGAGTATAATGCAGATAGGATATTAGTGGCCTCAGACATGGGCCACTCCCCACACATGATAGAAGCACACAGTAAATAGCCGCATGCCTTGTATATATGCAAACTGTAACTGACCCTTCCACATTGTTTAGGAAAGTATTGATCTAGCGTGTTTCATCAGCGCCTCTCAGGTCCAGAGTGAGAGGTGCTGTACACCCCTCTCACTGCTGTCACAGGCTCGGTCCACTTAAGGTTGATTACTGCAGTTAGTTACAACATTGATATCCAAGCAGAAATAGTGTTCGAGGCGATAAGAATGGGGGACGAGCGTGGAGCAGGCAAACCCACTAAAACATTTCTTTATTTCTCTTTCTTTTCTTTTCAGGTGGTGATGGAGGGAGAGGAGCAAAGGGTGGAGGAGTAGCCGGGAGTCTCGGGGCGTGGAGGTGGGGAAGAGGAGGGGAGGAGTGAGAAGGAGGTACTAGTTGAGGAGGGGGAGGTAGTAGAGGAGGAGGTAGTGGAGGAGGAGGAGGGAGGAGTGGAGGAGGAGAGGAGGAGGGAGGAGGAGGAGGGAGGAGAGGAGGAGGAGGGAGGAGAGGAGGAGGGAGGAGAGGAGGAGAAGGAGGGAGGAGAGGAGGAGAAGGAGGGAGGAGAGGAGGGAAGGAGGAAGGAGGGAGGAGAGGAGAGGAAGGAGGGAGGAGAGGAGAGGAGGAGGGAGAAGGGAGGAGAGTAGAGGAAGGAGGGAGGAGAGTAGAGGAAGGAGGGAGGAGAGGAGAGGAGGAGGGAGAAGGGAGGAGAGTAGAGGAAAGAGGGAGGAGAGGAGAGGAAGGAGGGAGGAGAGTAGAGGAAGGAGGGAGGAGAGGAGAGTAGGAGGAGGAAGGAGGAGGAGGAGGAGGAGGGAGGAGGAGAGTGGAGAGGGTCCTCATCCCCAGTCTGAAGAGCAAGAGGCTGGCGGCAGGTCCAGGGCCCACAATTATAGCCGGGAGGAGAACAGGGTCCTCCTGGAGGCCATCCGTGCCCGCCCCGTCATCACCTCGGGGGGTAGGGAAGTCAAGGCTGGGCCCCGTTCTAATGCTTGGCAGCAGGTGGTGGATCTGGTGAACGGTGTGGCGGGCCGTGGACGGAGTCTGCGGTCCATAAAGCATCGGTTCGACGACATCAGGGCCGTGGTGAGGAAGAAGATGGCACAGGAGGCCGAGGGGCGGAGGGTCAAGAACCTTGCCCATGAAGGTATTGCAAGGGCCATGCTTGCACCCTCCAACGCAGCTGGAGCATCAGGCCCGGTGGAGCAGCAGGACCCAGCCTCCATGGCAGGTGAATATGACATACAGCAACATGCCACCACATGTGCATCACACACACTACACATGGACATGACACTGACATGTCAGCTCCATGAAATAACAAGGGATAGATGGATGCATCATTAAATTCATGAAGCTGACAAATCACTGTTATTCCTGGTCACCACAACAGTAATCAAGCAATAGAGAAGGTGTGTCCAAACTCGGTCCTGGTGGGCCACACACATGCCTGGATTTGATAACCCTGCTGCGCACAGGTGAGTCAATCGCTTCTTCAGTCATCCTGATTGACTCACCTGTGCACAGAAAGGATATCTTCCAATCCAGGAAAGAGTTTGGACACCCCTGTAATAGAGAGTCCATGTACTGATGTGCCCGTTCACCCTATGCAGTTACAGACAGCAGCCGTAATACAGATAGAGTTGTGAGCCGAGAACCATCCAGAACAGAAACCTAAGAATAGATAACAGCTAGTATAAGATAGCTAATCAGAGAATCATCTATATTCAAGGCTAGATGTCAGATAATTAGAAATGAACACATATCAATGCGCTAATCAACATACTAATGACATGTACCTTTCTTCTCTATCTCTCAGCATCCAGGAGGAGCTCTGGGTCCTGTGACCAGGGAGAGGAGGCGGGGCCATCAGCCCCGTACCAGGATCCTCCAGCACAGGGAGAGGAGGAAGGAAGATCAGAGGGCTCTGGGTCAGAGGATGGGCTGGTCATTGACCTTGCGGGGTCACCTGTCACAAGCCCTGGGCCTATGCCCATCCTCAAAAGGCTTGCTCTGGGGCCCTCATCCGCCCAAGGGACAGCACCTCCTTCCCCACACAGTGTGCTGGCCTGGTCACCACCGGGCACATGGTCACCACAGGCTCCAGCTGTGGACCTCCCCGCATCACCTCACCACGCCCACCCAGCGATGTCGTCGCCGCAGAGCCAGGCTGTGCAGGTGGAGATGCTGGCCGTCCTGAAGGAGCTGCTGGCCAGCACCCAGAGGATCGAGGCCAACCAGCTCCGGATGGATGCCAGCATCTCTGCCCTCCGGTCACATATGACCCACAGCCTGGCCAGGCTGTCCAGGGAGGTGAGGAGGCACCACATGACCACCGAACACCT